>JAPVLO010000326.1:1670000-2870000 GCA_027257055.1 Cephalopachus bancanus
GTTCCATACTTCAATCGTTTCTGACAGTATCACTCTCTTACAGAAGGCTAGAAAGATTCATGTTGATAATCTTCTTCATGAATCATAAAGAAAATGTCACTGTATACCATGTAAAGAAAAGGAAGTTGCTAAAGCATTTTAAAATCATTTTTATCAAAATAGTCACAAAAAAATCACACAGAGGGGGAGACTTCATTTCTGTGGAAACTACCTTATGTGAAACATTCATTCCCTAATGATGCCAGTGAAGGAGATATTGTTTGAAGAATAACTTCTATATGGGCATGTCTTTTGACTGTTCAGAAAACTCTCATATTTATAGATCTTATTTTGATTGCATGGCAAATATGTGTGGTATTTTGTCAGGTATTGTAACCTCCATATGAAAAATAAAAAAGTCTATATGGAGAGAGCTGGAGAGGATACTTAACGTAGAAATATCCCTGCAAAGATATAGCATAGCTAAGAAGCCAAAGCCTTAATTTTTTGTTAGAGATGTTATTATAATTATTAAAAAGTTTTTCTGATAAACTATATTTTCTTACCACTATTTTATTATTATTCGGGCATTCTTCTTCTCTTTTTACCTTAAGATAGCACTTTATTTTATAGAGAACCACATAAGATTCATCTTGTTTCGTGAAGTAGCCATGTTGAATATTTTGAACATGATGATAACAAGACAAAGAATGGAGACAACGTTACCACTTCTTGAATGCTTTATAATGTCAATATGTTAGTTCGTTTGATCCTTACAATAGTTATGCAAGATAGGTATTATTATGCCATTTTACATATTAGGAGAACACAAAAATATGAATCCAGATGTTTGTAACTTCAAAACCCTGGTTATTTCTACCTATACACATAATCTTTCACAATGCATCTCTGGAGTATTTATGAAAACTGACCCTGAGCCTGAATGGCAAAGAGTATTTGAATTTATCTGTAAATATCCTTGGCTCAACCTCAAGGCAATATGAAATCAAATGAAGCATGCTAAGTAGGAAAGCCTGATAAATGTCAAATTTGGAAAATGTTCCAGCTTCTCCAAGAAGTGCACTCAACACATAGAAGAGTCTCCAAGAAGAGTCAGTAGACTGTGGTCTTTAGTTGTTCCCAAGAATCTAACCAGAAGTCTCTGCTAAAACAAGAAATATTTGCAGAGAGTTTCCAGACACTCATAAACCACTGCGTCATCAATCCCATCAACCCAAGCCATAACCTTTAAAGAGAGCTTGCTGGAGCAGTTAATCAGATTCTGGTTAGCACAGAAAAAAATATAAAAGGCAATGAAGAGCAGGTCAGGGTGAGAGTAAAGGGCAAACCCCAATCAGCTTCCTTATTTCTCCTCCTTTCAAGGACATAAATATCCCATAAGTAGTCTCTATATGTCAGAGGAGCTAGGGACATTTTCCCTCAAATTATTTCTTAGGGACTATCGAATATCTAGCTTTTTAAACATGATTCATGCTTTCAGAAAATTAGCATATGCTAAATTTTCTTACTATAAACATACTTATGATAAAGACTCAGATATAGTTTAGAAAAGAAGAGGTCATTTCAATTTCAAATCAGTTAGTCTTAATGTGCATGCTACCTCATGTACAAAACTTGTTTTGTTTAATGTACATGCTACCTCATGCTCAAAGCTTGTTTTATTTACATGTTTTTGATATTACTGCTTATTGGAATAAGGGGATGCTTAAAATATGACTCATCATGCACTATATTATTTTAGTCAACAATTTATTCATCACTGTGCTAATCTATAAGAGGGAGATGAGAGAAAAACTAAGATAGTTAGCTCTAAGTGGATTTAACAAATTATTTTGGAGAGACAAGGGTTAATCAATGAAGTTATCACTTACAGTGCTGCTGATGGAGAGTGAAAATTCTCTTCCTCAAGAAATCACAGCCGAAATAGGACAAATAATATATCTTGTTAAACAATTGGAAATGCACCCAAGTGGACTGATAAGGATGATATCCTGGCATGACTAACATAATAAGAGTTTTGAGTCATATTCAGACTTGCAGGAAGGTTTTAGGAGAACCTTTCTGGAGTAAGTAAATGTTCCATAGAGGGATACGATTTTGTTAAGCACCTGCTCTTTTGATCTTGCTTTATCTGATGGTCTGTGGGTTCTCTAGTCCTTTTCAATCCTTTGATAGAGGATCTTGAACAACCATAATAAGGAGTGCTGATATCCTAGACCCAAATCCCTTAGGTATGACACCTTCCATGGCTTAACATTTGAGAAAAGTGATGTATCTGCCTGTCTTCCTGCCAGCTTTCTCTCACTACAGATTATTTCTTTTTCTTCTTTGAGTCTCACTGCTTTACATCGCCTAAGGATAAACCCAGCACTTTTTACCATCCATGATCCAATTAGCAGAGAAGGGAGCTGCTCGGCTTGCAACAACACACAGATTCTGGTATGAGCCCCACAGAGAGAAAGCAATACTGTAGACACGCTTTATGCATAGCTGCCTACCTATTCTGTCTGTGATCTCAGAACAAAGGCCCAGGGACTTTGTTAGCTGCCCAAGGTTACCATTCACACCTAGTATGGATGGAAAGGGATTTGTGTAACATGTTTCCATTGCTGCAGGTTCACTAAATACCTCCCATAACCTAGACCTTTCTAACAACCATTATATATATTTCAGACTGGGCAATAGGAAAAGAGAATTTTACTTGAGAATAAAACTCTCAGGAGAAAGTGTATTTATACACTTTGAGGCACAAGTATATGTAATGTCTCATATTTTCTATCCTGGGACAGAAAATTCGGCTTCCTATATGTAAATTACCTGCAGGTTGATGATAAGGAGACTGTAGTCCTCTTTTTGCAGTAGATCAGAATTCAAAATATTCTTAGTTCATTTAATTTTCTAAAAAGTATTGCTTATGTAGCTGCATTTGTTAAGAACTGGAAGAGATTCAAAGAAACAGAATTCTGCTCCTGCACTTTAGGACTCTATGTTTTAAGTGGTACACTTACCCCTCATGTATCCTTAATTTGCAGCATATAGGTGTCAAGTCTAGTGACTCTCAAACAAAGGCAGTATTATCATCCACCAAAGGTTTTTGGTTTTGTTTGCTTGTTTAACAATTGGTGTTGTATTATAATGTAGTCGTGGGGTAGGGAGTATGTGATGCAGGCGTTTAGTACTTAGGGATTAAAAATGCTAAAGAATTGCAATGCGCCCCAAAAGAAAAAGTTGTTCAATCCCAAACGTCAAAAGCAGCCTTCTCATTACAATTGAGAAACATTGGCTAGACTATTCTACATCCGCCCCAGGCTTTTTGTTGCAGTATACGTCCTTGGTCCATTATTTAGGACAGGAAAGCAGAATTCCTGTGTTGGAAGATGTATCATCCAGCCTAGGTTAAGCCATGAGGTAGTAACAAACAACCCAATAATCTCAATGGCTTTTAACACTAAGGTTTTTCATTTATGCCCTCTTTTTGGGTCTCTGATGACTTTCCTCTGTGTGATCATATATCTGGAATCCAGACTACAGAACAATCCCTTCTGAGACATTGTTTACTGTGAATCAGAAGATGACATGGTAAAATCATGAAAATGGCTCTTAAATTTTGCTTGAAATGATGCATATTATTTCTACTCACATTTCATTGACTAAAGTAAATTACATGACCAAGACTGACGTCATTATGAAGCACAAACATATGTTATCGTTTGGAGAGGCACAACAAATATTTTGAACCATAAAATGCAATCTACTTTAGGAAAAGTGGAATGGACGGAGATGATTCTAGTATGAAAACACTTAAGTGGGTTCTAGAAAAAAAATCTGTTCCTCATCACTAATCCAAAGCAAAGTAATTCTCAGACTCCCTTGGATCCAAGTTTCAGAAGAAGGAGGAAATCCAATGGAAAGAATAAACCAGATAAATTATGTCTGTGCCAAAAATATATTTCTATCTCTAAGAATCTTCCAGTCTAGAAGCATTAAGATTTGTTCTTTTGGTTCTTACTATATTTTCTTGCAGCTGAGTGCTCCTCAGCAAGGTTTTCATAGCTGCCACAATTCTGGTTTCTGTCGTCCTTGTCTAGCTGTTCCAACTTGACCAGTAAGTGTGAATAATCACAGAATCTTATTTTGAATTTTTTGTCTTTTCTAGTTCATGCTTTTCCTTAGAAACTGTGTAATTTTGACACTCACTGATGAATACATGATCCTTAAGTCTGATTGCTTTCAATTCTAAGCCTCAGTGCCACATTATTATTATTATTTAGCTATTGAACATTTTCATCTTCAAATTAATTGCATCTGAAATTAAGCTGATCACCAACACCCCTTATTGTCTCTTACTGTTTCTACTGCCAAACTAGATTCACCTAATTATATTAATGATATTACCATTATCCCAGTAACATAGACTTAAATCTTCATGTTAACTTTTGGTCTTAACTCTCTTTTTCTCCCCACTCAGCTCAATCCAAATAACCACCACTTCCTGCTAATTATTCATGCACATTTTCTCATTGTATCATTTTCACTCATGGGAGTTTAAAACACATTTTTTCCAAACAAGAAGAGTGTCCTATTTACAAAAGTATAATAATTGAATCACCTTCATAGGAAAATTTAAGGGTTTTAAAAATAAATCTTAGATTTTATTTGGAAGTTATCATCAGTTTTTATTATTAAAAATTATAATAGTCTCATCTTAAAACACTGAAAATACGGGACATGAGCAATATCGCTATAGCTACTAGATTAATTCTATAGTCATTATACTGCACATTGGCAATAGTGCTAAATGCATAAAAATTTTGAAGTAGGAAAGTTGAAATTATGGTTTTCAATATTCTTATAAGAAATGAAGAATTTAAGACAGTTTTCTTCAAAAATTTACAGCTTAAATATAATGATAAATAAGAATTAAATGCAATTCATATTTTAATGTTATGAATACTAGAGTAATAGATTTAAATTTAGTCAAGTACTTATTATTCTGTTTTGGATTATCATTAAAAGTGACTTGAGGAAAACATAATGTTCTTCTTGGAATTATTTAGCTAATACAAAATCTCTTCATATCTATACTCACTACAAATTTATTTACCCATTTATTCACACCTTAAAATCTTATTTTTTATAATTAAAGTTAATAGTTTGTCACTTTATTCTCCTTTGTAGCCTGTCTTTACCCTTACTGGCTGTGTGCTCTCTGCCTCAGGTTTCTTATGTATTAAACAAGCAAGATATGTGAAATTCTTAGAAAAATTATTTCCAGAATTCTAGAAAAATCTCATATATCCTTTAGGAGTACTAAGTTCTGCAGTTCATGTATCAGGTATATATTTTGTTTATGTAGGCCACTGTAAATTAGTTATTCTAATTTGCTATTGAAAAACAATTAAGTCTCGGACTAATTCAGAGACTCACTTAAGCAGCAAAAGCTCATTTGAACCTATGTCTCTATGGCTCTGTTTTAGTCTATTTTGTGTTACTATAAAATAATATCATAGACTGTGTAGTTTCTAATGAACAGAAATTTATTTCTCATAGGTCAGAAGATGGGAAGTCTGAGATTAAAGGACCAGTAGAGAGAAAGAGAGAGAAAGAGAGAGAGAAAGAGAGAGAGAGAGAGAGGAGAGAGACTATGGGACTGAATTCATTCTTTTTATAGAGATACTATTTCCACAATAATAGCATTAATCCATTCATAAGGGCAGAGCCCTCTTGGCCTGATAATCTCTTAAAGGCCTCATCTCTTAATACTACTAAAATGGTAATTAAATTTCAACATGACTTTGAGAGGGAGCATTCTAACAATAGCTAGCCACAAAGCCAATGCCAATTTTGTCACTCTGAAGCCCAAGATCAGCAAATCTTGTTTTCAGAACTTAGAAAAATATGGAGAATTCAGAGAAAACATGAACTATGTCAATAATCAAGCATTTGGAATACAGTGCTAAAAACTTTACCATCATTGCTCACTTAATTACAGACTGCTCTTGTAGTATTATTTAAATTTGCCCAAGTTATAAACTTTCTGAAGAACATATTTATAGAGTATACATTTTGCCTATACTAGCAGCACTTAGTAAAATTTTATGATAATAATGTAAGTATAAATATATTTTCAGTACTTTAAATGGATTCTGTTGAACTTCATCTGACAGCTTCACAATATTGACTCTATCTATGAACGTGGAACAGCTCTTATTTGTTTAGTTCTTTTTTGATTTTTTTTTAAATCAGAGTTTGATAATTTTTCTTTATATAGATTTTATACATATTTTGTTAGATTTATATTTAAGTACCTTGTTTTGGAGGTGCTAATGTAAATGGCATTGTGTTTTTAACTTTAAATTTCTTGTTCATTGCTGGCATATAGGAAAGCAATTAACCTTTGTATGTTAACTGTGTATCCTACTATCTTGCTATGTTAGTTACAGATGAATTTTTGGTCAATTATTTCTACTGTTCTATATAGACAATCATGTCATCTGTGAACAAAATTTTATTTTTTCCTTCTCAAACTGTACACATTTTTGTTTTCTTTTTTTGTCTTATTGTATTAACTAAGACTTCTGGCACAATACTGAAAAGTGGAATAAATCCCACTTAATGGAATCATTCTTTTGATATATTGTTGAATTTGATTTGCTAATATTTTGTTGAAATAGTTTGCACTCCCACCAACAATGTAGAAGAATGTTCTCTTTTCTCTGCACCTGTGCCAGAATCTGTTGTTTTTTGAATTATCAATAATGGCCATCTTTACTGGAGTTAAGTGGTATCTCAAAGTAGTTTTGATTTGCATTTCTCTGATTATTAGTGAGACTGAGCATTTTTTCATGTATCTGTTGGCTGTTCATATGTCTTATTTTGAGAAGTGTCTATTTGTATTTTTTGTCCACTTTTTAATGAGTCTGTTTTTTTCCTTTGGGCTCATTTGAATTCCTTGTAGATCTTGAATGCTAGACCCTTGTGAGATACATAATAGTGTGCCTATTTTTAAAAGAACTAGAAATTGACCTTCCTTATGATCCGGCAATCCCCTTTCTGAAAATATACCTAGAGAAACATGAATCATTCTACAGAAAAACACACCTGCACACGCATATTTATTGCCACACTATTCACAATAGCAAAAACACGGAACCAATGCTACTGCCATCAAAAGTGGACTGAATAAATAAAATGTGGTATATATACATAATGGAGTATTATGCAGACAAAAAGAAAGGCAAAATCTTGGGTTTCACAATAAATTGGATGGAGTAGAAGATTATCATACTTGGTAATCTATCATGGAAACAAAGAACTGATTACCACATGGTCTCACTCATGAGTGGTACCTTAATCACAATAGCACAAGGGAGGGATTGGCAGTTGCAGAACAAAGAGTAGGTTGGGGAATGGTGGTTACATAACAACATAAAGGGTATCTGGTTCTAAACCAGGGAAAGGGATGACCAGTTGGAAGCTAAAATTTCACCTGCATGTTGACTACTTATGTACCTAATCCATACTGGTACCCACATTTCTATAATAAAGTTATTTTAGAATTGTTGTGCCAGAAGTCTTAGCTAATACAATAAGACACAAAAATTGTTGAAGATTTGCATCTATATTCAAGAAAGAAATTGATCTATAGCTCTCTGGTTTGGTTTTTCTTGTAATATCCTTTTGTGTTGGATATTAGGATAATGCTGGCCTCATAGAGTGAGTAGGAAAATATTTTCTCTGTGTCTATCTTCTAAAAGAGATAGCAGAGAATTCATAAATGTTTTTATTTAAATGTTTGATAGAATTCACCAATAAATTTGTCTATGTCTGGTGCTTTTGATGGAAGATTGTTAAATATTGTTTCAATTTCCTTAACAGATATTGTTTTATTTAGATAGTCTATTTCTTTTTGTGTGTGTTTTGTCAGATTGTGTCTTTCAAGAAAATAATCCATTTTACCTAGAATATCAAATTTACGGACCTAAAGTGATTTACTACTTTATTATCCTCATAATGGTCACAGGATCTGTAATAATGTCTGGTATTAGTTACTTGTGTCCTTTCTTTTCTTAGTCTGTCTAGATCTTTATTATATTGATTTTTTAAAAAACAGCTTTCATTTTATTAA
The DNA here is from genome assembly GCA_027257055.1 of Cephalopachus bancanus. Taxonomy (NCBI): domain Eukaryota; kingdom Metazoa; phylum Chordata; class Mammalia; order Primates; family Tarsiidae; genus Cephalopachus; species Cephalopachus bancanus. Next base: position 1,678,129 of record JAPVLO010000326.1, read on the forward strand.
CTTTTAAAATTGATTTACTGTTTTCATATTCCTTGTTTTCTGCTCTAATTTTTATTATCTCTTTTCTTTTGCTCACTTTGGAATAAATTTGCACTGTCTCTTCTAGTTTCCTAAGGTGGAAACTTAGATGATTAAATCCAGATCTTTCCTCCTTAATGATATATGCTTTCAGTGCTACAACTTGTTTCCTAAGCTTTGCTGTCAATAGATTCCATAAATTTTGAGAAGTATTTGCATTTAACATATTTTTAAATTTTTCACTCTCTCTTTTTCTTTCTCTCTTTCTCTCTCTCTCTCTCCCTCCCTCTCTCTCTCTCTCTCTCTCTCTCTCTTTCCCTAACAAGTGCGCTGTTTAATCTCTGTGGATTTTGAGATTTTCATTATCTTTCTGTTATTGATTTCTAATTTCATTCCATTGTGATTTGAGAGTAGAAATTGTATAATTTTCTTTAACTTAATAAGGTGTGTTCTATGACCCAGAGTATAATCTATCTTGGTGAGTGGTCCATGTGAGCTTGAGAAGAATATGTACTCTTCTGTTGGTGGATGAAATAATTAACAAATCTCAATTATTTCCTGATAATTGATAGGGTCGTTGAGTTTAACTACGTCCTTACAGATTTTCTGCCTGTTGGATGTGTCCATTTCTGATAAAGGGGTGTTAAAGTTTCCAACTATAATAGTGTATTCATGTATTTCTCCGTGCAGTTCTATTAGTTTTTTTCTCATGTAGTTTGTAGTTTGGTGCTCTGTTTCTAGTTGCGTATGTGTTAGAGGTTGTTAAGTGTTCTCAGAGAATTGATCACTTTTCTAGTTTGGAAGTTTGCTCTATCTGAAATTATATAGCCACTCCAGTTTGCTTTTGATTGGTGTAAGATGGTGCATTTTTCTTCATTCATATACTTGAATCTACACGTGTCCTTCTACTTAATGTGGGCTTCTTGTAGACAACATATCGTTGGGCCTTATTTTTTTATCTACTTTGTCAATCTCTATCTTTTAATTGGTGCATTTAGACCTTTGATGTTCAAAATGATTATTGACATACTTGGATTATTATCTATCATATTTGTTACTATTTTCTACTTGTTGCTCTTGTATTCCTATTTTGTCTTCTACTTTTTTGTCTTTTGTGGTATTAATTGATTCCATTTTTTCTTTTTTCTCAGCATATCAGTTATAGTCTTTTCTTCAAATTTTAACTGTTCTTAGTAATTGCCCTAGAGTTTCCATTACATGTTTACAACAAATTCAAGCCTAATTTTAAATAATGTCACACTACTTCACAAGTAGTGTAAATACTTTTTTATTCTTTTATTTAATTAATTTATTTATTTTTGAGTCGGAGTCTCACTCTGTCGCCCAGGCTGAGTACAGTGGCATGCTCACGACCACTACAGTCTTGGCCCACTGCGCTCAGGTAATCTTTTCACCTCAGCCTTCCACGTAGCTGGAACTACAGGTGCACACCACCATGCCCAGCTAACTTTTATTTGTATTGTAGAGCCGGGGTTGGTCTCAAACCCCTGGACTCAGGCAATCCTCTCACCTCAGTCTCCCAAAGTACTGTGATTACAGGTGTGAGCCACTGCACCCAAAGTACTTTGTAATAACAATATTATTCTAATTCCTTTCTCTCATCCCTTGCATTATTACTGTCATCTCACTTATAAATAAGTATACATGATCAAATACATTGATCTTGTTATCCTTTTGATAAACTGTTATCTGTTTGATTAATTAAAAATAAGAAAACTAAAAGTTTTTGCTTTACCTTTACATAATTTTTGATGAACTTTCTTTCTTTAATGAAGAGCCAGTCTGATCAGTATTATTTTTTCTTTTCTAAATATTAACTTCTTTTAACATTTATTGCAGTACAGGTCTTCTGGCAATTCATTCCCTCAATTTTTCTTTGTCTGAGAAAGTCTTTATTTCTCCATCACTTTGAAATAATAATTTTTGTCCGGGCATGGAGGCTCAAGTCTGTAATCCTAGCACTTTGGGAGACCGAGGTGAAAGGATTGCCTGAGTCCACGGGTTCAAGAACAGCCTGGGCAACCTGGTGAGAACTCGTCTCTATGATAAATCAAAAAATTAGACTGGCATGGTAGGGCACGCCTGTAGTTCCGGCTACTTGGAAGGTTGAAGGGGAAGGATCGCTGGAGCCCAGCAGGTCAACACTGGGGTGGCCATGAGTGTGCCACTACACTACAGCCTGGACAACAGAGTGAGACTCCAACTCAAAAAAAAAAATTAAATTAAGAAAATAAAAATAAATAAATAATAATTTTTCAGGGTGCAGAATTCTAGGTTGTAGTTTTTGGTTTTCCTCACAGCACTTCAAATATTTCACTGCACTCTCTTCTTGCTTGCTTGGCTTCTGAGGAGAAGGCATGTGTAATTCTTATCCTTTCTCCTCTATAGATTTGTTTTTCTTCCCTCCCCTTCCCCGGTTTTTGTTATCTTTGATTTTCTATAATTTGAAAATGATATTTTAATTGTGATTGTATTGGCATTTATCCTGCTTATGTTCTCTGAATCTCCTGGATCTGTGATTTGGTGTCTGATATTAATTTGAAGAAATTCTCAGTCATTATCATTTCAAATACTTCTTTTTCTGGTATTCTCATGACACATATATTATACCTTTTGTAGTTATTCCACAGTTTTTAAAATTTTTTTCAATTTTTTTTTTGTTTTTCAGGTTTCTATTGAGATATCCTCAAGCTCAGAGATTCTTTCCTCAGTCATGGCTAGACTACTAATAAACCTATCAAAGTCATTCTTTGTATTACAAAGTTTTTTATTTCTAACTTTTTTCTTAGGATTTTTATTTATCTACTTACATTTTTAGTCTGTTTGTTTATGCTATAAATTTTATCTGTTAATGCACTTAGCATATTATTATTGTTTTAAATTTCCTACGTGATAATTTCAACATCTTTGCTATGTCTGATTCTGACGCTTGTTTTGTTTCCCTTCTTTTTCTTTCTTTTTTTTTTTTTTTTTGAGTAGGAATCTCACTCTGTCACCCAGGCCAGAGTGCATTGGCATGCTCATTGCCACTACTGCCTCAACCTGCTGGGTTCAGTCTATTCTTCTGCCTCAGCCTTCCAAGTAGCTGGAGCCACAGGCATGTGCCACCACACCCAGCTAATTTTTTGATGTATTGTAGAGACAAGTTCTTGCCAATCTGCTGTTCTTGAACCCGTGAACTCAGGCAATTCCCTTGCTTTCACCTCCCAAGTGCTGGGATTACAGGAGTGAGCCACTACACCAGGCTTGCTCTGTTTCTTAAACCTGGTTTTTGTGTGTGTGTGTATGGTATGGATTGCAATTTGAGGGGGGCATGATGCACTGGTTAAAATAAACTTTTGTAAATAGGCCTTCAGTAATGGTCTGAGTAGCTGGAGTGTTCTATAGTCCTATGGTTAGGTCTCAGTGTTTTAGTAAGTCTGTGTCTCTGGACTGTGAGATTCACAAATGTTTTAGTTTCCTTCCTTTTTGGTGGGACACAAAGGCCAGGATGGTCTGGAGTTTGCTATTTCTTTTCCTCTTTGTCAGTGAAGTTCATTATAATGTCAGCAAGTTAGGTGCTGGTTAAACGTTTTGTTCCTGATGGCAGATCTTGTTAAGCAGAGCATAATGCTTTGGTGTATTTAAAAATGGTTCTTCTCCCTTTCCCTGCTAAGAAGCATGAGGGGATTTTTTTCTGAATACCTGGTGAAGCCCTTAGAGGTAAAACTTACAAAAGTGTGTAGGGCTCCCCTGTAGTAAATGTAATTTTATGGTGCCTTAGCATTCATTTTAAATGTGAGTTAGACTTTTTCATACCAGAAGCTAAGCTCAGTCGCCCTTTACAGTTTCCAGTTCTACTACCCCCACCTCAGTTCCTCAAAGTGTTTGATTCAGATAGCTGCCTTATACAACTGCTTTCTGTTGACCACTTCCCTATGGGACTGCTAGATGCAGCCTGCTTGCCTGGTTCTACTAACCCTCACCATCCCACATGGACTGTGCTGATATGCTATAATGGCCAGCTCTCAGTCACTAGTGACCTCCTGGAATTTGTACTTGCTTGATTGTAAACCACCAGTTGAAACTCCCCATGGGAATCCTGTTTAAATAATACTAGAACCAAAAGGGCATTAACTCATGGGCCCTTCTCTTTTTCTCTGCCTGTGATCCCTGATTGTTTTGTGTGTGGTCTCCAGACATGTCCTATAACCCATCCCCCGGGACCTGTAAGCAATTATTTTTTGTGTATGTCTCTCCTAATCAATGAAAAGATGCTCTCCATCTTAAAAATTCTAAATTAAAATACCCTATAAGACTGGGTTCCTTTGCAGGCTTTCACCCTCAGATTTGTCCACACTGAGCCTTTAGCAATTCTTCATTTGCAGTTCTGGTTTTACCATCCTGGAACCAGTTCCCACAATTTCCATCTGTGATTCTCTATTCTGGTGAGCCATAGCTTTCTGTATTTGTCTGTTTCTTCAATCTTGAGGGGCATAGTTTGTCCTATATCCTCACCTCTCTTACACATCCAAAAACAGTTGTTGATTTTTCAGTCCATTCAACTTTTTTACCGGTTTTTAAGATGGAGTGGCATCTTCCAATTCTTAACACATGGAACTGGCAACCAGAAGTCTCTTAAGGGATTTTTTAAGGTATTAAAATTATATTGAATGACACTGTGATGGTGAATACATGACAATATGCATTTATCAAAATCTATAGAACATTGTAGCACAAAGAGTGAATCTTAATGTTAATGTATGCAAATGTTAAGATACAATTTATAAGCATGAGAGACCCCAGGATGGAATATTAATGTACCAAGTCATCTAAGTACATTACAACCTCATTGAAATGTGTAGGGAATAAAGATCCTGATCCAAATCACTCTGGAAATGAATGGAGTCTTTTAGACAAAGGGTCAAGAGAACTGTACATATAAACTTTAATTGATAAAGTTGTTTCCCTCAGCATTGTGGGTTGACAATTTTGAAACATTATCCATCTATACTAAAATTGAACAGTTAAGTAAATAGATGGTGGAAGAAGGAAGCCAAGTTTCTTACTATTGGAGTTAGAGGTTACAGATTATCAAAGTAAGATGCTAGAATGAGCCATGCGATAATGTGTGTGAGTGTATACACACATATGCATGCATGTGTGTGTGTATATATATATATAATGTATATATATACACACATACATAAATACTTACTATAGTTATATGCAGAGGTATTTACAAGTATATGTGTGTGTGTGTATACATATATATATATATATATATATATATATATTAAGGGTTAATGCATATGTTAGGGCTGATACATTCCTTACTCTGTCATCTGAGAGAGTCTGAAAACAATGACACTCCATCTGAGAGGATCTAGAAGCAAGCACATCTAGTATAAAAAACTTGATTTTTAATATTATTTCCTAAAAACTAAAACAGGGCTCCTTGGAGAAATGGATGTTTCTAGGACCAGGGCAGTAATTATACAAGATGAGTCTGGAGCATATTGTAGTGACATAAAATAAAAATTAAAAATGCTAAATCAAACAGGCAAATGCACAAACAAACAACAATTTAAAAGGAAACATAAGGTTGGAGGTATGCCAAAGGGATACAGGAGCTAATGATAGAACTCCAAAGATCAAAGATTTGAGCAGCAAAATAAATAAAGTGGTATTGGACTATAAACCTAAGCATAAAATAATAAATTGAGGACAGGCAACAATTCTTCCATGCAAAATTATTTCAGATAATTTATGTAGATACACCTGCCTTAGGGAGGAAGAGTTTAACTCCCGACATTTGAAGAGTGCCCTATGCATTGTGACATCCTTCCTAAGAGCAGAGTCTGAACAGGGAGATGGGAGCAGCTGCATAGTACATAAGCTTGATGAATACTATCTCAGCTAGGTGCTCACAGTTAACATGAACAGAATAATTGACAGTATGTATCTTCAATATGATGTGATAAGAATGTCATGCTACCTTGCCCAAATAAATGACCCCAGTCTAATCATGGAAGAAAAATCAGACAAATCCTAATGGATAGACAATCTACAAAATGCATGACCAGTATGCCTCAAAACTGTAAAGGTCATCAAAAATAAGGTCTGTGAAACTGTTGCAATCAAGAGGAGCCAAGGAGATGCAGTGGCTAAATGTAATGTGGTATTCTGAATGGGATTTTGGGTCAGAAAAAGGACACCAGGTAAAATTATGCTAAAAAAATTTGCATACAATATAGGTTTCAGATAATAATAGTGTATCACTATTTTGTTCTTTGTGACAAATGTGCTATACAAATGCAAATTGTTAATAGTAGATGAAATTGGCATAGGGTATATGGGAATTCTGTACTATCTTCTCAATTTTTTCTCTAAATCTAAACTATTCAAAAATTAAAAGTTTACTTTAAAAGCATGACAGATAGTCTACAAGATACAGTAGATAAGATTCTTCAAGCCCCTCAAAATAGAGATAACTGAACAAAATGCATGAAATTTTAAAATAAGATGCTTAAAATCCTTATGAGGAAATAGTATCCAAGCAAAAGATTGGAAAGTTCTAAAACATGCTTAAGTAGATGTGAAAAGAACCAAGTTCTGTAATTGAGAAACAGATGATCTTTGTCAATTAGTTTGACTGAACTAAAAAAATGTCTCAGTCACCTTCAGGTCTTCCTTGATTTACTTGCTATTCTCAAAAACAGACACTTGTTCTTGATTGAATTCAGGGGAGTCATCGTTAAGAAGTTTAAGAAGATGAGTGTCATGTGTTGAAACTTGTTCAAAACTGAGTCAAATTTGAAAAAGCTGAAGGTTCTATTCAATAAAGCTTGTTATAATACTATAAGTGCAAAAAAATTACATATGACAAGGGCTGAGGTAGTGAGAAGATAGTATAGATCCTTGGTGACTGATTGTGTTCAGGAATATTGAGAAAGGAATAGCATGTATTAAATGACTACATTAACAATAAAGTATGAAATAAGATAAAATATGTATATTCATTCACTGTAGAGACTTTTATTAAATACCTATTATGAGCATCACACAGTGTTAGATCCTTGAGATAAAACATGAACAAGACAGATGCAGTTCCCATTTTAATGGAGCTCATAGTCTATTGGAAAAAATATATATTAAACAAAAAAATTGTACAAACATTGTTTCATAATGACTGTGAAATATGCCACGAAACAAAAGTGCTTTCAGAAAATTAATACGGTAATCAAATCAACTGTGAGGGTTGGAAAACTTTGCTGAGGAATGCAAGAAGTGGAAAAGAGAAAAAAATGTTAGGGCAAAAAACTGATGACTTATATTGAACAGTTTAAATTTGTAGAGCCTTTGGAGTAAATATCCTCTGGATAAGTGAAAGATGCTTACATTTTCTTCAGAAATTTTAAGTCAGGTGAGGACCACTAAAAATCATTTCATATCACAGGTTGCCAGTATGCCAATACCTGCCCTAGGCCATTAGGATCCTGACTCTTTAGTGCCTACTATCTAAAGAAAAAAAAAACTCATAGAAGAATTGAAGGAGCATTAGGGAAATAGAAAAGGTAAACATTTGGATAGGGAGCCATATTGGACATATACCAATGTTTTTTTTGTTTTCCAGGAAAGCAATTGTCATTTTTCTGAGATGAGACAAGAATCTTGTAAGAAGCAGATGCCTTGAGGGCAAAAACGCTAAAGAGTCCCTCCCTGCATTTGAACACATAGGCACCTGCTTCATCCCCTATCTTTCAAATAATGACATTTCTTTTTCCACTATCTTTAGTTCATATTCCAGCTAAGGGCTCTGTTTTAAAATCTTCAATTTTATTAGTAAATGATTAAACAGGAAGTAGAAAAAAGCTCTGTATATGGAGAGAAATGTTTTTGGTATAATTCTCTCTAAACCATTAGTACCAGTTCTAAAAGGCAGATAATAAACTACTGTACAGAGTTGTTTGAGGATTACATGAAATCATACATGTAAGATAGTGAGCAGAATAATAACTCAGATGTTAGCTATTGTTAAAACTGTTATTAGTATCATTATTATTATGCACTCATTATTTTCCATCATGCCTTTATAAAGTTATCTGCAAAAAAACTGATTTTTTATCTCCTCTTCTTTCCTGCTTCTTTTCCTCTAGATTCTCCCTGCTAATCTCTTACTTCCAAGTAATTTTAAATATAGTGCCATTTCAAATGTCTTTTTTGGGAAATAATTGTGCAGATTTAACATTTTTTATTTGTGCTTCATTTTAGGAAAATGCAGGGGTTAGACAAAAAATGAACACTTTTTAAAAATTTTTTAAGAGACAGGTCTTGCTGTGTTGTTCAGCTGGAGTGCAGTGGTATGATTTTGGCTTCCTGCAGCCTCAAAGCCCTGTGCTCAAGTGTTCCTCCTGCCTCAGCCTCCCCAGCAGCCAGAACTACAGGCACACGCCACAATACCCAATTGCTGTTGTTGTTTTATTTTTGGTACAGAAGAGTCTCACCATGTTACCCAGACTGGTCTCAAACTTTTGGCCCCAAGCAATTCTCCTGCCTCAGATTCCCAAAGTGCTGGGATTACAGGCATAAGTCATCACACCCTACCAAAAAAGACTTCAATATCTGCCCACAAACTGAAATTTAAATGTATGAAACAGATCAATTTTAGGGGATACCTTTTTTTATAAGATACATTAGATTTCTTGCAGGCTGTCATTTGTATACAGAACAAATGAGACTTGGAGAGTCTTGTCACATAGGCCAAGTTCACAGTTGCAAGTTACTAGAAGCTTGAACCATAGAAGGCTGCAAAGTTGAGTCTAACTTCCTCCACAACTGGTGATCCTCCGGGGGAAAGTGAGATGTGCCTTTCTGCAGCTGAAAGGTCCAGCAGGAAGCTGGAGGGCTGAAGCCTTTTCTGTAGGACCGGAGTACCTCATTCCTTCTGGATTAGCTACTATCATGAGGTTTAAGGGGTGAGTGGAATGACATCTGGCCTCTCTTCTCCCTGCCCTGGCTGGGTGGGTGGGCATTCATATGGTTCTGGGGCGTGTTAAGTTCATGAGCATTTGATTGTGGTAATTACCTGGGAACCATCTGACTAATATTCACAACTAACATACGGTGTTGGAGACATTATTTCTAGGGAGTGATAAATGGCAACTACTTAATTATTTGGAGAAAAGGTAGTGTAGTTTCAATTTGGCCTGCTTCCCAGTCTGGATAATTATGAGTGCCTTCCAAGACAGCATCAATAATAACATTCTGGAGATAGCTAGACCCCATTCCATTCATGTTTCTTATAGGCATTATTTCTTATGTATATTCTCAGGGGAGGGCTAGTGTAGCATTCCTAATCTATTTTTCCCATTAGGAAAAATTAAATATATGAAGGCAATGGGAAATGTTCAAAGTCATTATAATAAATGTCAAAGCTAGAGGCAAAAAGGAAACCCAGGTGACCAGTTCCTGAGTAAACTAGATTGTATGAGAATGAATGGTGTAGGATATTGTATTTGAAGGAGTTTCTTCCCCCAAAGTGAGATTGAAGAATGAAGGATGTTCATGTTGATAAAGAACTTAGCACAGATCCTTGCACATTATGCCAAGTGAACAAATGCTCGTTCCTTTCTCTTTACTTCTCCGCTTCCTTGCTCCTTTTACTTTTCAGGGCTGTAAAAGTCATTTCAATTTTTTTTGAGTTAAGAAAGATAGATTTATTAAAGAGAAGATACATTGTGAAGGGCACAATGGGCAGGACAGCAGCAAGAGTGTCTGCTGTCTGCTGCCAAATCATTTCAATTTAATCTCAATCTTCCAATGATTCATTTCTCCAATAATTAAACAAAATATTTTTCTTTCTTCCCCCATCCTTCCTCTTCTCTCCATTCTGCTCCCTTTTTTCTCCTAAGCCATCCCCCTGCACATATTCAAGGTGACAGAAGCAGTATCAAGGAAAGAGTTAACTAATCAAAGTCAAAAGATGGTGAATCACTACAGCAGATCCCAGAGAAAGAAAAAGATGAGAGCTTCCTTTTTTCCTTTGGCCTTTGGGAACTTGAGAAAAGGTGAAAAAAATCACTCCTGTGGCTTAGTGTTTGATTTTTCACAACTTCATGTTCCTCTTATTCTTGGCTAGCCCCACCACCTGCCGGTGTCTGACCTGACAGAGTTAAGGTTAGCCTGACAGGAAGTGCTGAAAGGATGTCGACAGAAAAGTTCGATGGTAGAACACGCTGTGCTCGCAGCCGGAGTTTTCTCACACACCTGTCCAATTAAGAATCTGGGCCCATCCTGAATAAATTACTTTGCAGCTTTTACTCTGAAATGAAAGGAGATGTTGGGTGCTCCTGCTGAAACCAGACTCCTCCTAGGAAAGTGGCAAATGCACCTGGCCCGACGTCCGAGCATAGGGTGGTGCTCAGCTGCTCCATCCAGGTGTGTAGCAAGCTTCATGGTTGCTGTAGTACATGCCACCTGGCAAGTTGCCTGCAAGTGGGCCAAATGCTCACTTCCCAGCAGGTCTTGTGTGTGAGGAATTTGTCTTCAATGATCAGTTATCTGCACTCATCATCATGATGTCCAGAAGGTGTTTCTGCTAAGTTGTAGGGAATCACACACAAACCAGCTGATTCAAATTTGAAACTGTCTTCATTTTTAGTCATCTTCTTAAGGGAGGAGACTTTCTCGGGTTCAATCTCAGTAAATTAAGAATGACAAAATACAAAATTTAGGAATGTCATATTTTAACGTTAATGATAATTTGTCTTCTGCTTTCTGGTTTGTGCTCACCTTATGGTCATACTCCACATTAGTGACCGTATCCTTCCTTCTTTCCATCACACACACACACACACACACACACACACACACACACACACACACACACACACACATCTTGCTACTTGCCATCAATGAGGAAAATACTGTGCTATCCATTACTGAGGGTTTTCCATGGCATCTCTAGTGGTGAGGGAGGACCCAGCTGGAATCCAAGTTGTGTCCATGACCAGGCTCCTGATGTTAGTTAGTAGGCCGACCTAGTGAAAATTTATCAGAAAGGAGAAAATGTCAGTACACAACCTTTGCCCAATGACAACTCCTCAGATGTCAAAGGGGAGCCAAAGATTCTTAGCAACATATAGTATCTGTTACTCAGTTATGATCACTGGTTTAACTTTTATAAACTTAGAAAAAAATAACAGCTACAAGTAAGAAACAGTAAGAGCTAATTAACTCAGCTCTGTATGAGGACTGAGTAGGCATAGGCAGGATAGTATAGTTTTGATACCTATTTAATAGAAAGAAGCACAGAAGGAAAGGACCCCTTTCAATTCATATAAGGGCTTTGACTTTGAGGCATTTAAAGCTTCAACTTGTGGTCATCACTCCATCCATAGTACTTTAGTGATCACGGCCCTGGAGACAGAAACAGCAGCAGTGTGTGTGTATGAGGATGCCGGGGTAGGGGAATAGGTGACTCTGGAACCACGGGGCAGGAGTCTCCTTGTTGTGAGCCTTCACAGTAGCACAAGCAGTGAGGATAATGATGCAATCCCAAGAAGCACTAACAGTGGCAGAATCCCCACCATGGAGGACAGTGAAGAATGACTAATGTCACATGGAAATTGTGAGATGGACTAGGGATTCCTGGGCATGACTACTGATATTCTTTTAATAATAGGTGAGCTCAAGTTTAACAACAAAAACAACAATAACAACACACTTTTTATTTATTCCTAGGTAGTTATGTTTTGAAGAAACAGTATTAGCCATGGACTAGCAAAATGTTAGAGCTCAAAGAAACCTAAAGGGTATCAAGAGAAATGCTATAAACTTTTAAAGGTCACATAGCACCTGAGAGATACTGCTGTGGGTAAAAATGTAGTTCTTGTGCCTTTTGGTGAATGAATCCTCTTGTTGCATTGGTGAAATATTATTTGAATCCTTGAAAATACAGTATAACTATTTGCAAGTGGCAGCTTAGTCTTCGTTCTCTTACAAGCATGGTCTCTGATGTGTACTGCCTGGGTTTAAATCCTGGCTCTGCCTCTTTCTAGCTGTGTGGCTTTGCACAAGTTTTTAATCTCATTGTACCTCAGTTTCTTTGGGTATAATAATGCCTTATAGGATTTTAGTGAGAATAACATGAATTCTTATGAGTAAATCTCTTAAAATGTTTTTATGAGTAAATCCCTTATACAGGAAGTTTGAGACTTTTTTTACACTGAAAATTATCCTAGAAACAGTTAAGCAATCATAATAATTCTACCTAAATGGATGAAAAAAATCTAAGAAAAACAGAGGCTGAGTGACTTGGAAGATCATGTCTATAAATGCATGCCATACATACACATTTGAAGGTGACTGCCATTTAAGAGTCAAGAATAACACCTAAGAAATAGTTCAAAATAAGCCAGAACTGCATGTGATCTACTCTTGACTTTAGTTAATAATGTGCCAAGAGAATGAAATATACTTTCTAGGAAGTCAGCAAGAGTTGCTATCATTGAATTATTTCCAAAAATATGAAAAAGGACTTAAAAACCCCAGAATTTATTTATAAAAAAGGCATATTTATTCTTACATGTTTGAACTTCAATCACCTTCAAAGTACCTCCGTGTGATGCAATATATTTATTGAGACATTTTTCCACTGCTCAAAACAATCTTTGAACTTGTCGATTTTGATGCCTTTTAGTACTTCTGCTGTTTTTTATTTTGTTTCACCTCTTCCACTTAGGCAAAATGTTTCTTTTTGAAGTTTTTTCTCATCTGAGGATACAAAAAAAGGTCATTTGGGTTGAGGTAGGGTGAATAGGGAGGCTGAGTCATGGGAATCATGGTGTTTTTGGTAAAAAATTGCTGAACATTCAGTACAGTGTGAGCAGGTTGCTCGTTTAAGTAACCCATAATCAAATGGGCGAACACGTCAAAAGAACCTCCCCCTCCCCAAAAAAATGCGCCAAATCTGAATGCAGCCTCTCACAACAATGCTAGCTGGTACACAGATGCTGATGGGCTCCTAGAGCTCTTAACTAATGGGAGAAGCCTGTACTACAAGAGGTTCACTCTCCAATGAGTAATTCTGTTTTTTTGAGTGCTCCCATATTTAAGGGAGGAGGTAAGAGACAGTGGAATCATAAACTCATTGAATTATTGGGTGCCCAAGCAAAATTTTAGTTTTAATCCACCAAAAACCTTCATAGCTATTGTTTCCATCATTTAAATTAACTTACTAAGTGGCAATCACCGCTTTTTAATACAGAATGCCCTTGGAAAATTAGTTATGTCACAGAGTATTGTCAGGCAGGTTTGATTCTTCCTTAGAAGCTTTTATTTACTTATTTATAAGACTTGCATCGAACTCCTACTGTTTACCTATACTGGGAACAAGAAGTTGAGGATGTAAGGTAACTGCCAATAGTGAGTACCCAGCCCCGAGGAAACAGGAAATGCAAACAGACAACTGCAGCACAGTTGGACAAAGGTTTTGATAGAAGAATATGTGGACTAACAATCCAGGCTGAGGTGTGTGTGTGTGTGTGTGTGTGTGTGTGTGTGTGTGTGTGTGTGGTTGGGGAGCAGGAAAGGAGAACATGTAGGGGATATAAGGTCTGATCTGGATTCATAAAGGTGAGTGAGACAGAGCCAGGCCTATAGGTGTGAAAGGACATTTCACACAAGAAAAGCCACATAAATTCAAGGAGTCAAGAGCAAGCATAGATCTTTTAGAAGACTCTAGTCATATGCCTCAGTGCGACCGGAAACAGGGTAAGAGGAAATATGGTAGGAGAGAAGATAGCAAAAGCAGGTGAGGTGAGGACACTGGTTTACGAAAAACCTGGTGTGCCAACCTAAGAGGCTTGGATCTCTTACTTGGCAGAAACTAATGCCAGGAAGTGAGCAATACTGGAAATACTGATGGTCAAGCAGAGGCTTTGGGTATTTGGCTAGATTTGACCTTTAAACACCAGTGATATAGAGGTATGCAGCAGAGCATGGTGGAACAAGGGGTTAAAATCAGGTCCTGTACATAGTAGCTATATGGTCTTGGGCAAATTGCCTAGACTTGTTGTGACTCATCTGTAAATTAGTACCTTGGTAGAGGATTGCTTAGAAGATTCAACGAGTCTGTATATGCACAGATCTTAGAACAGAGTATGGTATATAACAAGTGTTTAATAAATATGAGCTATTATTATGAATACCATACTACACTAATTGGAAACTAGAGGACTCCATTTGTGTAAACTGGGAACTTTAGCAAAAGGTGTAGGGAAAGACCATCTTTGTTCTTTAAAAAGAAGGAAGAAACAGTACCAGAAGCATCATCATCTGCAACAAAATAGGCATCCCTTGCACACTTATTACTCTAAGAAAAGTGCTAAGTTTGATGGAGGAATTTTGATTCTGTCAGCTTGTTACAGGGATATTTAAAAAAACAAAATAAAACAAACCAGCCATTTCAGGCTTCCTTAGATATCCTTATTTAAAACTTTTAAAAATACGTAATACAGGTTTCTGATACAATATTCAAAAGGAATGAAAGGTTATTTTTAAAAGCCTTTCTCTTCTCTGGCCTCTGTAGATATCTTTTTCTGCTTTGTGTTAACTAGCTTGTATTTTATTTGTTTTGTTTCCCCTCTTTGCATTCCCCCTCTCAGGAATTATGTGTCATGTAACATACACAGACGAAACTTGCAAATAAACTGAAACATAGAGTGATAATAACAGAGGTGCATTTTATTTCAATGAGACAAACTGACATGCAATTATTTTTTTAATGAAACAATGTATCTTAACAATCTTTGGCAAGCAGTATATTCAGAACCATCTTCCTAAAAGCTGCATACCTCTCCATTATATGGATATATAATTATCTATTAATTAATTAAATAAGAATTTAGGTTGTTTCCAATGATTTACTTTTACATAAAGTCCTACAATGTGCCTACCAGAACATACATTATTTTATATAAGAGAAACAAATAGTACCTATAAGTGATATTTTTTGTCAAGATTATGCGGATGTTATTAAGTATTGTAAGATTGTTCTTCTAATGAAAACTTAGAATTATTCTGTTTCAAAAATTATCGGAAATAAAGCGAAATAAATGTCAAATATTTAATTAATATTTATCTCACATAACATTCAGCTTAAATGTGAGATAAAGTGTAGTTCTATTTTGTACATGTTTCCTTTTTTGCAGTCAGGTCCTATTATACATAAAATGTATATATCCATTTAAAAAATTTAGAATATACTTTTAAAATTTCAAATAAGTGTGGAATTTTATAGTTGCATCTTTGCTTTTATTATATAAGCTGGTTATATCAATGATTTATTTAGTGCTGAATTCTTTGTCTGAACTCAGAGGCTTGGACTTCAAAACTATTTTTCTAAAAGATAAATGTGATTATATTAATCCAGGTCTTAAAGCCCATTAGTGATTTCTCAGAGCCTCCAAGAAACCTAATAGGCTAAACAAACAAAAAACCCTCATCAATATAGGACTAGTTAATAGACAATTATATATCCATATAATGGAAAAGTAAGTAATTTTTAAGATGACAACATTGTTCAGTATATGTTGCTATCGAAAGACACCTAAGATACATTACTTCATTTTTTAAAAAAACCATGTCATTTCTGTAAAATGTGTACATGTGTGTGTACGTGTGTGTGTGTGTGTGTGTGTGTGTGTGTGTGTGTGTGTGTGTGTAGTTATCACTCACTCCAATCTCATAAAACACGAATTCGATTAAGTCAACCCAGGGTTTAAAGCCCTTTAGTGATGTCTCAGACCTTTCAAAAACCTACTAGGTCATAAAAATGAAACAAAACAAAAAAGGTCAAGTTCTTTGCAAAAGCCAAGGAGCTCAAAGTGGCCAGTCACCTACAATGCCACGGAGTTCAGCCACAGAGCAAGATAAGGAAAGCTCAGACTCTCTCTACTTCAAAGAGATCATTGTTCCTTTCCAAGGGAAAACCCACAAGCATAACTTTGAAGAGGAAAACACATGAACTTTGAAATCAGTTAGGTCTGTACTTGACTCTCTACTCTGTGTTTACAATGTCAGCAAGCTCTCCTTTCCACTAGCATAAAATAGTGAAAATAATACAGTATATAGCAAGAGTTTTCCTGATGGTTAAATCGGGTAACACAGACATGTATTCCCTAACTATTGTCATTTCTCTTTTCATTTTTTCTGGTCACAGGGCATATGCTATAAAGTCAGGAATCAACTTTATTTATTTATTTATTTATTTAATTTTATTTTTTTGAGTTGGAGTCTCACTCTGTCACCCAGACTGGAGTGCAGTGGCCACTCCCGGCCACCGCAGCCTCGACCTGCTGGGCTACGGTGATCCTTCCGCCTCAGCCTTCCAAGTAGCCGGAATTACAGGCATGCGCTACCACGCCCAGCTGATTTTTTGATTATTGTAGAGATGAGGTCTCGCTGCCCAGGCGGGTCAACTTTAAAGTAGTAGAGCCCAGATGAAGTTTCAAAAAACTGTACCCTGCAGATAAAATGCTGCCTACAACCTGTTTTGGGATGGCCCACAACTTGTGAGTGAGTTGAAAACAATTTTAGCACATTTTCTTTATCAATTAGTAATTTATTATATTTGCATATATAATTGTGAATTTTATGAATACATAATGGCTAAAAGAAATCATCTTCTTGAAAACTGGTTGAGAGTTTCAGTAGAATCTAAAGCTTGAAAAGAGGAAGTTGTGAACTTAAATCTCAAAGACATCCCATCTTCATAATGTGAATTAAATTTCTTAATAAGCAAATTTCTTCTTTATGTTTTCTTCTCAGTTAAAAGGTATGGATGAAGTGTGTACCTATGTATATGTGTGTGTGTGTAGAAAGGGGATGTTACATGAGTGGAAGCACCATTTTGTGTATCAACTTAATCTTAATCTAGGCGTAGAAAAGCTCCTTTTTCCTCTCATCAACCTATTCAACTCAGTCTCCTCTAGTTCTCAGTAGGGAAGTCTCCAAAAAAATTAAAGTCCAAACATGACTATGATGAGGTGCCTGTTTTAGATCATATTTTCAGAGTTTGTGAACTGATAGTAAATGAAGACCCACAGAGGAACTGCCACTTCTCAGGGAAAAAAATGGAAGAATGAGACATACATGAATTACTTCACTCCACGGAAAAACATCCTTAACAATTGGGCATGGTGGCTCACACCTGTAATCCCAGCACTTTGGGAGGCAGACGTGAGAGGACTGCCTGAGCCCATAGGTTGAGATCAGCCTGGGCAACTTGGCGAGACCTTGTCTCTACAATATATCAAAAATTAGCTGGGCATGGCGGTGTGAACCTGTAGCTCCAGCTACTTGAAAGGCTGAGGCAGAAGGATCGCCTGAGTCCAGTGGGTAGAGACTGTGGTGACTGTGAGTATGCCACTGCATTCCAGCCTGGGCAACAGAGTGAGACTCCAACACAAAAAAAACCACAAAAAAATTGGATGTACCTAGATATATATATTACACATAGTTAAATTTTCACACTATTATTGAGAATGATGCAAATGTTCCATAAAAAATTAAGCAATCTGCTCACATCCTACATTTTTCAATGCTTGAAAAAGTCAAAAGAAAAAAATTTTATGACATGATAGAACCATATAAAATTCAAATGTTATAATCCATAAATGAAGTACCGGAACACAATCATGTTTATTTCCTTACACTGTGTCTATGGCTGGTTTTAAGCTACACAGGTACAGTTAAGTTGTTACAACATAGACAGTGCCACCTAGATGTTGCAGCAGTCCTGAAAAGGCTAAAATATTTACTCTCTGTACCTTTACAGAATTCTTTGTAGACTTCTGACTTAGGTATTGCTATAATGTGCGTGTGTACATAAATATATATGCCTGCATGTTTGTCTATGTATGTATGTATTTTTTATATTTAGCAGTGATATAACAAATGAGAATTGGCTAAAATCTTTTAAAGACATTCTCCGTTCTTATATAAATGGATTGTTAGGATGTAGAGTGGCCTATCACCCACACCACTATTAGGAGGCTTCTGAGGCTTGTTCCTTAAGTGAGCCTATGTCTGGTCATTGAGTTGGCAGATATCTGTTTAGATGTTAACAACTGTAAGCATAGCAAAATCTTGTCTTTGAAAAGTTATTGTGGCTTTCTATGATAAATATTTTAGACCAAAGTAGCTGGGTCACCTAGGAATATCAGAGAGTAGGAAGCTCAATAAGTTTCTGTAACTGGTTGAACTATCTGTGCCTCCTTACTAACAGGTGTTTCCTTAATAAATGTCTGTGTGAGGGACAGAATTTGGTCTGAATTTTTACTTTATTACAAATTGATAGTGAGATTGCAGATGAATAGCCCACTCTCACCCACTTCGAACTATTAGCATTTCGGAAAAGAATCAAAGAGTTGCACATAACCAAATTAACTTGGAGAAGTTAATAAAATCTACTAGATTTTTTTTGACAGATCATTTCATATTTAACTAGCAAACTATGAAACAATTATTGAATACTTGCACATATTTTTAAAAGAATTTTTAATAGTGTCTTACTTTTTAAGAAAGTAAAAATATAAAATATCACACTAAAACTATATTTTTTATCTTTCTGTGCTCTGAACATAGAGAAGACAAGAATGTGTATGAATTCAGTGAATGGCCTTCAATAGGAATCCTAAATGACTAAAGGCAGAACATGAAAAAGAAATGAAAGATAGGACCTGTGGTATTATCTCCATGCAGGAGAAAATTAGTTAGCTGGCCAGACCAGTGTGCCAGATTTTCACTCCTTTTTGTTCTCTGTTACTGGTTCCTTTCCCCAGATTTACAAGAGACACAAGAATATTTGTTTTGTTGGTCTTCAAATGTAGAAAAGATTCTTTGTTTGGAGTGGTTAACTGAAATGGATATTGTGTGGAAATTAGCTTGATGAACCCTAAAATTAGCCTTTTTGTGTTTATTCTTCCATTCAACCAATAGATATTTGTTTATTGTCCACAAGGTGCTGGGAAATCTGCTGAAAAATAAAAAAAAACCAAAAATCTACATTTATATAAGTCTTTATTGCTTACAAAGGTGGGTCATAGCCCACTACCTCTAATTTGTCTTCATGTAATCCAAACTTCCCTGGCCCCCTTCAGACTGCAAGTGGGAACATTAACAGAAATAACTCAGATTCTACTTGCTCATTGCCCCCACCTATGTAGTCAACTACATTAAGATTCTCCTTCTCTATATATGCCAACCATTTCTGGTATCTTATATACAATGGTGGCAGAAAAAAAGCTATTTAATCCTCTTATTTTCACTGGTGTTTCTGGAGAGTGGTGATTTCCTGTTCCCACTGATCTTGCCTTCCTTACTCCCTGAGATGCAGGTTCTCTGGACACCAGTCCTGACAGTCCTTCCCAACGACATGGAAGTAGTGCTTTAGAATCCCTGTTTATTCTTCTGGCCTGATTACTCTGCAGCTAGGCTATTTTCTCTGCAGAAACAGGGAATGGTTTTCATCTTTCCCACTCTGTCATACTTCCTTGGACACTTTGCTGCCTGTGCCCTGCATCTCACAGAGCTTCCTAAGAAAATAATAGTCTTCTCAGTAATGCCTGCAGTACCTCTCTCCATGAGAGTTCAAACATTTGTTTTCATGGTGGAAAACAGGATGGAGAGACAAGATTTCAGTTTGTCTTCCCCATGCCCCACCTTTCAGTTATTCCTACCCTTAGAAGCTTATACACAAACTTCTGTCTGCTTTTTTCCACCTTGTAAACTAATGCCTGCAAATGAAACCCTGGAGTCTATTGGAAAAGAGACTGCATTTGCAGTAGCACTTGAAGGTGGACATGGTAAGCACAGTCACACCTCATAAGAATCTGAGTGATTAAATAACATATCTTTATTCACACAATTAGTAAGCAGCAGAGCAGACACTTCAGTCCAACTCTTTGACTTCTGAACATGTTATTTCTCACATTCTGACCCCAAGTCTTAAAGTGATTGCTTGAGAAAAGCCTTTGTTTCTGGTTTTCCATCTCCTATCAAATTTGAAAAGAAGATAACACTTGTTCATATCCCCCACCCACCACCCCCTTGCCTTTTTTTTTCTCCAACGAGGAGTTCTGCAGACTATCCAACGATGAATATTAATTAAAAGTGGAGAAAAAAATCCAGTCTGGTCATGAGCTCACATCACATTTTTAAAATTATTATCCCCTATTTATCTTATAGACACTACCTGTGGAAGCACATAATTGGAAAGAAGGGCTCTTTTACTCCTGATCTCCCATCTGAGGCTTGAAGAAGAAAAAGCTCCTTGCTCTGGAAAAGATTTTGCAAGGTCAAAAGGACCAATTGCCTGGATTCTGCATTAATGGATATTAGCTATTTCAGTTCATGTTGAGGCATCCTGAAATATTCAGAACAGCTCTTTCTTTGCATCCTAACTGTAAATACAGACTTGTACTTTTAAACACTAAGAATTATTTTCAAAAAGAAAGATGTGTGTATACACACACATACACACACACACACATATATATGAATGAATAAATGCAGTACACAATAACCAGGGGCATGATGTTTTCCTGGTTTAGTTGAAGCCAATGAAAATACTACCAAAACATAAGTTGGCAGGCAAACTATACAAAACTGATTTTTGCTTTGTTTTCTTTTGTTAAAGTTGCAATATATAGGAGTTATTAAGCTTCTTTGTGCCACGAAGCACTTTAGAACTCTAACATAGCATATAAATCTGCGCTCAAAACAATCTTATTAAATGAATACAATAAAATACCCAGGAGTGCAAAAGAAACTACTTATATTAACATATGGTTATCAAATTATTTTGAAATGAGTCATGCTCCTTTATCAACACATTAAAAACATGAAACAGAATGACAAAGTAGTGACGTGAAAATATTCATAGTAAAAACTCATACGTACTGCTAATACTTTTATAGGCTGTTGCCTCCATTAATGGTTAAAATAAATATTAAATTCCAGTAAGGATTTAGTGAAAATAAAGATTCAACATTTTGTCCATCCAAGTTCATGAACCCCCTTGGATTCTATCCTCAGATCCTCTGGGGGAGTTCGTGGATTCTGAACTCTTCCATAGAGTGACAATGAGCAGGTTGGAGATTGAAGACGACAGCCAGGCCTGGGTATTTCTCAGCTTTTCTGTGAGGAGAAATTAAATGGAGTTAAGTGATCATCAGGTGTCCTACTTCTCTCTCTTTGAGGTCCTACCTTTCTTTTTTTTTCTTTTCTTTTTTTTTTTTTTTTTTTGAGTTGGCATCTCACTCTGTCGCCCAGACTGGAGTGCAGTGGCCGCTCCCGGCCACCGCAGCCTCGACCTGCTGGGCTCCAGCGATCCTTCCGCTCAGCCTTCCAAGTAGCTGGAATTACAGGCACGTGCTACCACGCCCGGCTAATTTTTTGTTTTATTGTAGAGATGAGGTCTCACCAAGTTGCCCAGGCGGATCTTGAACCCGTGGGCTCAGGTAATCCACTCACCTCAGCCTCTCAAGGCGCAGGATCACAGGCTTAGCCACCGAGCCCGGCTGAGGTCCTGCCTTTCTTCTGACTGCTGCTACCCAGCTGCTTCTCCATTAGAAACCCAGTCACATCATTCTCCTCTATGTCTCTTTAGTCTTAGTTTTTTATAATCACTCCTTACATATGTGTGTGTATACACATATACATATATATGTATATATACATGTATATATATATATATATATATATTTTTTTTTTTTTAAGTGTCTTCTGGCTTACTTGAAACATGATCAGCATCTTGAAATAGATCCCTAGCAACTATCAGTGTCCCACTTAGGGGCCTTTAGGAACATGGAAGTTGTCCCCATACTGCTTTTTTTCTGAATTTAAATCAGCAGTTGGTGATAGTCTCTACAGATGGCACTTGAGGGAACAAAATGACTGCACATGAAGTGGTGAAGGAGGTTACAGAGAGCACAGGGAGACTGCAGGGTCCACAAATCATTAGAACGTGGTGGAGCAGTGGCTGCCACACACTCAGAACCAGATGGGAGTGCAAGAGGAGAAAACTCTCATGGTCACTAGGCAACCTACGTATGGATTTTACAAATCATTAATGAAACAGGAGCCCCTCCCAACCCCACCATAGGACCCTTCTCTGCCCTGCTTTCTTCTGTGTCCTGACTGAAAATCACAGAAAAATCACAGAATGCTTCAATGGCTCTGTGACCCACCCAGATGCAGATTTTCCCACCAGACTTGAACCCAAATCATGACCTTGAGCATTTTCAGGCACTGATAAAGGCTATCTAGGTTGTTGCCCAAAACACTGAAAGTAACTGGCCTCAGCCTTGAGCCAGTTTCCTTAAACCCTCATATAAACTCCACACCCTGGCATCCTGGTTGCAGACACACCTAAATAGTATATCCTTTTTCTCTTGTTGTCCATCACAAGGATACACTGCAACAATCTTATGTTACTCCACTATAAATGTCTTGGACTGCTCAGCCTGGTGTTCAGCACTTTTTTCTTTGGAATACCAATGGGCCCCACACTGAGACAATTTGGGGCATTCCCTTGCCTTTGATCTTGGTATGACTATCTGTGGGATTGGTAGAACAAAACACCAACCAAGAACTGGGTTCTAAATACTAGATCTGTAATGTTAAGAAAAAAAATTCCAAACCTATATTTAAAAAAAAAAAAGTGCTGTGAGGATGACTGCACGCCCTTTCAATGTCATTCTGGAGCATTACTTTAACAGAGCCATCCAAGAAATATTTAATTTTCTAAGAGATAGTAGCATTCCTTTTTGCTTTGATATTTACTATTAATTAAGTTTCCAAACTCTGCAAATTTAAGGATGAACTTGTAGATTTGTATCTCAAAGAGATGCAAATGATTGGTGTTCCATAGAAAAAGATAATCCCCAAAGATGTTTTAATGCCCTCTATCAGTTTTTCAATCTTATTCTAATACCCCTCTTTTATATTTTAAGTGCCTATAAATGCTCAGTTTCTCTGTTTTATCATCTTACTAGTTTCCTCATCAATTAGTACATTGAATAGAATCTTTGACATGTAATAATTCTATATTCGTATGTCATGTTTCTAACATTTTTAAAGTTATATTTTGATGGTAGTTTGAACTAATTCTTTATATAGTAACAGTCAGGATCATCCCGGGGATTTTGTTCTCCAGAGTCACAAAAATCTTTATTTCAAGAAACAAAGAAGTAGTCTTAACACTGGCTGTACTCTGTGGTTCCCTGTTGAGTTGAAGGATCTCAAATGGATCAGATTGAGAGGAGTTAAGGGAAACCAATTGCTTCAGTCACAGATTGAACCAGTGGTACTCAAAGTTTGGAGTGCATCATAATCACTTGAAAGACTCCTTAAAATACAGAGTTTTGAGCCCTACCTCCAGAGTTTTGATTCAGCAGGTTGGGGTACAGGCAGACAATGTGCATTTCTTATAAGTTCTCAGTGTTGCTGAAACTGCTGGTCCAGGAGAGCACCCCACTTTGGTAAATGGGAGAAGGCAGACTCAGTTGGGGCTCAGGTTCTTATTTTCAGAAACATTTTGCCCTAATACACTAGCAAGAAAGATGGTTTATGTTTGGTAAATTAGTCTCTGTGAAATAAAATCCTTTTCTCTCAGGACCTTTTTCTGTTTTAGTTAGACTCTGGGCATATTCCTTTGCTTTACATTATAATGTTGTTTCCTTCTCTATTTTTCTTTTTTTCTTCCTTATAAAAACAACAGCAAGTGCAAATTTGTGCATGTCAGAACTCTGTGCATGTTCTGCCCTTGGCATTAAAGTCCAACTTTCTGGGACAGCTAGCATTTCTGCTAGTGAGGGCTGAGCAATAATGGTGTCATGGCAGCTGTACCCATTTGTCTGATAGATATGTGCTGTTCATGTTTCAGGCTATTTCCCCTCTGGCATCCTGCAGATAGATGGAAAATTTCTCAGTAACACACACATTTCTCCATCAAGCTCATACAATTTGCATTTCAACTAGCCAGTGTCATGCTACAGGGAGAAAACTTGAGAGAGGAGGCCTTCTCCATTTCTCTTCCTTAACAGACACATTATTACTATTTATCATTTTTGTGTCTGCCTGCATTTCCTCTTTTATTCACCATTTCAGTCTACCAACCAATTTAAAGTCATTGATTAAGTGTTTCTCTGTGCAAGTATTCACATTAGGCTCTCAGGAATACTAAAACAAACAAACAAACAAAACAAACAAATAAACAAGTAAGGTATGAACCCTGTTTTCTAGGAGTGCTCAATCTTTTCTGAGATGTTAAGCTACCCCACAGCACAGTCAACCTCAACCTAGCCCCAGAGCATAACTGCTAAAACTTGTGCTTTTTTCCCGGCTACCAGCATCTGGATGCTGGCCTGGCATCATTGCCTCCTGCTTTCGCCCTTAGAAACTCAGGCTAGTGACCTTGTCCTTTGTCAGCTTGTGTATTTGGAGCACCCAGAACATTTTTATCCCTCCCTTTTACATGTCTTTGTCTTCTGTGACTGGGTTCACACCAGAATTGCACCCTTTGTAACTGGGAGAAGGCTGTTGCCTGACTTCCTCCTGGTGGCTGTTCCCTTGAGTCTCAAGATTGTCTTTTCTACTTCCTTTCTTCATGTTTTCTAATGCAAAAGTCCTGAAATGAGTCTATTCAGTGTCAGACATAATTGTGATATCTGTTGTGAACTTCTGAAATTATAAGCCCAACATATTCTCTTAGACTTGGCCTGCATTGCCACACTGGTCCTCTGTTCTTGCCTGGAGCTCCTATCTCTGCCCCATTTGGCCTCTAAGCCATCCTAGTTTAGAGCTTTCCTAGCTTTCCTCTACATATGTTCATGCCCATCTTCTCCAGGCAAGTCCCAACATCAGTGCTGCCCATGGTGTTTTCCAAAACTATGTCTATCTTTCACAGTTTTTCTACCCTGCTTTCCTCTTCTTCAGCCATGATGCCTCCTCCAGTGGTAGAATGACTGTAATAACATCAAATTGTTAAATTTTATTTTCTGCTCATGTTGCCTGTTATCTTCAGGTTAAAGCATTTGAATGAACATTTTGTTAAAGATTTTACTTTGATGTTCTATTCTGATTGTGGGTTGGTTAAAAGGGTCCGAAGTAACTTAGAAGAACATCATCTCCTATCAGTTAGAGAAATAAGTAAAATTAAAATGAAGTTCCTCATCTGCACTCATCACTACACCCTCTCCCACTATAAAATATTAAACTCTCTGTTGCTCCACTAAGGGATGTATTAGTCCCACTTCCCATTTCCACATTCTCCTCCACGGAGTCATTCTCCACTGCCCTCAATCTAAATGAATACTCTCTTCTCAGAACATTGTCTAGGTCACTCATTTAGTATTCAGGAACAAAATTTGGTTGGTCATGATCCTTCTCCTGCATGTGTCCAAATGACTCATTTGGATTTTAAAGCATCCTAAGAATGAGACGCAACAACCTCTTAGGAGGTAAACTGACCTAAGTTTGATTTCTAGCTTCACTCACGATAAATATCTGTCCTGAAATAAATTAGTGATAACTAATTTCAAGTTCCTCCTTTGTGTAATGAAACGAATGATATCTATTCTGGAAGGGTGTTGTGAATATTAACTCAGCAATATTCCATATAGTAATTTGCATTCCTGGTAAATTGGTATTCTTTAATTGGTAGATGTTATTATTATCATCATTATTATCACTTATCAAGTTGATCCACAGAGAGTGGAAAAATAGCATGGATTGCTTCATATGGCAAACAATGTGCTGTTACAAACAACAGCATAGCAATGCCTGTATTTGGAAGCTTTAATAAGACTGAATCCCTATTTAGGTGAGCCACATAGGTTGTCCTTGGACTAGCCAAGAAACACTCTTGGGGATAATAGCTATTGCATTGTAAATCGACCATGGAGACCTGGATAAACACTTCTCTGGTGGCTTTATAGAGTAAGGAATAGATACCCCATTGCTATTATGGGCTTTTGTTTCTGCTTTATTTATATTTCTCTCCCAATATCCTGGTTATGTTTAAACAGTTGGGAAAAAAATAAAAACTACTTGCTGCTTTGCAGGTTTTGATTTCCAAGAATGTTTATCACTTCAGTTCAACTAGAGACAAAAATCCTTTTCAATTTCCCCAGTCTCCAATTATTCATAAAAAATATCAAACTGAGAAACAAAGGCTTTTCTTTAGAAAAAAAAATGAACGGGTGTTTTTCAACCTCAGCAACATCAAACAATCTTTCACATCGAATGGTGACAACTTCAAGAGAAAGGGCTGTGATTCCAGAATTTGCTAAGGAAACACTTTTTTTCCCGGTGTGCTTTTGTGTTAATAATTTAAAAGTCAGCAATTTCCAAACCAAATTATTCTTTGCCGCTAGGTATCTCTATGCCAAGATGTTGCCCAAAATCCTATGGTTAAAACATGACATGAGTGAGTTCATATATAAATTTTAACGGAAGAAAGAATAAGGTAGCACGTTTAATGGATTCTCTCTTTAATATTGATATTTTGGTTATAATAATCAAAGAAAAATAGGGAATTTTATTTTTTGCACAAATGTATTATGCCAAGAAACAAATAACAATAATTTAGTCAACATTTATTGTTATTGAGTGCCCTAACAATGATATATCACATTTAAGAGATATCACAACATATTTATTATGCAAATACCAGCAGTGTTTTAGTGTTGAGGAGGCACTTTAAATATTTTTATTTCTAAGTTAATTAATACCTGCTGATTCAACTTTTTAGATGCATATTAATAAAGGCAGTAGGTTTAGTTGAGACTCTGCACATACTAAGAATTATGACCAAGTGATCTGAGGATTCAGGGCACAAGGCATGGGTTAACTTCTTACCCGAGGGGCTCAGGATCTAATTGGGAAGGTAAGAGGCAGACATGCATTCAAATGGCTAAATTTAAGCCACAGAATAAAACAATGCCATGAAAAAACAATGCTATGAGGTAGAATGGATTAAAGCCTAAATCAGCCACTTAGACTCTGGCATTGTGGGTGAGAGGAGATAAGATCATGACAGACTGATGTTCAAAGGGCCATCCCAGGAGGACATGGGGACTGAAACAACAGGGTTCTTCTGCATCTCCACTCACTTTACTGAAGTTACAACTAGGTCAGTTCCAGGAAAAGCATTTTTCTTTTTATCACGAAGTAGTATTTATGAAAACAAAATACACTTTACATTCAATGTTAGTCTAGAAAGAACTCTCATTATCTAAATACAATAATTGGATTAAATGGTCTTTTTAATAAAAAGTAACACTGACTCAAAAATACCAAAAAGAATTAATGTAATATCAGAATATTAAATCTGGGGTGTTAATAATTCAACACTTACCTTTTGCACATCCCCCTCAAAAAAAACCAGGGCTTAAAGAATCATAAATTTGAAGTAACTTTGCCCAAAGACTGAAGGACACATAGCTCATTAACGGAAGAAAAGAGCTAGATCTAGCCAGGTGTTCTTAAATTGAGTTCGCTTTTTATTATAATACATCATCTCTCTTCCTTTGTTTTTGCAAAACAGAATTCAAAAATAAAAATGTATGAAGTTCAAACCTGAAAGAGAATTATTGGTTTGTCCAAATTGGAGCCAATAGCTCAGATAAATTACCATTTTTCCAGTCAGCAGCAACACTTAACTGTGTTCAAGAATTCAATTCCCTAGGGTTTCTGAGGACTTGGTCCTTCTGGTTTCTTCCATTCTTAACTAGAATAAAAAGTGAAGCTCAAATAGAACATAAATAAATTTTTATTTGCCAAGAAAAAGAAGCACAGGGTGTGGAATTTGAGGGCCTTGATTAGGCTCCCATTCCAGTCACTACTGACAAAGACCTCACACTTTGGTTTACTCATCTGTTAATTAGAAATATTCTTAGTCCCTAACTTAACAGACAAATGTATTGGTGTGCAGAAAATTTTTTCCTGCATTTTCTGCACAAAAGAGGGTGCTACAGAGGTAAGTTAGCATCTTTATACTTTACAAAGCAGAAAACCAAAGTCTCATTTATGAGAAACTGCTAAGAGAATTTTCTTTTCATCTGCAACAATGAAGTACTTGTGTGACAAATGCCACCCTTCATTTTAAAATGGAAAAAGATCAGGTTTATATGTTTGAGTAAGAGAGATATTTCTGTATAACTTAAGGAAAAAATAACTTTTTGAAAGAAGTGTGTTTGAGGCAATCCAGGAGGTGATACTTTCAACAAGTCTTCTCTGTCTTCACCTCCACCATACCTTCTCTCACCTAAGATAGCACATTTTACATGCAGTAGGTGCTTAATAAAGTGTGCTAGATGACTAAATGGCTGTGTGAATAACTGAAGAAAGTCACCTAGCTTAGAATCTTTTGGTACCAAAAGATTTGCATCAGTTTCTGAGAAAAAAAAAATTCCTGTGTTCTGTAAATAAATTCAGGTTAGACTTTCCTCAGACCTTCAAATATATGTGATCATTTCACTTACTATTTAACTTCCTCCTAGGAAATTATGGCCAATACCAGTGAGTCAGTAAGCTTTTTCTGCAAAAGCCCAGAAAGTAAGTATTTTAATATTTTAGACTTTATAGGACATAGGGTCTCTGTCACTAGCATGAAGACAGCTGCACAGAAATGAATGGGCATAGCTGGATTCTAATAAGTGGATTCTGAAATTTGAATTTCATAGAATTCCCAAATGTCATGGAATGTTATTCTTCTAATTTTTTTGCAAACTTTAAAAATGTAACAGGCATTATTAGTACAAAAGCAGGTGTCAGGTTGGATTTGGCCCAGGGTAGGAGTCTGCTGACCCCTGTCCTATTCTGAAGACAAGATGACAGGAAGGACTGTCCTTTCTGGTTAGTTTCCAAGCTCTCTGGCACTCTTAAGAGTCACTGAAAAAGCCCATCCTAGGGCATACTTTAAAAACTTCCACATGATGATATCCTCTGTGGAAGGATATGATCAACCTTGCCCAGGCGAATTAACCTCTTTCCTGTGTAACGATGATAACTTAAAGTAAAGAGTTGTTTGTGTTCTCATGCTGGAGGTTTTGTCTCTCTCCTCTTTTTCTCTCCTCTCTGGTCTTCTTCCCTGTCAACCTTGAGCTCACAAAGACCTATTCAGGCAGTTGATAGACTCTCTTTAATTCTTCCAAGGATTTTCAGGGACAGAGAGAAGACGCATTTAATGTTACTCTCTCTTATTGTAGGTTAATAGGACACAGCCCTAGCCTCATCCAACCTTAGAGCTGAGAATGGCAATCTTGATTCCTTGAGCAGTCCTTAGAGGCATGTTATAATAGAGCAACGAGAGTTCATTAAAAGAGACCTGGCAGCTAATCTAGTTAATGCTAAAAAAAATTATTCCTGACTAAATGAAAAAGGGGTAAGAGTGCTGTTTAGTGTGGGGGTGAGTGTGTGTGGGGTGTGTGTGTGTGTGTGTGTGTGTGTGTGTGTGTGTGTGTGGAGAGAGAGAGATATAAAAGTGGAACAACAAGATCGTTAGTGGCTTTTGCTGTGAGCACAGTCCTTTTTTTAGAAATAAAATATTTGTTATGTCCCATCTGAAGTAGAAACAGTAAATGTCTCCAAGCATCTTTATTACACTATATGAACTTGGGGGTCTCTCCTGTCCTGACATCTGACGAGTCTGGTATTCTACTGATACATTATTTTAGAAATATGCAACATATGAAAAGTAATTCCATTTATTCTCTTCCTTTTATGGCATTAGTAAGCATTTCTTTTTTTCTTTTCTTTTTTTTTTTTTTTGAGTTGAAGTCTCACTCTGTCACCCAGACTGGAGTGCAGTGGCACACTCCCAGCCACCGCAGCCTCGACCTGCTGATCTCCGGCGATCCTTCCGCTCAGCTTTCCAAGTAGCCAGAACTACAGGTGCACGCTACCACACCCAGCTAATTTTTTGATTTATTGTAGAGATGAGGTTTCGCCAAGTTGCCCAGATGGGTCTCGAACCCACGGGCTCAGGCAATCCACTCACCTCGACCTCCCAAAGTGCAGAATTACAGGCTGAGCCACCGAACCTGGCCATTAGAAAGCATTTCTAAGGGACAATGAATAGGAAGATTTAAAGAGAGGGTATGAATGAAATTATTGAGGCAAAGGTCAGAGTATTTTTTTAAATTCTGAAGTATAGACTTTGATTGCAATTATTGGAAAAAATAAAAATCCGTGTCTTTCAACAACAAAAACATTTGTGATACTTTGAATATCTTTGGCAAGTGAATCCTGTGTATCTTAAACCTTTAGGATGAGGCATCTGCTTCATTTGTTTTATCTTTCACTTCAAGCTACTTCTTACTCTCAAACACACCTGTTTCTATAATTCCCAACCATCAGCAAAGGCCTCTAATCTTAAGACCACATGCCTATGAGAAAACACATATCTTTATCATTCTTATACCAAACACCCACAGACACTCACAGAAACACATATTATTTCAAATGCATTCACATCTGTTCCACATTCTAGAAATAAAATATTTGTTTTTGTTAAATCTGCTGACCTGAAGTTTTGGGCTGTAAATTTTTATAAAATTCAGTAACTAATGTAGCCATGTGCTTCTCCCCACCCAGCAAAAACATTGCCCAGATGCTCATCAGACACAGCTGTTGGCTGTTTTTAGATATTGCATTTACTGATTCCACAGCATGTTTCCTTTTCTATAGTTTCTCTTGAGCAAGGGTGGCGAGCTCAAATTCAATAATCACTGGGCCTTATTATTATGGCTGTACTTCTTCAAAGATAATAGAGGTCCCTCTATGATGATCAGGGCTTGAAAAGAAGAATCAATTTTCTAATTTGGTTCACTGAAAATATATGTAAGAGTTCCAGAAAGAATAATATCTGGGGACACAGGGATCCTGTCTTGTGTTTGGAGGTTTGTTTGTTGTCTCCAAACAGAACACCCAATGGCAGATTGGGAGAAAGCAGAGAGGGAAATAATCTCATAGTATAACATAAAATGACTTAAAATAATGGGATTTCAAGTTGAAAAATGTGGGGATCAATTCCTAATATAACCACTTATTAGCTATAGGATGTTAAATAAGTTCAGCTCTTTGTGCCTTAATTTTCTCATCATTAAGAAAGGGATTATTATCATTCGCATTTGTTTATTATTCATTCAGTTGCAAGCCACAGAAAATTCTACATAGCTGACTTAATAAAACGTTGTATTGGCTTGTGTATCTTGAATAACAAAGACAGGATAGTTGCCAGGGTTTGTCTGATTCAGTGTTTCAGTGATGTCATCAAAAATGCAATTCCATTTATTTTCTCTACTGTCTCCCACTGTGGCACTTTATTCCATGTTTGCCTTTTTTCATGGTAACAAAATGGCTATAGCAGTTTCCGGCCTCATGCATCTATAATTTGTCAACCAGAAAAGAGACAAAACCTCTGCTCAGCATTACAAGGAAGAGCACATGACAACCTTGAGCAAATGAGCAAGTCCAGAGAAATGGAAAGTGATCATTAGCTGAGCCTCA
This sequence comes from Cephalopachus bancanus, assembly GCA_027257055.1. Lineage (NCBI taxonomy): Eukaryota > Metazoa > Chordata > Mammalia > Primates > Tarsiidae > Cephalopachus > Cephalopachus bancanus. Next base: position 1,709,728 of record JAPVLO010000326.1, read on the forward strand.
GGCTGAAACTGCATTCAGAAATTTTAACAGTCAAGATAGAGCTCTGCTACAAGGATAACAGATGTTGAAATCATAGGGGTTTATTGTAAAGGAAGCTAATTTCTGGTTCAAGTCATAACCATATTGGTCAAACAACTCTCTTCTACGTTGTGACTTAGAATCCAAGACTACTCTGATTTTGTGTCTCCTCCATTCTCTAGCTTCCAGTGTTCTCCTGAATAATCTGTCTAGCATGTGGAAGAAAGAGAATAAAGATGGGGAAGGCAGCAGACACACAAATTACAGTCATTTCCATCCTCAGTGCATTTACCAGAACAAGTCAAATGGCAAATCCAAATACAAGGGAATCTGAGAAATGTGGAAAAGTACATGGCTAATGGTAACCATTAATGATTTTTTATATGATCCTTGAAAGTCCCTCTTTTTTCTTCTAGTTATGTACAGCATATGTTTATCTATTCCTCGAGAGACATAACCTAAAATATCTATTTCTTGCATCTGTCAAAAAATCCATGTGGTGCATGGGCTTCTCCATAAGATTTAGATGTATCACCTCCTAGATTGTCAGCCTGTAAATTAAAAGGCAGAAATACCCATTTCCCCACATATGCATTCAATGTGAAATAAATCTGGACAGAATAATCATACTAGATATTCCTACTTTAAAAAAAGAAGAGAAGAAAGAGAAGCATGGAAAACACTGATTATAAGCTAAATTCTGAAATCCTGAGATTCCAGAAGCATGAAATTTCTATGCTCTGGTGGTGGTTATTTGATTGGATTCTGCGTTACTTGCTGGGAGTGACCCTCTTTTCCATGTTTATCAGAGCCCCTGGCTCTGCTGTCTTGGAGACTGCCCTTCTCTTTGATCTCCATAGTCTTATCTGCATAAGAATTTGTAAAGCATACCCTTTTTGAGAATTTTACAACAATCAAAACCTGCATCCTCCTCATGAACAGTTTGGGAACCTCGGGGTTCTTTTAAGACTCAAGCTTCTTTGTTCGCACGTTATTTTGTTTATTTTTGTTTTGTTTCCCCAAAATAATTTCATTAAAATTATTAAGTCTCTTATCTATTTGCTTCTATTCAGCTAACAGTCAATAAACTCAAGGTTATGTTTTCAGATATAATTTTAGAAGCTAACTTTTTTCCTTTACTCAACATTCCTTCCCCTTTTTGATTTAAGAGCTACTCCCATGAAGGTATCTAGAACAGTTGTTGAAAAGACCATACTCCTAATCTGATATTTTCCTTGAGTCATTTTTTTATTTCTACTGAAAAGTTAAACCTTGAATTCTCTTAATTGAGAAGTTTTACTGGGTCTAGGTTTCCTCAATGTATTTACAAAATATTTTGCTGCTGCATAATATGGATCTTCAACTTTCCAGGCTCAAATGTGTTTTTTTACCTGATTCTTCCTGACTTATAACCAAACAACACCTGGTGGGTTCTTGTTGTTATGACAGTACACTACCCCCAGTATTCATTTCCAGTAATCATTTTTTTCTATTATTCAGAATAGAATAGGCTACACCATAGTAACCAATAAGCCCTAAAATCTCAGGGGCCTAACACAATAGAAGTTTATTTCTTACTCAGTCCAATGTAGGTTTAGCAAATATTTTATGAAACATGACTTAGATCCCAGGATGCTTCACTCTTTGGCCTCCACTACCATGTAAATTCTAGGTCACCTTGAAATTTTTCAGTCAGCAGAGGGACAAGATAATGGATATAGATATACTATACCACACAAATACACCAATACTGAACCACATATCTCCCTGAGCCTAGAAGTAGTACTCTTAAGCTTGTATGTCAATGGCCAGGATTGTTAACATTGCCAATCCAACTGAAACAGAGAAGAAAAATTAGAGGAGCACATGGATATTATTAGAAGCTAACACTATCTACTACAGAATCATCAAAAGTGCACGGACAAGTCTATTAAAAAGAAGTAGCATAAAATGGATACTAAAAAAGGAACCAGTAATATGCACTGCAGTGTATTTCAACAGCTTGTTCTGAAGACTAATAAACATAATGTATACAAAATACTTACCACAATACTTGTCACATAAGCACTCAATAAATTGTAGTTACTATTTTTGTTTGTTGTCATCACTTCCTCACATAAAATTGGAGTTAGAATATATGCTCTTGAAGATTTCTTCCATCCCAAACATTGTACATTTCTAATTTTCTCATTTTGCGCAGTAAATGAGGGGAAAAAAAACACTTACATAAAGATTTTCAGTTTCTGTAAAATGTTCTATTTTGCAGGTTTTATCAGCTTCTCTGACAGTTATATTCTGTTTCCTTTATTTTATTTTTTACATCAAGAAATCACTGAGATTGATAAAATAAATTTTACCAAAGTTATTCCTCCCCTTCTCAAAGCCCAAAAGCGTATATTTGACCTGGCTTTTATTTCCTAATGGAGTAAAAGTTCTTGTATTTCAGCCCAACATGAAAGTCAAGATCCTAAAGAGACAAGAGCAAGGCCATGGATAGCTTAGCAATTAGGTTTATATACAGGGAAAGTAGTGTCCCCATGACATTTGTAATATTTTCAATGTGTCTCATGTATGATTTTCTGAGTGTGCAATACATAACAATAAGAAAAATCAGTCTTCCTTTGTAAAGAAAGTTCCCTTAGCCCCTAAGGACAGACTGGGAAGAAAAGGAATAACTAGGTCAATTACCCCAAACCTCAGAAACAAGATTTTTTTTTTTTGAGTTGGAGTCTCACTCTGTCACCCAGACTGGAGTGCAGTGGCTGCTCCCGGCCACTGCAGCCTCGACCTGCTGGGTTCTGGTGATTCTTCCGCCTCAGCCTTCCGAGTAGCTGGAATTACAGGCATGCGCTACCATGCCAGGCTGATTTTTTTTTTTGATTTATTGTAGAGATGAGGTCTCGCTGCTCAGGCGGGTTTGAACCCATGGGCTCAGGCAATCCACTCACCTCAGCCTCCCAAAGGCACAGGATTACAGGCTGAGCCACCGAGCCTGGCTAGAAACATGATTTTATGAAGATTCGAAACAATCTTGTATGTAAATATTAATTAAATAAAAATATTGAAATATATAAACAGTGCCAACTACATTGGTGTACATGCATTGGTACTAATCACTCAAAAAAAGGAAAAAAGAAAAAATGAATATACAGTAGTTAATTATAAGCATAACTATACAGTAGTTTAGTTATATAGGAGTTATAGTTGTAGGTTAGTTAGATAGTAGTTAGTAATAGGCGATAGCTTCTAAACAGTCAGAGACAATGGCAGCTGCTTAAATACACCCCCCACCTATGCTCCAAAAATAGTACAGAACCACAAGAAAAAGCAAAACTATATACATGATAAGAAACAATGTCCATGCCTAAAATATACCTCAAATAATGAAATGAGAAAAAAAAAATTAGTGGACAGTTACTTGCACTAGTACCACAACACTTTGCTTCAAGCAAGGATATCCTGGGAAAGCAAAAAAACAAACATACAAAAAAGCCACTATGCATGGAAAACAGAAGATGGAAGTTACAAGGTCTAGTTTCTCTAAAACTTCTGCCAGAAGAAGTTCACACTGAGTGTGAAAATGCTAGTAGAAGGTTCTAGTACCTGAGAACACTAAATTCACAGCTGAGAATTTTAGGTATGTTTGATTTTAGGTAGTAGATTTCAAATTACATAGCCTCTAAAGGAGAAAAAACAAAAAAAGAAAGAAAAGCTATCTTTTGGAAGTTTGGTGGAAGGAATAATTTTAGAGTCTTACAGAACAAAGAATATATTATAGGTCCCACAAAGTCTTCTGTACTACAACAAAAAAGAACTTATAAAGAGACTGAACTTTGTCACACTGTTAGCAGAGAGACGCAAAGAACTAGAAACTTTACCAAAGAAAATAAATTAAAAATAAAAATTAACACTCAAGTGTTTCGAACATCTCTTCTCTCTACCTCCCACTCCCCACATCTCCCCCGCCCATCTCAAAAAAAAAAAAAAAAAAAAACAGAAGCAAAATAAAGTTGTCTGTATTGGAGTAAAACTGAAAGATCTTGGAATAACACTGAAAACTAAGTTAAATATAATCAAGCAAGCATTTGGAGATATGAAAACACATTTTAAAACAGTAATTCAAAATTTAAGACAGAAAAGGGCAAAGTAATTTAGAAGAAATAAAATTGAGTTTATTCAATTAAAAAAGAGAAGAAAAATACAAAGTCGTCTCAGTTAAATAGAATAAACTACAGGTGAAACTTTAATAAGAGACTTTGAAAAAAGGTAGAAAAACAGCCAAGGAAATAAAAATTAGATAGAAAGGCAAGTAAAAAGGATCAAAGACAAAATGGTAGAGAAGAAAGACAGGCAAGGAAAGAATACCATTATTAACTGGATCCCCTGAATGAGCTAAGTAGATGACTGAATGGAGACATTGAGGTCAACCCTCAGCAAACAAGCTTATATGGAGGAGTGGACCTAGCGCTTTGTGGGTTGACCTAAAAACAAAGCTGAGGTCTACCAGATGGTAACCTGGGGATGCAGAAGACAAGCAGTTCCAATCCCTGGACACACCTGGAGGCAGCTTCAATTCAAGAATGGGAGAGCCCCTTTGGAGACAAAAGGAGTAAGTGAATATGACAGCTTTTCTTCTCTGCACAACTTATGTGAGCTTCTGAAGTCTTGACAAAAGGACAGACAGACAAGGAACTCTCCCCCGAACCCCCTTGCACTGGCTGAGTGAAGAGAGTTTCCCTGTAAATAGAGGCACCAGCAGGTCCCATTTGGAATGCAGGAAACCCTAGTTTCCAGGAGTAGTGCACTGCAGCCACCAATTCCCCTACAGAGAGCATCAGTGGGGGACAACCTGCAGGGGTAGTCTGTGCCACATGGGCATGCTCTCCTCGTCCTCCCCAGTATTCAACAGGGACAACATAATCAGTTCTGGGAAATTTCTCCAGTGTCAGTAGCCTTTGTGGCCCTAGGTCAGATCTGCAGACACAGCTTGGCCTCGAGGGGCAACCATTGTGGTTTTAACCCCTCCTATGGAGCGGGGCAGGATCTAAGAAGTGGGGCACACCTGCACAGTGCTGCAGGGGCAGTACCCCAAGCTGACCACAGATGGAGTAAGAAATAACAGTCCCCCACTGTTTCTCTCCTATCCCTGAGAGAAAGGGGTGGTCCCACCCAGACAGGAGGAAATAAATTCACACCCTCAGAGCACATGATTCAGAGTAGAGCTGCAAGGCTCTGCCTGGTAGCTTGCAAATTCTACTGATGAGATAAACACTCTGAAGAGGAGGGTATCCCTTTAGCCTGTCCTGGAGGGAGAGGAAAGACTGAAATAGAGGAAATGTTTCATCCTGTTTCTGACTGATTGCACCAGTGAAATAGTTTCAAACATTTTCCCATCAAATCACCACCCTTCTTGTCACTGCTCCCTCCTCAACAAGTGGGCCAGATGAGGGAGACAGGCAAAAAAAAAAAAAGAAAGAAAAGAACCCCCCCCACAAACAGCCACCCACAAATAGTAGTAAGGTTATCTAATTAAAAAGCAAAAAAATCTAAAACTAAAAAGAGAAAAGTTTGTCCTCACAGATGAGGAAAAACCAGCAAATAAACACTCTTAATCCTCAATGCCTTAAGGAATCAACACCCACAAAAAAAGGGTTTCCCATATCCCAAGAAATTGAACCCATCTAGAATGACCTGTCCCTGATGACAGACACTTAAGGAGGTCCACAAAAAGATGGACACACAGATCATCCAGGCAATAAAAACAGTGTAGGAAGTGAACACTGAGCTGGCCATTATAAGAAAAAAGCAATCTGAACTCCTGGAAATGAAGAATTGTTCCTGGAATTTTAAAACACAATGGCAAGCCTGAACAGCAGAACCAACAAGGCAGAGGACAGACTCTCAGAGCTTGAGTACTATTGAACAAATCCAGTCCAATAATAACAAGGAGAAAAGGCTTAGGAAGAATGAACCAAGTCTAAGAGAGGTATGGCATTATGTAAAAAGGCTAAATCTGTGGTTGAATGGCATCCCTGAAAGAGGAGGGGAGACTAAGAACATCCCAGAAGTCTTCCAAGTGGTCATCAAAGAAATTTCCCCTATCTCACCAGAGAGGCAGTCATGCAGATGCAAAAGATCCAGAGAATTTCTGTGAAGTATTACATGAGAACACCATTCCTAAGACACATAATAATCTGCCTTCACAAGGTAAGTATGACAGAAAAAAAATCCTAAAGGCAGCTGGAGAGAAAGGAGAGGCAGCTACCAAGGAACACCCATGAGAATTGCAGCAGATTTCTCAGCCAAAACCCTATATGCCAAGTTTAAGCCCCGGAAGTTTAAAAAGACACTGAAGAACACTACATAAGGATACAAGGTTCAATCCACCAGCAAGAAATATCCATCTTGAATATATACACAAACTTTGGAGCACCCAGATTTATAAAAACAATTGCCAATTAGACTAAGAGAGGACATAGATAGTCAGACAATTATAGTTGAAGATTTTAGTACCCTGCTAACAGCCTTAGGCAGATTATCAAAGCAAATAACTAACAAAGAAATCCAAATGCTTGACTCAACACTCAAACAATTGGACCTAATAGACATATACAGAACACTTCACCCAACAACCTCAGAATACACATTCTTCTCATCAGCACATGAAACATACTCCAAGATCATTGACATACTCAGACATAAATTGTGTCAACAAATTTCAAATGGTCAAAATCATATCAAACATTTTCTCAGACCATAGTGGATTAAATGTTACTACCAATAGAAACTCTCCAAAATGCACAAATGCATACAAATCGAATAACATACTTTTGAGTTAACACAGAAATAAGGCAGAAATGAAAAGATTCTCCAAAACAAATGAAAACAAAGACAAAACATACCAACATCTCTGGGATACTATGAAAGAAGTGCTGAGAAAGAAGTTTATAGAATTGCACACAAATATCAAGCAAATTGTGGGACCTCAAGTAAGCAAGCTAACATTACACCTAAGAGAGCTGGAAATACAAGAGCAAACAAATCCTAGATTTCCTAGAAAAGTAAAAATTACAAAATAAAGTCACAGTTGATTGAAATAGAGACCAAAAAAATTCACACAAAAGATCAATGAGATGAAAAGCAGGTTCTTTGAAAGGATAAATAAGATTGACAACAACCTGGCTAAACTAATGAGAGAGAGAGAGAGAGAGAGAGAGAGAACATTTAAATAAACACAATTAGAAAGAAAAAGGCAATGTTACAAGCAACACTTAAGATATACAAAAGATTAGCAGAAAGTGAGATTCAAGATGGCCAATTAGAAACAGCCAACAGGCACCTCTCTTACAGAGCAAACCAAAGAGGGCCCCAGGGGTTGGAGACGCCCTGCAGTTGAAGCAGGTTGAGATGGAGAATGCACCCTATATCACTCAGAGTAACAATAGGACACACAGAGAGCAGAAAGGAGAGAGAACAGGCAGTTGGCTTTGGAGCAAGAAAGCCCCCTTCCTGCCCAGCTCTCAACAGAAACAGAGTGCAGTCTCTGAATGTGGGAAATGGTGAATGAAAGAAATTAGGACTCAGCATTTGCCACTGCCATGATTAAAAGCCTCAACCTCCTGTTCACAGGACCCTAGTCCCACACAGGAAACAGCCAGGATATGGTACAACTGTGTGCTGTCAGAGACCACATGGAGCTGGGAGTCATTTACTCACTGAACACCTACAGCAAAACTATCACCTAGAACTTTTTCCCTATAAGTGGCACACAGTGGTCAGCTACCAGGCTGGAAAAAATCTCTAGACACCTTCACTTGCCACAAGGACAAGTTCCAATAGTGTAGTCCTCTCCAATGTGGGGCATCCTACAGCAAAGATTGTGTTGCTGAAAGAGCTTTTGAGTTCTGAGATCTTGCCCTGCATAAATGCTTCTGTGCAGCAGATAGCCCTGACATTCCTGCAGTGCTGCCATAGCAACCAGGGGGCCCATTCCCTCTCCCATTTCTCACTGAGTACTCACAGCTTGGGATCAGAACACAGACCAGCCAGTTTCAGCCCATGGGGAAAATGCTGCAGAAAGAAACTTTGAGTTCTGTGCACAAACAAGGAACAGGAGAAGCTGAAGGCAGCATAGGGGGAGAGCCTGCTCTACTGGAAACCTGTCTCTCCCTACATGACCTCTTTCATACAACAAAAAAGTCTTGGTCATCACTACAGCATGGCCACAGTGGCCAGGGATTGTGTTTTCCACTGAGGTAGCCAATCATGCCCACAGGGAGGGGAGATGAAGAGTGGCCCAGTCTGACCCAACCTTCTCCAACAAGCTTTTTCCTCCCATTCCCTTTGAAATGCCAGGGATTGAGAATCTTTGGGAGTTCCCATGACCCCACCCATCAGCCAGGTCATCTGAAGACTTCTCTGGGAAAAGAAAGGCCAAGCAAAAAGCCCAAGTCACCATAACAGCTGGCTGTTTTCTTGAAGCATCACTTCCTGACTGGAGGCCAACTAGCAGAGCCTATTACAACAAATGAGACAATAAAACAGCCCCTGAGAAGGAGATGAGAACAAAATCCATGCCACCACACATCTTACATACCAGTCTGTAAACTGAGGCATCAGAGAGTTTCTTCAGAGGGTACACCAGGGATGCTGATCACCACCTTCCCTTAGAATTCAACCCTTTTGCTACATATCACCTTACAGATACCTTCTAGCACTAGCCAAATGGAGCAGTCTCATAAGGCAACTAGAACCAGAAGAGCAGCAGGACCCACAGTGGTTGGTACCTCATGAGATAGCACACTTAGGGAAAGGAGGAGTGCAACACAACTGGGAGATAAATAATATAAATAATTTTTAAAATCCAACATAAAACCATCCCAACAGTAGTAACCTTATTTAAAAAGCAATGAGAGAGAGAGAGAGAGAGAGAGAGAGAGAGAGAGAGAGAGACAGAGACAGAGACAGAGTCTGTTCTCGCAGATAAAGAAGAACCAGTAAAAAAAATACTGGCCATTCCCAAAGCCTTAATGAAGTGTCATCCACAAAAGATGACAACAAAATCCATCCAGAATGACCTGTCCCTGATAAAGACATAGAATTCAGACAATGGGTGGCAAAAAACGTGAAGGAAAGCCATGAGAAAAATAGAAGCACAGATCACTCAGGCAACAAAAACAGTATAGGAAATAAAAGCTGAGCTAGTCAATATAAGAAAGGTCCAATCTGAATTCCTGGAAATGAAGGATTATTTCCTGGAATTTCAAAGCACAATGACAGTGAAATTGACAAGGCAGAAGGAAGTATCTCAGGGCTTGAGGATCAAGCTGTTGAACTAACCAGTCCAATAAAAACAAGGGGAAAATGTACAAGAAGAATTAATAAAGCCTATGAAAGGATTGGGATTATGTAAAGAGACCAAATGTATGGCTGGTTTGTATCCCTGAGACAGAAAGGCAAACTGAGAAACCCTCAAAGAAGCCTTCCAAAAAGTCATCCAATAAAATTTCCCCATCTCAATAGAGAGGTGACTTTGCAGATGCAAGTGATCCAGAGAACTCCTGTGAGGTAACACGTGAGAAGTCCATCTCTAAGACACATAATAATTTGCCTCCACAAGATAAGCATGAAAAAAAAGTCTAAAGGTCCTAGAGAGAAAGGAAAGAGCACCCACTGGAGAAGACCCATCAGAATTGCAACAGACCTATAAGCCAGAAGGGACTGAGGTCTCATCTTTAACATTCTTAAGAAATTAACATTCTTAACAATGTTAAGAAAAGCAATTTCAGTCAAGAATTTCCTACCCTACCATGCTAAGCTAGATCAATGAAGGAGACTTAAAATTCTTCCCAGATATCTAATCCCTAAGGGATTATGACATTTCCAGACTAACCCTCAGAAGATGCACAAGAAAGTCCTAATCATGGAAACAACAGACTGGTTCCACCCATTACAAAAGCACATGCAAGTAGAGTTAACAGACCATATAAATAAACCACAAAATCTAAAAAGCAAAGCAGCCTCTTAATAGCACTATAACAGGAGTAATATCCCACATATCAATAATTAACTTAGATGTTAATTATTCTCAGGTATTTGTGTATTTTGGGAGACTTTTTGTCTGTGACAATATTCATTTTTATTCCACAGTATTCTGAGAAGATGATCAATATGATTTAACCTTTTGACATTTGTTACTTGATTTATGCCTAAGAATGTGGTCAATCTTGGATTATGTTCCATGAGCTGATTAGAAGAATGTATATTCTGTGATTGTTGGGTGAAGTGTTCTGGAGTTCCAATTGATTGAGTGTTGAGTTAAGGTTTCAAAATTCCTTGATAGTTTCTTGCCTCAATAATTTGTCTAAGACTGTTTTCAGGGTATTAAATACTCTGGTTATAACTGAATTTTAAGTCTCCTTCATTGATGTAGCTTGATAGAGTAGCAAATTGGAAAGAGTAACAAATTGGATAAAGAAACAAGATCCAACCTTTCTGCCACCTTCAGAAAACACATCACATGGCAAAGGACACCCATGGGCTCAAGGTAAAGGGCTGGAGAAAAATCTTCCAGAACAATGGAAAACAAAATAGAGCAGGAGTAGCTATTCTTATATAAGACAAGATATAATTTAAATCAATAAAAGTTTAAACGGACACTGAAGGATGTTAACAATAAAATGTTCAATCCAACAGCAAGAAATATCCATCTTGAATATATATGCACCAAACATAGGAGCATTCAGATTTCTAAAACAATTGCTATATAACTAAAAGAAGACATAGACAGTAGTTCAGTTGTAACCAGAGTATTTAATACCCTGAAAACAGCCTTAGACAAATTATTGAGGCAAGAAACTAGCAAGGAATTTTGGAACCTTAACTCAACACTCAATCAATTGGAACTCCAGAACACTTCACCCAACAATCACAGAATATACATTCTTCTAATCAGCTCATGGAACATAATCCAAGATTGACCACATTCTTAGGCAGAAATCAAGTAACAAATGTCAAAAGGTTAAAATTATATTGATCATCTTCTCAGAATACTGTGGAATAAAAATGAATATTGTCACTGAAAGAAGTCTCCCAAAATACACAAATACCTGAGAATTAAACAAAATGCTTCTGAATGACTTTTGGATTAAGGGAAATCAAGGCAGAAATAAAAAGTTTCCTGGAAATAAATGAAAACAAAAACACAGCATACCCAAACATCTGGATTCAGTGCTGAGAAGAAAGTTTACAACGTTGAACACACATATCAAGAAAATAGAGGAATCTCAAGTAAATAGCCTAACATACATCTATAGGAGATGGAAAGTCAAGAGCAGTCAAATCCTAGATTTAGTAGAAAAATTAAAATTATTAAAGTCATATTTAAATGCAGTACAGAACAAAAAATCATAGAAAGGATCAATGAGACCAAAGGCTAGATCTTTTAAAGGATAAATATGATTGACAGACCCCTGGTCAGACAGACAGAGAAAGAGAGTGAGAGAGAGAGAGAGACTGAATAAGCACAATTAGAAACAAAAAATATGATGTCGCAGATGACCTTGAAGAAATTCAAACGATTACCAGATATAACTATGAACATAGGTATGCAAAAAACCTAGAAAATCTAGAGGAAATGGAGGCATTCCTGGCATCTCATAACCTTTCAAAATTGAAACAGGAAGAAACTGAAACCCTACACAGACCAACAACAATCCAAGAAATCAACTCAGTTATAGGAAACCTCCCTGCCAAAAAGTTATCTGGGCCAGATTATTTCTCAGCTGAATTCTACAAGACATTCTGTAAGACTTACCAATCTTACAGAAGTATTCCAGGCAATCAAGAAGGAAGGAATTCTCCCTAGCTCATTCTATGAAGTCAGTATGATCATAATACCCCAAATGGCAAAGACTCAACAAGAAAAGATGATGATGGGTCAATTTCCCTGATGAATATAAATGCAAAAATTCTCAACAAGATTCTAGTAAATTGTATCCAATAGCACATTTCAAAGGATCATCCATCATAACCAGGTGAACTTCATACCCATGATGCAAAGCTTGCTCAACTACATAAATCAATAACCATAATCTATCACATAAACAGGGTTAAAACAAAGAAATGCATGATTATTCCATTACACACATAAAAAGCATTTGATAAAATCCAATATCCCTTCTTGACAAAAACCCTCAAACACCTAGGCATGGAAAAAACATTCCTTCAAACAATAAGAGCCATTTACTACAAACCTGCAGCAAACATCATAAGTAATAGGTAGAAGCTGAAAGCATTCCCTGCGAGAACTGGAACAAAACAAGGATGCCTACTCTCAACTCTCCTATTCAACATCATACTGAAAGTCCTAGCCAGAGCAATTAGACAAAAGGAAGAAATCAGGAATATCCAAATAGGAAAAGTAGGATGTGAGGTTATTGCTCTTTGCAGATGATATGATTCTATAGCTAGAAAACCCAAGAGAGTTTGTCAAAAACCTCCTTGCACTTATAAATGACTTTGGTAAAGTCTTGGGATACAAAATCAATGCATAAATAGTTGCATTTATATGCACCAACAACAAGCTGGCTGATAAAAAACACAATCCCATTCACAATAGGCACAAAAAATAAAATACCTTGGCATCTACCTAATGAAAGAGGTGAAAGATTTTTACTAGGAGAACTCCAAAACACTGCTCAAAAAAAAAAAAAAAAATCAAGGAAACACAAACAAATGGAAGAGCATCCCATGCTCATGGATTGGAAGAATCAATATTATCACGATGTCCATTTTACTCAAGCCAATCCACAGCTTCAACACAATTTCTATCAAATTAACAGCATCATTTTCACAGACCTAGAAAAGACAATACAGAAATTCATATGGAAGCAAAAAAAGCCCAGATAGCTAATGCATTCCTCAGTAAAAATGAACAAAGCCAAAGGCATTACACTTGCAGTCTTCAAATTTTATGCAGGACTGTAGTAATCAAGACTGTATGTTACTTATACAGGAGTAAACACATAGAACAAGGAAACAGGACAGAGAATCAAGAAACAAAACCACACACCTTCAACCAACTCATATGCAACAAAGCTGACAAATACAAACATCAGGAAAAGGAAACATATTTAACAAATGGTGTGGGAAAACCGGCTAACCACATACAAAAGAATAAAACTGGAACCCTAACTATCACCATATATAAAAATTACCCTAAAAATGGATCAAGGACTTAAATCTGAAACCTCAAACTATAAGACTCTTAGAAGAAAACTTAGGAAACACCCTCCTGGACACTAGAGTAGACAATGAATTTATGGCCAAGTCCACCAAAGCAAATGCAGCAAATACTAAAGGAGGGAGGAAGGAAGAAGGGAAAAGGGGCAGACAACAACACACCTAGATACAAAAGGAACACTGCACAAAATAAAAAGTGCCATTTACGGCAAACCTGCAGCCAACATCATACTTAACTGGCAGTAGTAGACATGGTGCCCAGTGGGTTGTAGTATGCTATTTGTCTCCCCTCTCTTTTTCCCTCCACTAGTAGTACCCATTGTCAGTCGTTCCAGCCTTTGTGCTTGTGTGTCCAAAGGTTAGGGCCCACTGAATAGGCATAAACTGAAATCATTTTCAGTTTCTGAACTGGCAGAAACTGAAATCATTTTCCCAAAGAACTTGAACAAGACAAGGATATCCATTTTCACCCCTCTGATTTAACATAGTACTCGAAGTCAGAGCCAGAGCAATCAGGCAGGAGAAAGGAATTAGAGGTATTCAAATAAGAAAAGAGGGAGTTAAATTCTCCCTCTTTGTAGATAATATGATTCTTTACCTAGAAAGCCCTAGGACAAGGTGAACTATCACAGAAACAAAAAATTGAATCATGTATGTTCTCACCTATTCAGTGGGACCTAACCTTTGGACACACAAGCACAAAAGCTGGAACAACTGACAATGGGTACTACTAGTGGAGGGAAAAAGAGAGGGAGACACATAGCATACTACAACCCACTGGGCACCATGTCTACTACTGAAGGAGAGAGGGATCACTGGAAGCCCAAAACTCACCTGAAAGCATTTTACTTATGTAGCAAATCTTCACATGTACCCCACAATTCGAAAATTAAAAATATATATACTTAATTTAGGAATTTGGGTAGAATGCTTCATCAGGTTCCAGGCATGCGGAAATATGATCTTTAAATAAATAATAGCAACAAACTGACAAAAAAATGAAGCTAAGGAAAAACATGGGACAAAATAAACATTTAAAATTATAATCTGAGGGATCATTGCAGAAATAAAAGAAGACCTGAATTTACATATCAGAAGGGTCAGTGAAATACTTGGAGAGATTGTCTGGAAAACTCTACTGCAAGACAATTCCTAGTAAAAACAAATCAACTTTACAGATTAACAACAATAACAACAACAACAACAAAATCTCAAGGCTTTCAGGCAAAAATATCAAAATAACTTAAAAAACAAAATAGTGGCCAGGCTCCGTGGCTCAGTCTGTAATCCTGCGCTTTGGGAGGCTGAGGTGAGTGGAATGCCTGAGCCCGAGGGTTGGAGACCTGCCTGGGCAATTTGGCAAGACCTCATCTCTACAATAAATCAAAAAATTAGCCAGGCGTGGTAGTTCACGCCTGTAGTTCCAGCTATTTGGAAGGCTGAAGCGGAAGGATCCCTGGAGCCCAACAGGTTGAGGCTGCAGTAGCCGGGAGCGTGCCACTGCACTCCAGCCTGGGTGACAGAGTGAGACTCCAACTCAAAAAAAAAAGCAAATAGTTAATTACGTTGACATTAGACTTCTAAAATTTAAAAAAGCAATTACCACAGAAATAATTGTTTTAGATAAGAAACACATATGAAATTGTGAGCAAAATATAGTGAGAAATAGGATATTTATATAGTCTCAAAGTAACATCTGCAGGGTGCTTACTAATTACAAAAGTAAGAATGAAAATTTTAGTGAAAAAACCTTGCAGATATTGCCTTTGGCAATGTCAGTGATTACTGCTGACATTGCTAGGACTGTGAAAAATCAACATCATGCACCTTCAAGACACTAGGCAATCAGAAGGACAACATCACTTCTGTTGTTTTCCTGCCCAAAATGAATAATGAGTCTAATGATAAAGAAACATTAGACAACCAAAACTGAGAGACAGTCACAAATTGCTTGTCCAGTACTCTTTAAAAATCTCAAGATGATGAAAGAAAATGAAAGTCTGAAAATCTGTCTTCGATTGGAGATGGTGAAAAGGAATGGCTACTAAATGCAATGTGTGGTCCTAGATTGCACACTGGACCAGAAAAAGTGCATTGCATTAGTTGGACTATTGGAAAAATCTGAATAAGGTCTATAGATTAGCTATAAAATTTTATCAACATTAATTTTCTGATTTTGATAACTGTAACACAGTTTTAAAGTAACCATTTTTTTTAATGTAAACTAAAAAGTTTAGGAGTGGATGGCCACCATAACTGGCAACTCACTCTGAAATATTTTTTTAAATATATATTCGAACTGGTATGTGTTAATATGCATGCATATTTGCATATATATTTATGTAATACATAAAATAAATGTTTATGTATGTGCATATGTACTTCTATGTATAAAATTAGATATATGCAGGTATAAACGTACTTGTATATATAGGTTGTTATGTGTGTGATGAGGGAGAGAACAAATCATAAGGCAGGAGGAATACATCTTTTTTAAAAATTTTATGTAGAGATAAGGTCTTGTTCTGTTGCCCAGGCTGGTCTTGAAGTCCTGGCCTCAAGTGATCCTCCAAACTTGGCCTCCCAAAGTGCTGGAATTACAGGTGTGAACCACCACACCTAGACAAGAGAGGTAAAGTGTTAACATTTGGATAATTTGAGTGAAAGTATAGAGAAATTATTGAACTGTCTGAAAATATTTGTGAGAAATTTAAAAAATTAAAACAAAAAAAGTGAAGTGGATGCAACCCTCTGAATAAGAAGTATTGCTGTAACATACTGACTAACCCATTTAAGAAATCTAATCCAGTTTCCAAAAAATATTTTGTTGGAAAGATCATGACTAAAACAAACCAATTCTCAGATATGATAAATTGGTTCAGTTAATTGATCAATCTGGTTCAAATTCTGTAAACAGACTTACATATATACTCAGACACACGAGAATTCACACACACAAACACAGTTGTGCACACACAACTTTTTTTTTTTTTTCAAAACAAATGGAAATGTCAAAATACACTGCAGGATGCCATTTGACAATATAAGCCTAGAATCAATCAATCTGCTTCTGTGAAAAGCATAGTTAACACAACAATAGTATTCATCATAGATGACTGCTCTTATGGTTTTAGAATTTAGCCTTCATGATTTCAAAGTAAAAGATAGCAGAACTAGTAGCAATTTTTATTTAAGTCAGATCAAATAATTCTAATGGTTTCAAAAGTACTTAAACTTATCTTACAGTTTTTTAGAAGGCTAGGAAGCACATTTGCAAATTGGCATATCAACCTGTATTTCGGTTAATTTTCAACATAAGCCATAGATCTGAGAGAAGTGTAGAACTAAAAGATAGAATCTAGAGTTGAAATACTTAGGTCATGGATTCCTAGTTTTCCCATTAATGAACTTCATAACTTTGATCAGACTCCTTTGCCACCCTCAGCCTCAATTTAAAGGAATATCATTCTGTAAAATTAATGTAATTATACCTATCAAAATATATGAATTAATCAAACAGTACTATGTGAAAATATTTTTCAAATCAAATCATTAAATAGTATTCTACATATATTTAGATTTAAGTAGTCTTTAAAAATATGAATTCACATTTATTTATAAACATAATCTTAGAAATTTAGTTAAATATTTGGTTCTTTTTTCTTTATATATGTAAGCTTTAGCATGCACTTTTTTTTTGAGTTGAGATCTCACTCTGTGAGTCAGACTGGAGTGCAGTGACAAGCTCACAGCCACCACAGCCTCAACTACTGGGTTCAAGTGATCCTTCCACTTCAGCCTTCCATGTAGCTGAAACTGCAGGTGCAAGCTACCACTCCCAGCTAATTTTTTGATTTACTGTAAAGAAGATGTCTTGTCAAGTTGCCAAGGCTGGTCTCTATCCCCTGGGCTTAGGCAACCCTTTTACCTCAGCCTTCCAAAGTGCTAGGATTACAGGCTTGAGTCACAGAGCCTGGACTTTGCATGCATTTTTGACTTATTTGGCCAGGGTTGGGGATGTAGTAGTAATTTAAGAGTTTCACATGAATGTGTACTTTGTTAATTTTTCCCCACTAGTGAAACTTGCTCATAAAGAGACTAAAACAAGAACTTACTATCATTAGCACCATATTCTAAATAATCCATCAGACAGTGGTAACTTTATGTGTATATTTACATCTCAAATCAGTTTGTTTTATCACCTGTATCACTTTTCTATTGCTACTGTAGCAAATTAAAACAAACCTAATGATTTAATACAAATGTATTATCTTACAGTTCTGTAGGTCTACAGTCTCACTGAGCTGACAACAAGATGTTAGCAGGGCTGCATTTCATCTGAGACGGAATCTATTCCTTGCCTTTTCTAGTTTCTAGAAGGTGCCTGCTTTCCTTGACTCATGGTCCTGCGTCCTCTCACTGAATCACTCTGAATGTCCTGCCTTTCTGTTTTACTTATAAAGATCTTTGTAATTGCATCAGTCTCACCAAGTTAATTAAAGATAGTCTTCCCATCTCAAGGATTAGCATATGGGCATCTTTGAGGAAGGTATTGCCTACCACACCACCTAAGTGAGCATTTTTACAAAATCCATACATAACATATTTAAAATATTTTTCAGATTTCAGTTTATACATTTCCATGAAATACTTATTGAATATACATCATCATTGCCAATACACTTGGAAAGACGGAAGCTCAGGGAGATTAGATAACATGCATACAGTCAGTTGATGAGCCAAGGGGAAGAAATTCTACATCTTTAATTCTTGATGGTCTTTATCTAACAATGCAACCCAATGTCTACTTTTTCTGCCTAAAATTTCTGCCACAGATCTCATTTTGAAATCGGGTTCCCAAGAGACCTGGTCATTTATATTTTCCAGAGAGCTTACCTCCTGGAAATTCCAATGCAAAATGGGACAATTTTGCTTTTGTGAGAATAGCATGCTCCAGGTGGGCATAGATAATGCTGAAATCCTTTGTTCTTTAGTTGCTTTTATTTCTCAGTATTTAATGCTGCCACAAACTCTTTAAAAATATTTGAATGCATTGTGTCTCTATTTATTGTATTCACACATAAAGGCACATTTTTAGAGAGTGTAATTTTAAAATTCTGAAAAAAATGAATTAAATGGAAATCTATTTTGGGAAAGGAGCTCTAGAGGTCAGATAGTGTTGCTTCCTACTTGCAGGGAAAATTAGTCCCCACCCCCTCTTATATGAGTTGTTTATTGTCTGTTGAGTACAGTATTCAACAAGAAATAATCTAGTAAATATGTCAAGCAGATTCCTTTAGCAGCAACAAAACATAAAGAGAATAATCTCACCTTAAAATGTTTATTATTAAAAAATTTTTTATTTTAAAGATGTGAGATACAATTAAGGGTTAGGTATACAAATGTTTATTATATAGCTACCCTTGTTGATGAGTTGTGCCCGCCTCCCCTGGCAGTTTCCCACTTCTGCCAATCCCTTTCTTAAAGTATTATGATAATTGTTCGAGGCCCGCTTATGAGTGAGAACATGTGGTACACAATTTTCTGTTTCTGTGATAGGTCATAGAGTATGATAGACTAATAAATTCATCCAAGTTGCTGCAAAGTCCGTAAATTTGTCCTTCTTTATGGCTGCCTAATATTCCGTTGTGTGTGTATACCACATTGTTTTAGCCAGTCCAGTTTTGATGGGCATCATGACTGGTTCTATGTTTTTGCTATGGTTAATAGTGCTGTAATAAACATGTGTGTGCAGGTATCTTTTTAGTAGAATGATTTGAGTTCCTCCGGGTATATTCTCAATAGGGGGATTGCTGGGTCATATGGAAGGTCAATTTCTAGTCCTTTCAGAAATCACCACACTGTTTTCCAAAGAGGTTACACTAATTTGCATTTCCATCAGCAGTGTAGAAGTGTTCCTTTTTCTTCACATCCTCTCCAGCATCTGTTGTTGTTTGTTTTATTAATGATAGCCATTCTTACTAGGATTAGGTGGTATCTCAGTGTGCTTTTGATTTGCATTTCCCTGATGATTAGTGAGGCTGAGCACCTTTTCATATGGCTGTTGGATGCTCTTATATCTTCTTTTGAGAAGTGTCTATCAGGTGTTTTTGCCCGCTTTTTATAATAGGGTTGCTTGTTTCTTTCCTTTCGACACATTTGAGTTCCTTGTAGTTTCCAGATGTTAGGCTTTGTCAGATATACAGCTGGCAAATATTTTTTCCCATTCTGTGGGCTGTCTCCCTTAAAATGTTTAAAAATGTTTTTATCTATATGAACTTAACACCCACAAACCATTCAGCATTTATATTAGTATCTTGTTCAATGGAGGAAGCAAAAAGCTAGCAATTACTAAAGGTCACTAAAGGATCAACAATGTGCAATTTATTTTTATCAGTATTTCATATGCATGTACCTTATAACCTTATATATTGGTGAGACTGAACACTCTTCTGGATCAAGAAATGTGTCTCCTGTTTTCTGGTTTTACAATGTCCCTTGTGTGTTGTAAAATAACATTACCAGGATGGAAAAACAAGAGCGAGTCTTCTCTCTCTCTCTCTCTCTCTCTCTCTCTCTCTCTCTCTCTCTCTCATTCTCTTGTTAGGAGATTTTCGATGTTTTGCCCGTGATCTATAGTAAGAAATACATTTTACATTGAGACCTATGTCCAAACACTAATGGAAGGGGGAACAAAAGTTTGTGAAATAATACCCTTACTATATTAAAAGCTCTTTTAAATTTTACCTTCTCATTCTAGTTTTCTGTTTTGTTTTACTGTCTCCATTCTGCTCTGCTATTTGGGAAAAAAAATGCTGGTCAAGAGTCACTAAATAGATTTTACTACCCAATAAAGAGTAGTGACCTGCATTTTGAAAAATATTGCTCTAGAGTCATGCTACTCCAAGTATAGTGTAAAAATAACAACCAGCATGACCATTCCCTAAGAGTACATTCTAATTGCAGAATTTCTGCCTCCTGCTATCTACAAATACATAGAATTAGAATCTGCCTTTTAACAAGATTCCCCCAAAAGTTCATACACATTTAAGTTTGTGAAGCAATATTTTAAGTCTTCTTCTAAATGCAGGGGACATTCTGGCTTCAGAAAGGATCATAAGGAAAACAATGTAGACCCATACACAATTTAAAATTGATACATATTTTCATCCTAAATTACAAAAGGAGCATAATTTTTGTTTTTTAAGTACTGCTTTTTTAAATTAAAGCATATATATATACATATATATCTCTGCCTGTGGAATTTAATAAAATCATAATTTGATGCCCATGATCAGTCACTTGTAAAAATAACTTAAAAACACTTTTTTAATAATCAAATTTTACATCTTTTTTTGCATTCCTAAAATTATATTTTAAATCATCTTTCCTCCAAAATTTTACCTTAATTTAATCATTTTATACTTGATAATCTATTATTTTTGTGTATTATTGAGTCAAAAGTGTTTGCTATAAAAATATGTATACACACTACTACAGTTAAAACTTTCTTGTGAATTGTTACATTGCAATTGATCAAGTAAAATTAATTCATTACAAAATTTGAGTAATTATGAAACACACAAATATCTTTTTTACTAATGTATCTTATAGTGAAAGAGATGGAGTGTGAGACATTGTCTCATAAGTAAGATTTATTCAGCAACAGTATGTCAAATTATGCCTTGCTTATCCTGGGTGATGTTCGAAAGCAAGATAGAATGGAAACTGTCTTCCTTTTGTTAAGTGGGAGTGAGAAGGATAATGACGAAAGATGATGATTTTAAAAAAAGAACCAGCATAGTTATAATTGAGTTCAGAGAAAAATCAATTTTAGAAGATAATACACATGGAAGTTTAGGATGTAAAATTTGATTTTGTAAACACTATTCATCCCATGTATCCTTTAGAAAATCTTTGTTTATGCCAGCAGTAAAGGAATTCCAGTTTGAGACTTACTCTACTAGTAAGTGAGGCTAACACACACAACTAACTGCAGTGCCATGAAATACACACGGTGACTGTCTGTGGAGGGGTGCAAGGGGTGGGCAAATAGGGTCATCAAAAGAGGAGATATTTAATTTCTGAATGATGGCAAGGAAACCAACGTATATAAAACTGCAGACATGTAAATGGAAAATTGACAAAAATTAGGATTAGGGCCAGATTGCAAAGAGACTTCTAGGCTGAACTCATGTTGAGTATTATGTGCAGAGCAATGACTCATATCTTTAGAATAGGAGTGATATGGTCAGTTTAAAAAATAGGCGTAAAATAACCAAGTTATCGCCAACAATCTAAGTACTGCTTGGAAACTAAAGAGTGTTTTAAAGACAGGAGAATTTCTATCAATGCTTAAAAACCCCTATTTTTTTCCACAAAAAATGCACTTGTACAAAATATTTCCACACAAAATATTTTTCAAAATGTATAAAAATGCACTTGTACAAACATGGTTTGAAAGGGTTTTAGGAGGAGGTTCTGGTAAGATGGTGATGGCATAGGTGGATTTGTGAGACTCTCCGAATGTGAGTTCCCAAAAAGACTCTTACTTTTCTTCCCACAGCCGCCTGTTCACTGCCAGCCGCACTTGTACGAGGCCCAGGGATCTTTGGTCCCACACAGGTCCAGATATTGCAGCCCCCAGCTGTGGTTGCTCCACTATATGTGACTCCCACCTGCTCAGGAGTCCCAGGTCTCAGCTACCTCCCTGGCTACATTGTCTCTCCCAGCACCCAGCACCAAACTGCCGGTCACCTAGGGAGGCTCTGGGCGCCCGCCCCTCAGAGATACCAGTCCCATTTCTGGCTGAAGTGCCCTCTGAGGGACCCAGGGCCACCACCTGCCCTTTGGAGCTTTGGAGCTCTGGAGCCCTGGGCCCACCCTAGCTGAGGCCCTCAGTGTGCGACCTCAAGCTTGTGTAAGGGAACAGAACGCCAAGCTTGTATAAGGTGCTGATCAGAGGCTTCCAGCTCCAGAGGAGGGAATGCCTGACCCTCTCCTCCATCCTAGCCTGCTGGTGACACCCTGGATCCAGTACCCAGCTGTGCAGCTGATCCTGGTGCCTCTCACCCAGAGACTCAGACGAGCACCCCTAAAAATGAAAGTGAAGCTACCACCTCCGCCATTCTCCAGGCAGATTTGCATCACTCCACCCACCTATCAGAGCCTCCACCTTGGTTCCCATGGTGACGTCATTAAACAGGAGACAAAGCCCCTCCCCTATGCTGAACAGACTGAGACAACTAAGAGTCACAGACCTCCCAGGCAGCAGGTGAGCAGCCTGCAACAAAAACAAAGGGGAGAGGCTGGAGATCAGAGCTCAAGTGACGTTAGCCACTAAGGAAAGATTACAGAACTAGTCCAATCTCTTATTTTGACCTTTGGTTTTATCATTCTGACTGTATGTTTTGCTCACTATTGTTTGCTTTCTAACTTACACTATCTGTTTCATTATCTTATTTGTCTGTCTCTGTGTAGCTACCAGTATTCTTTAGGGAATTTTCCTTCTGTGTTTTTGTTTTCACTTCTCTCCAGCTTTGTGTCTCTTTTTCACCTGTTAGTTGGTATGGATGTCTGTTTTCCCTCTCACTCTTCTCTCTTTCTAACTTCCTATTGACCCCCCTTCTTCCATTATTTTCCTTTTTTGTACCTCCTTTTGCTCCAGGGACCCAAGCTACACCTCGCTGCACAGACAGATTGTAAGGCAGTGGGAAATAGGTTCCAGTGTGCTCATATACCTGTTGGTGGATGCTGTAATCAGCATATAGATTCTGATCACAGTTCCCCCTCAATTAAACCTCAAAACTGTGAAAAGTACAGCCCACAGCCCACACTCCAACCTCAAAAGTGAACAAAGCCAGAGGACCCTCATAAGGAAGAACAGGAGATTATACAAGTGAAACAAAAGTAATCACACCTTCCCTGAAAAACAGGATTAAAAAAGGGAGGGAAAGGGGGAGAGAGAGAAAAATCTACACAAATGAAGAAAAACCAAAAGAAGAATATGGGTCTCTCCCAGACCCCTGGGAGGGCAGACACTGAGAAAACTGTCTTCGTAATGCAAACAATGAAGAGCCCCCAGAATGACTGGTCTCAAACTACAAACCTAGATATCAAGACCTTAATGGAGAGATTAAAAAGAATTGAGGAGAGTCCAGAAGAAACTAGAAAGAAGCTGATATCTGAGATAACAGTAATAAAGAATACTGTGAGTGAAATAAATAACAAACTGACATGCAAGGAAAGCAGAATTACCCAAGCAGAAGAAAGAATCTTGGAGCTTGAGGACCAAAATATAGAACTAACCCAAACTCTTAAAAACACAGAAGACAAGCTCAAAAAGACAGAAAAAAAACATTCAAGTGATGAGCGATTACTTCAAGAGACCGAACCTAAGAGTAATTGGCCTTTCTGAGGCAGAAAGAGAAACAGAGACCACACTGGAACAAACTTTCCATGAGATCATTCAAGAAAACTTCTCTTATCTAATCACTGATGCAAAAATTCAAACACAAGATTCGGAGAACTCCTGCAATACAACAAATGAGAAGACCAACTCCTAGACACATAATAATTTGCCTAAACAAAGTAGGAATAAAAGAAAAAATCCTAAAGGCAGCAAGAGAAAAAGGCCAGATCACCTACCATGGAAGACCAATTAGAATAGCAGCAGATTTATCTACAGAAACCCTGCAGGCTAGGAGAGCTTGGAGCCGTATCTTCAAAGTCCTAAAAGATAAACAATTTCAACCAAGAATAACCTACCCAGCCAGATTAAGCTTCATCAGCAAGGGAGAATTACAATCTTTCCCAGATATCTAATCCCTAAGAACTTATGCTGCCACCATAGCACCTCTACATGAAACACTTAAGAAAGTACTAAACACAGAAGAAAAGGGGAAAAAAAGAACAATGTTCTTCACAAGAGTACAGGAAAAAGAATAAAATACACATGAACCAACCCCAAACCAAAAGAAAGACAATAAACCAAGTGGAAGAAAAACTCTATAAGAACTCTATGATAGGGACGAACTCTCACATTTCAATAATTAGCCTGAAGGTGAATGACTAAATGTACCACTGAAAGACATAGAATGGCAAAATGGATAAAATATCACCAGGCAACAATATACTGCCTTCAAAAGACCCATCTCACTAGAAAGGACATGCACAGACTCAAAGTAAGAGGATCGGAAACAAATTCTCAGGCGAATGGAACACAAAAGAAAGGAGGAGTCATGATCCTAATTTTAGACACAATATCATTTAAGCTATGAAAAATTAAAAAAGATACAGAGGGTCACTACATAATGATAAAAGGTTCACTCCATCAACAAGAAATATATATCCTAAACATATATGCACCTAACATGGGTGCACCAACTTTTATAAAGCAATTCCTAGGAAAACTTAAGAATATTAACTCTAACACCATCATAACTGGGGACTTTAATACCCCACTCACAACTCTAGACAGATCATCGGGACAAAACATCAGCAGTGAGATCCAGAACCTCAATGTGACTCTGGACCAAATGGACTTAATTGATACCTACAGAACACTCCATCCAAGGACCAGAGAATACACATTCTACTCATCACCGCATGGAACGTATTCCAAGATTGACCACATAATTGGCCATAAATCAAGCATAAACAAATTTAAAAGGACCGAAATTCTACCATGCACCTTCTCGGACCACAGTAGAATAAAAATAAACATTAACACCAACAAGGTTCCCCCAAAACCTACAAAGACATGGACGCTAAACAGTATGATGCTAAACAACTCCTGGGTCAATGATGAAATCAAAACAGAGATCAAAAGATACCTGGAAACAAATGAAAATGAGGAAGCATCTTACCAGAATCTCTGGGAAGCCATGAAAGCTGTAGTAAGAGGGGAATTTATATCCCTACAAACGCACATGAGAAAAACGGAAGGAGCACAAATTAACAACCTAACAAGCCGCCTAAGGAATCTGGAAAAGGAAGACCACAGAAACCTTAATTTCAGCAAAAGAGTCCAGATCACCAAAATAAAAGCCCAAATCCAGGATATAGAAGACAAAAAGACAATACAAAAAAATCAATGAAACTAAAAGCTTTGAAAGGATAAACAAGATTGATGGTCCCCTAGCTAGACTGACCAAGAAAAAGAAGAAAAAACCTAAATAAGCACAATCAGAAACACAAAAGATGAAGTCACATCTGACCCTGAAGAAATACAAAAGATCATTAGAGACTACTACATACACTTGTATGGAAACAAACTAGAAAACCTCAAGGAAATGGAGGACTTTCTGTCATCACACAACCTGCCTAGGTGAAACAAGAAGAAATTGAGACCCTAAATAGACCAATAACAATCAAGGAAATTGACTATGTAATAAGAAAACTACCTACAAAAAAAAGCCCTGGAACAGATGGCTTTCCAGCAGAATTCTACAAGAATTTAAGAAGGGGTTGATTCCAATCCTACTGAAGGTATTTCAGGCGATTGAGAAAGATGGAACCCTCCCCAAATCATTTTATGAAGCTAACATCACATTGATACCCAAACCAGTTAAAGATCCAACAAAAAAGAGAACTACAGGTCAATATCTTTGATGAACATAGATGCTAAAATTCTCAACAAGATCCTAGCAAACCGGATGCAACAACACATCTCAAAAATCATCCATCATGACCAAGTAGGCTTCATCCCTGGGATGCAAGGCTGGTTGAACATTTGTAAAACCATAAATGTAATTAAATACATCAACAGATGTCAAAAAAAAAAAAACCACATGATTATATCACTAGATGCAGAAAAAGCTTTTGATAAAATCTAGCACCCTTTCTTGATAAAAACCCTCGAACATCTAGGCATACAGGGAACATACCTCAAAGTAGTAAAAGCCATCTACAAGAAACCCACAACCAGCATACTCCTAAATGGACAAAAAGTGGAACCATTTCCCCTGAAAACTGGAACAAGACAAGGATGCCCACTCTCACTCCTCCTGTTCAATATAGTATTGGAAGTCCTGGCTAGAGCAATCAGAGAAGAGAAGGCAATCATGGGTATCCAAATAGGAAAAGAGGAAGTCAAATTATCTCTCTTTGCAGATGACATGATTGTGTACCTTGAAAACCCAAGAGAATCTGTCAAAAACCTCCTTACACTGATAAAGGCCTTCGGCAAAGTCTCAGGATATAAAATAAATGCGCAAAAGACAATAGCATTTCTTTACACCAATAATAAACAAACAGAAACCCAAATAAAAACCACAATTCCACTCACAATAGCCACAACAAAAAATGAAATACCTTGGCATCTGCCTAACCAGAGACGTGAAAGACGTTTACAATGAAAACTACAAAACTCTACTCAAAGAAACCAAAGATGACACAAACAAGTGGAAAAATATCCCATGCTCATGGATTGGAAGAATCAACATTGTGAAAATGTCCATCTTACCTAAGGCAATCTACAGATTCAATGCAATACCTATCAAATTACCAGCAACATTCTTCTCAGACCTAGAAAAAACAACATAGGAATTCATATGAAAACACAAACGACCAAGAATAGCCAGAACAATCCTCAGCAAAAAAAACAAAGCAGGTGGTATCACGTTATTAGACTTCAAACTTTACTATAAAGCTACAATCATCAAAACAGCTTGGTATTGGTATAGGAACAGGCATATAGATCAATGGAATAGAATTGAGATTCCAGAAGCAAAACCTCAATTTCTCAATCAACTCATCTTTGACAAAGCCTCCACCACCTACCACTGGGGAGAGGAGACCCTATTCAGTAAATGGTGCTGGGAAAACTGGCTGACCACATGCAGAAGATTGAAACAGGACCCCTATCTATCCCCATACACAAAAATTAACCCCAAATGGATCAGAGACCTAATGTAAAACCTCAAACCATAAGAACCTTAGAAAATGAAGGACATACCATCATGGAACTTGGAACTGGCATCCAATTCCTGAACAAAACCTGAAACCCACAAGCCATAACGGATATGATAGACAAGTGGGACCTCATTAAACTGACAAGCTTCTGCAAAGCCAAAGCAACCATCAAGAGAGCAGGGAGACAGTTTACAGACTGGGAAAAAGTATTTGCCAAGTCCAGGTTTGACAAAGGCTTAACATCTTGGATCTACAAGGAACTCAAACATGCTGAAAAGAAAAAAAACAAACAACCTCATTATAAAATGGGCAAAAGATATGAACAGACACTTCACAAAGGGAGACATCCGAGCAGCCAACAGACACATGAAGAAATGCTCAACTTCACTAATCATCAGGGAGATGCAAATCAAAACCACACTGAGATACCACCTAACACCAGTCAGAATGGCAATTATCAATAACAAAAAATAACAGTTGTTGGAGAGGGTGTGGCAAAAGGGGAACACTTCTACACTATTGGTGGGAGTGTACACTAGTGCAACCTCTGTGGAAAGCAGTATGGCGATTCCTAAAAGCTCTAAACATCAACCTCCCATATGACCCCGCAATCCCCCTACTGGGAATATACCCTGAAGAACTCAAATCACTCTATAAAAAAGATACCTGCACACGAATGTTTATTGCAGCATTGTTCACAATAGCAAGAACCTGGAACCCACCATGCTGTCCATCAAAAGAGGACTGGATTAAAAAAATTTGGTACACATACACGATGGAATACTATGCAGCCACAAAAAAGAACAAAATCATGAACTTCACAGCAACCTGGATGGAACTAAAGTCTATAATACTGAGTGATCTCTCACAGAAACAAAGATCTGAGTATCACATGTTCTCACTCATATAGTGGACCTTGATCACCCAACGTACTACCATAAGAAAATGACTGACAGTGGTGGGAAACTATAGGGTGGGGAGGGGAAGGGAGATGGAACTAATGGTCTTAAATATCTGTCTGGAGATGGGGAGACACCTGTTATCAACAAGGGGGCCTGAATGAAGCATATTTGTATACGTAACCCTTAACTGTACCCCACAGTATCATAATAAAAAATATTAATTAAAAATAAAAAGAAAGGGTTTTAGCATTCATGCTAGTTTGTGTCTCAGGCAAGGGGTGGAGATGGGGCATCTGTCATATATTTTCTCCATCACTAGTCACTTACCATGAGGAGGTAAGTTGAAACCTTTACTTGCTGTTAAAAATGAAATCACTTTTATGATATGGGCAAAAAGCACCTGATTTCTTATTATATAAGAAATAAAATAAGCTGGCAATATGTCTGTGAAAGGACATTCAGCAATTTCAAAGTTATGAGGAACACAAATGAAAGAGGGATATGTTCTCCTCCTCAGAGGATCTTACATGAGGCAAACCCAGTGTTTGAAAATCTGGGTTTATGTGAAGGCTAAACTTAGAAACTATTCACTTTTTAAAGGAGTCACAGTAGGACATAAGTCAATAGAAAACTTTCTGGCATATTTAAGATAGAATTCAATTTACATTCATCTTTTGGAAGCATTCTTTTGTACAAACAAGGTCAGTGTAGTCTGTTCTTTAATTGCCATTCCATGAAGGTATATGGAGTACAAAACTGGTCCAAAGTTGGATCTGTGGCTTTAAGTACCTGCAATGCCCTCAGGTCACCTTTAAAGAGTGGTCAGAGCAGATACTTTTAAATGCATGAGCTGTCAACATATCATGTACCTTTGCTGTAATGATCACAGCTAATTGGATATAGAACAATGCTTGACCCATGCAACAGGTGCTCCTTAAGAGACTTGATGAGAGAACTCTTCCCAAAAGTAGCTCAATTCTGGAAGCTGAATTGCCATCCCATCAGATCGTAACTCCTTTATAATCTGAATGTGAGGCCGACAATGAGGTAGAAAGAATCAATCACCAGAAGCAAAAGAAATGAAAGTAATTGCTGAGTCATCATAATGGTAAATATGCTAGGTCACTTTGAGTTATAAGTGAAAGAAACCCAATGCATACTGATTGAAGTAAGAAAGAAAATGTATTTTCTCATGCCACTATAAGGGTAAATGGAATGCGGGAATAGTTGGATCCCGATGCTCAAAAAATGGGGGGAAAAATCGTTGATAATCTGCCCCTTCCCATATCTTGGCATTGTTTTCTCATTAACTGACTTCATTTCAGGCAGTTCTCAGCAGATGAGGACAAAAACACCAACAAGTCTTCCTGAAACATTTTTATTAGCTTTGACTAAGTTGACAAAACTGGAAAAAATCTAACAGTGTCACTGGGAGATAAATCTACTTTCCCCAAGAAAAGTTTTTCATTTATGACAAGAATGTTGCATATATTTCAAAATGTGCAAAACTGTGTCCATTAGAAGAGTCACTGATAAATTTGCTGAGAACTCAGACCACAATCAGAAGTTATTCAGGGTTCTTAGAAGCCCTCCAACTGCCTCAGTCTTGCTATTTTATGCTAGCCGCACCCTATTTCCAAAGGCCCACAAACACTGGCTATCCCATCACTGACTTTGTGACCTTGAGCAAGTCACCTAAACAGCTATAAATCTTAGTTTTTAGTCAGTATGAAGATAATGAGTGTGTCAATCTCAAAGAGTTGTGATAATTCAATTATTCAGTGAAATAGTATTTATGTTTCCTAGATTAGAGTCTGGCACACCATAAGTTCTTTAGACATGTTCATTCTTTTAGACACTGGACTTCTAAGTGTTATGATGGGCATTTATGGAACTTAAGTCTCCTTTACAGTACATCTAAAGCCAGATCTCTTACCATAGCACAGAGTACAGCACAAAATAAACTTGGGATGCTAGATACCAGTGTCAGCTCTCCACCTAGCAAGGTATGTGACCTCATTCTCTTTATTCCTCTGGGTTTTTAGTTTACTCATTTACCAAAAAAAAAAAAAAGACTATTTAAATGAAATGATTTCTAGAACTCTCTCTCTCTCTCTGTGTGTCTATCTATATCTATCTTTGGTATACAAACAAGTACACATGTATTCTATGTATATAATTCATTCCATCAAAAATTTTAAACACCTACAACCAGTTAATATATTTTTATTTTCAAGGACAGTAAATCCCTTAATTGATGTAAACAATAAGAAATTTTATTATTTCTCATGACAAGGAGACTGAACAGAGGTTGTTTTTGGAGTTGAGCTATTCAGAGTCTCCATGAGATTTTCAGGGGTTCATATTCCTTCTGTCTTTCCACTCTGTCATCCTCAGTAAGTTGATCACAAGATGATTGTGGCAACTCCAGGTGACACATCTTGCACAAAACTGTCCAAAGGAAAAGAGTTACTCTTTTTCCCTGAACTTTTTTTTATTAAGAGAAAGGACAGTATGTTCTAGATGAACCATAGCTAGAGTGACTAAATAATTTATCTTTTTATTTTTCAAACCAATACTTTTGAGAGTGAAAGGGGGTAGTAATAATGCTTACTGAGGACAAGAAGCATAAATGAGAACTGTCCTGGGCAAACTCCTCACATCTCATTGGTCAGAGGTGTGTCTCATGCTCAGGTGCTCATCACTGTACAAGGGAATTCTAGACTTAGACTAATCACTTGCCACCTGCAGAGGAGTGGGGTTGGATTTTTCTCCCCCAGATACTTGGAGAATGGATATCTGCACAAAAACGGAAAGGCAAATAGTGTCAGTTATAGCTGTAAATAATTACCTGTTCATGCATTCCTTTCCAGTCTCAGTTCTTGCTGCTCTTTGAGTCACATTAACATACTGAACAGCCTATAGTTCTAGAACACATCATGCTGTTGCTTGCTTTTGTTCTCACTTTCCCCTTTGCCTGGAATTATTGCCACCCACCCATTGCACTTTTAGCCCTTACCTACCTATGATGATTTATTTTACCTCAACTTGACTGCATTAAGGGATACCTAGATGACAGGTGAAGCATTGTTTCTGGATGTGTCTATGAGGGTGTTTCCATGGGAAACTGATGTGTGAGTCAGTGGACTGAGATGGAAAGACCAGCTGTCAGTATGAACAGGCACCATCCCATAGGCTGGGGACCCATCTGGGACAAAAAGTGAAAGAAATGGGATTTTCTTTCTCTCTGCTCTTCTCTTTTTTCCAAAATGGGTCTTTTCTCCTCTTGCCCTTAGACATCAGACCCCAGATTCATCGGCTTTTGGACTCTGGGACTAGCACCACAGGGCTTCTGGGTGTTGTCAGGCTTTCTGCCTCACATTGAAGGGTCTATTGGTTTCCCTGATTCTGAGCCTTGTGGACTGAGTCATACTGCTGGGTTCTCTGGTTCTCTGGTTTGCAGATGGCCTATTGTGGAAGTTCTCTTCCTCTGTGATTATGTGAGCCTAAACAACGCCCTCTTCTGCATCCTATTGATTGTGTTTCTCTAGAGAACCCAGACAAATTTGACACCTAATGTCTCTCCATAATTAAGGTAAAAGCATTCCAATCTCGCTCCTCCAGCCTTCACCTTCTGCCGGCTCTGTGTAGGGTGCCCGTTCCCTGCACTCCTATCGGACCTGAACTTCTGCCTCTACATTTTTCACTCTGTAGTGTTGACTTGAATGTTGATTTGTCATTCTAAACTTCGACCTGCACGAATGAGGGTAGAGACTACTTAATTCATCCTCATATCCTTGGTGCCAGCACAAGGTCATGCAACTGGCAATGATCAGAAAAAGTGAATTAAGAAATGAATGAATAAATCTTAACCCCAGAAAAAGACGTTGGGTTCTTTCCACCATGAAGGGCCTGAGATTAGGAAAATAGAAAGAGTCCTAACTCCTTGTGTCTATTCTATCTAAGTCAAATAAGAAGTCCTCAGCTCGATAGTAATGTGAGTGAATAAACTTAGAAGGATGCCGGGCTCGGTGGCTCAGTCTCTAATCCCAGCACTTTGTGAGGCTGAGGTGAGTGGATTGCCTGAGACTGGGTTCGAGGCCCGCCTAGGCAACTTGGCGAGACTTCGCCTCTACAATAAATAAAAAATTAGCTGGATGTAGTAGTGCACGCCTGTAGTTCTGGCTACTTTGGAAGGCTGAGGTGGAAGGA
Source organism: Cephalopachus bancanus (assembly GCA_027257055.1). NCBI lineage: Eukaryota > Metazoa > Chordata > Mammalia > Primates > Tarsiidae > Cephalopachus > Cephalopachus bancanus. The sequence goes on from JAPVLO010000326.1 coordinate 1,742,016, forward strand.
TTGCCGGAGCCCAGTGGGTCGACACTGAGATGGCCATGAGCGTGCCACTGCATCACTCCAGCCTGGGTGACGGAGTGAGACTCCAATTAAAAAAAAAAAACAGATTTAGCAGGAGAAAAGAGCAGGCAGGTTGCTGACAGCATATGGAGTTAGGAGAGACATCCCTGTCATTAAGGTATAATTAACAACTTTCTTCTCATAGACATTAATTTATTTTGCCATTAAATTAATTAGAATTAACAGGCCTTTAAATCATTGCTTGTTCCTGGGAGAGATGTGTTTTCAAATTTAAAAATCAAGCAGGTTCCCACTACTTTCATGCCCCTAAGGAAACAAGGAAGAGAGTGACTGCCTTTTGGAGATGACGACTTAAGGCTTCCCTGGGACAGAGTTGTGTGCAACAGGAAATGCTGGTTAGTTGTTCTCTAATAACAATGAGGCGAGAAGAAACTTGCAAGAAAAAAACTTTTCAAAGCCTCACAGGTCTGGGTCTCATGGTACTATTGGGTATGTTGTTTCTCAATCTTTAGTTTTCTCTTTTGTAACATGAGGTAACACGTTTTACCTCATAGGGTTATTGTAAAATTTTTGTTCGAAAATTTAAGTAAAGTGCCAATAACTTATTAGGCTTAATAAATGCAATAAATGATGCTTAGCTTCTTCACTTTTCCTCACACTGAAACTCAAATTTTACATCAGATAAAGACTGAGTCTTTGATTCCCAAGAAAAGATTCAGGCCGGGCTCGGTGGCTCAGCCTGTAATCCTGCGCTTTGGGAGGCCGAGGTAAATGAATTGCCTGAGCCCGCGGGTTTGAGACCCACCTGGGCAACTTGGCGAGACCTCATCTCTACAATAAATCAAAAAAATTAGCTAGGCATGGTAATGCACGCCTGTAGTTCCAGCTACTTGGAAGGCTGAGGCAGAAGGATCGCCGGAGCCCAGCAGGTCGAGGCTGCAGTGGCCGGGAGTGGCCACTGCTCTCCAGTCTGGGTGACAGAGTGAGACTCCAACTCACAAAAAAAAAAAGAAGAAGAAGAAGAAGAAGAAAAAGAGATTCAGAATTTTACTTTCTGCAAGGAAAAGACAAAGTAAAACTTTAGAAATAGATGATTACATAATTGATTTTTCATATACTAACTTCATTTCATTTCTCCAGATAAATGGCTTTTTGGGTCTCCTTTCCTTGGGATCTTTATTTTTGTGTGTTTTTTTTGTTTGGTTCTTTTTGAGTCAGGGTCTCATTCTGTTGCCCAGGCTGAAGTTCAGTGGCATGATCACAGCTCACTGCAGCCTCAACATCCTTAACTCAGGGGCTAGGTCTCCTGAGTAGCTGGGACTACAGGCACATGCTACTCTGCCCAGCTAATTTTTGATTTGTTGTAGAAATGAGCTCTCACTATGTTGCCTAGGCTGGTCTCTATCTTCTGGACTCAAGGCATCTTCCCCATGGCCTCCTAAAGTCCTGGGGTTATAGGCGTGAGGCACCACACCTGGTGTCCTTGGGATCTTTTAAAGTCTGTGCCCTTCTCAGTTCACTCTGTGCAGCTTCTACCAAAAACACCTACCGCTTCCATTCTTTTTCCTCAAATACTACCTAGGCCTACAGGACTACCCAAGAAAATCTCCCTGATTAAAGCAAAGATTTTCATGGTTATGTCTATATTGTCCTTTTCATGCAGAGATCAGTGAAGAAAAAATACTGAGCATAGCTTGTGCATGTGCTTATACTGAAGATATGCATTGTATATTTAGTTTTTACTGCATCTCTACACCTGCGGTTTACAAAAGTACAAATATTGATAGACGCTACTGATATTCAATTTGAACCCTTAGAAGTGAGATTCTTTTGAATTATCATCTTCAGGCTGCTTTTAGAATTTGACATGCATGAAGACTGTATTGGCTGATCTCTTGAGATCCCTTGTAGCTCTGGAGCTCTGTGTATCTATGAGTCAATGCTATTTTCTAATCTCAAAAAAACTGTGTGAGTTCCTGTAATAAGGACACGGTCAAAAAGGTGTAATCCTTATTGATGAATCCACAATCCAGTCCTATGAGGACATCGACTGAGGTACCCTCATAGAATTTTGACAGCTCAGAGTGGGAGAGGCAAATATTGGCCTATACTCTGACTTTTCAAAGGACAGTAATGGACAAGTGGACTGTATAAAGTGTGGCTCAGATTTAATGTATGTTCAGGCAAAATATCTTGTCTACTCTTGAGTCCTATGGCCAACTAGATGGTTTAACTGCTACAGGTTAAGAATTGGCTCCTTATAGACTTGGCCAAGCACCAACAGGTTCAGTATTCATATTTTTAACATTGAAACAAAAACATGAGTAAATATAGAACATGTACTCTTATGTGATTTTCTGATCTGACTGATATTTAACTAAATAAAATCAACCTATAATTGAACAACTCTAAGTGATGTTGACAGAGGTGCTGAGTGCTTTTCCCTCTTGATCTAACAGAATAAAAGCTAAAAACTGTGTTAGTTCTTTTTCTTTAAGACTACAGCATTATCAGTCTTAAGAAGACAACAGAATGCACAGATGAATAACTATTTAATTAAGCTTTCCAACAAACTTCTAAGGCAGCAGAGTGAGTATAGACTTTTATTTTTTGCAATTTTTTAAAGTTTTAATTGTTTTTCACATGGTTGATACACTTTTTAAAATGTGAGATTAACAAAATGTAAGCTGAGAAAAGAAAGCCAATAGTTATTTTTTCTTCTGAACTTATTGTAAAAGTCAGCAGGCCAGCACTGAGACTTTTCTGTGGATACATGTCTATATGTGCTTGAAAGGTATGTATACAAGTCTTGCTTCAGATGACAATTCAGACCATTAATGTTCTAAATTTGTAGGAAAAAAATCACTTTTATTAAAAGAGCTGAATCCCAAGCACGTAGTCCCATCACTTTGGGAGGCCAAGGCAAGAGGATTGCTTGAGACCAGGAATTCACGACCAGTCTAGACAACACAGTGAAATCTTATCTCTACAAAACATGGAAAAATTAGCTGAATATAGTGTCACACGCCTGTAGTGTTAGCTATTCGAGGAGGCTGAAATGGAAGGATTGTCTGAGCCCAGTAATTTGAGGCTGCAGTGAGCCATGATGATACCACTGCACTCCATCCTAGGTGATAGAGTAAGACTCCAACTCAAAAAAAAAAGCTGAATTTAAATGTTTTTAGCCACTTGCCTAAATAGCACTGAATATAAAATAAGATTACATGTCCTTTCATAGGCTAGTTAAAAATTTTTTAGTCTCCATTCACGTAGCTAGCAGTGACCTCAGCCTTTTATATGGTCTTCTCTCCAAATATATCCTAGAATGCCCCCAAATATTACTCCTGTACCATTAAAGCTGTGCTTTTCATCACTCAACCATTACTACCTTCCAGGGAGCAAGAAGCCAAACATGCATAAACAGCTACAGGTGAGCATGCCCTAGTGCCACTGGGGAAAATGCTGTTCTGAAAATCCTGTAGTTATACAGATATCAAAGTGGTTCCCCCAGTGCTTTGTTTTCTATCCTTCTTCAATGCCACTAAACTATCCTATTTTACCTTCTGTTAGTTTCTCAGAGTAACAAATCAAAACTATCTATGTCCCAGTTGTGTTTTTCTTTGTTTGTTTATTTGTTTTGAGACTGGGTTTTGCTCTGTTACCCAGGCTGGAGTGCAGTGGCTCAACCACAGCTCATTCATCCTTGAACTCTGGGTTCAAGTGATGCTCTTATCTCAGTCTCCTGAGTAGCTAGGACTACAGGTGCATGTGCACTAATTTTTTAAATTGTTTGTAGAAATAGTGTCTCACTATGGTCTTGAACTCTTGGGCTCAAATGATCCTCCCACCTCAGCCTCCCAAAGTGCTGGAATTAGAGACATGAGCCACCACATCAGGCCCTATGCCCCAGTTGTACGGCCTTTGATGATTCTGGACATTTTACTCAGCATTATCACAATGCTAGGAAGACTTCCAGTATTAAGTTCTCAAGTTCATTCTGTCCTTTATCTCAAATGATACTCTACTCTATTTGGGTAGGCCAGCTAATGAGTCAAGGTCTCAGATAAGATTCTTTACTCTTAAGGTTTTTTGTTTTGTTTTGTTATGTTTTTTTACAGACTAATTTTTTCCTGTGATCACACTTCAGTTGAGTTGTTCAGACTTATTTTGGTTTATCAGAGATATTTTTATGTAGGAAGAGGGAGAGAGTGGTGTTCTAACCTGTTCCATTCCAAAAGACATTTAGAATTCTACTTAAATCAATGTATGCATATAGCTAGAAGGGATAGGTTTTGCTTATTTCTAAGACTCAAATGCAAAGAGAGATATTGGGAAAGAAATGTTCAGAAACTTCCCCCATCTGTTGTCTATAATTTCCAGACTCCTCTATCACTTAAATGATCACTTGCAAATCATTACCATTTATTGTGTGCCTTTATTGTACAAAAACACTGCTGATTATCAGAGATGTCCAAAATGATAGTGATCTCTCTAGGAGGTTAATATTTTATTTAATTCAGCTGCTTTCTAACTCAGTATCATGTTTAAGTGGTTTTTTTAAACAGCATTTGCTTCAACTTTTATTTTTCTTGTCTATATAAACTATTTTCAAAACTATAATAAAACTAACACATTTGAATGTGTTATATTTCAATTTTTTTTCTACACTGGTGGTATCAATTTATTAACTTGTCCTGCCGGAAAAGCTCCAAGGTTTGGAGTAGACCTTGGCATAAGACATTGGCTTTTATCTTAGCTCAAATAATTGAACTTTTTATAAATGTGTCATTGATTAGGAAAGATGTGGTTCTACTCTGATCTTTTTAATTAGCCTTCCAAATGTCTAATAAGGTAAAATTGTACAAATATGAACAGTGCAACACATCTTTAAATGTCCAAAAAGTCTAGCATCTGCTAGGTTCATGGACTTAAGATTTAATGTGTTGCTTATAATACTTTAGTATTATAAAATTTAGTATTCCTCACAAATTTTGTTGTTTATTTTTCTTTTTTAACCTTCTATAAATTTAAGTTTTGATATTTTTGTTCTTATCTCTGTAGACTATTTTTCAGAAAAAGAATCTCAGAAATTTTAAGTTTGGTTTTATAAATCATTGAAATAACTGAAATATTTTGATATTTTGAGCAAATATTGGCATGGATGATCAGGGTATCTAAGTTTGTTTCTATGATAATAAATGGTCTATAGGGTTATGAAATATTGAGTATATTTTACATGACAAAGGTGCTTTGAAATGATGATATAATCTACTTATTGAGACTCTCCAAATTAAGTAATTCTAGCATTAATTATACATGGTTAATAATTCAAGTCTAAAACATAGTTTTTGAAACTTTTATTTCAGACTTGTAGATAAGTTTTATTAAGGGATATTCCAGGTGAAGTGGGGACCAAAGTCAGGCCCAAACTTTACCTGTACAATGATCATTTATATACCTAATCCTGAATTGTACCCCCACATCTTTAAAATAAATAAATAATTAAAATGAAATAAAATGAAAATGAAAAAAGGTTATTCTAACAATGCAGATAAAGTTATCGAGAAATAAATATCTTTTGCAATTTCTTATCATATATAAAACACAATTCTCAATAAGAATAAATTGCATTATTACTTAATATAACAGTATCAAAATTTTGTATATACAATAATAACCTCCTTGCTGTCTTTGGATGACTTGACAATAAAATTTAAAGACCCAAAACAATGTTATTAATAAGTTTTAAAAACCACTAATGTTGTATATGGTTTATGAAGTCCTCGATGATTATTAAAATGTTTTGCATTCGATTTCATTTGAATTTTTTTTAATGGATGGCATAGAGCTCACATGATGTTAAGTGATGATGATTTATTTTCTAGGCAAAATGCAAAAAAGAATAAATGGCTAATTGATCTTTCATCTCCCATTGATTTTTAGAAATTAGGCAAAATTAAAGCTATGCAAGATGGAAGAAATATGGGGAAAGATGACTATAAAGGCAAATAAACAGATAAACATGAGTGTTTATTTCATAGCAATAATTACCTACATACATGAAGCTGTTTACTTAAACGCATGGACACTTTCTTTGCAGGAAAATGAGTAGGCATATTTTCCCCTATTCCTCCCATTAAGTACAATAAAAACCTTGGACTTCATATGTGAAACAAGCATAAAAAGACTCTAAAAAATGGACAAAAGAAGGGATAATTCTCTAGGAACCTTGAAACCTGAGAAACAACATAGTGATGAATTGCTGGGATTTTCTTTTGGCCTCATATATCCAGACATGGAGCTAAAGAAATTGCAATCCAGACATGCCAACAGGCACACACAATACAAACTAAAAGTCAAAGGCCTATTTTGTCTAACCAAAGAAACAGAGAAGGGGCATTCTACTAAGACAGAAAACTTTTAGACAGTAGCCACTCTGCTTCAAGCATAACAAACAAACAAAAAACAATAGTCTCACCAACACCTATGGTAGCATAGGCTAAGTGGGGAGCCAGGAATTTTATCTCCACTGGCTGGTAATGAGGCACCTTCACTCTCAAAACATCAGTGAGGACCACATGGAAACCTGAATTTCTACCTGCATCCAACAGAAACAAAACAGTACTCTCTCTCCCAATGCTCAGTGGAATCCCAGAGAAGAGTCAGGACTTTCTCAATAGCAGTAGTAACAAGGCCACCTCTACTGCAGTATGAGTGGAGACCAAATGGAAAGATGGAATTCCCATCCAGCAGTAATGAAGAGGCCCCTCTTCAGGTTTCAGTGAAAACCGAGTGGGGAACTTGGACTTCTACTTTCATATGGCAATAAAATTGTGGCACCTCCTCTTTCCCTTCTGGCAAGATGTCCAAAAAAGTCACCTAAAAGAAAAGATTTAAATGGAAATGAGGGTTAAGCCTTTATACTTGAGAGAGAATGTAAATAGAATCTCAAAACATACTATAAAAATCCACAGATTTTAATAAAAAATAATTCACTGCAGCAAGAACCAGAAAGATGGCAACCTGAGTGATAACAGACAATTAATAGCTGCTTTATCAGTCAGGGTTCTCCAGAGAAGCATTATCAATAGGACATAGAGTTAGATATATAGCCATAAACATACAAAAGGAGATTTATTATGGGAATTGACTCACGTTATGATGGAGGACAAAAAGTCCCAAGATATACTGTCTGAAAGGTGAGGAACCAGGAAAGCTGGTGACATAATTCAGTCTCAGTCCTTGACAACCAGGGAAGTCAATTGTATGCCTTCAAGGACAAGGCCAAAGGCCTGAGAACTAGGGAGAGGGGGTGACTGGTATAAGTCCTCAAGTATAAAGATCTGAGAACCAGGAACTCTAATATCCTAGGGCAGGAGAAGATGGATTTCCTAGTTCAAGAAAAGAAAGAGAATTTGCCCTTTCTACAAATTTTTGTTCTATTTTGGCACTAACTAAATTATATGATGCTTCCTCACATTGGTAAGAGCATATCCTCTTTACTCAGTGTACTAATTCAAATACTAATCTATTCCTGACACACCCAGAGATACCTGTCAAGTTGACATAAAATTAACTATCACAAATGCCTATATCAAGATAACAGAGATGTTACACTTATCTGACAATGACATTAAGCCCTCATCAAAATGCTTAAAGGAGTGATTATGAGTTCACTGGAAAGAAAAAGTTTAGAAAGCCACAATAAGAAAAAGGATATAAAGAACCACATGTAAATTTTAGAACTAACAAATACAGTTATTGAAATATAAAGCTTAGTAAATAAGCTCAAAAGCAGAATGGGGGAAACAGAGGGAAGAATAGTTTAACTGGAAGATAGAAAAAAATATACATTATTCAATCTAAACAACAGAGAGAAAATAGCTGGAAAAAAAAAAACTCACAGATCCTCAGAATCCTCAGAGACATGTGGAACTATAACAACAGACTTAACATTTGTGTCATCAAGTCTAGAAAAGAAAGGAGAATGAAGGTAGGACTGAAAAAGTGGTTGAGGAAATAATGGCTGAAAACTTTCCAAATTTGGCGAGACATAAACCTAGAGATTTAGAAAGCTGAGCACATCCCAAACATTATAAACCCGAAGAAATCTATCTATATCATAATCCTGCAATTAAGACAAATAATAAATTATATTTCTGATAACAAAAGACAAAGAAAAAATTTTGAAAATAGCCAGAGAAAAATGACACTTTGCCTATAGGAGGAAATAATTTAAAAGACAGTGGGTTTCCTCATCAGAATTCATAGAGGTCATAGGAAAGTGGCTCAATATTTGTCAAGTGCTGAAAAGAAGGAACTATCAACTTAGAATATTAAATCAAGAGAAAAACAACTTTTTTAAACATGAGGGGTAAAGAATTTTTAGCAGAAAATGAAAAGAAAGTGCTATCAGAAGACTCACCCTAAAGTTATGGCTAAAATAAATTCCTGAACAGAAAAAACAAACAAACAAACAAAACAAAAACAACCTTGAAACATCAGGAAGAAAGAAATAATATATTAATAGTAAGTAAAAATATGGATTTTTCTTTTCTCTGGAGTTTTCTATATTATGCATGATGATTGAAACAAAAATCATAGCACTGTTTGATGTTGTTCTAAATGTATGTAGAGGACATATTCAAAACAATAGTATTATAAGTGAGATAGCCTAAGAAGAGGTAAAGTGAAGTAAGTTTTCTAAGTCACTTGAACTGATAAACTGATGACAACAGCTGCAGGTGATATGTATACATAATGTAATACATAGAGAGAACACTGAAAACGAGTGTTTGAGTGTTTTAGATACACTTGAAAACATTACGGATAAATAGAAATGAAGTTCTAAAAGAGGCTCAAGTAGCTACCCAAGAAGACAAGAAAAGGATATATAGAAACAAAGAACAGAAAGAATAAATATACAAAAAATAAAATGGCAGACTTAAGCCCAAATGTACCAATAACTACATTAAATATAAATGGTCTAAATACATCAATTAAAACATAAATATTAGCAGAATTAATTTTAAAACATGGCCTAACTATATACTGTTCACAAGAAATTTGATTTACATATAATAATATAAGCAGGTTGATACAAAAGAATGGGAACAAATGAAAAGATTAATCAAAGGAAAGTTGTATTGTCTATAATATTAACCAGAGAAATTAGATCTCAAGGAATAGAAAATTACCAGAGAGAGATTCTGTAATGATAAAAGTGTCAATCTACCAAGAAAAACATAACATTCCTAAATCCATGCACAAAAAGCAGAGATGCAAAATTTATGAAACAAAAACTGATTAACTGAAAGAACAAAAAGACAACCATTTGGAGAGTTCAACATGACCTTTTCATCAATTAATAGAACACTAGGCAGAAATTTAGAAAGCATATTAAACAATTCAAATCCATCAGCCTACAGGATCTAATTGACAGTTACAGACCACTCCACTCATCAACAGTAGAATAAGCATTCACTTCAAGTAACCAAAGAATATATTCCATAATGAAGTATATTCCAGGCCATATACCAAACCCAACATATTTGAAAGACTTTAAATCATACAGAGGTTGTTATTCAAACACAATAGAAGGAACCTAAAAAACAGTAACAGAAAGATAAGAGGACACCCTCTCAGCACTTGGAAACTAAAACACCACACTTCTAAATATTCCATGAGTGAAAAAAATATAATCACTCTCAAAGGAATGTAGAAAAATATACATTGAACTGAATGAAAATGAAAATGCAGCATATTAAAATTTGTGGAACACAGTTACAACAGTCCTAAGTGAAAAATTTATAAAGCTAAATGCTGTGGTGAGAAAAATAAAAGTCTCATATAAATAATCTAAGGTCCTATGTGAAGAAATTTCAAGGAAAATGATACATTAAGCCCAAAGTAAGAACAAAGAAAACAAAAAAGATAAAAGGATAAAGAAATGTAGAGTTTTTATTGTATTTCCTCACTACCATTTTGTTGTCTGCAGGTTCTGTACTGATATCCCCTCTTTTACTCATGATATTGATAATTTGTGTCTTATCTCTTCTTTTTTGCCAATCTTGCCAGAATTTTGTCAATCATCCTGATTTTTTAAAAAGAACTATTTTTTTCACTGATTTCTCTATTAATGTTCTCTTTTGACAAGAAAACAAAAAAGAAAAACACTTTCTAATAATTTTTTAAAAGCTCTAAGTCTCATATGTTATACATAAATTAACTCAGAATGAATCTTGAACTTTAGAAAAAGCATAAGACTAAAAGTTTTGATGAGGTACACATTTTTAATTGGGTTGCTTGTTCTCATATTGAAATGTTTTTGCATATTTTGGATACAAGTTATTTATCAGATATTTGTTTATAAATATATTCTCTAAGTCTATGACTTGTCTTTTAATTCTCTTAAGAGCGTTTTTACAGAACATAGTTTTTAATTTTGATAAAGTTTTAAATATCCAATCTTTTCTTTCATGGATTATGCTTTGGTCATTATTTCTATAAACTCATCAGGAATCCAGGGTCACCTAACCTTTCTCTAATGTTATCTTCCAAAACCTTATAGTTTTGAATTTTACATTTCTACTGTTATCCATTTTGACTTAATCACTGCAAAACAATGTAATAAGCTTTGTCTCTAGGCTTTGTGTTTTTATTTTCATATAAACTCCTAATTGTTGCAGCACCATTTGTTGAAATAACTTGTATCCATCAAATTGTGTTTGTTCTTTTATCAGACCAATTGACTTTATTTCTATAGGTCTATTTCTGGGATATCTACTCTGTTCCATTGATATATTTGTCTATTTCTCCACCAATACCCTTCTGTATAGCATGGCTTGAATTCTATGGTTGAATGTATGTATGGTTGAACCCTCCAACTTTGATTTTTTTTCACTATTATGTTGACTTTTCTGAGTCTTTGCCTTTCTACAGAATTTTAGAAACAGATTGTTAATATCCTCAGTACAACTATCTTGGATTTTGGTTGGTGTTGCATTGACTCTGTAGATCAAGTAGGGAATAGCTGAAATCTAGCAATATTAAGACATTATGAACATGAAATATTTTCCTTCATTTATTTAGATTTTTAATTTATTTCACCAGAATTCCATAGTTTTTCTTATGAGGGGGAGCCCCCAAAAAACAGAATTATTTTTTGGAGGACTGTAAACAGTTCTGGGAACCCATAGTTATCAGTGTACCAGCTAGCCTTTTTGGGAGAGGATGAATTCAGCATCAGTGAATTTTTTTTTTTTTTTTGGAGTTATTTTTCAACATATTTGTCCATTTCATGATGGGTGATTTATGAGCACACCTGCTCACACCACACTGAGTGCTCAGCAGTTTTTGACTGAAAACAGCATGGCCTCCATGCCCTACCCTCACCTGATCTAATCCCAAGCCAACATGGAAGAGGTGAAACACAAAGCAACAGAAGCACTAAAAGATATCACAATTGATGAGTTTAAAAACTGTTTTGAGCAGTTGAAAAAGTAATTCAATGGGTGTGTTGCATCAAATAGAGATAACTTTGAAATTGACTGAAGTTTACACAAGCAAGAATAAATACACAATTTTTATATAAATTCATTTTGCAGGGGTTCCCCCTCATATAAATCTTGTACATATATTTTTAATTAGTACATGAGTATTTAATTTTAAGGAGTACTAATCTAAGTGGCATTTTTTAACTTCAAATTTCAATTTTTATTGCTGGTATAAGGAAAAGTTATTTATTTTTCATATTAACTCTGTATCCTGGAGCCTTGTAATAATTGTTATTAGTTTCAGCTGTTTTTTGTTTTGTTTTGTTTGTTTTGCTTTTGGTCAATTGTTTGTTCTTGTTTACATACATAATCATGTTATCTGTGAACAAAGATGGTTACATTTTCTCCTTCCCAATCTATATACATTTTTTTTTCCTGTCTTATTGCATCAGCTAGAACTTCTAATACAATATCCCATTGTTGAATAGAAGTAGTAAGAGGGGCCATCCTTGTCTGTACCTGATCTTTAGAGAAAGCTTATAGTTTCTTATTATTAAGTATAAAGTTAATTATAGGTTTTTGGTAGGTTTTTTTTTCAAATTGAAGAAATGGTCTTTATTTCTATTTTATGTTGCAGAATTTCAGGTTGGTTTTGTTTGTTTGCTTGCTTTTTCTTTTCAACTTTTTACATATTTTACTCCATTTTCTTCTTGCTTGTATTGTTTCTGACAAGAAATCCAATGCATTCTTTGTCTTTCTTTCTCTATAGAGAAAATATCTCCCCTCCTCTTTTTCCCCTTTTCCAGATTCTTTCAAGATTTCAACTTGTCTTTGGTTTCCTGAAATCTAAATGCAATATAATTCGCTATCAGGGGTTTTTTGGGGGGTGAGGGTAGTGGTATTTATCCCACCTCATTGTATCCAAGCTTCCTGCTTTGTGGTTTGATGTCTGTCATTAATTATGTAAAATTCTCAGCCATTATAATATTAAATACTTCTTTGCCTCATTTTCTCTTTGTTCCCCTTTTGGTAATTGCATTATGCATATGTTACATCTTTTTAATTATCCCACAGTTCTTGGATATTACCTTGCTGTTTTTTTTTTATTTTACTTTTTTCTTTGCTTTTCAGTTTAGGAAGTTTCTATTAATATATGGTCAAGCTCAGTGGTTTTTGTTTTTGTTTTTGTTTTTGTCTGCCATGGCCAGTCTACTGATAGGATTGTTAAGAGAATGGTTAATTTGTGTTACAGCATTCTTTATTTTCAACATTTTGCCTTAATATTCCTCTTGAAATTCCATATTTATTTTCTTTGATATGGAGAATGCTCTGGGTATGTTTCTAAATAGTTAACTTTTTTTCTATCATACCTGAAGTAGTAGAACATTTTTAATTGATCTTCACCTTGAGGGCTCTGGTAAATTTCCTGAAATGGGGCATTACCTAATAGTGTGCCCCCAGAAGTTTTTAACTCAAAAGTTCATTCATACTACACCTCCATTCTTCATCAAAATTAGCATGTTATTGTTTTAATCACTTACCTGTTCTAGAGGCTTTAGCTTCAGGTAAGCTGTTGTCAAATGAAACTATCTTACATCTGTCCACATTTTGGGGAAACTATTTGCTCTGTGACTTCAATTTTCTTGTGTATTTAAGAAAAGTAACTGATTTTCAGTTTGTTCAGCATCTTCTTTGTGAAGATGGGAGTAATTACTTCCAAGCTCTCTACATGTTGAAGCTGAAACTACAAGTCTTTAAGTTACTTTTTCCAGAACAAAGCTTTTCCAGAAATTGATTTTTTAAAAATACATTTTCTGCATCTATAAAGATGACCATTATTCCTTTAATGTAGGTTGATTGATATTGATTTTTTTTTGAAAAATATTAAGGCAAACTTTGAGTCTCTAGATGGAAACTCCCCTATTCATAATGTACTGTATACTTGTTTTTCACATACTAAGTCAGATTTACTTATATTTTATTTAAGATTTGTTTTCATTTATACTTATGAGAAAAATAGGCATCTGATTTCCTTTCTTTTAATGTACTTACCATATAATGTATATTTTAGTCTCATAAAATATCTTATGACTTATTATTGTTTTTGTTCATTGGAAGAATTGGAGTAAAATTGCTTTTATTTTGTACCTAATTGTTCAGAAGAATTCATCTGGGCATGGGAGTTTCTTCAGGGGACTGTTTCCAATGACAGACACAATTTCTTTAAAAGATGAAGAAATATTCAGAATTTTATTTATTTTATTCATTTTTATAAATTATGCATTTTGAGACTTTTTATTAATTTATTAAAATTTTAAAATTTACTAGCATATTTTTGTTTATCATATTATTTTAATAATTTTTAGTGTATATAATTTCTAAAGTAACATTGCTTCTTTTCATTTCTGATTTTGGAAATTTGTATTATCTTTTTTTAACTTTACTTGATCAATATCACTAGTGTTTAACAAATTTTATTAATCTTGTTACAGATTAACTCTCAACTTTCTGATTTTCTTTATTGTATATTTGTTTTTAATTTTGTTGCTATCTGCTTTTATTTTCATTTTCATCAAGTCTGTGATGATTGTGTGTGACTGTGTGAACTTGGCTGTATCACAATGCCCAGATATTTTTGTTAAACATTATTCTGTATGCTTCTGTGAAAGTGTTTTTTGAATGAAATTAGCATTTAAATCAGTGGAATTTGATTACAGCAGATTACTTTCCATAATGTGGGTGGACTTCATTCAATCAATTGAAAGCCTTAATAGAACACAGACTGACTTTCTGGAGCAAGAAGGAATTTTGCCAGCAGATTGTCTTAGGACTCTGACTACAACTCTTCCTTGGGGTTCCAGCCTGCCAGCCTACTCTATAGATTTTGCACTTGTGCCTCCATCATCCTGTGAGCCATATTTTCCTTCCTTCCTTCCTTCCTTCCTTCCTTCCTTCCTTCCTTCCTTCCTTCCTTCCAGCCCTCTTGCCTTCCTTGCCTTCCTGCGTCTCTCTCTCGCTCTCTCTCTCTCTCTCTCGCCTCTATTTCCCCAGTAAAACCTAATACAATATCATCCTTTTACTCTCTTTATGTTTATTTTGTAGTTTCTTTGCTACCTACTTGAGATGTTTGAACATTGATTTTGAGTATTTCTTCTTTTTCTAATGAGTATAAAGTATTCTAAAATAACTTAGCTGTATTTACATGTTTTATATGTAATCTTAATTATTAACTAGTTCAACATATTTATTCTATTGTGATTTTTGAGTTGTGAGTTACTTAGCAGTATATAATTTAATTTTCAAATATTTGTTTTGTTTTTGTTTTGAAAGTCAGGGTCTCACTTTGTTGCTCAGGCTTGAGTGCTGTGGTACATTCGTGGCTCACCACAGCCTCAAACTTGTGGGCTCAGGCAATTCTCCTGTCTCAGCCTCCTAAGTAAGCACACAACGCTACACCTGGCTTTTTTTTTTCCTTTTTTTTTTTTTTTTTTTAGAGACCAGGTCTTGTTATGTTGCCTAGGTTTGTCTTAAACTTCTGGGCTCAAGCAACTCTTCAGTCTCAGCCTCCCAAAGTGCTGGGATTATAGGTATGAACCACTATGCCTGGCCTAATTTTCAAATAGTTGAACATTTTATAGCTAGCTTTTTTTTCTAATTTTGCTTATTTAGGTTAGTTCATTATGTGTGTGCAAATTTAAGATTGTTGTATCTTTCTATTAATTTTATTTTTACAAATTCAATATTGATCCTCAAAATTCTATACATTCTGCCATAAAGTGTATGTTATCTTCTTAATATTACAATACTAAATTTCTTTTGTTCAATATTTTCTTGGCTTGTAGTTGTCCGCAATTTAATATTCAATGTGTCTATAAAAATGAGCCATATGAATTGAAAGTAGTTGTTTAAATCAATTAAAAAGCCATTTTACCTTTTAATTATGACTTTAGTTTGGCATATACCTACCATTTTATCCTTTGTTTTATTATTTGACCCACATAGTTTATGTATCATTTCCTTCCTTTTGCTTTTTTTGGATTGAGAAAGTATTATTATTTTATTTCTCTTCAGTGTGCTAGCTAGATATACTTACAAAGAATATTTTTAATAATGATGATGAACCAACATTGTTAAGATGTCCATTTTACCTAAGGCAAGCTACAGATTTAAGGTAATACCCATCAAATTACCAGCAACATTCTTCTCAGACCTAGAAAAAACAATACAGGAATTCATATGGAAACATAAATGACCAAGAATTGCCAAAACAATCCTCAGTAAAGGAAAAAAAAGAAAAGCAGGAGATATCACACTCCCAGACTTTAAACCATAAAGCTACAATAATCAAAACAGCCTAGTATTGGTACAAGAACAGGCATATATATCATAGGAATAGAATTGAGATTCCAGAAGCAAAACCTCTATTTCTCAACCAACTCATCTTCGACAAAGCCTCCACCACCCACTACTGGGGAAAGGAGAACCTATTCAGTAAATGGTGCTGGGAAAGTTGACTGACCACATGCAGAAGATTGAAACAGGACCCATACCTATTCCCATACACAAAAATTAACTCTAAATGGATCACAGACCTAAATGTAAAACCTCAAACTGTAAGAACCTTAGAAAATGTAGGAGGCACTCTTATGAAAGTTGGAACTGGTAACCGATTCTTGATCAAAACCCAAAGTGCCCAGGCCATAAGAGATGAGATACACAAATGGGACGTCATTAAACTGACAAGCTTCTGTAAAGCCAAAGAAACCATCAAGAGAGCAGGAAGATAGGCCACAGACTGGGAAAAAAATATTTGCCAACTCCTTGTCTGACAAATGCCTAACATCAAGAATCTACAAGGAACTCAAACGTGCTGAAAAGAAAAAACAAACAGTCCTATTACAAAGTGGGCTAAAGATATGAATAGACACTTCTCAGAAGAAGACATATGAGCAGTCAACAGACACATGAAAAAATGTTCAGCCTCACTAGTCATCAAGGAGATGCAAATTACTACACTGAGATACCACCTAACTCCAGTCAGAATAGCCATCATCAATAACTCAAAAAATAATCGATGCTAGAGAGGATGTGGCAAAAAGGGAACACTTCTACACTGTTGGTGGGAGTGTAAACTAGTACAGCCTCTGTGGAAATCAGTGTGGCAATTCCTAAAAGTTCTAAAAATTGACCTTCCTTATAAACCCGCAATCCCCCTACTAGGAATATACCCGGAAGAACTCAGGACACTCTATAAAAAAGATACCTGCACACATATGTTTATCGCAGCATTGTTCACAATAGCAAGAACATGGAACCAATTGTGCTACCCATCAAAAGAGGACTGGATAAAAAAAATGTTGTACCTATATACAATGGAATATTATGCAGCCATAAAGAAGAACAAATTATGAACTTTGCAGCAACATGGATGGAATTAGAGTTTATAATACTGAGTGATCTCTCACAGAAACAAGAGCTGAGTATCACATGTTCTCGCTCATAAATGGATCTGGAACAACTATCGTATTACTATACAAAAAGTATTGAAAGTAGCGGAAAACTGCAGGGAGGGGAGTGGGGAGTGGTAGTAGTTGATATCCGCCTGGGGAAGGAGGGGTACACCTCATCAATAAGGGTACCTGCACAATGAAAATTTGTATACCTAACTCTGAATTGTATCCCACAATTTCAAAATAAAAATTAAAAGAGAAAAAAAAAAGAAAGTGAACTAAAGGCAAGTTGTAGACTCCTAGGTATAGTATAATACTGTTTTTTGTTGATTTTTCAATAAAATATAGAGGGTGAAAATTAAAAATAATAATGATGATGAGTGGTTATTCTAGGCATTATTGTCACTTATCTATTGGTATGCCATATATATTAGTGCCATAACCAATTCTTGGACAATTCAAATAGCTTGCAATGCTTTCGTTTTATTTATCCCCCATTTACCTTCATTTTTTATTCATTTTACTTATCTTGATATTTTAGACTACACAAAATATTATCATTATGTTTTTTTCAGTAAAAATTCATTACAGTCATTCATCTATGATCACTCTCTCATACTCATTTTTCTTATTGTATTTACATGCTTCCCCTTAATATTATTTTTCTTCTTCCTGATGATCTTACAATAGTATTTATCTTATGGCAGATATACTAGCAGCTTATTAATATTTTCTTACCTAGAATATCTTTATTTTACTTAAAATTTAAGTAATAATTTTATTGGATATAGAGCGCAATGTTGGCAGTTGCTTTCTTTTAGTACATTAATGATATTATTCCTTTATCTTCCTACACCCTGACAACTGTCAGTCATACTGTTGCCATTTAAATGTAATGTGTTTACCTCTATAACTACCTTCAGCTTCTTTTTATACTTTTCTCTTTGCTGTGAGTTTTTTTTAGCAGTTTTACTTAGACACATACAGGTGAGGTTTTCTTCGTATTGATTCTGTTTTTAAGCTGCTAAAGTTTGCATGCTAATAGTCCCTCAAAATTCATATACTGAAACCTAACATTCAGAATGATGTTATTATGAGGTGAGACCTTTGAGAGGTGATTAGGAAATGCCTTTATGAATGCTGGCAGTGCCCTAATAAAGGAGGCCTCAGGAAGATTGTCAATCCTTTGCCTTTCTTCCATATGAGGACACAACAGCAAGACACCATCTATGAAGCACAGAGCCCATAGTAGACCCTGAATCTGCTGATAACTTGATCTTGGACTTTCCAGTCTCCAAAATTGTAAGAAATAAATTTTGGTTATTTATAAATTACCAAGTCTAAGGTATTTTGTTATGGTAGCTTGAACTAAAACAGCAGTAATAAAACTTCTTTACTCTGACTTGATTCCTTTCAACAGCTTTTTAAAATTTTTAACCACTATCTCTTCAAATAAGGATATTCTCTGTTTGTTTTCTGAAACTCTAATTATGCACACTGGAAAATTTTACTATACCATATAGTTTTTGTTTTTTTACAATTTTCTTTTTTCTCTATCATTTATTCTTTTTGCATTAAAGCTTTAGTCTGAATATTTTCTTCTGTTTCTGGCTCGTTTATCTCTTCTGCTGGGTCTAATATGTGACTACATTTATTTATGAGCTCTTAATGTAATCATTTGAATTTTCAAGTCTAGTCTGTCCATTTAATATGCTTTAATCAATTCTAACTATATGATTAAAAAATTCTTCATTTTGTCCATCTATTTTCTTGAATATATTCATGACAGTTTTTTCTTCTTAAATTTATTATATGTTTCCATAAATTCAACACTTGAATTATATGTGGGTTTATTACCATTGACTATTTTATCTTGATACAGCTTCTTTTTGTGACTAATAATTTTTGTTTGAAGGTTCCATATTACATTCAGATAAATTTAAGAGGCTTTGGATAATGCTCTTCTCCAGAGATGTCCTTTATTCTCTGACAACACTGATTAGAAGCAAATTATCTCAATACAACCATGGACTGAGGTGACTAAACTGGACTAGTCTTTGTAACTTTTTACAATGACTTTTTAAAACTTCTGTTTTACTTCCAAACCTAAAGTATAGACTCCAGGGGTCCTAACTTAAAGCCTAGGATACTTACCACTGTCTTTTTTTCCTCTAATTTTTGTCTTTTTAGTTCCGAGAAATTGTAAGACACTTCTCAACTTTTCAGTTATTTTTGTAAATCTTCCAGTTTAGGAAAAATAATACATCAACAGGAAAATCTGTACACAGTGCTGGGATCACTTCTTTGTACATACTTTTCCCTGGGAATGTGTTCTCTCTCATCACAGATGCTCTTACCCTAATCCTCAGAACCTATAAATAAATTATCTTACAAGACAAAAATTAACATGTTGAATTTACAGTGTAAATGCACCCACTAAGGCATTATACTGCCTACTATATAAATAGAGGAAAGATCTGCAAAGATCAACTTGTGGATTGATAAGGATCTCAGCAAAATTGTTCTCACTCTAAAGCAATGAAAACGCAGACTAAACAACTTAATCATATAATTTCAGAATTCCAGCAAAAAAACAAAGAACATCAGAAGAACTGAAAATCGTCTAAAGAAACTACCTAAAAGATGGTAAGACAGTGGGGTGTGTGAAGTTTGAAGTTAGAACTATATCCTCCTCCTTTCCCATTCAAGTAGTGTAACCACAAGCCTGCAGCACTATTGACAATGAAGACATATGATTGCTTTTGGAGTTGCTTTTAAAGCTCAATCCCCAAAGCATAGTCAATATGTTGTCAAACTTGAAACTCCCTGGGAAATGAGTGTGGTGATTTCTTGATTTGACTCAAAGCTCAGGTGGTGGTAGAGAATTTGCCTTCAGGGGATGGCAAAATACTGGCAACAGCTCAACTCCCTATGGTTGTGATTTCAGTTGGGGCAACCAAAGGCTGGTCTGGGAATTTCAAATAGAAATCCTGGAGACATAAACAAACATAGGGAATAGGAAACTTTTAAGAAATCCAGCATATTCCTGGAGATATAAAAGTGTACCCAAGGCTTTTTTGCATGTCCAGGAAACCAGAAAGACTAGCAAAAGGAGAAAATAACAATCACTCACCTCTAGCTTACCTTGAGGCCATGTGCAGGAAAAACAAAAACAAAAAAAGCACTGAGTGAAAGCAAACTTCTTTCTGAAGTTTCAAGTTGTGCCTTTTTATATAGATTCACTTAAAAATGGAAGAAGACACACAAGACTTTTAAATAAATCTCATGAACAATCATTGTTTGGCTGCTAAATTACACTGATCTAGATATGAGTTCCAGGAAGCCAGGTTTAAAAATTTAAAAATAGGGCAACTCCCTTGGGTCCCCTCCCACTGTGGGACCTTTACTGTCCTCTCAATAAATCCTGCTTTCTAAAAAAAAAAAAAAAAAAAAATTAAAAAATATATATAAAAATAAAAAAATAAAACTTGAAGAAAACTCAGTGGTCTTACAATTGCTATATCCTTGAAATTATCAGTAAAGGTAAATACTGGATAAGATCTCAATCTTCTGAATCTGACTTGGCAGTTCAATCCTTCATGCTATCCCATAGGCAAAGGGCCTTTCAGACATTGGGACAGTAGATGAGAAAGTTCTGAGATGTTTAGCAGTCTAAGTAGACTAGGGAAATGCTTAATGTTATTAGAGCCAAAGATTGAAGATAGAAGCAGCACAAGATGAATCAAGAGAGTAAAGCAGAAGGCAGACGTAATGAACCTTAAATGCAATAATAAAATGCTTGAACTTTATCCTAAAGGCTAAGAACACATTAAAATGATTAAAAGTAGGGGATGGCATAATCAGTTTCTTTTCTTTGTTAAGAAGAAACTCACTGTCTAAAGGAAGGGGAATAGACTAGATACATACATGGAGAAATAAGAGTTAAGATATTCTTTCAGCAAATTATGTTGTTGCAGTAAATGAAGAAATTATAAAAACCTATGTTGGGAGAAGTCAGACTTTTAAGAAATAGATTTGAAAGTCTATAAGTGATAAAACTGAGAAAAGTTGATTAGTTTGTGGATAAAGGAGATGAAGGAAGAAGACTCTTTGTGTGCATTCTTAGGCAACTTAGTGAATTTTGATGTCATTTTCTAACACAGGGAATATGGGCGAAGCTGAAGGCCTGGCAAAAGAAGAATAAGTTGAAGTTTGGAAATGCTGAATTTGAGTTACCTGCCAGACAACTACATGGAGATGTACCTTGGGGGATAAGGTTGTGATTAATTTGAAGTTAAAGTTGGAGAGTCATCAGCATGGCCGTAACAGACAAAGTCATGGTACTGAATGAAATCACCCAGGAAGAATGCATGTAGTTAAGGAATGGGGGGTGGTGAGGGATAAAAACCTGGGGAGTACAGATGGATAAAATGGGAGAAGTGATGTCAGAAAGTCAGTTTATTGTCAACTGATCAATTATTCCACAGACCTCAAGTAAATGAAAAACTGAAAATTTTTTATTTTCTCCATAATAAAAATGTAATTGGTGACTTCTACAAAGTTGTTTGAAAGAAGTTGTGGAGAACGGAAACTAGAATAGTAAATGGAAACTTAAAAAGGAAGAGGAGAAATCTACATTGTAAGAAGGAAACTCAGAATAAATAAAAATTTTTTTGTTAGTTTATTTGAAGACAGAAAACACTGTTGCTTGTTTAAAAGCTCATTTAAACGGTAGATAATTAAAAACCAATTTTGCTGAAGAACTGAGAAGGAATGAATCTAACAGAACAGGAATAGATTAACCTTAGATAGATATAGAATTTGATATTAGGAAAGAGGAGGGAAAATTTATTTAGATATGACAGCTTTGGGTGGATAAGTTCTGCACATTTTCTACCTGTTGGTGTTCATGTTGTCTGAGAAGTAGAAAGTTAGGACATTTGTAAGGAGTAAGGAGTGAGGAAGGAGGTGTGGGTACTGGTGCCTTTAGAATAACAGCAAAGGTGTGAGATATTCATCGAGGGAAATGGGGGAGAGCCGAATATGGAGGCCAGATTAAAGCTGTGTTGAGTTTAGAGTCCAAATAAATATTCACAAATATTCTTTTTGAATATTTCTTTCCAGAAATATTCAGCAGGCAAAGAGTAGAACAAAGAAAGAAGATAAATCCAGGGTCAATTTCTTATTCCAACTACATAGTGAAGAACTGATTCCTATGCCCACACCCCAATCTAAAATGTAAGGAAAACTTTAATGAAGACAGAGACCTCATCTATTTTATTTTCCATTTGTATATCTATCACCTAGCTTGAGGCCTTGTTAGTTTGAGGAATTAAAAGAAAAATGAAGGCATGAATCCTGGGATACTCTATCATACTCAATCCAGCCCTTATTTTTGCCACATACCCACTCATAAATTGTTTCAGTAAATGCTTATTTTTATGTTCTGAACACTAAAAGAAACTAGAAGGTGTCAACTATTTTTTACATGCTGATTATGGATAGGTTTA
Source organism: Cephalopachus bancanus (assembly GCA_027257055.1). Taxonomy (NCBI): domain Eukaryota; kingdom Metazoa; phylum Chordata; class Mammalia; order Primates; family Tarsiidae; genus Cephalopachus; species Cephalopachus bancanus. The sequence goes on from JAPVLO010000326.1 coordinate 1,764,489, forward strand.
CCTTATATTCATTCACAATTATACAATTCTATTTTGTGAGCAGTGTTAGCACTTTGAGTGCCATACAGAATACTTTCAGCATCAAGTTAACAGAATACTGATTTTTAAAATAAAGATGTATATCTCACATGATAATGTGTCTAGAGGTTAATTATGCCAAAGCTAGTTTTCGGCAGATCTACAGATTCAGTCTCCTTTTCATTTTCTCTGCCCTCAGCATAGTGACTTTCTGTTCTCTGATTTATTGCTTTATGGTGGCAAGATAAATGCTGCAGATCAAAGCATCATGTCCTGAGATAACTATATTCAAAACAAACAAAAGTTGAGGTTGCTATTGTCCAACAATTATTTACTGGGGTGGAGGGGACATATTGCTTAAAATCTAATAGACTTTCCCTGAGGTGCCATTGGCCAGAATTAGATGGTACATTTGCTTAAAATGGAGACTGAGAAATCAGGTATCTGACAGTCAGCCTCTATTGTGGAGGACCATCTGCAGTAAGGAAGAGGGATCAGGGAAAGATGATTGGTAGGAAGCCTGGAGATCTTATCCCTACTGTTCAATACAGAACTTCTGTATATTAATACCCTTGGGCCCTCAGACAAATTGCATATGGTGGCAGTTTGGTCCTGTCACCTACTATTTGGAGCCAACTTCCCCTCTGCTTTGGCCTCCTTTTTGATCTCTGGCTACCCAAATCTTTTACTGGGCTACCTAAGACAGTGAAGTGACCTTGTTCTAAGATCATTCCTCCCTCTAGTAGAGTCTTCTTAATCAAGATTCACTTTTCAGAAGGTACTTAGCCAATTGAGATAACTAACACATGGTTAAAAATGCAAAAGATAAAGCCTTGACTTTCTTTCAAGGGCAATTTTTCAATTTGCAAGAGAATTTTCTTCATCCAAATTATTTTGTAATTAGGTTAAATTTGGAGGAGGAATTTTGAATGTGGAACACTAGAATTAGAGTGTGTTGGTGGTGCTTTTCTCCTTTTGGGGAGCTTAATTGTCTGCTAGTACAGTTCTCTGAGAAGTTGAGAAGGAATACTGTACCCACGTTCCCCTCCACTCTGATCTCTACCTCCTATAATGAGCATAAAGACATATAAACCCTGTGACAGCCGCAATGCCGCCAATGATGGAGGGTAAAGCCATAACAGCTTTTAAGACACTGTCCTCTGATACAATGAACATATCTTCAGTGTGCATAGCATATGGATAAATGTGATAGACACCTAGAAGTGATGAGATAATGTTATGCAGTAAAGCTTAAAGTGCACTAGGCTCTTCACAGGGAAGGTGTGCTGGTATATATCATGATCACATGTGCATTTTCATCAACTCAGGTTTGCTTCTTGAAAGAATAATTTTCTAATTTATTATTGCTTAAGGTCCAGGACAGCATTACCTGCATTGTCATTTTTACGAAATACTTAATACATCTCTGTTTTAAAGGCCCGTTTTTCAAAATACTGTATTTCATTTCTGCCTTAGGATCAGGGCCCAATGATCATAGGAATTAGAGGGTCAATGTGTTAACACTAGAATATAGTGAAGAGTTGCATGCAATCTAATCCAAATGCTTCTGGGCTTATGACAGGGTTATATCCAAATAAACCACTGTGAGTTGAAAATATCATATGTTAAAAATGTGTTTAATACACCTAACCTACCAAGCATCATAGCTTAGCCTAGCCTATTTTGAATGTGTAACTGCACTGACTATAGTTAGGCAAAAGCAGCTAACACAAATCCTGTTTGGTAATAAGGTGTTAATATCTCATGTAATTTATTGAATACTGTACTGAAAGTGAAAAATAGTATGACTGTATGGGTACTCAAAGTACAGTTTCTAATGAATGCACATTGCTTTCACACCATTGCAAAGTCAAAAAATCATAAGCAAACCAACACTGAGTCAGGGACCCTCTGCACTACCATCTTGCCCACACACTCCTTGAGAGGAAAAACGTTAAAACATTTCTCTTTGTGATAATAGATTACTTATTGTATTTTTTTCTAAACACTCTATGCTTTCTGCAATAGCTTTATAAACCTCAAGCTTAAAAACAACATACAATAGAGTTGAAATCTTACATGCCTCTGTTTAATCACACCTGTTGTGTGTTGTGTTTTGTCAAGCTCACCAACTAAGTATTGACCTAATGGAAACCATATTTTACATAAGTCCTAAGCACCTTTACAGATCCTAAGCACCTATACTCAGCAAAATATCCTACACACAGTAGGTACCTGCTCACACAATTGTTATCTGAAGTTGAAGAAGATGTTGATAATGACAAAACATTACTGGAGAGCTTGTCCAAATGTATATACATAGTGTTTCGACTCTGAGTATCTTTCTAGTCATCATGTACCCATGTCTTTCAGATACCTACACAGTCAACCTGGGAAACAGCACTTAGGGCTGGAGTGTGGAATGTGGGATGTACCCTCAGATTAAGAGGCAATTGCCTGCTCCATCTGTAAATGTGGGATCTAGAGACAGATTCTTAAAAATCCTCACTTTTAAAATCAATACCTTTGTTTTACCTGGGATATGTAACTATCTAGTTTGCTTTGTGATTCAGTGAGGGACAGATTAAAAAACTCAGTCAGAAATATATTAATTATCTTCTAGATATAAAACCATGGAAAGAAAACTGCTAAAGATAAAAGAAGGGTTACTGAATTAGTTTTCTAGGGCTCTTATAACAAGATGCCACAACTAGGTAGCTTAAATAACAAAAATTTATTTTCTCACAGTTTTGTAAGTTAGGAGTCTAAGCTCAAAGTGTCAGAAATGTGTGTTCCATTGAAGTGCTATGAGGAAGACTCTCTTCCATGCCATTCTCCTAGCTCCTGTTGGTTTGCTGGCAATGTTTGGCATTTCTTTGCTTGAAGATGTGCTACCTTGATTTCTGCCTTCACCTTCACTTGATATCCTCCCTCTGTGCCTGTCTGCCTCTGGGTCTATGTTTCTCTTTCTTGTAAGGATCCCAGTCAAATTAGATTAGCAACAATCCTAGCAAGCTCTTTTGAACCTGATTACATTCTATAAAAGTCCTATCTCCAAATATGGGCACATTTTGGGGTACTGTGAATTAGGACTCCAACAATTCAATTTATGACAGCTCAAGCCTAGTGCAGCATGCACACTATCATTTGTCCATAGAGAGGAAATTTTAACTGTTTAGTTTTTCTCAAAAAATTTTTTCCAGTGACTGTAATATTAATAATAAGCGCATATGGCTTTATTTCTTTGCACCATAAAAACACCTTTCTAAGTACATTATTAACCTAAGCAAATGGAATGCTACTGTTCAAAAGAGAGAAAGACTAGGGAAGTGAAGCAGAGTCAGAAGGAGAAAGGAAGTTTGGCTGATAAAGTTCCATGCGCTTGTAGAGATGACAGCTGGTGGCCACAATCTGTTTAGGTGAAAGATGCTAAAGAGGGTGAGAGTGTGGGAAGAGCCTTTAGTACTTCTTTTCTGAAATACTAACTGAACCCAGCAGTCCAACCTACAGTTTGAGTATGTCGTACCCACGTAACTGGGTCACCATCTGGAGGGGCTGTTGGTTGTAACCCCAGGGAGTTTCTGAGCCTGTGCTTTTTGACAATAATAGCTGCCATATACTGGACTCTGACCATATAGCAGGTACTATTCTAAAGCACTACCTTGCATTATTACATACTGTGTTTGTTAACAGATAAGGAAGCAAATGAGAGAATGAGGTTCGGGATAGCTTACCTATCTTTCCAGCACCAGTTAGTGACAGAACCAGAATTTAAACCCTGGTTTTCATCTTTTGCTATGTTACCTGCCTTTATAGCCAATGCTTCTTTTCATCTTCCAGGCCTCACATTGATCTATTTGGGCGAAGGAATGCACCACTAGACAGGGGTCCATCTGCACTATCCAACTATCAAATATGGAACACTACATGATGTATCTCAGGCTCCAGAAACCCGAGCACTTCTGCTGAGCACAGTCCCATTGCTCCTTTTGTGGGACTCAGAGCTGGGCAGCATAACACACTCCAGTAGAGTACATGTGGAATTTTTTTTCAGGTGTGCACTTTTATTGAACTGGTCTCATGTCAGTGTACAGGTAAGCCCTCGCTGTCTCCACACCTCCACCCACTCCCAGGGAGACCAAAAGTCTTCCTACATCTCAAGTTGGGGACAAAAAAGGGGACCACAGTGACTGGTCACTCAAAACAAAACAAAATTTTAAAAGTATTGAGGCAAAGATTTAAAAAATACATTACATAATCTACACAAAAGCAATCTCAGAGGAAAGACATCTTTTCCCTTTTTGTCCTATCACCTCAACCCCATTATACTTTAAAACTTAGATTCAATTTTCCCCTGCTACTTCCTGAGTGGGTAGCCTTGGAGAATATGGCTATGATTTGACTTGATTTCTGTTCTTCCTTCAACTTCCAGATCTCTTATTTTTTCCCTGTTTGGTTTATTCCTTACACATCATTTGACTATGCTTTGCTGTAGAAGGATCACTGATTATATAAGTGAAGTTTAGGGACTAAGATTTGTTAGTTAACTTCTGCTTTTTCTTACCGGTTTGGTGATTGAACTTTCAACAGTTTTCAAAAAGCTCTAGGAACATGTACATGAATAGCCACATCTGTGTGTGTGTGTGTGTGTGTGTGTGTGTGTGTGTGTGTGTGTGTACATAGTTTAATTGATAGAGATAAAATATATTTTTAAAATTTTCTACATTACTCTACCCAGCATGCTTCCTGTGATAGTCTAAACTTAAAGCCAATATTGGCATTCCTGTAGGCAAAAATTAAAAAGTCAACATGCTTTTCTCTCATACCTGGACATGCAATATTTCTCATTTTATAGGAAATGGGGTATTATTAATAAAAAATGAGTTTTTCTGTGATTTATCTATGACTTTTAAAGTTAGTGTTATTGCTAAATATGCTAACTATATTCTTTAATCGTGAATCACTTGGGTTTTTGTACAAGGTAGAGGAGTGCTGATTAGATATGATAATATCCTGACTAACATGGCCTAAATTCTGTTTGGATGTTTCCTTATTCTTCTCTGAAATAAAGCAACCTTAGGGGAAGAAGATCAAGGTGCGACTCAGATTATTGAGTATATGAACTGAAGCATACTACTTCAGACATTTGAAATATCAGTGTGTGCAACATTGACATTGCATAGACATTCTGTGTAATCTAGAGATGATTTAATGTATAAGGAAGGATGTGTGCAACTTATATGCAAACACTGCACTTTTTGTTTAAAGGAATTAAGCATGTGTGAATTTTGGTATCATCAGCTGGAACAAGTTTACAAGAACCTTCAATAAATGCCTTACCCTTTAGGTTAAAAAAAAGAAAAAGAAAAGAAAAGAAATATCTGTGTGTGTTGGATTTAAAATTCAGTACTAACTCAAGGGTTTTGTATTTTTATCCAAAGACTGCTACTCATATACCATGACTAACAAAATATAGTTAGGCTTTTTTGCCTCCAATTTTATTGTAATATAATACATATTCAGAAAATATTCCACCAAAAATATGCAGCCAAAGGAATTTTTACTAGGTAAGCACATTATATTCAGCACCCAATTTAAGAAACAACACTCACACCTGGAATACCCCTTATTTTTCCATCTAGCTTTTTCCTCTCCTGGCCTCACACTATACTAAGATCAGGTTTTTTAACAAGACTAATTGTGCCTTCACACCTAAATTTATCTGGAGAAAAACACAAAATTGACAGATAAGGAGGCACAGAAAAAACATTGTGCATTCTCTTTTCAAATTAGGTTGTGGACAGACCCTCCCTTGGACAGCATAACAAGTTAGAGCAGCACTCTAGGGCTCCAGACCCAATGGGCTAAGTAGAAGTGTTCTTCGTGGAATTTCAAGGTAAAATAAGCCTAGAGAGTTCTTCATATTGGAGATTACTTACTCTCTGTCCTCCTCTCAACACGGATTAAGTAAGCATTTGAGAAAGTAGTCATGAACATTCACAATAAGTCTCAACTGCTGAATCTTTAATTGAGGTAGAAGTCTCATTTATACTGAAATCTGTCTTTAGGGCTGTTCCACCCACATGAGGAGGACCCAAACAGGACCAGAATTTATTTATTAAAAAATTTGGCATTTATTTTTGTACATTTAAACTCATCACCTTCAAAGTACTCTTCATTTAATGCAATACACCTATCAAGATGCTTTTTCCACTGCTCAAAAAGGTTTTTGAATTTGTCAATGTTGATGCCGTTTAGTGTTTTATCTGCCATTTTTTGTTTCACCTCTTCTATATCAGCAAAATGTTCCCACTTGAGAACTTTTTTTTTGGGGGGGAGGGTCAGAGTTTCACTCTTTTCACCCAGACTGGAGTGCAGTGGTACACTCACGGCCACCCCAGTGTCTACCTGCCGGGCTCAGGCAATCCTTCCACCTCAGCCTTCCAAGTAGCCAGAACTATAGGCACACACTACCATGACTGGCTAATTTTTTTGAAATATTGTAGAGACAAGGTCTCACCAAGTTGCCCAGGCTGGTCTCGAACTCATGGGCTCAGGCATTCCTCTCGCCGTGGCTCTCCAAAGATTCGGGATTGCAGGCTTGAGCCACTGTGCCTGGCCTTGAGGACTTATTTCATCTGAGGAGACACAAAGAGTCACTGGGGGTGAGAGCAGGTAAATGGGGTGGATGGGTTATGAGGGTCATGCTGTCTGGGGTTAAAAACTGCTGAACACTCAGCAGTGTGGGCAGGTGCATTGTCATGTTGGAAGAACCAATCATCTGCCACAACTTGGGACATTTCTTTCACAAATCGTGATGCAACTATCTCAAAACTTCCAGATAAAACTAGAAGGCTGCATCAGGATTTGTGGATGAAATGCCCCGAGTTGTGGCAAATAGGTGACTGATTCTTCCACCATGACAATGCACCAGTCCACACTGTGCCGAGTGTTCAGCAGTTTTTGACCAAAAAAATGACATGACCCCCATGCCCCACCCTCCATATTCACCCAATTTCACACCAAGTGACTTTTTTTTTTTTCAAATTTAGACATGTAAGAATAAACACATATTTTTTTTTACAAATTAATTTCAATTTGTTCGAATCCCTCCTCATATTTCCTATTCTCTGGACTCCTTTACATGGTATTTCCCTAATATTACAGATAATTTTCTCTCTGTTTATTATTTTAGCCACAGACTTTAAAATGCTTAACAATTTTAGATAATGCCCTTCTCTGTCAATGTCGCAGGCAGCTTACAAAGGTGAACTTAAGATCTATGTTGTATACAAGACTTATAGGTAGTTATGTTTATCATATCTTTTGAGTAGTATAAATAATATTTTTTAATTTTTAATTTTTTTTTTGAGTTGGAGTCTCACTCCGTCGCCCATACTGGAGTGCAGTGTCCGCTCCCAACCACCGCAGTCTTGGCCTGCTGGGCTCCGGCGATCCTTCCACCTCAGCCTTCCAAGTAGCTGGAATTACAGGCATGTGCTACCACACCCGGCTGATTTTTTTTTATTTATTGTAAAGATGAGGTCTCGTTGCCCAGGCGGGTCTCGAACCCGCGGACTCAGACAATCCACTCACCTCAGACTCCCAAAGGCACGGGATTACAGGCTGAGCCACTGAGCCCAGCTTAAATTTTTTATTTTAAAATTCTGGGGTACAATTCAGGGCTAGATATACAAATATTCATTGTGCAATTACGCTTGTTGATGAGGTGTGCCCTTCTTCCCCAGGCAGATTTTCACTACTGTCAATCCCATTTCCCCGATCCCCCACCCCCGCAGATTCCTGCTACTGTTGATCCTTTTCTTATAGTAGTATGATAGTTGTTGAAGTTTCACCTATGATTGAGAACATGTGATAATATAAATAATTTTTACATGCAACAAATCACATGAATAAATAGCATTTTAAAATCTTTTCTCAGTCAGTGTTAGAGTCAATAAACAGCGATGTGATTAGAAAAGGTTTAAGGTTTTTGATCAGAGAAGAATTCTTCCAAATTTTTTCTTCTCTGCACTAGGGGAATCCATCAGAAACACTGCAGCATGAGTAAGGCATGCCTATTTCAACCCACAGGACATGAATGAATAATCTATTTTGTACCTTTAGCAAATTAGAACTCAAAGCTATACTGCTTAAATACTGGATTTGGAGCTGACACAAATTCAAGACTAATTCAGAACAAATTTAGACACATACTAGACAGATAAACTTGTCAAATTATACGGTGTATAATAGTCTCAGTTTTATCCCTGTGTGATATGTATGTGGTCTTCTCTACCAGCATGAGGAGCAATAGAGATCTGAAAGTCCCTTGTCATGGGGAAGTGCTGTATAAAAATAAATTACCACAGCTCTCTTCATGTTGTCTGGGGGCCAAGCGAGGGGTACACTCTTTGACTCATTATTTTGCCTTGAGAAATCTGTTGGTTTGCTCCACAAAAACATGATACATATTTTTAGAATTATAGACAATTTGTAAATAAAAAGATCATCACCAACACATCATCTGTACTACAGGAATTTTGCTCTGTTTTGTTACAATATTGATCCGCTGATTTTTATAACAATAGGCCATTTGCTGGCTGAGACTGGGGTGAGAATGTTTCCTTGACAGCAGAAAAAAACACACAACTAATCGGCCCTGGGAAAGGAATCAAGTCTTGAATTGTGGATTGACTATCACAATTTTAAAACTAACAGAATCACACAGACATGATGGAATTTATGCCCTATTTCTATGGGATATGCAAGGATCTCACTCCATCTGAATGTCTAATTAACTTTGTGTAACTACATTAGCAGATGTATGTGACAAAAATTTTTTTTTAGAATGAAGGGAAAAAAAAAACAGTTATCTACAAGCAAACACAGAACTCTGTCTCTGTAAAACTTAGGGTTTTTTTTTTTTTTTGAGTTGGAGTCTTATTCTGTCGCCCAGGCAGGAGTGCAGTGGCACGCTCATGGCCACCGCAGCCCCAACCTTCTGGGCTTAGGTAATCATTCTGCCTCAGTTTCCAACTAGCTGGAACTACAGGCATTTGCTACCACCCCCAGCTTATTTTTTGATTTATTGTAGAAACGAGGTTTCGCCAAGTTGCCCAGCCTGGTCTCGAACCCCCAGGCCCAGGCAATCCTCTTGCCTTGGCCTCCCATAACTGAGCCACCATGCCCAGTCAAAACTTAGGTTTTTAACATCCTGAAATCTGTCACTCTCTAATCCTTGTTTGATGTGAGTTCCATGTAGATTGTTTAGTATTGTCATTAATTGCATATGTTTTGCCACCAGACTTCCTAACGCTCCCGTTTTCTAGGCTTGGGATCATAGGACTGTCAAATCACTCCCTCTGTGTACCAATTGCCTTCTCTGTATGATGTGTTTAATAATATCAGACTGAGTGCTCTCATGAAGATTAGATGAGATGATATATATTAAGAGCTTAGAACAATGTCCACATACTGTAAGGTATTCATTAAATTGAAGCTGTTATTATTCACATTGTGTATGCTTATGGAGAAGTATAGGAGTGAATCGATGCATTTCCATTATCCAGCACTAACATTTCTTCTGGTTTTCTGGCAACACTGCCTTCACAGACATGCTCTTTATATTATAAATTGTGAGGGAAAAAAATTCCACATGATCCAAATTATTTTGTGCCATTAAAGCACTTATGTTCTAAATGATGGGCAATCAAATCTCATGCTTCAAAGACTAGGTTGATCATTAAAAACTCTCCATTCTAAGTGTGGGTGCTCCATAGAAGATGGTGCTGTCAGTGATATAGTGCCCTTTCTACAACGAGCAAGGATGGCTTAATAGTGCCTTACCTTTGCAAAGCAATTTTCATGTCAGTTAAGAATGTGTGCTCAGAAGTCAAATTATGTAGGTTAGAATTCCAGATCCTTCATTTACTTGTTATTTAACCTTGAGTAACTTATTAAATCTCTATTCTCAGCTTCCTCAGCAGTGAAATGGAGATAGTAACAATACTTATCCTAACACAATATTGTGAGTTTTCAAAGGAATAATGAGATTATTCTTAAAACACTTAGCCATGCCTGGTGTATAGTTTTACTGCTAATTTTATGATCAGTCTTTGCTATGTATGCCTATTTATCTGTGCCATATTCATGGCATAAAAGACTACTGGAGCCTGGTATTTTACATTAAAAGAGGTAATAGCACTATTGTCATTTTTAACAAAACTCTAATACAACTCTCATTATAATCTTAGAATATTATTACAAACTTTGAAGAAAACAGTGAAGCTCTGTGATATTAGCAAATAACTATAGCTCCATTCCATAACATAATGGAGGTTACATGTATTTATTAAGGGATAAGTCATAGCTATAAACAGGCTGTGGGAGTTTGAACCTGGTTTTGTGCTTGTTCCTCTTTGATCTTGGAATGTTGCTAGTGGGTGTCTTTACTTCTAGTCCCTCTTGGCTGAAGAAGACAACCTCATGCTTTGAAGCAAGAGAAATATATGTGGGCATACTAACCCCTATAGTATATATATATATGCATATATGCAACTGTCTGTATCTCTCTTGAGCTAGACATTAGTTCATAGTGATGTTTCAAAGACTAATCCATTACCACATGGATCATTCCAGCCTCCTCTGCTTGCTTATATGTAAGTGCACACTCCAACAGAGTCAAAAGGTAGTTCTAGAAGTTGCCTACTGTTTTCCATAGAGGTTATGCTAATTTACATTCCCACCAACAATGTACCTGTGTTCCTTTTTCTCTGCATCATTGCCATAATCTGTTTTTATTTTTTTAACTTTTTATTAATAGCCTTTCTGATTGGTGTGAGACGGTATTTCATCTTGGCCTTAAATTGTATTCTATGATGATTAGTGATGTCAAGCATTTTTTCACAAATCTGTTGGGTTCTTGTATGTCCTCTTTTGAGAAGTGCCTGTTCATGTATTTTGCCCACTTTTTAATGAGTTTTGTTTTTCTCTTGTTGAGTTGTTTGAGAGTGTTGTATATTCTGGATATTAGTCCTTTTTCAGATACATAATTTGCAAATATTTTCTCCCATTCTGTAGGTTGTTGGCTTACTGTGTTTATTTTTTTTTCTGTGCAGAAGTTTTTAAGTTTAAATACAGTTCTTTAGTTTGAATAAAAGTATTTTAAAATCAAATATGTATTTTGCAAATATTTTTCTCTGTTCTGTGATTTTCCTTTAATTTTATTAAAATTATCTTTTGCAGAGTAAGTTTTTAATTTAGTTAAAGTCCAGTTTATTAATTTTGTTCTTTCATGGATTATGGCTTTGGTATTATATATAAAAACTCATTATCAAACCCAATATCACATAAATTTTCTTTTTTTTTTAAGTTTTATATATATATATGTTTTAAGATGATGTGGGGTACAATTCAGGATTAGATATAGTTCTTAAAATTTTATATTTATATATAAAACCTATCTTAAGTTCACTTTTGTGAAGGGTGTAAACTCTGTGTCTGCTCATTTCTTTTTAATATGAATGTCCAATTATCTGGGAAGCTGCTCATGAAAGACTATTCTTTCTCCATTTAATTGCCATTGTGTTTTTTTCAGAGACCAGTTGACTGTATTTGTGTGTTTTTTGTGAGCTCTCTATTATGTCCCAATAAGCTACATGCTTATTCTTTACCTAATAGATACCATGCTGTCTTGATTATTATGATTTTATAGTAGGTCTCGAAAGTCGGTAATGTGTCTCCTTCCGCTTTGTTCTTCTTCTTTAGTACTGTGTTGGTTATGCTTAATATTGTGACTTTCTTCATACATTTTAGAATTAGTTTGTTGATAGCCACAAAATAGGTTGCTGGAATTTTGATTAAAATCAAGTTGGAAAAACTAAATCTTAATATTTACTCTTCCAAAATATGAGCATGTAATATCTCTCCATTTATTTTAGGTTGTCACTGATTTACTTCATATGAGTTTTGTAATTTCCTGTATTTAAATCTCACGTATATTTTGTTAGATTTAAACTTAAGTATTTTATAATTTTGTTTTATTGTAAATAGTGTTGTGCTGTTTTAAAAGCTTCAAACTTGGAGGGGCTATTCTATTCTAGTATCAGACAAAGCAATCTTTAAAATTTAAAAAAGACATGGAAGGACACTACAATATAATAAAAGGCTCAATCGACTAGTAAGAAATATCCATCCCAAATATATATGCACCCAACACAGGAACACCAGATTTTATAAGACAACTACTAAGCAAACTAAAAGAGGACTTGAACTCTCATACATTCATAGTTGGAAACTTAACTACCCCACTAACAGCTTTAGATAGATCATTGAGTCAAAAAACCAACAAGGTGATCTGGAACCTCAACTTGATGCTCGATCAAACAAACTCAATAGACATCTACACATTTACATAAATAGACATTTACTTCCTATTCATCAGCACATGAAACGTGCTCCAAGATTGATCACATTCTCAACCATAAATCAAGCATGAGCAAATTTCAAATGAGCAAAACAATATCATGTATCTTCTTAGATCACTGTGCAATAAAAATAAATATTTCCATTAACAATGTACCTCAAAACACACAAGAACATAGACGCTAAACAACATACTGTTGAATAACTTCTGTGTCAACACAGAAATCAAAATAGAAATAAAAAGATTCCTAGAAGTAAACAGAAACAATAATACATCTTATCAGAATCTCTGGGATGTCATGAAATCAGTCTAAAGAGGAAAATTTATTACATTGCGTGTACAAATCAAGAAAACAGAAAGATCATGAATAGACAGCCTAATGTCATACCTAAAGGAGCTGGAAAGATAAGATCACCTAAATTAAATCTTAATTTCAGCAAAAGAATCCAGAACACCAAGATAAAATCACAGTTGTAGGACATAAAAGACAAAACTGTAATAGAAAGGATCAACAAGATCAGAAGCTGGTTCTTTGAGAGGATAAATAAGATTGACAGATCCCTGGCCAGCTTGACCAAAAAAAAGGAAGAAAACCCAGACAAACACAATTAGAAATGCAAAAGGCAAAGTCATAACTGACCCTGAAGAAATACAAAAGATTATCAGAGATTACTATAAAAACCTGTATGCAAATAAACTTAAAGGAAATGGAGCACTTTCTGACATCACACAACTTTCCAAGGTTGAAACAAAAAGAAATTGAAACTCTAAATAGATCAGTAATGATCCAGGAAATTGACCCAGTCATAAGAAATCTCCTCACCAAAAAAGCCCTGGACCCAATAGCTTCCCAGCTGAATTCTACAAGACATACAAGGAGGAGCTGATTCCAAACTTATTGAAAGTATTTCAGGCAATCAAGCAGGATGGAAAGTTTTTCAACTCATTTTGTGAAGCCAACATCACGCTGATAACCAAACCTGGCAAAGACCCAACAAGGAAAGAGAATTAAAGGCCAATTTCCTTGATGAACATAGATGCAAAAATTCTAAATAAGATTCTAATAAATCAGATCCAACAACACAACTCTAGCATAGTCTGCCATGACTAGATGGGCTTTACTTCTGGGATACAGGACTGGTTCAACATTTGCTAGATCATTAACGTAATTTGGCACATCATCAGATTTAAAACCAAGAAACACGTGGTTTATATAATCAAACACAGAAAAAGCATTTGACAAAATCCAGTATCCCTTGAGCACCTAGGAAAAGAAGGAACATTCCTCAAATCAGTAAACCTCAACTCTGATAAACCCACAGTCAACATTTTGCTCAATAGGTAGAAGCTGGAAGCATTCCCCTTAAGAACAAGAACAAGACAAGGATGTCTGCTCTCGCCCCTCTTGTTCAATATAGTGCTGGAAGTCCTAGCCAAAGCAATCAGACAAAAGAAGGAAATCAAGGGTATCTAAATAGGAAAAGAGGAAGTTAAGCTATCTCTCTTTGCAGAAGATATGATTCAATATCTTGAAAACACTAGGGAGTCTGTCAAAAGCCTTCTCTCACTGATAATCTACTCTGGTAAAGTCTTAGGGTACAAAATCAATGGCAAAAGACATATGCATATCTATACACCAGCAACAAGCAGACAGTGAATTGTGAATTGACCTTCCACAAATCTAGCAACACTATCCTGGGAATATACCTGGAGGAACAGAAATTGTTCTACCAAAAAAACCCACCCCTATAAGCATGCTTATAGCCATACTATACACAATAACAAAAACACTAAACTAACCCGACTGCCCATCAAAAGTTGACTGGGATAAAGAAAATGTGGTACATACACACAATGGAGTATTATACAGTCATAAAGAAGAACAAAATCATGGACTTTACCGCAAATTAGATGCAGTTGGAGACTGTCATGCTTGGTGATCTATCACAGAAACAAATAACTGAATACCCCATATTCTCATTCATAAGTGGGACCTGAATCACATTAACACAAGGAAAGGACTGGCAGTTGCTAGGCACTGCTAGGGGAAAGACGGAGGGATGTGGGGCACATAACAACACAAGGGGTACCTGGTCCTTTGCCAGGGGAAGTGAGAGCCAGTCGGAGGCCCAAACTTTACCTGCATGTAGATTACTTGTATAGTTAATCCTTACTTGTACCCCAAATCTCTTAAATAAAATGATTTTTTTTTAATTGAAACTTCAATTGTTAACTGCAGGTATAGAGAAGAACGATTGACCTTTGCGTATTAACCTTGTATTCTGCAAACTTATTCTGCATATATATTACTTCTAGGAGTTTTTTAAATAGCTACTTTGTTATTTTTTTACATAGGTAACCATATCAGTTTTGAATAAGAACAGTTTTATTTCTTACTTCCCCCTCAGTATATCTTAAATTTCCTTTTATGTCTTATTGTACTAACTAGGACTTCTAGTATAATGATAATATAGGTGACTAGAGTGTCCATTCTTGCTTTGATTCTGGGCTTGATCCTAGTCTTAGAGGAAAAGTCCTTTTTTCTTCTTTAGCCAATTGCTATGATGGGTTTAATTTGCTTCTTTTCAAATGCTGAACCAATCTTGTATACTTGCAATAAATTTAACTTGCCATGACTTATAATGCTTTTTATACATTCTTGGATTTAATTTGCTAATAAATTGTTGAGGATATTAGTTAGTGACTTTTTTTTTCTCATAACGTCTGTATCCATTTGGTATTAGATTAATACTGGTTTCATATAATGAATTAGGAAGTGTACTCTCTGCCTCTAATTTCTGGCACAGATTGTTGAGAAATGATAGAATTGGTATCATTAATTGCCTAAATTTTGATAGAATTATCAGTGCTTTCTTTTGGGGGAAGAATTTTGTTTCTTTCTGTCTTGGAAAATTATTGGTTATTAATTCAATAATTTTAGTAGGTAGATCTATTTATATTATCTGTTTCTTCTTGTGTGCATTTAGGTAGATTGTGTCATTCAAGAAGGTAATCTATTTCATCTAAGTTATTAAATTTGTATGCATAGAGCTGCTCCTAATATTCCTTTATTACCCTTGTAATATTCATAGGATTAATAGTGATGTCTCAGCGGAGTGCAGAGACTCAAGCCTGTAAACCCAGCACTTTGGGAGGCTAAGGTGAGTGGAATGCCTGAGCCCACAGGTTCAAGAACAGCCTGGACAACTTGGTGAGACCTCATTTCTACAATAAAAAATAAAAATTAACCAGGCATGGTAGCGCGCTCCTGTAGTTCCGGCTACTTGGAAGGTTGAGGCAGAAGGATCACTTGAGCCTAACAGGTTGATGCTGGGGTGACCATGAGCATGCTACTGCACTCCAGCCTGAGCGACAGAGTGAGACTCCAACTCAAAAAAAAACCCCAAAGATAGTGACGTCTCATCTTTCTTTTCAGGTAGAGGTTTATCAATTTTATTTATATTTTGAAAGAGCAAACTTTTGGATCCATTGATTTTCTTGGTTGATTTCCTGTTTTCAATTTCATTGATTTTTTACTCTAGTTATATCTCTTCTTTTGCTTGCTAGGAATCAAGCTACTCATTTTTTACAAAGTTTTATAAGATTTGAATTTCTTCTTTTATAATATATGCATTTAAGACTATATATTTTCCTCTGAACACTACTTTTTCTGCATTTAACATGTGGAATTTTTATTGTCATTTAGTACAAAATACTTTCAATTTTTTCTTGAGACTTCTTTACCTATGTATAATTTTAAAATATTTTGTTTAATTTCCAAATATTTGTAGATTTCCTAGCTATCTTTCAGTTAATGATTTCAAGTTTATTGTCATTATGGTCTAAGAATATATTTTGTATGATTTCTGTTTCTTTGAATTTGTCATTTTACTGGATATAGAATAGGTTGATTTTTTTTTCAGTGCATTAAAGATTTCATATCCCACATTGCTGGTTTGGGTTCTGCTGATAATCTCTGTATATTTCCTTGTTCTTCCACAGCTAAGGAGTCTCCCAACCCCATTTCCCCACTCATCTTCTGATTTCTTTTCAGGTGTTTTTTGACCTTTAATTTTCTGGAGTTTGAATATATTTGTAGCTATTGTTTTTTCTGCTTGGTATTCTCTGAGCTTCCTGAATCTGTGGCTTAGGGTCAACACTTAAGTGTGACAAATTCTCAATTATTTAAATTATTTTTTCTGCTTCATTGTTATCTCTCTCTTTTTCTTCTGATCTTCTAATTATGTGTATGTTAGTTACACCTTTTGACATTTTCCCACAATTCTTTAATGTTATTGATTTTTTTTCCACTATTTTCTCTCTTCACACATCAGGTTGGGAACTTCTATTGACCTATTTTCAAGTTCACTGATATTCTTTTCTTGGCTGCATGCAGCCTATTAATGAGTCCATCAAAAACATTGTTCTTCAATGTTATAGTGTTTTTATTTCTGGCATTGATTCTTCCTTAGTGTTTTCATCTCTCTTCTTATATTACTCATCTGTATTTGCTTGTGACCTACTTTTTCCATTACATTCCTTGCTATGCTAACTATAGTTTTTTTTTTAACTCCCAATCCAATAATGACAAGTTTTGTTGAATCTGAGTCTGGTTCTAATGCTTGCTTTGTCTCTCAGTCTTTGTTTCTTCTTACTTTTTGGCATGGCTTATAATTTTTTTTCTATTTTGTTGTTGGAAGCTGGACATGTTGTATTGGAAAATGGGAATTGAGATAAATAAGCCACTAATGTGAGGATTGATGTCAATATAGGTAGAAGTCAGGCTGTGTTTAATGTTTGCTATAGTCCTATGTGCCAGAGGCTTCAAATTCTTTTAGTGTCCTGGTTTTTCTCTCTCCTCGTGACTTTTGGCTTCCCTAGGATCTCCTTCTCAGAGAGAGTTTGTGTAAGGGATTTACAGAAAGATTCATTTCAATGTATAGGTATGATTTATTTTTCAATCTATTCTCATGACTTTTTAGGAACTTGGATAAAGGGGTGATTTAGTAGTCAAAGCGCATGAAGTAGAAGCAACTCAACTGAACAAATGACCTAGTCCTAAAAATTAAAATCTTTATTTTATTTTCTCAGTTTTGAACTATGAAAAGAAGCAGATTAAGCTCTTATTACTCATACTCTCATTCCTAGAGTCTTATAAAGACTGCTGCTCTGATCAGGAGTAAAGAAAGAAAGATACAGTGCTATATAAGGGTAAAACTCACGCTACACCTGGCAATAAATCATAAAAAGATAAAATTTTCTGAAAGTTTTTAAGTAGGCTAGCCCAAATTAATATTAATAATATATCAAAAGGCAACAGGAGTTTATGAGCCATTGTATGAGAAAGAAACAATAAACTAGAAATCAGACCCCTTTAGTCAAGTGTCTGTTCACTCAACAAATATTTACTTCATACTCTATCTGCCAGGCATTGTGTGAGATGGTGTGACTAACTCATCCTGAGACATTGAGTACATCATTTCATCTTTTTGAGTTTTAGTTTTTATAGCAGGAAAACAAAGAGATTTACATCTGTCCACATTGCTTATGGTGAGAGTCAAATGAGATAGTGACTGTGGATGTACTTTGAAAGGAGCATAACAACATAGAGTTTTATTTGTAGATTGTTTACATATATATTATGCTTATATAAAAAAGGAGATACTCGAAATGCATTTCAGAAGCTTGGCAAAGATTGTAGTTTATCCCTATTTTTACTTATTGGAATTTTTCTTTCTATAGTACCACTTTCCAAGCTTCCTTACATTGACTTTTCCCATAGGAAAACATTCAGTTTTACTGACTCTGTTTTGTGATTTGTTCCTGGAACTCTTTTGCCTTGATTTACAAAAGTAGAGAAGGTCTAACACTTTAGGTGGGTAAAATTTTCTGTCAGTTTGTGGTTCGGATGGAAAAGTTGAGCCCAAGACATTGGCTAAGTCAAGAGCAGAACTGAGAAGAAGTGACAATAAACTTCAGTCTCCAAAGCCTCTTCTCTCTCTAAAAAAAAAAGAAAGAAAGAAAGAACAGCAACATCAGATGCTGGACCATAGTGTTCCTACTTATCGAATCTATTCATGGAGGACACTGAACTGTGGCCATACTCTACACATGTTATTCTTTGGTTTACTGTAAAGGCATTATGCAGAAAGGGCGATTTAACTGTATCTACTTTCCTTACATGAAAAGAATTCTTCAGCCACAATTCTGAGCCTAATTTCCACCCATTATGCTTACTGGAGCAGTATGTTGTGCTGTCCAGGGTAAATAAAAACCAGAAATTCTCTCTGCACTATACTCATTGAATGACTGAGAAATAAAGTTCTAAGCACAGCAAATGAGTAGTTGCAAGGTGTGTTGGTTTATCATAATAGATATATCAAGTCTCTCTTTCCTCCTGAACCCCAGTCATTATGCACAGCAAGTTTCCTCAGTGAGAACTGCATGGAATATTGCACAGAGAACTTAAACTTTAAGGAAAAAAAATTGATCTGACCTCCTGGAGCTTATTAACATATCCAGCTGTCTTTTCATTGCAGCTTATCTTATTGCACTAGAACCCCAAAATACCACATTTCTAAATGTCATTCAAAAACTAACGATACTTGACCAGTCTCGGTGGCTCAGCCTGTAATCCCAGCACTTTGAGAGGCTGAGGTGAGTGAATTGCCTGAGCCCGTGGGCTTAAGACCTGCCTGGGCAATTTGGTGAGACCTTGTCTCTATGTTAAACTAAAAAAAAAAAAAAGTCGGCATAGTAGCGCGTGCCTGTAGTTCTGGCTACTTGGAAAGCTGAGGCGGAAGAATCCTGGGAGCCCAGCAGATTGAGGCTGCGGTGATCTGGAGCATGCCACTACACTCAAGTCTGGGCATTGGAGTGAGACTCCAACTCAAAAAAATAAATAAATAAATAACAATACCATACTCAGAAGGCAAAAAGTAAGATAATTGAAGAAGGAAAAAAATTACCAAAAAAAAAAAGAGATCCCTTCTTGGAAACACAAAAAGGTATTAAAGGTATTTGCCATTTAATTTTTATTCAAGAGAATGTAAAATAAAAACATTCTAAACTAGTTACCAGACAAAAAAGGTGTATATGATGAGTTGTGTAAAATAATGGAAGAACAAAGAAGAAAACATAAGTGACACAGATTTTATTTTTATAAAGAGTGAAAGAAAGGTCAGAAATACCCTATCTTTGTTATTTTTCCTTCACAAATTTGTCTATTGAAACTTGTAGGAAAAACAGACTGAAAGATTATGTTTCCAGCTTTGTTTTCACCACTGTTGGGATTGAGGATCCCTTGCTGCTGAGTTAAATCCTCTTTATACTGAAATAAAACAAGTCCTAGTTTAAGGGAAGAACTAATGACATTTCATTATATCAGAAATGGCAAATTATTTGTGTCAAAATAAATAACAATTTAAGGCAATTAGTAAAAGGACCACTGATAATAACATGAATTAATATTTGGTGAATTTTTCTAAGCAGAACATTTCAAAGGAAAGGGAGTATAATATCCTTGGGAGAAAATAATACCTCAGAGATGATGGGTCTAAAATAATATTTTTCAAAATGACTGAGTCTGAGCAAAACAGCGGTGTGGGCTATTAAATATGTACATAAATAACTCAAAATTTATCCATGTTAGCAATGAGCACACTATCTCCATGAGATTAATGGAAATGGAACATTTTCTGTACATTTTGTAAATAGAAAAAACTGAAGCCAAACTAAGGATCGAGTCTACCATAGAGAGTAAAATTTGGCTTATCTGACTATCAGGTTAGAGCTTTTTTTCCAAAATATTATTGTTCTTATTAAAAACAAACACACACAAAAAAGAATCTCTGCTATTGGATATGATCATTCACATTCACTTTCAGATACACAATTATCGGCTTGGACTGAATAGACATAAGTAAGGTAGTTAATAAGAGTAGGAGTTATAAAATAACAGGAGCAAGCAGCAAAACTAACCACTTTGGGGTGTTCACTGGAGCAAACATTTTATGTGAATTATGTCGATTTTTACAAGGTCCTCAAAAGGTATTGATATGATTCCCTTGGTCCAGATGAGAAAAGTGATACAGTAAAAAGTTTAATAGCACTTCAAAGTCCCATATGTATTAAGTAGCTAAACTGGGATTTGGGCCATTCAGTATTATTCCAGAACTTGTTCCTCCTACCCCAGACTGCACCTCCTGGGTCAGGTTCTTAGAAAGAGTAGTGTGTTTCTAGGAAATCTTCTCCTACATGAAAGTGTGATACACAGATTTTGAAATGCAGTTTTCCTCTGGCTGAGGTCAATTATTTTGTGTGTCGCTCATTTGGAAATTATATATTTGCTTGTAGAAGCACTTTTAACTAGACAAACACACAGAGCAAAAACACTCCCTTAAAAGTTGAGGATTTAATTAAGGATGCTCGATTAACATGCTGGTGTAGGCAGGAGCTACTCAAAAGGGAGCTCGCCCCCTCAAGCATGGGAGTTGGTCTCCAGTACCAGCTGCTATTAAAAATCTTCATTCCACAGAAAAGGCTAATAGTGTGGCTCCAGTCAACTGTAAATTCTTTGGATAAATCTTTCTTGAAGCAAATAACACTAATGTAATTTAAGAAACAGTAATACCTGGAGAGAAAAAGGGAGAGAGGAAGGGAGGGAGGGAAGGAAGGAAAGAGGGAAGAAAGGGAAGGAAGCAGGGAGGGAGGGAGAGAGAGAGAGAGAGAGAGAGAGAGAGAGGATGCTGTTTCTTTCTGAAGCCACTAAAGCAATCATCCCAAAGGTCCTAAGAAGGACATTTTTATGACCTATGCTTTTGAACTTTGATGGAGAGGGAGGTATCAGGAGACAGTATACTCCCAGTCCTCAAGATACATTCCAGCATCTGGGCATCACGAGTATTTGTTCTATTTTGATGAAGGTTATTTAAACAGAGGAGGTATAACTCACCATCCTAAATATTAAGCCCTAAAGGGCTTTGATAAGTTTCACTGCATGTCCTAGTATGCACGGTCTTGATGCTAAAAACAAAATATTTGGGGTTGGTGTGAAAATAAAACTAAAGACTGAGAAAAGCTCTCCATGGAAACTCATCAGTTTTATTCCCAAATGTATTCTATTCATGCATCCTTTCAGCAAACATTTACTGAGCACCTACCATATACATTTCACCTACATTTCTTCTTGTGCTTATTTTAAGTGTCAGAGAAACATGTTCCCACCAACATGCCAGCCTCACTCCAGGCTCTGGAACTAGCCATAGGTGAGGGAAATTCTCTGAGAGATCTGCTTTGACCTTGAAATTCACCGTCTGTGAGATTTTAGCCACAGAGCTGACAATGGATGAGCAAAACCTAATTAGATAAGGCAAACAGGGAGAAGAAGGATCCAGAACTAGCTATGTGCTTTAGAAGTAGTGTAGGCACTAAAAAGGAGATGACCTTGTTGCCAGTAATAAAAGATCCAGGGTGGCAAACACAACACAGGATGAGGACCAATAGCAAAAAGCAGGAAAACCTGATTTAGTTTTTAAGGTCCACGTTCTTGAACTTGGTTCAAAAGTTTGATTCTATTTTTGGTTCAAGGTTTATCCCAAGCTGAGCAATGCCTTATGAGGTAGAGGGTCAACATAGTTATTGGTAGTCTGACATTTGACCAGCGGGCCTGCTTTCAGTGTGGAGAGGGCAAAAGATTTGTCTAGAATCCCCTGTTGGGGGTCCTCTAAAACAATGACAAGTTGCCCTGCCCTCACATAGGGATCATCTCTCTGGCAAGTCAGGGTGCCATGAACATTAGAGGCTGGTCCCTGGACATTCCATTCTGTGATTCCTGCTTTTGTTGGCATTTCATCCTTCCAATGTCTCTCACGTGCATGGGTGCTGAGCATCTTGAAACGTACAGGAATGATCCCAGAACACACAAATGAATAAGAAAAAGCAAAGGAGAAAAATAAGTGGACATAGGCAGACTAAAAAGAGAATGACAGAGATCCCAGGTGGCTGAGACCTAGGAAGGAGAAGCAAGAGCTATCTCTTCCATCTAAACTCCAAAATACATCCTCCATGTGATATGGTGGTCAGTCTCTATTGGCAATGATCTTTCACTTACCCATCTAAACCACAACTCTGCTCTCACTACCCTTCCATAGCTCAATCATCTTAGGGAGATTGTACTTTAGATGTACTTTTCTTTCCAATGACTTCTGATTGATATCACGAGGCTTCCCATGGTCCCCAAGTCCCAGAAAAGGGTCAGAACTAACTGAGTGCTTTAGGAGTGATGAAGACACTGAAACAGAAATGAATCTTGCTGCCAGTAATAAAAGATTCAAGGAGATAAACAAAATCTCTGCTATAGAACCTTACAGCCCAGCAAACCTTGAAATTGTCTCCACCATCTCTGTATGGTCCCACAGAATTTTCAGACACTCGATCTTTTTCTGATGATGTGCAGGAACACATCACATCTTCATTATGCTTTCTTTCTCTCTTTCTTTCTTTCTTTTCCCTTTTTTTTTTTTTGAGTTGGAGTCTTGCTCTGTCGCTCAGATTGGAGTGCAGTGGCACACTCATGTCCACCACAGCCTCGACCTGCTGTGCTCAGACTATCCTTCTGCCTCTGCCTTCCAAGTAGCTGGAACTACAGGCATGAGGCACCATGCCCAGCTAATTTTTTTTATTTTTTGTAAAGATGAGGTCTCCTCAAGTTACCCAGGCTGGTCTCAAACCCGTGGGCTTAGGCAATCCTCTCACCTCTGCCTCCTAAAGTGCTGGGATTACAGGCTTGAGCCACTACCTGGCTGCTTTATTTTTTGCATATTATTTATGGATGGTGTAACTTGAGTTCAACTTTCTTTTCTATTGTAAACTGGTTTGTACATTTCCGTCTCACAGCCATCTGCCTTAGCCCAGTATACATGCATGGATTTAGACCCAGGGTTTTTCTAGGCTGCCTGATCCAAGGTAGCTAATTCTCCATCTCACAGGATATGGTAGCTGAGGCAAAGTGCACACCTGCCTGCTAACCTATAAGCACCTATTATGGACTGACTCAAAGAGTTCAATTTTACAAGTAAATCTACAAGTTATTGATGGCAACTCTTTTTTCTTTTTCCTCCCTTCCTACACACACACACACACACACACACACACACACACACACACACACACACGCACTTGCCTTCTACTATTACCTATTATAATGAGACTAAAATCACACTATCTTTTCATAGTTAGCATACTCAATACCCTCCCATTAAAATATTTCCTTATAAATAGACTACATAGAAAATATAAAAGAATTTTTTTTTATTGTGCCCATTGCCTAATTTTTCTGGCCTGAGTTCTTTTAAACCTGGGCCTGATTATTGTTCTTATTTTTGTGATCATAATGTCACTGCCTTCATGGGATATAGTTTAATTAGAAAATAGACTTCTATGATATAATTAACTAAAATAAAGTAATTACAATAATAAAATGTACTCTGGCCTAAGAAAGAAGTAGATGAATTGAGTGTATAACAAAGAGATCTGACTTAGTATGGAAAAGACTTCTCGAAGGAAGTGTTTGAGTTGAGAACTGAAGGTTGAATAGGAGTTATCTAGAATAAATAAAAGAAATTCCAGACAGAGGAAAGGACATGTCCTGAGTCACAGCAGTGCATGGCACATTTGCTTGCTGAAATAAGGCCAGATTTCTGAAGCATAGTGAATAAGAGAATAGTATGAGATGAGGCTCATCAAATTATAGTCACTTCTTCTTCTACTTTATTATTATTATTAAAATTAATTATTGTAAAACAATTGAATAGTTGTAATCAAGGAGAAAACACAATCAGATTTGTATCTGATATGGAGATAAGGATGAAAGTGACAATTATTCAAGGTAATTCCTCTTACCTTGAATAGCACCTCTCATTAGCACCTGAATGAGCAACAGTACCATTAGCTAATAAAGAGAACACTAGACGAAGACCAACATCTGAGGTGTATCACTTACCCTCTTAAATATTCCAAGTATATACATTAAATAGGCAATTAAGTAGTCAAATCTGGAGCTCAGAGGAGAAGTCAAGGCTAGAGATACAAATCTGTGAGTCATCAGTACCTAGGTATAAGTGAAGTTGTGAGCATAGAGAGTATGCTGTCCAATATTAAGGAACTCCAACAATAGGAAACAGTATAATTCAGTGATAAAGAGTTGTGTCTCTGAAACCAGATTGCCTTTGTCTACATTTCAGTTACTTCATATACTAGTTGTGTGACCTAAAGCAATTTACCTAACCTCTTAGTACTACCATTCCCTCATCAATAAAAAAGGAGCTAATAATACTTATACCCCTAGGGCTTTGGAGTATTAAATGAAATAATGCATGCAAAGTTCTAAGAACAGTGTCAGGCGCATAATAAGGGTTTAGCAAATAAATATAAGCTATTTCTTAATATGTTTCTTGTTAATTATTATTATTCTCATCATCATTAGTACTATCAATATTAGGCTAAGAAGGTGATTATGCAAAGTAGACAGAAAAGGAACAGCCAGAGAAATAATCTGAAGAGAATGATGTCTTGTAGGCCAAAAAGGGAGGAGTTCAAGAAAGCGGAGATAGCCAACAGTGTTGAATTCTGCTGAGATGTAAATTAAGACAAAAATTGGAAAATTTCTATTGTATTTATTGACATAGAGGTTACTAGTAACCATAGAAATTTTTTTTAAAGATTTAAGCATAAGAACGGTTAACGTGTAGATGAAAATTGTCAAATTGAGAAACATTCAAACAAAGAAGACTGAGGAAGAATAATGTCTTCTAAGAAAACAAGAATAACAGGGTTCCAAAGCTCAGGTCAAGTCCTTTGCCTTAGGTAGGAGGCATTACAGCTCCTTTTTATAACCACAGGGTAAGGGAGAGGAAGCCTACAGACAGTGGCTTCGAAATGAGGAGGTGAGGGAGTTCCCATCTGATGGTTTCTAGCCTTTTAGGCTCTTTTCAAAAACATAAGTGAGACTTTCTTAAAAAGAGATTCATTATGAGAGCATAAGATATAGGGGCAGAGAGGGAGAGGGAGTGAATGACCAGGCAATTTAGAAATGTAGAGAAAGTTTGCAGAGTCCCTCAGTGGGTAGAAGAATGAACTGACTTGATAAAATGTAGTCTGGTCCTTGGACGTTCTGAGGACCATTTGAAGCTGCTGAGAATAAATTGAAAGTTATAACTAATATATTTTATTTTATAACTTTTTAAAAAATCACATCTTGGTTTCATGATATAATCACAAAGGTAAAGTATGTATGAATTTACCAGAGTGTTGTTTCAATCGATGTGGGTAATATCTAACAGAACGAAAGGGGATTTGTGGTACTATTGAAATGATGGGTGATGGAGGAAATTGAAGAAGAAAGTGAGTAAGAGCAAGGAGAAAGGTCCTGATGAGTCCAGCAATGACATGGTGGGGGTTGGACCGAAAGCTGGAGGGGACACGCCATAGTGGGAGGGCAGAATGCCTTGGTTTAAGTTTTGGAGGGAGGGCAGCCATGCTTAGGCCGTCTTTCTCCAACAACTTTAATATTTTTGTAACCAGAGATTCCTTCTCCATTGTTACCACTCACACTGGAAGCATGTCTATACCAATGACCAACCCCCCCAAAAAAATGCCTTTGTTACTTCTGTGTTCATCCCGACATCATATTACTAATCACTTTTTTTTTCTTACTGTCAAACCACTACATAAGTGGTCATACTCACTGCTTCCACCTCTCTTTCCTTTCTTTGCCTCAGGAACTTATTTATGTTCCAACTTTACAAAAATTCCACTTCTTACTCTTCAGTGTTCCTAATGATCTCTCTTCCACAAAATACAATGGTACTTTTTCATTTATAATCTTCCTTGAAGAAAAGTAAGGACTTTGAGAAGCAAAGAAGTAAAGAGGGAATTTCAGGTGGCTTTAACATAAAGATATGTAGACAGAACTATGAAAGGACTGCTCAAAGGACAATGCAATGCCAGTGGACAGTAAAGAATGAATGTTGGAGAGAGTAGAAGATAAAGTTGGAAAAGTAGGATGGTGGTGAACCATGTTGACTTGCAATAAGGTCCCCCTTTTTAGACTTAGTCCTGTAGGCAGTGAGGGAATATCTCAAATTTGTTACCAGAGAAATAACATGAAAACCATATTGTTTTAGGAAGATGAATCTGGCAAATTCAGAATGAATTAAATATGACTAAAGGCTATACATCTAGTTCATAGGATTAAATTTCATTCAACAAGCATTTATTGAGCTTTTCTATAAATACGTGCTGTCCACTGTCCTGTAATATTTTCCTATAAAGAATCAATGTCATCCTGAGCAACATAGTAAGAACTTGTCTCCACAGAAACATCTAAAAATTAGCCAAGCATGGTGGTGCATACCTCTAGTCCCAACTACTTGAGAGATTGAGGCAGAAGGATCACCTGAGTCCATGAGGTCGAGGCTTGTGGTGAACCATAATCATGCCACTACATTCCAGGCTGGGCAACAGAGTAAGACTCTAACTCAAATAAATAAATAAATAAATAAATAAATAACCAGTGTGATGACTCCGGAATAACACAAAGTAAATATAACAACATGTTCCTTAGGACATCATAATTCTAATATTGGAAGCAATGGGAAAGGACTTTGGATAAATGCCTCTAATACAAGGCATTATAAGAAACAGAATATTCGCTACATTTTATGTAAGCTTCAAGGAGCAATCAATTAATAGCAACAGAAGTGGAAGATTAGGAAAGTCACACAAAGTTGACATGAGCAGAGTCTTGAAAGAGGACAGAATATCAGCTAATGGAAGTTATTGTAATTGCACAATTTTGAGGTCTTTTCCACAATTCCTCTGTAGACTGAATGTACAACTCCCAGACCCAAAGGCTGACATTGGCTTGAAGTTTCAGGTCAATTGTAAGGAGAATTTGAATATGAATCATGCTCTACCTCCTCAGTTTTCTGACTTGAGGGAAATCAGAACTAGACTGCTGGAACAATCTGATTCCTGCAGTAACGAGATATTGTCGATTATTGATGTACCAGAAGTCTGCATTGATGATCTGTCCTGTTGGTGACTTGGGAGCCATGAAAAGGGGCAACAAGAGGAGAGAGTGGTGGCCACGAAGAGCAGGTAATGCATGGTCCAGGCCTCTAGGACATTTTAAGAGGCCCTAATTATACTTTCTTTGGATTCAGCGTTTGGGGTGACAGGTTAGCATTTCATTGAAAGAGGCAGCGAGGGCTGGCAAGAACAGAGAAATGGTCAGCCCTGTCATTGACTTGCTCTGTATCCTTGGGGAGATCATCTTCCCCTGACTTATTGTTCCTACCTGTAAATTGAAGATAATAATCCATGGCCTTTTGTTATCACACTAAGTGGAAAATGAGATCCTGTAGGTGAAGGACTTTGAAGTCACAAAGAGAAAGAAGCTCTTACATAAAACTTCCAGAGAGTAGTGTCAGCATATACCAGCATTTATGGGCACTAGCTCTGCACAGGGGATGCTTCATATCCTGTACATGGAATTAACTAAATCTACAAATTGTCTCTGTCTATGGAAAGATTGCCTTTCAAAAATCATCAGCTGTGGAGGTGTTATTCACCTGTGGAGGGAAAAAAAAGGTTATGAAGGAAGGGGAAAAACATATTTTTAAAAAATGCTCAAATTTCCATGTTCGGCTGAGTAAGAATTTTTTTTTTACCACTCATATTTCTTGTGGCTACACCCCAGGAATAACCAGGACCTATTAAGGAGTCCAACACTGCAAATGATCTATAGACATGACCACTATTTGTAGTCGGCTATGCCTTGCAGCCTGCCCACCGTGGAGCAGCAGGCAGTTAGTGGAGAGAGGCCAAGAGGCCATTGACAGACATCCATAGCAGGTACAAAGCACAAAATTCATCCTAGTTTGAGGATGTGGATGTAAACAGGCTTTGGATGGGACTGTGCCGGGAGCAAGCTTTGACCTGGCTGTGGGAGTGTGAGGTGACGGCAGAGTTGGGTGGCAGAAGTCTCTCTATGGCTTGGGGCTGGGAGATGCTGGACTGCCTCACACTGCAGATCTCAGAGCCTCAGGAGTCTCTTATCTTTTGTGTGACTGCAACTATTTTCCCAAGAAAATTGAAGTGACTTAGTCAGTTAGCCTAAAATTCCCAGCAGCGTATTAGAAGTTTTCTCACCAGACTTTGGTGGCTGAGAGAGAAGAAAACACTGAGCCCACCAGAGGTGGGATTCCACTACCACCTAGTGGGCAGTGAGGGGCTGCCTTCGTGCCCCTCATCACTCCAAAGAACATCAAGGTAGCTGGGAAGGGAATGACCACAAAAGAAGGTAATTTAAAGCCCTGCATAGGGTTGGACCATCTCATAGGGTGACTGGTCTTTCTCATCAGCCACGTGAAGGAGTATCCTTCTGAGCTGACAGCAAGTGTAGGAAACATGCCTGCAACCCTCCCAGCCTGCTTCAGGGTAGTCAACTGACCAGAGAGGGGCATCAGGCATGATCAGAGGAAACCTATTTTCATATTTGAAGCCAAGGAGCTTATTCATATACTGCAAAATCAGATCACTATCTTCAAAGACTGTAGTTGAGTAATTTCTGTTCCCCTCACTGTTGCCTGCCTTATACACTGAGTATGTCACCTGGGGACAGATTTTGCTGTTGTTGTTTTGGTGACAGATGCATGCTCACAGTTGTATATGGTTTTAAAAAGTGTTGTTTATTTATGTATGGTCACAATGAGACTAAGACATAAGGGTCACTGCCTGTACACAGTTCATAATCTAGAGGAACTGGCAAACGTAAACAAACAGTTGCAGATAAATCTAAGTACCTGTATGGTTAATCTTATGTGTCAAGTTGACAAGGTCACAGTACCCAGCTTTTGGTCAAACACCAGTCTAGATGTTGCTGTGAAGATATTATTGAGGTGTGATTTTTTTTTTTTTTGAGTTGGAGTCTCACTCTGTCGCCCAGACTGGAGTGCAGTGGCCGCTCCTGGCCACCGCAGCCTCGACCTGCTGGGCTCCAGCGATCCTTCCACCTCAGCCTTCCAAGTAGCTGGAATTACAGGCATGCGCTACCACGCCCGGCTGATTTTTTGATTTATTGTAGAGATGAGGTCTCGCTGCCCAGGCGGGTCTCGAACCCGCGGGCTCAGGCAATCCACTCACCTCAGCCTCCCAAAGACGCAGGATTACAGGCTGAGCCACCGAGCCCGGCTATGAGGTGTGATTAACATTTAAATCAATAGACTTTGAGTAAAGCAGATGACCCTCCATACTGTGGGTGGTCCTCCTCCAATCAGTTGAAGGCCTTAAGAGAAAAGGATAAGGTTTCGTGAAGAGAAGACTGCCTCCAGACTGCCTTCAAATTCAAGCTGCAGCATCAACTCTTTCCTGGTCTCCAACCTGCTGGCCTGCATTACAGAGTTCAGCCTGCCAACCCCCACAACTGTGTAAGTGAATTCCTTAAAATAAATATTTTGATAGGTAGGTAGGTAGATAGATAGATAAATAGATAGAGGCTGTATTTATGGGTATACACACACACACACACACACACACACACACACACACACACACATCTTATTGGTTCTAATTTTCTGGAGAACTCCAGTTAATATAGATTCATAATACAGAGCTGTTCAAAGCATTCTAGCATCACAGAGAAGAGATTTATTCTGCCTGTGGGATCAAGGTGAATTTACATTAGAGGTAACACATAGGATCCTCTTTCAAGGACAGATAAATTGAAGTTCTCCAGATGAGGAAAAGGAAACAATTTTTCTAAGCAAAGGGAATCAGCAGAAACTACCTGATCAGAGACACTGGGCAAGATGAATAATCCTCAGGAACTCCAGTCTATGGTGCCCTCGGTGACACATGCTGGGAGTTGAGGTAGGATGGGACAGGTTACTAAGGACCGATTGTGAAGGCACTCAATTGCTTAGTGGCCTTCCTCTGAGACACTAATATTTCTGATATTATGAGCATGAATGCATAGTGTGAAGGCCGGAAGTGGTAAGTTTGAATTTCTTCCAAGACTGCTTGGGATAGATAGGTAAACCCTAGGAACCCTCTTACAACTTTTAGTTCAAATTCTAATAAGAATTATTTCTCGGTATGAAGATTCAACAGTGGGCCACAGAACCCCGGAGACACAGTAATGGAATCAGTCTTCTCCCTGCTCTTCTCTGATATCTTAATGAAAATAAGTAGAATAGGGTGGCTGAGAAGCTTGGCTCTGACATCAGGCTACACTAGGCCAGCCTCTCTCCTCTGCCAGTTAAGTCATCTTGAGTAAATTACTCTCTAAACCCCAATTTCCTCATTTACAAACTGAGGCTAATAATAGCACTTGCCTCATAGGACTGTAGAGAATTAAATGAGATTGTGCATGCAGAACCCATAGCCCAGCACTGGGCACCTTGTAAAAAGCTCACTAAACATTATTCATTATTGACAGAAGGATACAAAAACAAGACCCTAGTGCGCAGTTTTTTAAGAAGGTTGATTTCTACTGCCATCTTAACTTTTTTCTCAAGCAGTCATGCTGGTGTATTGAATCAGGAGCATAGGCTTCTGTCTTCTAAGGTGACCCATTAGGGCTACAATTATGTTCTTGTTTTACCAAAAGGAAGAAAGAAAGACACCAATTCTAAAAGTGTCAACCAATAATCTTGGGTACAAAGAAGTTCAGAGAATGTATTACTTCTGTACATATGACTTATTGGTGTTTACCTTACAGTAAGACCCTTAGGGCTCCCAATGGGCAATTGTGAAACTTGTTAAAAGGCAGTCAGGATGTGTTGTTCTAATGTCGCCTTTCAAAGGAAGACACACTGCATATCATCTTCCCTATCTCAAACTGCCTGCCCTTTTCCTCAGAGCTCTAAATCTCTGCTGTGGGTCGGGGCTGAGAGGAGAAGTGATCAGATGGCTAAATGATTGAGAAGTAGCCTCATGGAGAGCCTGCGACAGCCTGTCCCTCATTAATATTTCCTGCTCAAGCCCCTGGGGCAAGAGTGACAGCTGGACAATTGCATTTGTCGTCTGCCTAGAAGTTGGCATCAGAAAAGCATTTTCTCCTACAGGGTTAATGCAAGTTGAATATTCCCTGGCACCTATAGATAGGCACTGTGCAGCACATATGACCAGCTAAGACACTTTAAACCACCACAGATGTGCACAGGTGTAAATAAGATTATTTAAACACATGCATGCATACTTTTACACACACATACACCCACACAAACACACTATACCACATCCCCAAACGTCAAATAAAATGTAGGGCTTCTCTGTCTGCCTATGAAAGAAGAGTTCATAGATGAACCTATCTCAGGTGGGACTCTCCTAAGCTTGGGACATAGCTCTCCTTGAGCCCCTGGTCTCTTCCTAAATGATGTTTAAGATGGCTGAGAAACTCTGAGATCTAGTTGACTACCATGAAGTTCAGAACCAAATTTGTGCTCATACAGCAGCTATCCTAAAGTGAAGATTTAGAAAGATTAATACTCACACTCCTTTTTATTTCTCAACTCCTAGTTTTCTGTTTATATTGATTTTCCAATATTTAACATCTACACACTCATGTGCAAACACGCACACATACACAAAGACTTGCCTCAAATCTTGCATAATAATGATGGTGCTAATAACATCCACAAGATTACTTTCACGTTGCTTTTCAGGGAAACACATATTATACTTCCATCCCTAGTTTATCATCATAAAATTCTACCCAAAGGCATTTATGGCTATAAATCTTATGAATCCTATTTTTATAAATCTCATGAGTCCTGTTTTTATCAATCCCAAAGTCACTGAGTGGATCCTATTTCTTCTAATGGCATCTATGGTCCCTAAATGCCTAGCTAGATGCAGGTTGGATTTTCAAAAATACTGGTTCTCCAATGAAATAAATACACATAGGTCTGGGAATTGTTAGTTGTTTCTCTTACTGACAGATGGTGGAGACTACATAGAAAGCTTGGTTCTCCCAGTGGTTAAGGGAGGGAAGAACTAGGTACCAAAGACTGAAGGCAGAGCTAAAATGTCAGAGAACTAAGCCATGATCCTAGTCTAGACATGACCTACTCTAGGGCTCCTGGAGTCATGCAGCTCTCTAAGACTCAATTTCCCCCTCTCTAATAAGACTGAATTTGCTTCCATACATTTTCAAAAACATTTAGAAACAAAACAATTTTTGAACAAAGTCTTTTGATTAAGCCTATAGTAATCAATAATAATAATAAAATTGAAAGTACTACTAAAGCTGGAAGACATGGCAAAGTGACACACAGTTTCCTTCTTCAGGTGTGAAGGACATTCTCCTTCAGCTGTCAGAAGCTGATTGCCTCGGCTGTCAGAAGTCTTTGGGTTCTGTCTTGGCTAATGAAAATTGCCTCACCCAAGGCCACACCTTCCTAAGGCAGATGTCATGTCATCTTGTGATATAAAGGTATGGCTCCCTTGTTTCAACTTACAAAGCCAAAAATTCAGCCCCACTGTAGATCTTCCTATGGGATTGACCAAGAACTTGGTTGGGGTTTTGTTGCCATTCAACTTGTCTTTCCC
Organism: Cephalopachus bancanus; assembly: GCA_027257055.1. NCBI lineage: Eukaryota > Metazoa > Chordata > Mammalia > Primates > Tarsiidae > Cephalopachus > Cephalopachus bancanus. Next base: position 1,797,547 of record JAPVLO010000326.1, read on the forward strand.
TGTATCCAATCTTTCTTCTTCCCCCTTCTTTCCTCATGTTTTGATCCAACAGCACTTCCTAATAAACGAACATTCTGATCTCCAATCACTGTCTCAGAGTCTGCTTCCTGGGAAACTAGTTGTGATAATAACCAACATTTATTGAAACTTTATTATGCTTCAGGGTCTGTGATAGGCTTGCTACATGCATCATCTCACTTATCCGCTGCAACAAACTCACAGAGGAAAGCTGTCTAGGGAAGGGGATAATATTGTAGGTACAGCAGTCCTCCCTTCTTTGGGGTATATGTTCCAAGGCCCACAGTAGATGCCTGAAACTGAGAACAGTACTAAACCTGATGGCTCTCATTTGGAACATGTTTCTGTTTGTGTCTTTCACCCACAAATTTAACGCCTTTTCCATCTTAACTCAGCACTTGTTACCCACTATAGCTGCAACTTTTGCATTTTTAATGCAACAACAAAATGAGTATGAATTTATTTTTTACTTCTTCACAATTTCATGAATAGAAGATTCATTCTTTCCATCGATTTTAGCAATCTCAGCATGGAATTCTTTTATTTTTTTCCTTGTTAAATCGAGAACATTCACAGTTCCACTTGAAGGAAGCACTTTATAGCTTCTCTTTGACATATCTGAACTGCCAACATCCCTGCTTTAGCACTTTGGGGCCATTATGAAGTCAAATGAGGGTGACTTGAACACAGGCACTGCAGCACTATGATAGTTGATCCAGTCACCAAGATGGCTACTAGGTTATGTTCATTTTACAGATAGGGAAACTGAGGCACAATGTAACATTGGACATGAACCCAAACAGGCAGGTTCTACAGCCCCTTTTTTTTACTATTACCCTTTCTTGATTATTTGAGGTGGGGTTATTTCCACTGTCTACATAATATAAATGGTACAATACAATTTTTCACAGATGGGGAGCATAGACAGTGTGAACATGCTGGACAAAGGGAGGATTCATGTCCCTGGTGGGATAGAAATTTCAATCATACTGTTCAGAACAGCATTCAGTTTAAAAGTTACAAGTTATTTCTGAAATTTTCCATGTAATATTTTCACATCTCAGATGACTGCTGGTAACTAAAATGGAGAAAAGTAAAATCACAGATAAGGCAGCATCACTGTATTGGCATCCATTAACCCAGGTCACTTCTACCATATTGTAGTTTAGTAGAACTTCAGACAATATTTTACCTACCATTTTAAATCCTGTTTTCTCATCTATAAAATGGGCCTTATTCATAGAACCAAGTCTTGGGGCTTACTGGAAATATCAAGTAAGATAACATATTTCCAAGGAGTATATGCCAGTGGTAATTAGCTTTACATGATTTCAACCTACCTCTCTGGAAAAAATTTGTATTATAACATTTATATTATATAGACAGTGGATGCCACCTAAAATAATCAACAAAGTGTAACGGTTAAAAAAGGGAATTTAGAGACTGCCTGCTTGAGCTCATGTCTGAAGATTAAATAATTTAATACATGTGAAGTGCTCAGGATAGAACCTGGCACATACTGAAGCTCAGAAAATGTTAGCTACTAAAAAACCATTGCATGTTGGATAAAAATGGAGATTTTATCTTTATCTTTAAAAATAAAGAGTGGATTGTAAGAGTTTCAGACCCTCAATATAGAAGTATTATCAATATTCAGATGGCCAGGACAGAGAGTTAAAATTGTTTCACCAACACACTGAGGAAGAAAATGAATCATCAATTCAGGCTCGTTGTTAACTTGCACAGAGTTAGGAGAACTCATACAGGCCTGGATTCCCAAAACCCTGTAAAAAAGTATTAATTATACTTCATTATAACTTTACAGAATTTTCAAGAGCCTGTTTGATTATATTAAATATATTCCTTTATTCATGAGGTGACTCTAGAATTTATTTCTCTTATAAGTGATATTTCTGCTGTAAAAAACAGTACTTATCACAATAAATGTAAATAATTAATTTTTTAATATTAAACATGTATAAACACTTAGAATGAGGCCAAGCACTTGGTGATTGCTATATGAAGTTCAGTAATTATTGTCATTATCTCCATTTTACAAACTGAAGCACTTAGATGCTGAATAATACTTAAGATCAGTCCCGGTCATCTGACTTGAAACTCTGGGCCCTTACTTTGCTCCACTGCAAAGTATGAAATAAATAAAAACAGAGTTGTGTGGTGAAGTGGTGAATAGTGGAAGATTGCTCAGTTGCCTGCCCACTATCCCCTGCAACAATTCCCCTGATTCTGCAGTTTCTTGAGAGGACCCTGTGGTCTGATAGTATTCTGTGGAACACAGTTGGAAAACCCACAGAATTTGATGATCCTTCTAGTTATAAAATCCAATGATCACCAATAAGATCCAGTCGTGTTTTCTAGCCAGGTAACAACTTGCAAGTTGGCATCTCTGATTTAGGTGTGCAGGTGCCCACCTTATAGCAGAATGCACTTCTGTAGGCTAGACATGTTTGATCCACATCCTTGGAACAAATAAAGATAACAGCTGATGTTCCAACCTCTCATCTCATCTAGACCAGAATCACTCTTCAGCGGCAGAAACCAGAGAAACATGGCAAATGTTCCATCTCCATCCTCTCTACTGTGTCTTTCTTGGCAAATGCTGGGAAAGATGCAGTGGTTAACAGAGGCCCAGTTGCATAGATATCAGAAGCAAAGAAAAAAATAATTAAGTTGATAAAGCTTATAAGATTTGGCTCTCGGAAAAGTATAGATTCTCCTGGTAGATGGAAAGAAATCCTCGCCATCTGTTCCCTTACATAGTCTATTTGTAATATTTTCTTACTATCAGTCACAAGTTTCTTGGCTCCCTAAAAGGGACTTAGCCTTGTACCTAAGAGCCACTGTAGGAATTACCACTAAGCTTGGCCCATCTGGTAGCCACTGAACCAAAGCCTTTGCCAGCTGGAACCACTGACCCATTATTTTGTAGCTTTTACCACTGATTCGAATGCAGTCCCACCACCCAATGGACACATGAGTCCACCATGTTGAAAGAGAGAAAGGGAGAATGCTGTAGGAATGGCTGCAGGTGCCTCCACTAGACTTGTTCCAGTGGCAAAATCCAAATATTTGTAAGAATTACAGGAGACTAATTTAGTAGTATTGACATATCATCTTAATGCTGGCCGATTAACTGATAAAAATGCACCCACCCATGTGTTATGTGTCTGAATGTCTGACCTGGTTTTGGGTATGGAATTACATAAGTCTATCTGGGCACAAAGAGAGTACCCAAAGCCGCATGGTATGAAGACATGGGAGAGTACAAAGAGCTTCTGGGGGTGAAATAAAAGCAACTGAGCAGTCCTATCAACAATTCTTTCCATAGCTCCAGAAAAGAAAAGTGAAAACAAACAAAACAAAACTACAAGGCATAGGAAGACAACAGCCAAATAGGATTTGGAACAGAGGGTAGGAGCCAAGTCCTGGAAAGAGACCCTTGGGTGCTCCAGGGAGCTTCAGAGGCTTTTTGCAGAGAGACTGCTCATTGCCTGGAGATGGCAGCAGCCAGGGTCACTGAGGTGGAGACAGCTAAGGGCCCAACAGAGAGAGAGATGGGCCTGGGGACAGAGTCTTCTTGACAGTGCTTTCCTCCTAGTTCTTTATTTTGGTGCGGAAGGGAAGTGAAGATAAAAACGTGTAATAGGTTTGCTACACAAAGCTATTTTTGCCTGCTCTCAGCCTTAGGGAGTTGATAAAGAAGAAAGAATCGATACAAAAGGGTAGCCAGGAAGAAACGGAGCCAGGGTCAAGTTGCTATTTTCTGGCCTGGACAGAATGTCTGTGGTCTGGGGGCTCCAGAAAAATGAGTCACAAAACTAACCCACTATGACTCTGCAGATTATCAACTCTTATTTAAGGCAAAATGTGCTTTCTGTCTCTCTAATAGTCTCTATCTCATACATTTTTTTCCTTCTAAAACTAGTTGATATATTTGATTTTTTAAAAAACTACATAAAACAAAGCAGAGCTATATAAGGGACAGACTGGAGAAAGGATGTCTAGAATTGGGACAGTCTGTTACAAGTGCAGGCCTTCTGCAGTAGTATAGTAGTGTAGCTGGGCTCTCCAAGAGGTTGGGACTTGGTCCTAGCCCAATGCTATGTCTTGTTGGCATGGTCTCAGGAATCCTTCAGATGCATGCTTCAAAAATGCTGCCTACAGTGGCTTAAACAAATGGGAGATAATTTTTCTTTCATCGTGTGCCCTCTGGGGTGAAAGGGTGGATATTCACTGGCCCAATTCATGTCAGCACCCAAGTCTTGCAACTTCTTCACTCTCTCCGCTTATTTCTAATTTTACAACTTGAGACATGTGCCCTTCTTCCAAGAGAATGAGAAAGGGACAGCTTCAATGTCGGGAAGCAAAAGCAGGAACCCCACAGCAGCCATCTACTTATGTCTCACTGACCAGACTATGCCACATGCCTGAAGAGGGCAGACCATCTACAGTGGTGGCACCAACCAGTCCAGGCGAGACTCGGTCCCAGAGCACAATAAATAAATGTGGAAACAGAGGAAGAGAAAAAGGAAGAAAAGGCAGAGAGAGAGAGAGAGTGAGAATAAGTTGAAGACAAGGAGGGAGAGAGGGAGGGAGGGAGGGAGAAGAGGAGGATGGAGGAAAGAAATGAAGGTGCCTGGGCTTGAATTAAAAAGAAAAGAATTGAAGTGTGGCCCCATTGTTAACTAATTGCAAGGACTGAAGAAAGTCAATTTATTTGAGCCACATGTTTTTCCATTTGTAAAGTAGAGATACTTGTATTTAATCCGTAGGTATGTTATGCAGATTAAATATTTAGAGTATGTAGATAAATGTTATAAACTGTCCTCTGGTGTTAAGCATTAGGGGGGAAATGCTCCATTATGAGAGCATGATTGGTGACAGTTATTTGGCACTGAAGATTAATTTCCAAGTATGCCAGTATGGCTTGAACTTGAAAAATCTTTGCCCCAAGATGTGACATACAAGTGAATTGGACGTTGTCTACTTATGTTTCTTTGGCCAGACTATGCCACATGCCTGAAGAGTTCAGAAGATCTGCAGTGGCATCCGTCAATCCAGTTGAGGGATTCGGCCAAAAAAACACAGTAAATGCTGTGGAAAGAGAAGCAGGTGGAGCGAGGGTGACGTGGGGGTGGAGGGCAGAGGGACAGGAAGGATAAGAAGACTGATATTGATTGGACACAGAAAGAGCTAAATTGCAGACATTTTAATGAGACTCAGTGCAATGGCCACTAGATGGCAGCAGAGTTCTTTCTCTGCTTGCAAGCAGAGTTACCTCGGCTTGCCCAGGGACGCTAATCAAAGTATAGCAAAATAAACACTTTCAAAACTATGTATTCTGCACCTACACTACACTTATTTCTCTTATCAGACATCTCAGAATCCTGTTTTGTTTGTCTTCTCTGGAGCTGTAAGTCAGCCATCTTGTTAGAAACGTGGTAGACGGCACTAGGTAGCACATGGCCCAAGTAGTGGAAACATATAGGAGTCAGGAGGATTTAGGAGTTCATCACCGGGAAATGGGAACCCTAACAGTACCTACGTCATGAGGTGTTGTGAGTTTTAAATAAAATCATATCTGGAAAGCACAGTCCACAGTTTTGGGGATAAAGCAGATAGCCTATTGGAATTTCTGTTCCTTTTTCTCTGGGTCCTTTGGTTAAGAGTACACTGATGAGGCATCTATTCTAAGGGGCTGGTGCAGGTCGGGTGCTGTACATGGAAGAGAAAGAGAAACAGAGATGCTGGATTGTTCGCTGTGACCAAGGTCTACAGCAAGCACAGAGGAGGATCCTGAGCTGGGAAGAGCTGTAAAAAAATGAGAGAGGGTGCAGGACCTCATGGTGGGAGGCCAAAGCCCCAAAACAGAGATGGAGAAAGAAACATTCCCATTGACTGAGATGGCCAGGAAAATAGAAAAAACAGAGGTCTCTTATTATTCTTGAAACCTTTGTCATACTATGATGTTTATGGCCCTCCCTAATTCCAAACCTTCAATAGAGGTCTCCTGCACACCCACAATTGTCACTAGTGTTTTGGGAGCCACCCTGCATAGGACAGAGGAAGGTGATGGCCACAGGTCTCAAAGAGTTAATAGTAGAGGCACATAATGGAGCAGATGGATTCTCCCAGGGGTCTGCAGAAATTCTGAGAAGAGAACTTTCCCTAATATGTAGTGGCACATCTAAAATATATTAAACATTTTATTTGGAAATTATTTCAAATTTACAGAAACTTGAAGAATAAGAGTACAGAAAGACCCATGTACCTTTTTCTCAGATTCCCCTCGTGTTGGCATTTGACCCTACTTACTTTATCATCTGTTCTATATCCCCTCACATCGCTTTTTTTTCATGAAACATTTGAGAGTAATGATATACATCATGGCTCTTTACTCCTAAATACTTTAGTGTGTGTCTCCTGTAAATAGGAATATTTATTCAATAATCACAGCATAATTATCAACGTCAGTAAATTTAACATCGATGTAGTAACTCCGGTCTGCTATCCACATTCAAGTCTGTCAAATGGCTCAGTGATGTCCTGAATAACACCTATTCTCTTTCAGTACAAGATCCAGCTGAAAGTCACTTATCAAATTTGTTATTTATGTCTCTTTAACCTTATTTAACTTAGAACATCTCCACATCCTTCTTTTTTTTTTAATGACATTGATTTGTTGGAAGAACACTGAGTGCCATCTTAAAAAAATAGAATGTTCCTTATTTTGTGTTTGTCTGACACTTTCTCATAAACCAAGGATGTATTTTCAACCAGAATACAACATTGGTGATATTGAATCCTTCTCATGGTGTCACACCTAGAGACATATGATATCAACTGTCCCCCAATGGAGATGCTAATTTTGATCATTTGCCCAAGGTGCTTGGTTCTCCACTATGTTATCACTATGCTTTTTCCTTGCAACAATAAGAAATCTGTGGGAAGCCACTTAAAACCAGGAGGATGTCTTATTCTTTATCAAAATGTCCGGCAGGATCTAGCACCCTTTAACAATTCTTGTCTGATCCAATATTTACAGTGCCTGCACATGGTGATATTCAATCTCCAGCCTTCCCTTCATATTCACACCCTGCATTCTACTGCAATCAAATGTCCTCCTGCTACCCTAGATTTATTTATCTTTGTTTTCTGTATGGACTTATGAATGCCTAGGTTTTCAAAGGCTGATTGCTCCTTACTGTACTTGATAATTGTGATGCTCAAAGTGTCCCAGATTTGGTCATGGGAGCACTTTGGGGCTGGCACCTGTGTCTCTGTGGCATACTTCCATTATTTTTTTAAGTACTTCTTTACTTCCTGGCACAACACGATATTCCTGTCTTACCTAATACCTATCTTTTCAGCCATGTTTCCTTCTAGAATTAGAGACACTAAGCACACTCATTGCTCCCAGAATGTCTTGACCTCTCAGCTCTTTTACTAGACAGAACTAGGAAATAGTTGCACTCATATGCACATATACTTGTTACAGAAGTGTACACAGTCACATACATGTATATGTGTTCATATGTGCACCCATCTAGGTGTATATATGAGCATGTACACACACTCACATGTATTTTAGACATCACGAATTCTCACTGATACTTTTCATTTCCATCAATTCCTGAAAGACTTTTCTCCTCCCTGGGATGGAAGTGTGCAACATTTTAACTTAAATATTAAAACAAAGATTGCCTCCCAAACAACTAGAGGATATGTGGTCAATTTGGCAATAAACAATAGAGTTACAGTAACAGAACGAGAAAGCCACAAGAGCTGGTTAAAAGTGGAGAGAAGCTGGATGCAGATATCTGAGAAAAGAGTTCCAGGCCAAGGGTAGGTGAAGAGCCCACTGGAGGGGCAGTGACAGGCTGCCGTGGCCAGAGCCCAGTGAGTTGAGAGGAAGGTGGCAGAAGCTGAGCTGGAGGAAACAGTGCAGGGTCAGATCCTCCCTCCCACACCTGTCAGGATTTGACTTTCACTCTCTGTGCAGTGGGAAGCTACCTGAAGGTTTTGAACAGAGACATAGTGTGAGCTGACTCCAGGTTCACAACAATCTTTCCAGCATTTTGTGGCGAATCTACTGTACATGGACACAAGGGACACAGAGGAGCACAGTTAGGGAGAAATGATCGAAGATGGAGATGAGAGTAGACTTGCACAGTCATCCAGAGATGACGTGGTTTGTACCGAGGTTAAAGCAAATGTGTGTACTTTAAAGGTAGAGACAGGCATCCCTTCAGCAGGTAATCACTGAGTGTCACTATGTGCCACAGACCATGATGAATTCTGGGGACTACAAAGATAAGCAAGACATGATCTCAGCTCTAGAGGAGCTTAGTCTTTAAAGACTACAGTTGGTGAGCCCGACATCACTTCAGAGAATGAGAGTGTGATGTGATCAGCCCTGAAACAAGTTGAGAGCAGTCTGAACCATGTGTAGTTACATGGGAAAAGGGGGTAGGGCCACCTCTCCGTATCTGTGGACTGGGGGACAGCTTCAGAGAGGATGGGATTTTGAAAGAGGGAGGAGACAGAAGGAAAGAAAAAAAACTCATGACGCTCTTAAGTGATAGAGAGAGCAACCTTGGCTCTTGAATTTCCACTTCTAGTCACACCCTCACTGTGGCCTGTTGAGCTTTTTCATTCCCTTGGGTACCCATAGCATTGTCTGTCATGGCTTTGTAACAAACTCTCCTTCCATAATCTATCTTGAGTGAGTTTTTGTTCCTTGCAGCCATGACTCTTGCTTGAAACACAGAGAAATTAAGAATACAGAATCAGCAGACCAGATGCTGGTTACGTGAATGTGCTGAGTTAAGAAAGAGAGAAGGCAGGGATGATGATTTCTGGCCCAGGTATGACAGTAATACCATTTATCAAAAGAAATATTCAGGAAAAGGACCATAATCCAGGAAGAAGTTACTATGTTTGCTTTCAGAGATGATGAGTTTGAGTTGCTTTCAGGATGCAGATGGTACATCTGTGGCAGAGGGGCTTGAGGTATGAAAATGAGAGCTCTGGAAGGCTCTGATGAGCACTGACAAAGAAGCTGTGAGGACTCGTAGGAGGAGCAAGAGTCGAGTGTGAAGCTCTGATGAATGTTCAGGCTGTAGGCAAAAGAAGAGAAGTTAGCACAGAAGACTGACAAAGAATAGTCAGTAATAAACTAGGACAGATATGACAGAAGGAAGCCAATAGGCACCACGAAAGAAAAGTATTTCCAGGGGAAATAATTCCAATTCTTTCTACTTAAATGACTCGTTTTACCATGCCCTTTTTATTTCATTTATTTGTGCAGAAATCTTCATTCTCATGCTAGGCTGTAACTTAGGGGGTCAGACAGTGTACTCTTTTGTGAATTGCCAGCCTTAGTGGTGTGTAGCTCATCTGGAGGTTAATCAACAGAAGTGCATTGATGGAATGAATGACTGCTCACAATGCTGTGGATCATTCTGTGGATCCAAAATGTCATTTCACTGACTGGGATTTTTATAAAGCTGGAACCAGGACAAAGTATGAAGAAAAATCAATACATTTTCTTGCAAATAAAAAGAACAAAAAGTACATTGAATATACATTCTCCTGCAGAATGTATCTAGACACCCTTCTGCCATCTTGTGGTCTCTCCTTGGGATAGACTTTTCTTTCTCTTATATTCCCGAATGTCTGCTGATGCTGGCTGTCAGAAAGCACAGAACTCTTCCCTCCATCTTCCCTCCAATGTTGCAACCTGTCCCAGCTGCCTCAGATATTTCCAATCTATCACAGCTGCCCAGCTGTCTACTTTTCTATCTTTTCCTTATTCCTTATTCTTGTCCGATGGCAGAGACACTGACTTGTTAACTTTGGGTCCTAAGGTAAGACACTGCATCTTTCTGGGCTTTCTTTATCTTCCTATGTGCAGATTGAAGAGATTGTTGCATTCATTTTTAAATGCTCACCTCAAATATTTTCTCTTCCCCCCAAGCCTATTCCATCTTTCTTTCACAGCAGAACTCAGCTCTGACTCTAGGTGCTGCCTCTGTGTTCCCAACGCAAGTGGTCATCGTAGTTGTTTCCATCACACCTCATGGCGAGAGATTGCTGTGTCTCGTGTCTCTATACTCACTGAGCACTTTGAATTCAGGAACCTCATCTTAACACCTCTTTGAATCCCAAATATCCAGTCAAAACCTGGTTCCCAGATGATATTCCACAAGTGTTTGGTGAATTGGACCTAGATTGGTCCAAAATATCACTAATGTACCTTCTCGTGTTCAGTGTCTTGCTTTTTCTAATTCTTAATGTAAATCTAGGTATGTGCCTCTTTCTTGATTGTGTGAACAGAGTAAAATGTCATAAAAATTTTGTTCTGCATCCTTTTTCCCTTTGGTTTGCTTTTACTTATATTGCACAAACTTCCATGTACATGTGATAAGATATTGTGCTTCTTTTATAGAAGGAAAGAAAGGAAGAAATAAGCAAAAGAAATTTCAAACTTATCTTGGGAATTTGACGGAATGAATTATTGTCTTTCCTGATGTTGCCTCCCTGGGTGAACAAGGACTTTGTAAATATAAAACAACGAGTAAACAAATGGTGTGGCCAAGTCTGTGGTTTACAATGGAAGGTGTGATGTATATGGCTTGTGTGTGAAGATCTTTTAATACCTCAGACTATTCTGCTCAGGGAAGTTCTTTAAAAGCCAACTACAAGTGCATGCAGAGCTTCAAAGTCTGAAGTCAGTAGAAATAGTGTTAAATAGCCTGTGGTCAAGGGAGAGTGCATGCTCTGTGTGTGAGCTCGGAGAGGTTCGCCAAGATAATCTCCATGTACAACAGTGTCATTTTTCATGAACTTTTTCTAAGCCCTGAGGAAAAAACAGCCTTGTGGCCACCATCCATCATTTCTAAAGCGAGCAGCAAAGCCATCGTTGGCAAGACTTCTGCTCTGTAAGCCAAACCACCAACAGCTACTCTTTCACACAAGGCTTCCTGGCCTAACCTACACTCTGCTAACCACACAGGCAACGCCCTTCAGGACTGTGTTGCAAGGAGGCCATCACAAGGGGGAGCGGGTATCTGGGGACAGAGAGTGTAGGAAACGAATTTCAACATGCAGATAATAATTTGTGGAGTTTTGAGTGAGGATTGTGACTAAGGTGGTGACAGACTTAAAATGTTCAGAAATGAATTGTTGTTGTAAGAACAAGTGGAGAAAACGTGTGCAAGGATTTTATGGGAGTGATGTGTAATGATCTCTTTCACATGTATGTTTGAAATTGCTGAAGCCATTCTTTCTCCTTCTATATTTCTATGGTACTTTGTTTATATATTTTATACTATTTATTACACTGTCATATACTAGTAATATATATGCCAGTTTTTCCTCATAGAACTAACAGAACAAGCATTATCATACATTTATCTGTAGTTCTTCCACAGTGTGTGGAATACTGACTTATTTTTTAGTGTCTTTTTAACACACTTGAGTGACATTTTCCTTGGTTAATTACTATGTTTTTAACTTACTTAACTTTATTATTGAAATAAAGGCAAAACAAAAAAAATGGTGATACTTATGAAGAGTCAATGAGCACAACTAATAAAATCCAGAGATATTGAAAGATACATTTTGACTCATGGTGATCATTTGTGTGTCACTTGAGGAACATGTTTTGGATGACAGTTGAGATTTTTATGTCAATCAGACTAATTAGAACTTGCATGCAGATTTTCATTTTAATAAACGTCAATCTTTGTTTCTAAAATATTAACAGTATAAGGAAATAAAGAGACAAAGGTAATGAAACCACAAATAGGAAAAATGAGCTGCATCTCACCCAACTAAGAAAACGTATGCTCTGATGCCAGCATCAATCTGGCTTCCATCCTGGCCAGATGGAAATCAGAGTCTTTCCCTTCCACGTGGTCAGAAATGTAAATCTTCAGACAACGTGCAGAAGAAAAGTTTAGCTGTGATATGGGTTGAGAGTCAGGGAATGTTGAAACAACTGGTCGTTGAAGCAGGGAGTGTTGAAATAACATTTTTTTTTAAGAGTCGTCACTGGGAGACTAATATTTCAACACATTTGAATGACTTCCTTGCTGTAAAATGTTTTGGCTTAAAAAATGAAGCTGGATAAGTAACAGGAGCTTCCAAGAGGAAAATCATTCAACTCAAATACATTCCATGGTTAAAAAATCTGGGGCTCCCTACGTAGAAATGTTTCCAGCAACCCACCCTAAGTTGCCTCTTCCCAGTGAGAATGACTTTGAGTTGGATCCACTTTCCAAATAAAACTGTTAGGGTACTGAGAGATAACTTTCAGTTTCTCATGAGGGAATTTCTGAGGAAATGAATGTTTAAGTGACAAAAATTGGTTTTCTGAGAATTAGAGAAATTAAGATAAATACTTCCATCCAATCCCTACACACATCCATATGCTATTTATTGCTAAGTGATTTAGTATCTATATGAAATAAGTTCTATGCTAGTGTATCATCTACTGAATTTAAGTGATGATTCAAATGCATAAAATTAGACCTTCTGTCATCTGACTAGAGAGAATATCATGCTCATTTTTAAAAAATGAAATTGATCTGATTTTAAAAAGTCCTACACCTGTTACATTAACACCCACATGGGAACAATGGACACTGGGCATTACTAAATGAGGGAGTGGAAGGAGGAGGCATAAAGGATACAAAACCACCCACTGGATACCATATCTGTTACTGTGGGCAGGGGGCTTGCCAGAAGTATAAACCTCACCATCACAAAGTATACTTATGCAACAAATCCCCACAGGCATCCACAATTAAAAAGTTAATACCCATAACTAGAATACTGGGTTTTACCCAAGATTATTAATTCTTTACTTACCATAAGTCTTACATTATTATTCTTTTGGCTTTTTTTGTGTGCATTCTTTTGTTTGTGATAAGCAAAAAAAATTGCTACTAATATTTTGACTGACAAATCACAATGTATACATTTATGGAACACAATGCAATGTTTTGATATACGTATACAATGTAGAATGATTTTGTTTCTTATTCATCAATACAAATAATATAACAATAATAATTATTATTGTAAAAGCACATTAAAATATGGAGGTTTTGAGCAGCAATCTAGACTTCTAGAGAAGATTAAACAGGGCATTATGAACATACCTAGGACTCTAATAAGCGGTTGGCAGACTATTGTATGAATACTTGTGAGAAACAAGAATATAAGTGTGATTGTTTATTCTTTGTGGTCCTATTAGAAGTAAAGGTAAGTATGTTTCAATTTTTATTTAAATAGTGATTAGAATCTGAGAGCTAGGAATGCCAGAATCTTGCCCTGAAAATCATCTATCTTCCTTCTCCCCATAGGATTCTCAAGTTATCCACGTGAAAGGATCAGTTGCAAAATAAGAAATAGAGTATCATTTCATTGTAAGTTGAGTGGAGAACCAAACATCAACACAAGGCTCTCTGAAAAGCTGATTTGGCATATCTGGTTTAAGCGAATATCCAAATTGGGCTAAGTCTTAGGCCTGGCATCCACCCACCTCAAAGCCAACATCTAAACCTTGGATCTTACCCTGTGACCAGCTTCATGAAGAGAAAGGAAACAAAAATAATGTGCCACACAAATCAGTGGAGTGTATATGTGTGCAGAGAGTGTGAGAATACTAAGGCTGCCCTAAATAATCAGGCCCAGAAGAGATTGAATGCCTGTCACATGCATGATGAATGGGCCCACAGTCCATCCTGATTAGTCACCCTATCTTTTGGTGAGGGGAGCCAGGGTGCACTGGGCTTAGAGGCAGGCAGTTCTCCCATCTTTACAGCTGTGGTAGAGTCAAATGATCCCGGGCCTGGGCCTGCACTGATGGAAATAGGTGGGAAAAAAAGTTACAACCTTTGGTGACCTTCTCTTCATGGTTCATGATCTGAGGACTGACAACTAATGTGTCAAATCCATGTGTCACATTCCTGCCTGAGTCAGTCCACCCTGGCCCTAACAACTCATGCAGAGATATTCAAGGGCTACCTCTGTCCTCAAAGGAAACAACTCCCTCTATTCCTGTCAGTTCTACCCCTACTCCAAAGTCCTCCTTGATAAATAGGAAAACATACAGTAAAAATATTTTTCTCAATTTTTGACTTTGATGTTATATAAGTAATAATTATAAATTGTTTCTAATGTCAAATAATTCTGAAAGTCTTAAAATGAAAGAATACCCTGCCCCACCTCATCCCATTCCTCAGACATTGTGTCTCAAAAGTCAACTATTCAAATTATTCTTAACTTTTTTGGTTATTTCACATCATTTTTTATTCCATATTTCTAGATACTTTGTTGATTCTACTAGGCTTGCATATATATATACATATATGCAAGACTATATAAATAAACATGTATATGCAAATGTATATATATAATTTACATATTATATATTTATAACCTGTCATTGAAAATGAGGATTAGCTTTTCTACATCTACTACCATCTCAGATTCACCTACTCCCAGCTTCCTAACAAAGTTATAACAGTTTTTAAACCATATTTTATATTTTTAATATTCTTAAAATAGTAGATCTATATTCTTATAACCAAATATTGTTTACTGTTCTATTTCTACCTCTCTTATAAGCAGTCCATTGTTGTGGAGTTAATTATTTCCTCAATTTTTCATTTGCCTAATTTTCTATGAACTAACTGATATTTTTCCAAGAACATCAATCCAATCTCTCTGTCACAGGTCTGTCAATATTATTTTCTGCATACTTAAATATGCTGTTCCTTTCTTTCTTCTTTCTTTTTCCTAGAGAATGCCTAAGACAGCCATTCCTGTGTACCCCTGTTCTAACCTGGGCTGTTTCCTGTGGGTGCCTTCTACCCAGCTCTAATTCTGAATATTCCACTTTGTTCTGAATATTCACATGTTCTCCTATGTGAGATATAGATATAAATGTGATATCTTTTTCCTGATCTCTTTTTCCTTTCATTTTTGTTCAAAAACTTATTCTGACATTGTCTCGAAATAAACTTGTATTAAGCTATTTTTCCAGTTCCCATACATCTAATAGTTTGGGTATAGAATTCAGTCAATTTTGCAACTAAAGCTCCCTTGTCTTCCAGTTTCCAATTAAACTGTTTAGAAGCTTGTTGCTGAACTTTGAGTCTTCCCAAGATATTGGCGATAATAGTCTAAAGTAGTTAAGAATAGAACTACCTGGGTTCAAATCCCTATTTATTCCACCAACTTGGCTAAGTGACACTTGACAATTTATGTAAACACCCTGAGTTTCCCTTTCCCTCTCTGTAAAGTAGTGTGTGATAAAATTATTCAGCATAAGTCCAGGTCTTGGTTATTATTATCATTTGATGAGTTTAATTTAAATGGGGGAGAAAATGTTATGGGTAAATTTCACCTTTGTGGGACTTAATTTTTTTATGGGTAAAAACCAATTTGTAGCTGTGATAGAGATTTGCAGTAAAACACAACATGGAATACTAAGCACATCTTACTTGCACAAACATATGAACTTACGGTACATCTACTTCTGGAAAAATAACATGCATTATGATAATACTTAAGTTGTAGTTTTAAAAGTATAATTTTATTTTGAATAGTAAAAGAAAATTTCACCAAGAGTCTTCCTCTCTGCAGAGACTCTTTCCGACTGTAAGTGAAAGTTAGAAGCAGATAATGAGTGACTCATCACATCTAAAGATGGGAGTGGACATGATGGAGGAGAATACAGGACATTATTGCATGTGGCTGGGGGAAATGGCATTTTCTTGAGAAAACAATAAATACATATGTTATAAATAAAGCGAAATAGATTAAATTAAACATGTTTTGTTTCTGTTTGTCTAATAATAGGTCTCCTCAGAGTCTTTAAAATGCAAAAATGGACTGCAAACCTTCAGAGAGATTCACTAAGCAGCTTTTTATATAGATTTGATCACAAAACTCTCTCCCTTTTTTTTTTTTTGAGTTGGAGTCTCACTTCGTAGCCCAGGCTGGAGTGCAGTGACATACTCATGGCCACCCCAGCATTTGACCTGCTGGGCTCAGGCGGTCCTTCCGTCTCATCCTCCAAGTAGCCATAACTACAGACTTGTGCTACCGCGCCTGGCTAATGTTTTGATTCATTGAAGAGATGAGATCTTTTCAAGTTGCCCAGTCTGGTCTTGAACTCTCTTACTTTTGATTCTACATGAATAGCCTCCAAAATATGTAAATAAGCTTGGGAAAGCTTGTGTTTCTATTTCATCACCAACTAGTTCACTACTAGATCTAGTTACATGGATTCACACTTACTTTTGGAGTTCCCACACACAGAAAGGGAAGATCCAATTAGGTGCACCAAATGAATCGATCAATTCATTAAAAGGAGAGTATGAGGAAGAAGGGCAGTGATACAGGTTTCGTTAGTTCAGGTTCACCAAGAAGCAGATTCTAACTGAGATGTGTGAGACATTTATTGGCAGAGGGAGCTGGAGACCCAGATGCAGGTCCAACACCTATGAAAGCAGCACCTTGAAACACTGTGGGTGGTCCAAATGGAGTGGCCTGTCAATTAGGCTCTCCACAGCAGGAGATCTGAACTTCACAGTCACATATAAACCACACAAGAAAAATCTAGTCAATTCTAAGGCACAAATATTACAAATTTGCTAGTTGAGTAAAGACCCATTGTTTGCTGCTATTTTAGTACAATTATTTATTGTTTTAAAGTGAATTGCCCTCAGTGTATATGATAATTAGGGCTAGGAGGATGCTTCACACTCACAGTTGTAAGTTTTGGAAATATCCTAATTTAAAGATGGAAAATGAAGGTTGTTTGTGTGTAACTTACTTAACCTCTTCTTCTCAGTTTCCCCGCAAATTGCTACAGTTATTCTATCAGAGCATTCTAGAGGTTAAAAAAAATGTGTGTGAAAATTCTAGGTAAGTACTATGAAAATTACTGAGCCTGAGACAATACTTTCTTGCAATATAAGTTCTTAGGAAACTGTGCCTCTTTCATTTAATACGTGGCTGTCTCTTAGAACAGAAATAAATAAAAGCCTGGTTAATATAATTTAAATTTTACTTTGCAAACATTAAACAGTCTTTTACCTTAAGAAAAATTTTACCAAAGACTCAAAAGATAGCTCATGTTTTCCCTGTGTATTTTTTGTGTCATGACCGAGCAGAAGGCTATTGAAGGTTGTCCTTGTGCATTCTTCATTCCATAGAACTCATCCTTTCACCATTATATCTATATGTTTGTCATGATTTCTTTTACTAAAGATAAGAATGATATTACAGAACATGTATCGATAACTTACAAGGTACTGGCACTATGCTAACAGAAACTCAGACTCTATTTGCTGTCTTCAATATCCTAAAATCAAAATGACATTCTTGAAACAATATTTATTTTGTAATCACTTTTAGCACTTATTTGAAAAACAAAAATTAAAAGTAATAGGACTCCTCTGGGAAAAGTTATGTTGTACAGTAAATAAAGCTATTTTAGTTGCATAAATCTTGGGAGTTGTTAAGCTAGAGGGAAAAAAGTTTATTCTGAACTTTCCTTTGTTAGTACTTGGTGCTGTACACACTGGGTGCTATATAAAATAAAAATCACAGTGATATGATAATGAAATAGGCAAAAGGTCAAGCGATTGAAAATCTAATATAAGTTGGACATGCCGGCTCATATGGAGTGTTTGCTGCAGAGACACACAAAGCAATGAACAAATCTTTCATTTTCTTATTTAATTTTTCCTACTTTGCTTGATAACTTTAATACATTAAGAACTAGGATTTGACAGCTTCTGCAGGGAAAAAAGGTCAATCTCCAGAATTGTGTTTAGGAGAATTTAAACTTTGTCTGTTCGCTTAATAACATGGTAACTTTATATAAATTGCTTAAGCTTTCAAGCTTCAATTTCCTTATTTTAAAAAATGAAACTAAGAAGACTTAATGAGTTAATTATGAGTATTATACAAGGAAATATATTTTAAGCAGCTTCCACTGTGCCTAATCCAAGTAAGCATATCATAATCATTAGTTTATTATTTTAAAAGATACACTTTGTTGGCTTTTTGTTATAATGTTAGTTTTTGACCTTTTCATTCTTTATTGACATTCCCAATATTTCTCATAAGTTATGTATTCCTTAACTCAGAAGAGCTTTACATGAGTCTTCTTTAACACTTTTATAAATAAAATCATCTAGCACTTACAAATATACTTACGCACTATGTCCTTCATTTCTTCCAAAACTCAATTCCTTAGCTGGAAATATAGCAGAGCAACTTCTCTATTAATGCCACTTTGTAGTTTATTCATAAGTCAAGAAAACAAAAGCTAAAGTTACAATGACATTGTGCTCATGAAAGTGGGTTTTATGAATAAGCGAGAACTCCTCAGACTGAACACTTATGAGGTACCCAGTTCAATCTATTATCTAAACATGATCAGTTCACTAAAGTTAAATCAAGTACGACTTGAGCAGCAATTGTAAAATGCAACTACTCTTTTAGGTTCTAGGAAATTTAGAACCAGCGTTTGTATCTAGTTCTGTATTGAGGAGACATATGCTTTATCCCCAACGATACACCCAGACCTCAACCATCTATTAATACTACAGAAAGAAATTAAGTAGTATACTAATTAAAGGAACATAAGTTTTAGTAATGTAGAGCAAAAACTTAAAATCCATTAATAAACATCAAATGCTTTCTCCAGCACAACTCTGAGAAGGATAATTCATAAAATTCAGTATAATGGGATTGAACTGGAGTCCATAGAGCTCTTCAACTGCATCTATAATAATATTTTATTTATGTAAAAAGCTATTACTATGGAAAATGATACTATCAATGACTCTGAAATAAATATGGCAAAAATGTTAAAATTTAATAAATCATGCTGATTATCTTATTTTCTTTATTTTTCAGTGTACTTAAAATATTTTATGACTTTTTTAGTGACAAAAATGTTTAGGGCAAATGATGTTTCATGTGGCACAACGGAAAGTGGGAAACATACATTTGAATTCTGGTTCTACCACTGAATAGGTCATTAGCCTTTTCAACCCTTAGTTTCTACCTATATAAACTTAAATCAATAAAAAAACTATAAAATTTTTCTGCTATTTCTTTACCTGTCTCATAAGGTATCTTAGAGCTATGAAAAGAGTTGACATGAGAAAATACTTAACGTGGTGCCTAACACATAGAAACTTTTTATTAATTATTATTTTACCTGAAAAAATAATGTTAATAATAGTTATTGCTATGCATAGAATAAATTCTATACAGGACAAGGAGACCGGTGTTGCCAGGGTATTTCTAACAAACCTTATGAGAAAGAGCTACTAGTGAAATAACCTTACAGAGACATTTGCTGACCAAGAAAACTGGGGAAATAGACTAAATTTGTGGCCAGAGTAGTGGAGTTTGAGGAGTGTTAAACAGACACTAGTACCTATCTTATCGGATACACAAAATTTACAGAGGTACATGAAGGGGGAACAGACTCCAGTTAAAGCATGAACAATTTAAACTATCATAAGAGAAATGAAGATTGCCCAGTCTCACATCTAAAAATCTCAGAGAATAATGAACACCTGAAAGAGAGAGAGAGAGAGAGAGAAGGGTAGGGATGGGGAGGGGAGGAGAGACAAAGAGAAAGGGGAGAGAGGCAGAGAGAGAAAGAACGGTAGAAAAAGAGAAAGAAGGGAGAGAGAGAGACAAAGAGAGAGAATGGTAGAAAAAGAGAGGAGGGTTGAGAAAGAGGAGAGAGAGAGAGAGAGAGAGAAGGCTTTCAAGGGAAAGTATAAAGCCACCAGCTTTAGAGAAGTAAATAGATATTTCCAGCTGTGGAATCATTTAATGGAGTTCTTAAATAGGAAAAAAAAAGTGCCGAAATTTGAGCAGAAATAGCAAAATCAAAAACCAAAAGGAAGAAATTTGCAAAGGCAGGATCAAAGCGATGAGCGATGAAAAGTTTAAGCAAGAATCAAAGCTCCAGAGTGTGCCTTCTCAGAGTGAGCAAGAAGGGAGAGGGAGATAGCAATGGGCTTTAGAAACAGGACCGCTGCAGGCAGACAGCTATTTGGGGAAATAAATGGCACAGAGAGTTTGTGCAGAACTCCTGTAAGAGATGGGGGTGGGAGAGTGGATCAAGGTAAGGAATGACTGAACATAGTGTATTTATCAATCAAAGAATGAAGAATAAAATCATGGAGCAGTAACCACGGCAGGCAGCCAGAAAGTAAGCCACAGGATGGAATTTCTGGAGAAGAGAAGCTATCTGAGGAGTCAAACATCACTGCAGTCTGCTCTGTACCAGTGACTGGGTTTACCTCTCTGGCTGCTAATGACAAATGGGAAAAAGTTGAAAATAATTAGCACCAAGGAGGAAAGGTAACATTTTTTATGAGATAAACAGAAAGATGATATGGTAAACTGAGGATTAATACTCCAATTAGAGAGCTGGGACAGGAAACTTGCCATTGAAGCCTGGCAAGGAGAACTGGAATGATAAACAACGCAGCCGGGTTACACAGGAGCAAAGAGTAGGTAATTGTATTTCCCTGAACTTCAGAGAAAATGGAGAATACCTCAAAAGTAAGAAATCAAACGTTGCTCGTTCATAAGGTTCTCCTTAATCATTTGATTGCTTTCTAAGACTATGCAAACATATATTGTATTAGAGGCTTCTGACATACAGAAAGATGCTGCAAACTAGGAGAATTCCTAAAAGCAAAGATTAAGTGAAAAAATACCAGATGAACTGATGACTAAAACTGTACACAGAGCCATCTTCATGTTGTTGTAGAAGCCTTCCTATTAGAATGTCAGATTCTGAAGAAGAGGGAAGAGAAGAAGACAAAGAAACAAAAGCTGTGTTTCAGAGATGATACCAAATTCACAATGATAGAATAAAGGCACTAGTAATATAAGGGAAAAAATGCCAGAAGTGAAAGTATTAATCAACAAAATAAAATGTAAACCATGAAGATGCAAGTTGAAAGAAATTCCAATTGTACTGAAGATGCGGACGTTGAAAATAGACCAGCAAAGAAGCCGGGCTCGGTGGCTCAGCCTGTAATCCCACACTTTGGGAGGCTGAGGTGAGTGGATTGCCTGAGCCCGCGGGTTTGAGATGCGCCTGGGCAATTTGGCGAGACCTCATCTCTACAATAAATCAAAAAATTAGCGTGGTAGTGCACACCTGTAGTTCCAGCTACTTGGAAGGCTGAGGCAGAAGCATCGCCGGAGCCCAGCAAGTCGATGCTGCAGTGGCTAGGAGCGGCCACTGCACTCCAGTCTGGGCGACACAGTGAGAATCCAACTCAAAAAAAGAAAGAAAAAGAAAATAGACCAGCAAAGATCCTTAGTTCACACTTTGTAGACAAAGAAGTTTAAAAGAAAAATGTGAAAAAATAACAAAGTTGATAGCTATGAAATAGCAGGTGATTTTATAAAGTACTTACTATTTTTCGAAGTACTTTACATATATCCACTAGTAATGGAATCACAACAACTCTGTAAGGTAGGTGCCATTAATATGAGAAAACTGAGGCATAGAGAAGTTAGGCAATAACTTATGCAAGATCATGCAACTATAAAGTAGCAAATCCTGTATATAAACCTAGATATTTGGCCTCCAAAGTCTATATGTCTGACTACTGTGATATTTATATTTCACCATTGGAAATTAAAATATGGGGTTTAAAAAAATTTTTTTTTTGAGTTGGAGTCCCACTCAGTCGCCCAGTCTGGAGTGTAGTGGCACACTCCCGGCCACCGCAGCCTCGACTGCTGAGCTCTGGTGATCCTTCCGCCTCAGCCTTCCAAGTAGCTGGAACTACAGGCACGCGCTACCACGCCCGGCTAATTTTTTTGATTTATTGCAGAGATGAGGTCTCGCCAAGCTGCCCAGGCAGGTCTCGAACCCGCGGGCTCAGGCAATTCACTCACCTCAGCCTCCCAAAGTGCGGGATTACAGGCTGGGCCACCGAGCCCGGCCTAAAATTATTACCAATAATCTTACACAGGCATATATTAGAAAAATTTCAGACAAATTAAATTTAGCAGAGTTTATCTAAGCAAAGAATGACTTATGAATTAGGCAACATTAAGAACCAGAAAAGGTTCACAGAGCTCTGCTTTACCAGCATGAGCAATAGCTTTTGTTGACTAAACACAGAAGCAAACCAGAGAAATCACCTTATTGGCTGCAGCTAAGGTTTCTGCCTTATTTGGGCATGGTGTGATAAGTTGGCTGTCTGTGACTGGCCTAAACTCTGCTGTTTATTATATTTCTCAGTTAAGTTTAGTAACTAAGTTACTTTGCACTTTGTTATGTAGAAATTCTAAGTATAAAGACAGCCCCAGGCTAATGATCTTTGCTTATTTAACTTAACACACAGAACCTCAGAGTTGATAAGCCACTTATACCCATTATTTCTTATATTACCATGAGAAAGACAATGCAGAAAATAATATATTCCTTCCACAGGTGAGCTGACTGATGTCCAGGGAAGACTAGGTGTCATACCCAAAGTCCACAGTCAGTATCAGGTCTTTTTTGATGTAAATCTTCCTGTGTTTTTGACTCCAAGCCCTAAGACTGTTCAATAGCATAGAATTGACTCAATTAGAAAGCAAGGTAAGATTGACCAACTTGTTTCTGATGTGAGTTTTCTTAATGTATTCAAATATTTTCCACCAACAAGTGGGACTAATGCTAAGGTCTCTATAGAATAGTACAATGACCTTACAAAATAGCTCCCCACAGGTTCACACACATTGTGAGTGTCTCTCTCTGTGTGTGTAGGGGTTATGACAGTAACAAGGGCAAAAAGAAAAAGAAAAAGGACTACTTTCTCATGAAAAATGTGTGAGGAATAAAAAAACCTCATCATGTATGTTCTGAATGTCTGAATGTACTTCAGTAAAGGACTTTTGATCCTGTTAGACAAGAGGTTGTTTCTACTTTTGCATTTTTCCCCTTTTGAGGGAGCAGTGGGACAGCTGACGGTCAACAGAAATACGAAGCAGGAAATCAAGAGTTCAAACGACTGTTATGGGATCTTACACATTGAAAGTGGAAAGAAGAAAACAACTAATAATTGTATTTCTTTATCTATTCATTTGTCAACAGATTTGTAGGTTGTTTCCTTAGTTATTGTGAACATGAGTTTGCAGCTATCTCTTTAAGATACTTATTTCCTTTCCTTGCAGGCAAAAAAAAAAAAAAAGAAAGAAAGAAAGAAAGAAAAAGAGAATCATGTTCTTGTGAATCACATGGAGGTGAAAAAGAACACAGAAAAGAACCCAAATAAGGATGAAATACTTTGGAGAAGAGAAGAATGAAATCCATAAAAAAGAAAAAATGAGAAATATTTGAGAGTTCTGAGTTTAAGTCATTTTTATCTTCTCTCTGAAAATTTTCTCTCTGAAAATTTTGAAGAGTTGTAAATAAGCTAAATATATATTTACAATAAAAATTAAAATGACTATCAAATGAATTATCTTATGTAAAATAATACTCTAAAAAGATAAAATGCTGTTGAGGTGTTAGATAATATTATAGCTATTGACATTATTGTCATTAGCATTAGTGATTTCCTATAGTGCAATTCCCGGCAGATCTCTCAGTGATTTACCCAGTTGCATCACATTTGGTGGCTGTGGTTCCATTTTGTATAGAAAATGTCCCTCTTCTCCCCTGGAGACAGTAGAATGGATATCACCTACTGATGTCAACTATACATTAGCATGAAAGAGATAGTAAGCTGACTATTTTCCACTTTTATCTAATATAGAATATTTTAAAAGGTCATAATTACAGTGAGAGATTTTGGTTCAGAATAGCAGAAATGATCATTTATTTCTGTTTATGCATAGAAACTGGTTACTGGGGGAAATAGAGCTATCTCTTTTCTAGAGGTGGCAAGTAATTATTTCCTGCTTATTTTCAGTTATTTGAAAGAGGTCTCTTAGAGATGGACTGGGGCCACTGAAGGAGGCGATTCCTAGAATCTGTTCAAATTCTCAGACTGTATTATAGATGTTGCCATCTACTGAGTAAGATTTGCTATTAAGTTAGACACCCACAGCTGTGCTTCAGTTCCATGTATCTTCAATAGCCTTCAACAGCTAATGCATTTTTAAAAATACTTTCAGTTCTGGAAATTGTTAAAAACGTTGAGAGTGAAAACACTGAAAAATCTCAGCTATTTTAGGTAATAAATAAATCATTATTGGATTTTTTCCTTTTTGAATTGCTATTTCCTTTTTTTTTCCTCACTCAAATCATTCTTTGCCTAGACTGACACAAATTAGTTTGCTTTATTCACCCCAAAATAGGACTTGATGTTTCCTTCCTTATACAACTTCCTACTCAAATCCCCTATCTTCCTAAAGACTGTGAAGGTGTTCTCTGCTTCCTTATCCTTTCAACCATTCCCAAGAAGTTGTTTCCCCTTTCGTTAAGAGGTATAAAAATGTCAGTGCCACTGAAAATACAATATCTTTATTCTCGTCTAGGAGACAGGATGTGGTGAAGGTGTTAAGTGTCAGCCATGTCAGATTTTACTTCCTGCTTCATAATCAATCCAATATGGGTTTACAAGGTCCTTGTTATATCCTAGCTTTTCTAAGGAGATCTTGCTTCTAATCTGACCTAGACTGCTCTCACTTCAATTACCCAGGGAAAAAGTTAACAATACCTGGCAATAACCCTCTCCTTCATCCACCTCCTGGCCCTTCTTCCATCTCCAGGGTTATAAAAATGAAGGAAATTTGTTACGACGGATTCACATGGCTTGGGAGTTGCTTGCTGGATGATTTCATAGTCTGGCTATTAACTGTGAAGAAATATGATGCCATCCTTACATATCTGGTTTTAGTTGGGGAAAAAGGCTCAGATGAAAGCCTCAAGAGAGGCAGAGAGGAATGGAGAGAAGGAGAGTTAGGATTCTGGGGACTCTGTTTGAAGATTTAGCAGTGATTAGATGGAATATTTATTGTGCTAATACTAGAGTTTGATGCTCCAGCTTTTAAACTTGTATCTTATGTGCCGGGGTAAAAAGTGACTCTGGGGAATACCATGTTAGTCCAGGTGGAGCAAAGTAGTTGGGAAGGAATATACTGCTTTTTAAGTAGTTGATTTCCCCTGGTGGAGGATCTAATGGTGAGTCTGGCAGCCAAGAAGTCAGAGCTCTTGGATTCAACTTTAGTTCCCATTACCAGATCAACGGGTGGTCTTTAGCCAGACTATTGTCATGGTTAAGAAATTAGGCTCTGGAATCAGACTGATGAAGTCTCAGACTCTGTGACCTTGTAAAAATAAACTCAATGTCTTTGTTCCTCAGTTTTCTTAAGTGAAAAAAAAATAGATTAAAATTTTGTCTAAATCAGATAAGGTATGAATTGTGCTAAGTGTAGTGCCTGATACATAAAAACAGCTTAAAATGAGGACAATAGGAAATAAAATAGAGTGGTGTCTGATAGAATTTCTTGATTCCACAAATGTTTACTGAACACCTACTATGAATTCGTGTGTTGACATTCATATGGTCTTTTGAAAGAAGAGCATCCTGGACACAGCTCCTGCCCTGGGTACTTATATTCTCAATAGAAAGACAAAAGATAATTTAAATATTAAGATATCTAAATAAATGTAATGCAAGTTTATGAATTTAGGAAAAGGGTAATTATTATAAATGTTAATAAAGAATCTCATGAAGATATTAGAAAAATTTAGAGAAAATAAGAGAGTATTTGGTGGTTTTCAGGAAACTATTAGAAACAGTAGCTATAAAGTAACAGAAAATTAGCCTTGAATCAGAAAGTATGGATTAAAATTCAGTGGTTCTATCATCGTCTTGTGTCTGATCCTGGGGAATCTGTCACTTCTCTTTGAGTTTCCACATCTGTAAAATTAATACAAGATATAGTGCATGGATTGTGTGAGTATAGAGCAAGATAACATACACTGAAGTGCCAGGATGTGGATTGCACTAGGGAGCATTTCAAGAGGCAAATATGAAAAGAATGCAAAGTCAATGCTTATTTCTTCTTCCCTTTCCTTTGTTCAAAGCTAAAGAGGCTCTCATTTCACTCCTTTAGTTGCTATGCTATTTGCATGGAAATAAGCAGATTCATTTGGTTAAAAAGGACTCGGGAGTGTGACAAGATGATTCCTTGGACAACATGTTCTATTTCTCCTGCATTAATTCAGCCAACTCCTGAGTGTTCCCAGGATGTCATGTGCAGTCACTGAAAGTTCAAATGGATGGAGCCAGGACTTGCTAACTGGATGTCTGGCCTCAGCTCTTGACTCTGCAAGAGCCTCACTGGGTGAGCCCAGTTAACATCCCCTTCACAGTCTAAAAAGAGATTACAGTACTAGTTACTGCCTCAGGGAAGCTAGAAAGATGAATTAGCTAGCACCGGAAGTTAGAGATTCTTCAAGAGGAAAAACCCTGTCTCAGTTTTACTTGAGACTTTTGAACCGTGTCATCCTTCACTTTCCCGGGTGACTCTATCACCTCTCCAGGATCTAAAAGGCCTTAGGGTAATGTGATAAAGAGACCCATTGTTTTCCCTCCAGGCCATTCTAGGGCAGCTTTTCTTGGTCTTGACAATTTCACAAAGCACTTTACTCTCCTTACACGGTATTGTGCTGGAAATAAAAATGTTTCAGCACACTGTATGATCACAGCATACTTGATGAGAAACTACCTTGAACAAGCCAAAATACAACTCTTAAAACTGTATTTTGGCTTGTTCAAGGTAGTTTCCCATTTTCAAGCTTAAAACTGTAGCTTGAAATTGCAATTTCTTTTTTATTCTAATTTATTTTTATTTCTTGAAGAAATTGTCCATGTTTACTTTTATAACACAGATTCCTCCTTTATTCCAAGGACAAAGTTTTGATATCTCATGGTTATTAATAAAAGCCTACTGTGGGTTGGGGTGGGATACAGGTGGAAGATAGTTACCTAGATTGTATTCATCTTTTATTAAAATCTCAGCTTTAGTAAAATATAATTCACATACTATATAATTCACTCATTTAAAGTGCACAACTTGATGACTTAAGTATATTTACAGGGTTGTTAAACCATCACTACAATGAACTTCAGATCATTTTATGACACCAAAAAGAAGCCCCATACTCAATAGCAATCACTTTTCATTTTCCCCAACCCCTTCTCACCTCAGCTCTAGGCAACCACAACCACTGATCTACTTTCTGTCTCTATTGATTTGGCTATTTGGGACACTTTATATAAGTAGAATGATAGAGTATGTGATCCTTCTTTCATTTTGCTTAGTGTTTTCCATGTTCATCCATGTTTTAGCATGTATCAGTACATTATTGCTAAACAAGGTATCATTATATGGATATTTCACATTTTATTTATCCATTCATCAGCTGATGACGACTTGAGCTGTTTTAACTTTTTGTCTATTATAAATAATGGACATGAACACTTGTGTGGTTTTTTTTTTTGTGATACATTTTCAATTCACTGGGTATAGCTCTAAGAGTGTAACTGCTCTATAACATTTTGAAGAACTTCTTTACTACCTTTCAGCATCCCCACCAGTAGTGTATGAGGCTTCCAATTTCTCTATGTCTTCACCAACACATGTTATTATCTGTCCTTGTGATTGTAGCCATCCTAATGAATGTGAGGCCTTCTATTTCTTTATTGCTCTTTTTTTATGACTTCTTTATTGACTACCTCCTTCATGATTGACATTAATTATAAATTTATGATTATCTCTTCTCTGAAATAAAAATGAGGTCCAGCACTGAATATATCTCTGGGTGGGAACAGGTCACCTGAAGGAGAATGTAATAATAAAAAAAAAATGTCCACCATAGCAGAGGGCTGGCAATTTTACTAGGAGAAAACAAAAAACAATCAATTTTTTTCATGACTTTTCTCCTTTTCCATCAGCCATTTTCCCAGGTGAAATTAAGAGAAAACATTGATGAGAAAAATATAAAACCATGTGAAGTAAACAGAACAGTGCCACATTTCTACTATTTCACTGGAAAACAAACAAACAAAAAAGATATTAGCAAAGGAGACTAGCAGCTCTTTATACCCAAAAGCCAGAGAAAGGAGAACTGACATGAGGCAGGAATAACAGGCAAGAGAACCCACCTTTCAATGACAATGTGACTGGTCTAGGGGGAAAGAAATATTTAACTTGCATACTCAGGCAAAAAGAGAGCTAAAGCACCTTGCCAATGATCAAGATATTTTTTCCTCACAGAGCACTACGTGATATGCATAATATATGGTAAGTTTGATAATGGCTATTTAAGCTAATATTAAGGAGCACTTAATATGTTTAGACATTGGAATAAGTATTTTATGTATATTTTTGCAACAACTCAATAAGGAGTGTATGTGTGTGCACGCGCACGTGTGTGTGTGTGTGTGTGTGTGTGTGTGTGTGTGTGTACCCCATTTTACTCATAAGGAAACTGAGGCATAAACAGATTCAAAAAAATTTGACAATAGTCACCCAGTTAGTAACAAGTACAGGATTTAAGCCTAATCTGGAACCTGATAGTATACCTGCTATCTTATAAACTCTGAAGAGCTATTTAATGAATAAATTGATTAATATTTGCAAATACCACTTTTAAAAATTTAGGAAAGGAAAAAGAGTATTTTTGGAAAAAATGTAAATGAGCAA
Organism: Cephalopachus bancanus; assembly: GCA_027257055.1. Classification (NCBI taxonomy): domain Eukaryota; kingdom Metazoa; phylum Chordata; class Mammalia; order Primates; family Tarsiidae; genus Cephalopachus; species Cephalopachus bancanus. Next base: position 1,826,320 of record JAPVLO010000326.1, read on the forward strand.
AAGGACATGCAGATAAAAGAGATAACTAACCCACCACTTACTTATCTGCTTGTCAATAGTAATTTTTAATTTATTTTTTATTTTAAAGATGTGGAGTACAATTCAGGGTTAGGTATACAAACGTTGATTACGCAGGTACCCTTGTTGATGAGGTGTACCCCTCCCCTAGCAGTTTCCCTCAACTGCCAATCCCACCTCCTCCTCCCCCGGCAGTTTCCCACTACTGCCAATCTCTTTCTTAAAGTATTATGGTAATTGTTCAAGGTCCATTTATGAGTGAGAACATATGACACTCTGTTCTTTGTTTCTGTAATAGATCACTGAGTATGATAGACTCTAAATCCATCCAAGTTGCTGCGAAGTTCATATGTTTTTCTTCTTTATGGCTGCATAATATTCCATTGTGGATATGTACCACATTATTTTTAACCAGTCTAGCATCAATGGGCAGCATGGTTGGTTCCATGTTTTTGGTATTGTGAATAAAGCTGCAACAAACACACAATTAATAGTAATTTAATGTATGTTTGATAGTTAAAATAATTCAATGGCTTTGCCAACTTGTAATCACAATGAGTATAAAATAAATAGTAATAGTATCACAAATGTCATTGCTCCCTGCTTCAACAAAATCTCTGAAACACTCCTGAATCACAGTTCCTTGGGCCACAGTGTTCTCTTCAGTATCTGCTTCCTGATAAATCAGTTCAGAGCGCCACCCTCTTTCCCTTCTGGCAGAACCCACTGTGGATTATCCATGTTCACAACACAAAATCTGCATCCATTCTTCATATCATATTGAGTGTGATACTCTCAATCATATTGAGCTCTCAGTACACCAAAGCTATGCTGGGTTAACACAAATGTAGACAGAAGGCTCTTCTCATATACTTTGTCATTAGAACATCAACTCAGAGCTGGTTGTGCTCCCGAGTTTTTCCGGAAATCATGACATTGTGCACACACTTTGATTATCTTACAGCCGTACTTTGCTTTCTACTGAGATCAAATATGAACTGCTAATGCTAATGCAGCGTACAGAAAAGATTTCAGATGTGCTCTGAGCATTTCTTACCCATCTTTCTTTATGTAAACTCCTTTCCCACATGCAACTGAATTTATTCAACCAGATAAATACCAGAGGGCTGTTTGCCCTACTGGCTGACCAGTCAAACCCAGACATGTCTGAGTCCCAGTGGTGAGTGTAACTTAAACTCAAGCTGACTGTATTATTTTTAAACCCTTAATTATTTTGGAAATTTGATCATATATTTTCTGTAAAGTTTTGTACTGAGGGAGAGGAAACATGTTATATTCTGCCAAATATAATTTGAGAATTGCAGCTTAAATATTTTTCTCTATCACCAAAATGTACTCAGTCAACTAAGATTAGGATAATAGTTATGAGACAGTTTGTTAATCTAAGAACACACAAATCTCACAGAGATGGAATGTGTTTCACTGTTGAGTAAATGAAAATATGTGTATGTGCATGCATATGACTAACAGAATTTGAAATTCAAAAGGTTAAACAAAAATCAACAGTCAGTGATTAAGAGACAAGCTCAATGACACACTTGTACAAATCAAAACATAGATTAAGGGATCATGATTGTTTCGACTTTTTAACCAACTAAAATCTATTGATTTTTTGCTATACCCAAGACACCATGATATTAATAAAAATACAACATGCCAGGTAAATTAATAATTGCAGTGCAGGATAGCATGCCTTGTAACAAGGTAATGGAAAAATTGTATTTGTAGCACAGACTTAAAATAAAAGAGTGATTAAATTATCCCAGAGTTGTCAGAAATATCTTCATTCAAGATGAATATTGAACTACATATAGGAATTTGTCAGCTTTACAAGGTAGATCAAAAGACACAGAGGTATCAATATCACTAAATTACAACATCCAAGAAGCATTAGCCATAATTGGATGGGGCACTTGCTAAAAAGGGCAACGCTGATACAGATTTAGCCTCAGGTTCTGTGTATCTTGGCTGGGTGACAAGTACCAGCCCTATCTTCCCAGACCCACTTAACTGCTCACCCAAAGCCCTCTACTAAGAGCTCTACTCAGCAACTGAGTCACTCAACAGAGCAAGAAATACTTTCTAATCTACCGGTTGGTAATTCTAGGGGTGATGTTACCACTCCCTAACAATCTGTGTACAATCAACCCCTAACGCTCTGGTCTAGCCTACACTTCTATCTTGGTTTATTGTCCATCTAATTAGTTTCCTGCTGAGCCCAGAGTTCTCACTCAAACTAACCTGCTTGTCTAGACCCGTCATGAGTCTAGCTCTTGTCATTTAACTCTTCATCCAAATTCAGAACATTCATTCTATCTCATAGCCTAAAATTAAGTACCCTTTATTCTCTGAAAACCTCTGCAATTAGGGCTTGTTCGTCAGAATGGACATTCCTTGCTGTCAACACCACTTAGGCTTGAGCTTACATTGTCTTCCTTCATTGAACTTTGTACAGTCAATAGCCAACTTTTCCCCGCACCATCTTCTCCTTTTCTCCAGCTGCCTATGTAACCTAGACCTCTCCACTGAACTCGAGAGTCATCCAACAGCTTCATGGATGTCTCCATTTCTGTCACTCATAATTTCCATATATTCAATATACTTACTCATAAAACTCATGGTGCCTTCACTCACCACCTCAATAAGCCAAAATTCCTCTCTGTATTGGATTTCAAGGTTTCTGTACAATTACCTAAGCCAGAACCTAGGAACTTTTCTTAATGGTTCTCTCACTACCTACGAGTTAGTGATTAGGTACTGTTGAGTCTGCCCATCAAATTTCTGACTTTTTAAATTCCCTTTCTTTATCCCAAATCCCGCTCTCATGACCCTATTATTGTTTTTTCCTATAATCTAGCCACAGCTTCCTCTGTAGTATTGCATTCTCTTATTTCCATAAGCCAAAGTCAATATTGCAAACTATAATCTTTCTACATAGTACATCTGATTCTACTATTCTGCTACCTTTATTCCTTAAGTTACTCTCCACTGTCCATAAAATAAAGGGCAAATTCCTAGTTTGGAACTTAATGTCTTCATAATCTATTCTCCAGCAATGCAAACGAATGAGGGTTTCCTATAACAGGTTGTGTTTTTCCCCCTCATTCTTTCCATGATCAGATCTTTTCCTTCTGTCACCACAGAAAAACTCTATTAAACTGTTGGGACTCAGTTTCGCAGTTTCATCCCATGAAGCCTTCTTTAGCAATCTCCTTATATACTCTTTCACAAATTTCCTAAGTATCTCCCTTGTGCCATTTCCATAATTAGTGAATATTTAATCAGGGTACTTAATTAATTATAATTAATTAACTGTATTATCATTAATTTTTGTTTAGCTACCCTCTCCACTAGTCAATAAACTGTGGCATCTTTGATTATTCTACATCTAGTTAAGATTTACTCAACAGTCAGTATATTGACACTTTACAGCAGTAATTATTAGTTCCTGGTGGGCTGTCCTGGTTTATTGTGTGATGTTTAGCAATCTCTTTGGCCTCTACCCACTAGCAAAATATTCTCCCTGATCTCCTGCTAATGATAACCAAGAATGTCTTCAGATATTTCCAAATGATGAGGTATGATGAAATTGACTCCAGGTAAGAAACACTGATCTAATTCAAAGTTTGGCATGCTGTCTTACTTTATAGTTTGATTTAAAAAACAAAAAAGAAAGAAGGGAAAAAGGGAGGGAGGGATGGAGGCAGGGAGGAAGGAAAGAAGGAAACATGAAGAAATATATATACATAAGGCAGGATAGAGAAGCATCTAACAATATGATTATTTTTAAAAGAAAGCCAAAAATTGCACTCAATCTGTGATCAGCCACCTATAAGTTCAAGATTAAACTATGCTTATTTATATCATTGATTGTGGTAAGGTATAGCAGGAAAAAAAGAAAGGGGAAATATGTCAGAGGTAATTTCATAAGAAGAAAGAAGGAGAGAGAAAGCAGAAAATAAGATATGGGTTGGTTGTAGAAAATCAAGAACTACTAATAGCTTCTAAGGCTTATCACATGCATCAGTGATTTGCTGTTATGATTAAGAGCACGGGATCTGGAACAGAGAATCCTGGGTTTATACCTCTATCTCTTTCTCTTCTAGCATCAGGTCCTCATCTGTAAATGGAGATAACAATACTGTCTAAATCTTAGGCTGCTGTAAAGAATACATGATACTTCATATAAAGGATTTAGCAGAGTGTCTGGCACATTTTCATGGTAACTATATATAGTCCTTTCTCTGTATTAAATATTGTTGACATAGTGTTGTGTAGTGTTGTGGGCCCAGATCTGATCTAGAAAGAATGTGCCCCCAAATTGATAATCACATGGGAGAAAGATCTGGGATATAGTCATAGACTCACCAGAAGGCTAGACATTCCTTGGCATTCATACTGTCAAATATTCTGTTTCAGTATTTGGGTAAATACATTTGTATTTTCAGGCCATGTATCCTGGCATTTTTTTTATTTCCATGTAATGCCTAATTTGGAAAAAAGTTTCAAGTCAAGCCTTGAGTCTTTTGTCTTTCCTTGTCACTGGGTCACACTTGGCTTCTCACAGAAGCCATTAACCAAGAAACACTCAGGTACAAATCCCAGAAGAACTTGAATAGGGCTGGGACTGAGAGAAGCTGACATATTTACTGCTATTGACCTAGTCATAAACTTCCTTACGTCAGGAGCCTCAGGCACTGGAGGCTAAGAGCAAGAGGATGGAATAGTGAGGAGGAAATTTTGCCAGTTCCTCCTCAAAAAGTGGTGGATTGAAGGCAGGTCAGAAGTCAACACTGGCTTAACTGTTGTAGTGTGTGCTGGAAAGGGGGCTCCACAGTCCTATAAGGATGCACCATCAGCATCGAATTTCAGTGGGGAAGAGAGCTTGTCTCCTAAATGAAAGTACGGCTTTTACTCTTAGAGCACTTGCAAGCTGATGTAATACTAGTGTCACGTTGATATATGAAGGTCCCTGTGGCATTTAAGAAAATAGCAGCTGCTTGTTTCCTTTCACATGGCCATTTCTTCTGGTTTAAAGAGGCTAGAATTAGTGGTCCCAGCATGGTTTAATCGAAAAGAACTTTTCAGGGTTCCAGTCTTACTTCTGTGAATATAAGTTTTTATTATCTTTTACTTCCCTAGACTCAGTTTTTTATTTGTAAAGGGTGAGGGTTGTACTTTCTAATTTCTAAAATCTTTGTGGCTTCTACTGAGTAAGTCTACAAAGAATGTTTCCATCAGATGATGGTAGACTTCTACACTCTTTGGAGTTCTTCCTTAACTGACTGCAGTGACCATTTGAGGATGGGGTGGGAGTGAGTACCAGTCTGCAAGTTTTGTCCCATCATTTTACATGAATGTTCATATGCTGCTGTTCTTTTCTTACTCTGTGACAGTAAATATAAAAGTACCTTAGTCTTGTTAATATTCTAATTTTAATGCTATTTCAATATGCATTATTGAAACATTTTCTTTTGATGATTTCACTCCACCTGAATCATCTCAATGTGTAAGTGTTATGTCTTAAAATCTTATATCGTTTGCCCTGTGTGTGTGTGTCACACACATGTATATTGGGGACAGTGCAGCAAGAGCAGAGAATGACAGAGGATTTGTGTTACAGGTACCTGTAGGGAGAAAGAAGAAAGAGATTAGAAACCTAAAGAAGCTTGCGTTCTGATCTGCATCATATATTTGTATATTTAATTTCCTCTCTGCCCTCCACATTATTCACACACATGAGTCTGCTTTTTTGGTTCTAAAACTATATTTGAGTCATTTTTATATTCTCTGCAGGGACTCACACATAGGAGATTAACTGAGTAGGATCTCTCCAATTGTATCCTGGAATTTTACCAATCATTCCTTTGGATTAATCATTGTCCTTGGTCATCCACTCTTCTTTTTAATATAGCACATATAATATGTGAGGCATGATTCTCTCCTTTACCCTCACAACAACTCTATGAAATAAATACTATCATTAGCTCCATTTTAAGATTTTTTTAAATGTATTACACAGAGAGGTTAAATACCATCTCCTAAGACACAAAGATAATGGTGGAGCCAATATTCAAAAGTTAAACAAACTGACTTGTGACCTCACATTCCTACCCAATCTCCAATTCTACCTGTGGACTAGAGACAAATCTGAAAAAGCACATTCGCTATTGAACATCTCTTTATGAATTGGTGTGCCCAACACTTGTAGATCGCTAAGATCTGAAATAAAAGAGGAGTTAAAATTTCAGGGTAAAGAAAGACTGGTAGAATTGATTAGAAAAATTCTCAGTTATATTTTGAAAAAAGGACAGTGAGAGCAATAAGAATTTCTATATCAGTGGCTACACTTATCCCACAACATTTTAGTTAACAACTAAATACCCTAATCAACCAGCTTCAAACTGGCATACACAGCTGTTCCTCAGATGCCTATGAAGCTTCAAAATCAAAACAAACAAAACAGAATAACCTCAAAAGCAAGAACTTGCTTACACTGCTGATGGGGATATAAAATGGTACAGATAATTTGGAAAATAATTTGGCAGTTTCTTAAACAGTTAAACATGTACTTCCCTGTAACCCAGCAATTGCACTTCTGTTATCACACAAGAGAAATGAAATCTTATGTTGATACAGAGACTTGTTCATGAATATCTGCAGAAACATTATTCATGATAGCCAAAACCTGGAAGCAACCCCAATGTCAATCAACTGGTACATAAACAATACACAGTATATCTATATAGTGGGATACTACTGAGTAACAAAAAGTAATGAAATCCCAGTACATGCAATGACATAGATGAATATAAAAAACATCATTCTAAGTGATAGAAACCACACAAAGTACTATATAGTGTGTAATTTAATTTTTATGAGATTTGTGGAAAAGGCAAAACTAGAGAGGCAGGAAGCATTTACGGAAGACGGAGTAGGGACACAATTAACTACAAACTGGCACAGGTTAAGTTTTTGAGGGTGATGAAAGTATTATAAAATTGGATTATGACTGTGGTTGAACAACTATGTAAATTTACAAAACCTGCGCTAATTTTTTTCTTAAAATGAGTGAATTGCATGGTGTATAAGCAATACTTTAATAAAACTGTTTAAGCCTTCCTCTAGACTTATTAAGCCAGAAACTCCTGGTACTTTTTTTTTAATGTGGGAAAACATTAACACAACACTAACACAAAATGTACCATTTTGACCATTTTTAAGTATCTAGTTTAATGGCATTAAATACATTCGCATTGTTGTACAACCATCATCAATATCCATCTCCAGAACACTTTCATCATGCAAAACTGAAACTCTGTAAGAATTAATAAATAATTCCAAATTCCCCACTACCCCAGCTCTTGGCAACCATTCTACTTCTATCTCTAAGATTTTGGCTATTCTAGGTACTTCCTATCCGTGAAATCACATAATATTTGTGTTTTGGTGTATGATTTATTCACTCAGCATAATGCCTTCAAGGTTCTACCACGCTGCAGTGTGTTTCAGAATGTTCTTCCTTCCTAAAGAATGAATTTTTATTCCATTGTATGTAAATACAACATTTTATCTATCTATTTATCTGTCAATGGACTTTTTGGTTGTTGTGAATAATACTGCTATGAGCATTCGTGCACCTTGATACTATTTTTTAAATATGTATTTTCTCTTTGGGGGGAAGGGGAATCAATGGCTTTAATTATATTTCAAAGGAGTTTGTGATCCAAATTCTGGTCACATAACTGACTGGGGATGAGTCTAGTCATTAAGAATGGATTACATACTTTCTATAGCAATGTATACTTATTATTATATACTTACTAGATTATATACTCACTAGAATTAAGCAACAATATAGAGATAATGACTATTGTCTTACTAATCTTTCATCATCATGTATCAGGCTCTACCCAGACAGTTTTCATTCATTTTAACATTTAGCCCTTAGAATATACTTATGATCTTCACTTATGAGGCAATGGAAATTCCGAAATTTACTCAAATTCAATAGAAAGTTTTTATTTAAATTCAACTTTTTTTCTGACCCAAAGGTTATGTTCATAATCACTTTGCTACCCTACTTCTGGAGAGAGATGCCATTGACTCATTTGGCTAGTTTTGAAATGGTTGTAAGTTGGAGATGCATTTTAGGAAAAACTGGTGTTTTAATTCAAGAAACAAAGCAAACACTCCTCATACTTTGGGGTATAATTAACAGACTCTAATAGCTAAAAGGAAGGCTTACAACTCAAGCAGTGATTACATTTTAGATCTGATTTGGGACTCTCTTATGCAAACATTAAGCCATTTGGAATTAGTCCAGTTCTATTTAAACTAAATCTTCTTAAACGTCTTTGTATTTTCTTCCCACATCTGGAACAGAGAGGAAAGACTACTTTACCATAGCAACAAAGCCTGCATGGTTTTTGACCATCGCTCTTTTTAAGGAATTCTTTATCCACGAATCCCAGGCAGGTGTCAGGAGAGAGTATACAAGAAGCTATGCGTGTTTCCAACCCTAATTCAAAGCAGGTTTTCCCACCAAAAAGTTCACAATGGCCTGGAAGCAAGTCAAGCAGTTCTTTCACAGATGGAGATTGTGCTCAGATGCAAATAAAAGTCTTCTAGGGATAGATTTGTGTTCCCAACTTTGACAGCTGCATTCTCACCTGGGTTTTCGAGTAAATCTCTTGGCGGCAGCTAAATGGTTTTCCTATTAAAATGTAAACACTTGCCTTTTCCTTTCCAGGGTTTTGTTCTCTGTTGCCTCAATTTCTGTTAATAGAAACTTTGGAGACAAATACTAAGAAAAAGAAAACATTCAATATTGAGCTTGTTGCCCACAGATCTGATCAAAAGTGTCAGTTTGGAAAGTATAGCAGAACAGGAACTGAATAGATGTGTGATTTATAAAAGTAAAATGGTTAATGGTGGGCCTTCCTTAATTATTCTGTATTTGCATGCCATTGTACCAAGGCATACCCACTATTTTTAAAGAATGTGACTTCACAGCTAGACTACATTCTGTAAGGGCTGTGCTTGGGTTCCCATTATCTTTGTATCCCATCTGTCTTCAAACACCCAAATAGTATTTTAGGCAATAATACTTCAAAGGTGTTTCTGTTTCTGTTTAACTATATCATCAGGAGTAACATATTATTTAGTTTTCCCACTTTTAGTGATATTAAGATTGATACACAGTGATTTTTGTTTTGTTTTTACTATGGACTGATACTATATACACAAAAATATCTCAAGAGAATAACTTGGGGCTGCTGAAGTCTGTGGTTTTCACAAACCTATCCAGGAGTTAACAGAAACTTGTTGCTTTAACTTGAGGCTTCTGAAGAGGATTAGGATGGATGCTCCCAGAGGGGAAAGGGATGGAAACTTCTACTGTGAGATGAAGGAAGAACTTGTCAAAGGTAATATCCTGCTCACTGGAAAAAGACGGAATTTGGGTGTTTGGATGTAAGGTGGCAAAGACTTATAATTTCCTTTGCACAGTATGCCAGGAAATAGTTGGACCTCGTATTATATATGGTACTCTAGAGCTTGAAGAGGCTGGGCACTAAGAGTCATGTTTTCAGGAGTTGTGGTAAGAATCCACATGGTATATTTGCATTGTAACCAGCATTTCTGTGTGCATAATGACATTGGAGAGTCCTTTTGTGACAGAAAGACCAATGGTAATGACTAAGGCAAGTTATAGATCATTATTATGGGCCTCCTTGCTCATCCTACCTGTTCTGCATAATCTCAGAGACCTTGTAACACCATAGGAGGAAGAAGGAACTATGAAAATAGTTTGTATTGTATAGCTTAAGGGTTTTGGTAAATGAGACCTTGGAACCAGATTTTACTTGACATAGTGGGACTATAATCGTCATAGTGAACATTTCATGATGGGCCAGGAACTTTCCTAAGCACTTATATTTGCTAACTAGATTCTCACATTTCACATAAGAGGAAACTGAGTCACAGAGATGTTAATTAACCTATGTAAGTCTCCACAACTAGCAAGTGCAGAGTCAGAGTTTGGAACCCAAGTAGTGTAGCCAGTGTCTCATTTAGGTGAAACATGCTTTATGTCCATCACAAGTTTAAGAAAAAGAAAGGATGTATGACTATTGAGTGAGACAATTCCCTACACATATTCAGATCTTTTGTTCAAGGAACTCCTTATGCTTCTTTGTATTTACCTTCAGGTAATATTGGGAATAATGCTGAGATTGATAAATACGTACTATATTTGACAGAGGTTCATTGAAAGTCATTGTTGCACCATTCTCAGAAGGGAGCACTTGAAGGTGAATTAGTCTTTCTAATTTAGTCTTCCTTTCCCCAAGTCCCTCATCTAGACACTCTCCTAGTCTAGACTGCAGGGAATGACAGATAGATGTGACTGAATATTTTATTTTATAACTGTTCAGCTTAGTAGTTCTGATAACCATGTATGTCTTGCAAATGGAGTTTGATGTAGTTTCTTCTTTCAGGCAGTACATGTATATTTCTTCCTGCTATTTTTGCTAACTTTTTTTTTCAATATGTCCTGAGTAAAAGCCAGTTCAGCCCCCAAACAACAACTCAACTATTTCAGATGTCCTCTGCCCTGTTGCAAAAAGTTCACACTCAAGCAGACAGCACAGACTGGGAGGTTTGTGAACTAGTGGACAGCCACTGGATTCTGTCCAAACCCCATTAGCCTATGCCCAAGAAGGTCTAATGGGATCCACTGTCACATTGCCATGATTTATTATACCTGAGCCTTTTAAGAGCAAGAGAAACATTCCATTTTATTTTCTCTCCCACCCTGTGATTTTCACCCTATTACTGAGTTCAGTTCAGGTGGCCTAACCAAAAGAAAAGTTGCTGAAAGTGGATATTGTTTTTTCCACAGAGTCCTCAGTTCTTTTATCTTCCCACTTCTCCATCTTGCAGCCCATGCCCTTTTTTCTTTCACCTAACTCACCTCCATCTTGTTTTTCTGTCCCAGTATCTTCCCTTAAGACTGAGGGTGCTATATTGCTAAATAAATATCTTGTCGGTTGTTCAGATTCTCTTTGGTTTAAGCTGTTATCTTTTAAATAAAACTTGACTTTTTAAAGATCTGGTTTGTTACCTCAGTTTTTGAAGATGTTGTAATAACAGATTTGAAGAGTGTCTGAGAGAAATTAAGAGATCAGTTAAGAGGCTCCCACTATAACCCAAGCAAGCAGGGATGGTGGCTTGAGAAAGTGGGAACTGAGAAACCCAGACACATTTAGATATGAGAGCAAGGCAGGCCACTCTTAAGAGGAAACTCTTGCTTAGGAGACTATAAATGGTAAATTAGTGTTATTCATTTCTAAAATAATAGCAAATGAATTAGAGCCAGTGTCACTCTTATTCAGCAGTCAAGAGCAGTCATATTGATTCTGTTCATGCAGCTGCCTCTGGAAAGGCAAGAAAAAAGCAAATGCACCACACATGAAAAGCAAGGTAAAAAGTTCTGCTCCCAGTGGCAGAATGAATGTATTATTTTAAAAACATGTTAAAGGGAAAAATATACTTTCAATAGTATAGGACTAGAATTCATGAATAATTTCTGAAAGACATGCTTCAGGTAAGAGGAAATGATGCTAAAGGAAGTTTTGAAATATAAAAAAATAATAAATTGGCTTACAAAATAATAATAATGATTTCTAACTTGAAGATAAATCATAATAACACAAAATATTTTTAAAAGTATAAAATGCTGAGACAGAATAATAGATTTAAAGTTGATATGCTTTATTAGCTTATTATTCAGGAACATTAATTGACTTTAGAATTTTGTTGAATATATATATGTTTAGAAACTACTCGGAATGAAATTAGTGTGTGACATCAAATAGTAGAGGGGCAAACCCTACTGTTGTCTCTGGAATTAAAAAATAATAAAACTTGATCTTCTTTAGGTACTTATTTCACAAGTGATTAATAAAGGGAACCAGCCAGGTTGAGCTCTCACTGGTCATGGAGCTGAACTTAAATTATAACTTACATGGGACATAAAGTCAAAGGAAGACCTCCCAATCCCAAATCTCAAAACTGAAGTAAACAAGCCATCATGAGTGGCAACAAAAATAATAAACAGCCATTTTAATCCCCAAAGCCTCATGTATTGGAATATTCATATGCAAAATTTTGGTGTTAAATAGTTTAAATAATTAAATTAGACATTTAAAACAAGAATAAGAAATGATAGAAGGCTTTAAAAATAACCAAAAGGAGATTATAAAAAAGAAAAACTTTATCATTAAAATTTTATAAGATCAATAGATTATTTAAATAGAACATTCAACAGTATTTCAGAAAGAGTTCAAAAAGTTAACAAAAAAAAATAGGCCTAGAGTAATTATCACTATTTTGTACAGAGATCAAAAGATATGAAATAGGAAAGATAAAATAAGATGAAGGAAATAATGAAAAGCACTATCAAATAGCTGATTAAAGGTCAAATTTTTCTATTGAAGTAAAACTATATTTTGTGAGATAAGGATTGAAAATGTCTAGAAAAGATGAAGGAAAAAAAAACTCTGAGCTTTTGGACACCCAATGAGCCCTAAGAAGGATTTTAAAAAGATAATAACTCTGATAAAACACAAAAGAAAAAGAGATAAAGTAAAAATTCCTAGCATAAAAAGATAGATTGTCTATGATGAAATAACAAACTCAGATCTGGCTTTTCAATAGCAGTTGTGGAAAAGACAGCAAAATTATACTTTCAGTGTTCTGAAAGAATCCCAGCTAATTATCGAAGAAGGAGAAAGGAATAAAGACATTTATTTTAAAGCAAAATTGACAGATTTGACTCAAACAACTCATATAAATAATATCTGAAAAATATGCTTTAGGTAAAAAGAAAAAGAGCTTAAAGAAAATTTTGAGATACAAACAAAAGTAATAATAATAATGGTTAATTTGGGAGATAAAACATCATGACACTAAAATATCAGAAAGTGATACAATACTGAGATGGAGTGATAAAATTGAAGTTAATGTATTATATTAACTTATTGTTCAAAGACATTGACTTTAGACTGTTAGTAAAATATACATATTTTTAGAAACCACTGAAAGAATGGAACTAGTGTGTGGCCTATAAAACAATAGGGAGGCAAAATTGAATATAAAATTAAATAAGTGCATATAAAGACAGAAAATAAAATAAAAATAAAATGAGGACTATAGAGAAAACAAAAAAAATTAGAAATATCTCACATACACATATACACACACAATACATACAATTATAACAAATATTAATAGATTAAAATTTTCAGTTAAAAGACAGAATTTCAAACTTTTTTAAACAAATGAAACTATATACTGCCATAACGAATTCAAATTATCCTAAAAATAAGAGCACAGAAAGGTTAAAGATAAAAGAATGAATATATATACGTGTGTGTGTGTGCGTGTGTGTGTATACATACATCTCAGATATACTTATACAATGTAGTACTTTACTATTGAATAATAGAATTTAATATTAGTTTTAAAATTTAAGGCCAATAATTTGGTAATCTAAAGATAAAAAGCATCACTAACTAAATTTCTTAAAAGAGTTTCAATTCACCCATGTGTTTACTAGTACCTAAATTGTGTGCATATAACAAAAGAACCTCAAATTCACAAAGCAAAAATCTATTTAGTCAGGACGGTCAGAATAAATTAACAAGCTTGCCAACACAGTAAATATTTTAATACACTTCTCTTGATATTTAATTGACCAATGAGATAAAGTAAGTGAAAAGAAAGAACAGAGGTGGAAAACTAGCGTCCACAGGCCAACCTGCCACAATTTTTGGTAAACACAATTTTATGGCACAGAATCATTATTATTGTTTATGAACTGTTGATGGTTGCCTTCGTGTTACAATTCAGAGATGAATAGTTACAACAGCAAGTATATGGCCCTCAAAGCCTAATCAATTGATCTGGATTTTGTGTTATGGAAAATCTTTTTTTTTTTTTTTTTGAGTTTTCAAACAAAGTTTATTAGCAAGAAAAGAAAGATAAAGGAAGAAGAAAGATTCATGGCAGAAAGACCTGCCATGGGCAAGTTTTTTAAAGAAGAAAAACCACCAGAAAATCTTAATTAATAATTTTTAAATGTTATTAGGTTATACTTTACATACAATGAAATGAGTGGACCATAATCTGATGAAATTTGACACTTGTATACTCCTAATGTAATTACCTCAAAAAACAAGATATACAACATTTCCATTTCCAAAAGTTCCATTTTGTCCATTTAGGTAATTTCTTCACCCTTCCCCCAGACCCACCGACTCAGAGGCAATGACTTTCTTATTTCTATCACCACAGATTAGTTTTATTTATAATGAGATCATAGAATATATGCTCTTTTCTGTCTGGCTTATTTTACTTTGGAAAACTTTTTTTTTCTTTTTCAAATTCAACCATGTAGCATGTACCAGATATTGTCAAGTTGTATTAAATTATGTGAGTATTTCACAATTTGTTCACCTATTTTCTTGTTGATGGACATTTGGATTGCTACCAGCTTTCCATTATTATGAATAAGGCTGCTATTAGCATTCCTGTGCAAGTCTTTTTGTAGACATGTTGCTATATCTGTCGAGTAAATATCCAGGAGTGGAAGCTCTGTCACTGTATAAATGTATGCATTTTCATAAGAAACTACCAAACAGTTTTCCAAACTTGTACCAATCTCACTAATAATATACCAAATATTCAATTATTTCAAAGATTGGGCAACATTTGGCATTGTCAGTCTTGTTGAATTTAAATGAGTGTGAAATGATATCACAGAGTGGTTACAATTGACATTACTTTATTGACTTGTAATTCTGAGCAACTTTCATGTACTTATTATCTATGCCTATATCTTATTTTGAGGAAGTGTCTATTTGTCTTTTGCTTTATATTGGGTTGCCTTTTATTGTTTGTAAAATATTTTTCTCCCTGTATCTGTGTAAGTCATTTGACAGATACATAATTGTGAATATATTTCCTAATCTTTTGATTGCTTAATCATTTTAACCTGTCTTTTGATTCGTAGAAATATGTAATTTTAGCAAGTTTTGTTTATCAAGCATTTTCTTTTAAGAATAATGTTCTTTATTTCATCTATGGACCTAGTATTTACATTTTAGAACTATACTTTATCTCAGATTGGCATGTGTATGGAATGAAGTCAGAATTATACACATATGTTTCTTATAAATGAATGGAATAAACAGTTTTTCAACAAAAGATGGTAAAAAGAATTTTTCCTATTAAATTGACTTGTCAACTTTGTTAAAAATTATTAGGCATAAATATTTAACTTTATTTCTGGTCTCTTTTTTCAATTCTAGTGATAAATTTATGTAATCTTACACCAATATCATTGTGTCTTGATTACCATGAACTTATATTAGATTTAAAATCAGATAAAGTTTTCCAAATTTGTTTTTTCTATTTTCAAGATTGTTTTGTTGTTATATATTCTTTAAGTTCATATATATATGTGTGTATATTTCTATCACCACAGATTAGTTTTACTTATCTATATATATTCTATTATATATATATATATATATATTCTAAAATTCTTTATAGAAATGTTGGTATTTTTATTGGAACTGTTTAAATAAATCAATATACCTATTTATGTAGGATGTACATCTTGACAATCTTGTCTTCTAACCTGTGAACATATTATATCAATCCACTTATCTAGGTCTTCTTGAATTAATCACAGAATTATTTTATTTTAGCACCTTACACATATTTTTAATTTTAATTTTAATTTTTTGAGTCAGGGTCTTGCTCTGTCATCTAGGCTGGAGTGCAGTGGCACAATCACAACTCACCATAACCTTAACTTCCTAGGCTCAAGTGACCCTTCTGCTTCAACCTCCTGAGTAGCGAAGACTACAAGTGTGTACTACTATGCCTGGCTAATTTTCTGATTTTTTTTATAGTAAAATTTTGCTATATTGCCCAGGCTAGTCTTGAACTCCTGACCTCCAGTGCTCTTCCTGCCCTGGCCTCCCAAAGTGCTGGGATTACAAGCATGAACCACCACACCTGGTGGTTTTTTTAGATTTATTTTTAGGTATTTGATTTTTATGCTGATGTAAACAGAATTGCTTTCAAAAAATGTATTTTTCAATAGTTACTTGATGGGTACCTTTGTTTTGCACTGTTGCAATAGAATGCCTGAGACTGGGTAATTTATAAAAACAGAAATTTATTTTTTATGGTTTTGAAGACTAGGAAGGCCAAATCAAAAAATAAGTAGGTTTAGTGTCTGGTGAGGGCTGTTCTTTTTGCTTCCAAGATGACATTTTGTTACTGTATCCTGCAGAAGGAAGGAAAGATGTGTCTTCACTTGGCAGAAAACAGATGGAGAGAAAGGAGTGAACTGTTAACATCAAGTCTAACATCATTAATTCATTCATGAGGGTGTGGCCCTCATGACCTAAATATCTTCCAAAAAGCCACACTTTTCAATACTGTGGCATTGGAGATTAAGTTTCTAAGACAAAAGATTTTTGAGTACATATTCAGACCATAGTATTCTTTCTCTGGCACCCCAGAAAAAGAACAGTGGCCTCACAAGACAAAAGGTGGAAGGACAAAAAGAAGCAATCTTTCATCATCGAGTCCTTTTATAATGGTGTTGATCTATTTATGAGAATGGAGCTCTTATAATCTAAAAAGGTCACACCTCCCAATAGTGCTGCATTGGGGATTAAGTTTCCAACTCATGAGTTTTGGAGGACATATTTAGACTATAGCAATGATGTATAGATATACTAGTTCCTATGGTCTTTATGTTGATGCCTTAGGTTTTTCTACATGTATAGTTATGTTGTATGCAGATACCCACCATTTTACTGCATCCTTTTTCTATTTATGCTTTTTCATTTTTTTATTATTGCCCTAACTAACTTTTTTTTTTTTTTTGAGTTGGAGTCTCACTCTGTTGCCCAGACTGGAGTGCAGTGGCCGCTTCCGGCCACCGCAGCCTCTACCTGCTGGGTTCCAGCGATCCTTCCACCTCAGCCTTCCGAGTAGCCGGAATTACAGGCGCACGACACCACGCCCGGCTAATTTTTGATTTATTGTAGAGATGAGGTCTCGCTGCCCAGGCGGGTCTCGAACCCATGGGCTCAGGCAATCCACTCACCTCAGCCTCCCAAAGGCGCGGGATTACAGGCTGAGCCACCGAGCCCCGCTGCCCTAACTAATTTTCAGTACAATATTCAGAAGTTGAACAGATGTGATGAGAGCAGAAATCATTGCTTTGATGCCAATCTTAAGGGGAAATTTTTGATTTTTTTAAGAAAATGTTTTATTTTAAAGATGTGGGGTGTAATTCAGAATTAGGTATATAAGTGGATCATACAGATAAAGCTTGGACCTCCCGTTGGTCCCCACTTCACCTGGTTTGAGATCAGGTACCCCTATTGATGTTATGTGCCCCCCACCCCACCCCTGACAGTGTCCCCAAACTGCCAATCCCTTTCTTATTGTATTATGGTAAATGTTTAGGGTCTGCTAATGAATGAGAACATGTTGTATTCAGTTCTTTGTTTCTGTGATAGATCACTGAGTATGATAGACTCTAAATCCATCCAAGTTGCTAAGATGTCCATAATTTTGTTCTTTATGGCTGCGTGATATTCCATCATGTATACATACCACATTTTTTTTAGATAGTCCAGTTTTGATGGGCAGCATAATTGGTTCCATGTTTTTGCTATTGTGAATAGTGCTGCAATAAACATGAGTGTGCAGTTATCTTTTTTGTAGAATGATTTAAGTTTTACTGGGTATATTCCCAGAAGGGGAATTGCTGGGTCATAGGGAAGGTCAATTTCTAGTTCTTTTAGAAATTGCCACACTGTTTTCCATAGAGGTTGAACTAGTTTGCATTCCCACCAGCAGTGTAGAAGTGTTCCCTATTCTCTGCATTCTTGCCAACATCTGTTGTTTTTTGTTTTGTTAATGATGGTCATTCTTACTGGAGTTAGGTGGTATCTCAATGTGGTTTTGATTTGCATTTCTCTGATGATTAGTGAGGTTGCACTTTTTTGTGTATCTGTTGACTGCTCATATGTCTTCTTTTGAGAAGTATCTATCCATGTCTTTTGCCCATTTTTTAATAGGGCTGTTTGGTTTTTCCTTTTGTCTTGTTTGAGTTCCTTACAAAGATCTACAGGTCCTGTTTGTTAGACCTTTATCAGATATGCAGTTGGCAAATATTTTTTTTTCCCATTCTGTGAGCTGTCTCCTCACTCTCTTGATGAGTTCTTTTGCTTTGCAGAAGCTTTCCAGTTTGATGAGGTCTACTTGTTAATCTTACCTTTTATTGCATGGGTTTTTGGTGTTTTGATCTGAATTGTTTGCCTATTCCATTTTCCATAAGGGTGTCTCCTCTGTTTTCTAAGATTCTTAATGTTTAAGGTTTTATGTTTAGATCCATTTGGATCCATTTAGAGTTGATTTATGCTTTGATCCATTTGGAGTTGATTTTTGTTTATAGTGGTAGGTAAGAATCCTGTTTCATTCTTCTGCACATGGTCAGTCATTTTTTCCCAGCACCATTTACTGAATAGATTCTCCTCTCCCCAGTGGTTGTTGGAGACTTTGTCAAAGATGAGTTGGTTGAGAAATGAGATTTTGCTTCTGGAACCTCTATCCTAGTCCATCGATCTATATGCCTGTTCTTGTGCTAACACCAGGCTGTTTTGATTATTGTAGACATTATAAAATTTAAGTCTAGATGAGTGATACCTCCTACTTTGTTTCTTTTGCTAAGAATTGTTTTGGCTATTTGTGGTTGTTTATGTTTACATATGAATTTCTGTATTGTTGTTTCCAGTTCTAAGAAGAATTATGTTGGTAATTTAATGGGTATTGTGTTGGATCTGTAGACTGCCTTGGGTATGATGGACAATATTGATTCTTCCAATCCATGAGCATAGGATATTTTTGCACTTGTTTGTGTCTTTGTGTCATCTTTGACTTTTTTGAGCATGTTTTGTAGTTTTCGTTGTAAAGATCTTTCACTTCTCTGGTTAGGAAGATGCCACGGTATTGCTTTTATTTTTTGGCTACTGTGGAATTGTGCTTTTTATTTGGTTCTCTGCCTGTCTGTTGTTGGTGTATAAGAATGCGACTGTCTTTTGCACATTGATTTTGGACACTGAGACTTTGCCAAAGTCCTTTATCAGTGCAAGGAGGTTTTTGACAGATTCTCTTGGATTTTCAAGGTATAGGATCGTATCACATCAGCAGAGAGGGATAATTTGACTTCTTCTTTTACTATTTGGATACCCTTGATTTCTTTCTCTTGTCTAATTGCTCTAGCTAGGACTTCCAACACTATGTTGAACAGAAGGGGTGAGAGTGGGCAGCCTTGTCTTGTTCTGGTTTTCAGGGAAAATGCTTCCAATTTCTGTCTGGTTAGAAATATGTGGGCTGTGAGTTAATCATAGATGGCTCTTACTATTTTGAGGTATATTCCCTCTATGCCTAGGTGTTCAAGAGTTTTTATCAAGAAGGGATCCTGGATTTTATCAAAAGCTTTATCTGCATCTAATGATATAATCATGTGGTTCTTGTTTTTATATCTGTTGATGTAATTAATTACATTTATGGTCTTGCAGATGTTGAACCAGTGCTGTATCCTAGGGCTGATGGCTACTTCATCATGGTGGATGATTTTGAGATGTGTTGTCAGATCAAATTTGCTAGAAACTTGTTGAATAATTTTACATCTATGTTCATCAGGGATATTGTTCTGTAGTTCACTTTCTCAGTTGGACGTTTACCTGGTTTGGGTATCAGTGTGATGTTAGCTTCATAAAATGATCTGGGCAGAGTTCTGCCCTTCTTGAGTGCCTGTAATACTTTCAATAGAATTGGTGTTAGCTCCTCCTTGTATGTTTTGTATAATTTCACTGGAAATCCACCCGGTTGATGGCTTTTTTTAAATAGGTAGTTTTCTTATGACAGATTCAATTTCCTGAGTTGTTATTGGTCTATTTAGGATTTCAATTTCTCCTTGTTTCAACCTTGGGAGGTTGTGTGATGTCAAAAAACCCTCCATTTCATTTAGGTTATCGAGTTTGTTTCCATACAGGTGTGCATAGCACTCTCTGATGATTAGCTATGAGCACACATCAAGAAAATAGAAAGAGAACAAGTTAACAGCCTAACAAATCACCTAAGTGAGCTGGAAAGGCAAGACCACCAAAACTGTAAATTCAGCAGAAGAATCCAGATCACCAAAATAAAAGCCCAAATATGGGACATAGAAGACAAAAATACCGTAGAAAAAATACTGACCCTGTATTTCTTCAGGGTGAGTTGTGATTTGATCTTTTCATTTCTAATTGTGTTTATTTGGACTTTTTATCTCTTTTTCTTGGTCAATTGGATAGTGATCCATCAGTCTTGTTTATCCTTTCAAAGATTCATCTTTTTGCTTCATTGATTTTTTTCTAGGGTATTTTTGTCTTCTATGTCTTGTATTTGGGCTTTAACTTTGGAGATACAGATTCTTCTGCTGAAGTTACAGTTTTGGTGGTCTTGCATTTCAAGCTCCCTTTGGTGATTTGTTAGGCTCTTAACATGTTCTCTTTCTATTTTCTTGATGTATATTCATAGAGATATAAATTTCTCTCTCAGTACGGCTTTCATGGCAGCCCAGAGGTCTTGGTAAGATGTTTCTTCATTTTCATTTGTTTCCAGGAATCTTTTAATTTCTGTTTTGTTTTCTTTGTTGATCCAGGAGTTATTCAGCATCATGCTGTTTAGCGTTCGTTCATGTCTCTGTGGGGTTTGGGGGAATTTTGTAGGTGGTGATATTTATTTTTATTCCACTGTGGTCTAAGAAGGTGCAAGGTAGTATTTCAGTCTTGTACAATTTGTTTATGCTTGATTTGTGGACAAGGATGTGGTTAATCTTGGAGTACGTTCCATGTGGCAATGAGTAGAATGCATATTCTGTAGTTGTTGGGTAGAATGTTCTGTAGGTATCTGCTAAGTCCATTTGGTCAAGCATCAAGTTGAAGTTCTGGATCTCTTTATTGATTTTTTTGCCTCAATGATCTATCTAGGGTTGTTAGTGGGGTACGTAAGTTTCCAGCTATGATATAGTGCTAGAGTCAATATCTTTTTTTAGTTTACTTAGTAGCTGTTTTCTAAAAGCTGGTGCTCTTATGTGGAGTACATATTTGTTTAAGATGGATATTTCTTGTTGATGAATCAAACCTTTTATCATTATGCAGTATCCTTTCTTATCTTTTTAAATTTTTGGTAACTTAAAGGTTGTTTTGTCTGATATGAAGATTGGGACTCCTGCCTTCTTTTGTGATCCATTTACCTAGAAATCCATTTTCCATCCTCTAACTTTCAGACTATGGGCATCCCTTGTGGTGAGATGAGTTTCCTGGAGACAGCATATTATGGGGTCATGGTTTTTTTTATCCAGTTTTCCATTTTATGTCTTTTCAGTGGTGCATTTAGTTCATTCACATTTAAGATGATTATTGAAATGTGAGAGTTTGTCCCTGTCATAATGCTCTAATAAGGCTGTTTTGTTTTCATTTAGCTTTTGTGTTCATATATGTGTGTTTTCATTTTTGAGGGTATGCTATGTGTTCTGCTGCTTCTGTGCATGTGATCTTGTGAGTATATGGTCTTTATTTTTTTCTTCTGTGCATAGCCCCTTGTTAAGCATTTCCTGTAGAACTGATCTCAAAACACCATATTCTCTTAGAGATTGGATGTTTGGGAAGGATTTTAATTCTCCCTCACTGATGAAGCTTAGCCTGACTGCATAGAAAATTCCTTGTTGAAATTTTTTTATCTCTGAGAACATTAAAGATTGGAGTTAAATTCCTTCTAGCCTGTGGTGTTTCTGCAGATAAGTCTGCAGCAATTCTAATTGGTCTCCCCTGGTAGGTAGTCTGGCCTTTCTCCCTTGCTGTCTTTAGTATTTTTTCTTTTATACCTACTTTGTGTAGGCAAATTACTATGTGTCTAGGAGTTGGTCTTCTCACAAGATGTCTTACAGGGGTTCTCTGAATCTCTTGTGCTTGTATAGTCATCTCTCTGGCCAGATGAGGGAAGTTTTCTTGAATGACCTCATGGAATGTTTGTTCCAGTGTATTTTCTGTTTCTCTTTCTATTTCAGGTATTCTTGTCAGACATAGATTTGGTTTCTTGATAAAATCACACATCTCTTGGAGACTTACTTCTTTCTTCTTAAGTTTTTTTCCCGATATTTTTAATAGATTGGGTTAATTCCATATTTTGGTCTTCCAGTTCCGAGATTTCTATCTTCTGCTTAGTCAATTTTATTTCCTATGCTTGTCAGTTTGTCATTTATTTCTTGGATAGAGTTATTTATTTCTGCTGTTTCTAAGTATGCTTTCTTGAGTTTGTCCAGCTCTGCTGCAGTTTCATTTAGTTTTAGCCCTTGCATTTCTTGATTTTTATTCATTTTATCCAACAATTCTCTGATCTCCTTAAGTACCTTCTGGGTACTGTTGTTTTTGGAGATAGCCTTTGTTTGTACCCCAGTATCTATTGCTTCTAGCACTGACTCTTTACTAGGGCTTTCATTGCCAGCAGTTCTTCATTGGGTCTACTTCATTTTAGCAGTCCCTCTGTCTTTTTCTTTAATTCTGTTTAGTGGAAAGTGGAGAAGTATTCACTTCTGATATTTACTCTACCTTTTGTTCTTCTTTGAACAGGGGTTCTGAGTTTGCTCAATTATAAAGTAGGGATTAGGGTGGGGCACTGTGCTGTCTCTGTACAATTTTGAGCTTTTACTAGAGGATGAGGGGGGGCTGCAAGGATTCAGAACCTATTGTCAGGTCATAATGCTTGCTATCTGGTGAATGGACTAGCTGGCACTCGCTCTCTGTCTCTGCACAACATGACCTTACAATGGGTATGTTTTCATGGCCTCTGAGTCCAAGACAAGGTATATGAGGGAAAAGAGTGAGGATAAGGAGGGAAAATGGGAAAGGAGGAGAAAGGAAAATAAAAGAGAAAAACAGAAAAAAAATACACCTTAAAAAATCAGAAAAAACAAAGAACAAAGAAAGAGAAATAGAGAAAGGAAATAAAAGAGAAAAACAACCAGCAAACATAGCAACCAAATGAGATAATCAAACAACCAAACTAATATGTCACCAGGTTCCTTCTCGGTCAGTTCCACTGTCTGCATCTATCACCCAGCAGCTGGCTCTGGGGTTTTGCATCTGCCATTACCCACCAGGGCTTGTGCAATGTTCTCTGAGGTCACAAAGAGCAGCCCCCAATGCAACACAGAGATTAGTGTCTGGTCTCAAGATGCAGGTCTGCTGTTCCACAGAGGCTGCCCTGGAGCTCTTCTCTGCCCAGGCATTAGAGAGTCTGCTCAGTTTCTCTGTCAGGAGCTATTGCTCTCTTCTCAGCAGCTGCCAGTCTCTGAATCTCAGGACCTGGTGGCAGGTCTCTGGAGCCCCATCTCGGCTCAGGGTGGGCTCTCCCCAAGCTTCCTTGGGAGTCTGCCTCAGGTTCCCTCCCTGTAATCTTGTGCAGTCCTCACTGTCAGTGTTCAGCTCCTTCCAGCAGATTTTTCCAGGGAAAGCTCCCAAATTGTCTGCAGCTAGGTCTCCCACTCCAATTGTATGTGCTTGTGTTTAGTCCAATGTGGGGGTGAGGTGTCTGTCTCTCCAATACTGTGTACTTGGAGTATCCTCTCTGGGCAAAAAATGGTTGATTTCAGACGGGTGAGGAGATTACCTTTTGGTCTCAGGATGCAGGCTGTTCAGGCTACAGGCAGCTCAGAATTGGGCAAGGTAAAGTAGGTCTCTGCCCAGTCACAGGACAGAGAAAATGGTGGTGGTTCATGTTTTCTTCTCCAGCACACTCAGCTCCAGACTTCCACCCCGCTCTTTCTCCATGGTCCCTGCTGCCAGTGCCTGGCCTGTTGCTGCAGGTGGTGGTGTGGACCAAGGTGCCAGCTGATCTCGTCTGTCTTTTCCTGAGAGGTTCCATGGGCATGGTGGATCCTTCTGCATGCAGTGAGTGCCAAATTCAGAGCAACAGCAAATTGTGGCTGTTTCTGTGGGGAACCTGGGGCACTTGGTCCCATGTCCACCTTCAGTTGAACATTCACCCACACTTGCACACACAACAGAGGCAGATTCGTTTGTGTGTGTGTGTATGTGCACTCCCCCATGTAGAGACTCTTACACTCTGATCAGATCTGACACCTTCTTCTATTTATTTTTTGATGTTTTTCCAATAACTAATATGGTTAATTCTATGCATTTTGTATATGTTCTTTATTAAATTAGGGAAGTTCTATTCTTTTTCTAGATTGCAACTTTTTCACACACAAAAAAATAAGTACTGAACTTGGACAACTTTTTTCTTATACACATTGTGTTTATCCTTTGGTTTGGTTTTGGTTTTCCTCTACTATTTTGTTAATATGGCAATTTGATTGTTTAAGTTGTTAAGCTAATTTAATCATTCACTCAGTTATAATGTGTTACACTTTTTATACTTGGGTAGATTTGATTTTCTAGTATTTTAATTAAGGTTTGAGAATCCATTCATAAGGAATACTGATTTCTAATTATTTCTTCTTGGAAAGTCTTTGTCTGTTTGGGGTATAGGGTTATGTTAGTCTCATAATGTAGAAAGTATTGACTTCAATTTTATTTTCTGGGATAGTTAGTGTAAGATTAGTATAGTTCTTCCTTAAATATTTAATAGGATTCATAAAGAAAGGCATCTGAGTGTTTAACATGGGAAGGTTTCTGTTAAATTTAATTGCTTTTATAGTCAGAGTGCTATTCAAATGTTTCTATTTGAGTGAGTTTGAAAGTTTTATTTTAAAGAAATACATCTATTTCATATGAGTTGTTGAAAATTGGCATAAAGTTGTTCACGGAATCATGCTATTACCCTTTTAATGTCAGTAGGATCTATAGTGATATAATTCTTTAGTTACTAATTTTAGTGGTCCATCTTTTTTCACAAGTGGTTTATCAGTTTTGTTAATGGTTTATCAACTATTTACTATTGATGTTCTTTCTTGCCTTCAATTTTATTGATTTTACTCTTATTTTCATTATTCCCTTATTTTTACTACTTTTCACTTTATTTGCTTTTCCTTTTCTTCTTCCTTCTCCTCTTCCTCCTCCATCTCTTCCTTGTCTCATATTATGATTTTATTACTAATTAATTCAAAAGAATCATTTCTTTTGGACTCATGAGTTATTTTAATAATATGCTACTTAATATTTCAGGATTTAGGCATGTGAAAAGATATATTATTGTTATTGATTTTCTCTTTTATACTGTCGTAGAGAACATACTCAATTATTTCAATATGTTAAAATGTATTAGGATGTGTTTATGACTTAATTCATGGTCTATCTTCGTGAATACTTGCAAAGAATGTATATTTTGCTGCATTGGAGGTTTACTTTTTTGTTTGCAATGTTTTATTCATATGTTAGTTTAATTGACTAATAATATTTTCCAAATCTTCTATATTTTTACTGATTTTTTTCTACTTTTACATCAAATAATTATTAAAATCATCATGCATAATTGTATATTTTTATATGTCTCCCTTTAATTCTGTTTGTTCATGTATTTAAAGAGTTGTTATTTAGTTCATATGTACTTATGAGTGCCATATCTTCTTGGTGCACAACTTTATTTTTGGTAATGTTCTTTGTCTTAAAATGTACTCCTCCTAACATTAACAACAAATTTCTTTGGGTTTGATAAATGTAGTATGTTGGCTTCTGCTCTTATACATTGTCTGACTACATTTTTATTTAAAGTGTGAATCTTACATGAAAAATGTTCAGTCTCACTAGACATCAAGGAGATGCAAATTAAAACTACACTGAGATACCATCTAACTCCAGTCAGAATGGCCATCATCAATAACTCAAATAATAACAGATGCTGGAGAGGATGTGGCAAAAAGGAAACACTTTTACACTGTTGATGAGAGTGTAAACTAGTACAGCCTCTGTGGAAATCAGTGTGGCAATTCCTAAAAGTTCTAAAAATCGACCTTCCATATGACCCCACAATGTCTCTACTGGGAATACACCTGGAAGAACTCAGGTGACTCTATAAAAAAAATAATGTGCATACGTATGTTTATCACAGCATTGTCCACAATAGCAAGAACATAGAACCAACCGTGCTGCCCATCAAAAGAGGACTGCATTAAAAAATGTGGTACATATACACAATGGAATACTATGCAGCCATAAAGAAGAACAAAATCATGAACTTTGCAGCAACCTGGATGGAATTAGAGTTTATAATACTGAGTGATCTCTCACAAAAACAAAGAGCTGAGTATCACATGTTCTCATTCATAAGTGGACATTGAACAAC
The DNA here is from genome assembly GCA_027257055.1 of Cephalopachus bancanus. NCBI lineage: Eukaryota > Metazoa > Chordata > Mammalia > Primates > Tarsiidae > Cephalopachus > Cephalopachus bancanus. The sequence continues at coordinate 1,852,807 of JAPVLO010000326.1, forward strand.
TACTGTATTACTATAAGAAAAGCATTGAAACTGGCCATTAACTGCAGGGAGGAGGTGGAGGGGTGGGGAGTTGGGATTAAAAAAATAAAATTAAGTGTGAATCTTATAAAAAACATTTAGCCAGATCTTGCTTTTGTATCCATTTGTATGAATTTTAGCCTTTAACTGGTATGTTTAGTTCATTTTCTTTTAATTTAATTATTGATATAATTTTTATTAGTCACATTAGTTTTTGTTTCTGTCTTCTACTTTTTGTGACCTTTAGGTTTTTTTGTTTTTTAGTATTTATTTCCTCTTTTGGATTCTTTTTATATCTTGTGTTATTTTTTAGTGATTTGTCAATAGAGTATATTTACATTATCAGTATCATCTTCAAGTATTATAGTACTTTACAAAAATCTTTCAGCACTATAATTGCCATTACCTGTTATAATTTTGTTTCTTCATGCTTGAAAAATCTTATTATACATTTTTGTATTTAAACATCTATAATTCTTTTTTAAAATTTAAAATTATATGTAATAAAAAGTCTTCCCTATTTTCTCAAAGATTTATCCTTTTTGCTATTCTTTTTGTCTTTCTATACATGCAAGTTGCCTTTCAACTATTATTTCCCTTCAGGCTCATTTAAGTTTCCTTTCTATGTCTTTATCCAAATAGCTAGTTTGTTTATTTTTACTTTATAAATAGGACTAAAAGTATTTTAGGGATAAACAATTTTTTCTTTATATTTCCATATTTGCAGTTTATGTGGTTTTTCATGCACATTTTTTATTGTTTTCTCATTAGTTTTTATTTCTATGTTTGTTTTTAATTATGAACTAAAAATTACTAGGAGAGTATTTTCTTAGATTTAAATTTGGTTTTGGTTATTGTTATTCAGCATTTTTTTCTAGCTTGAACTTATTGTGGCCAGAGTAGATAAAAAACACTGTTTACTTTGGAAAGCCCAAAAATGTTTTTTAATGGAGTTTCAGCGTTTTGTAAATGTTCTAGAAATGTCTGGGAATATGTGAATATTCACTGTAGGCACATGGCTGTTTTCTCTTTTTATTAATAGCTATTTCTGACAAAAAGACTATGAGACTATTTTCATAAACAAAATATAATGCATGGTATTCACAATTGGTATCCATAATTTATGTAATTCAATCTTTAATGCAACAAAAAATTTTAAAAACCAAGAAATAAATGAAAACAATAAAAATATTGTACTATAGGGACACAATATATAAAATTATCAGTGTCAACTAGCAAATTATGGGTACTTTGAGAGAAAAAGTTAATGTAACATGTCCCAGTATAAAACTAAAATATGATTGCAAAGTTGTAGTTTTTTTCTCTCAATTTTGAGTGTCTCTGTAGACCACACAAAATTGGAGTAAAGAAATTAAGCAAACCACCTCATAAGTAAAAATCTTATAATCCAAACGTTTATGTCAAAGAGTATATTTCAAACCATTTTATAGTGCTTGATATAACAAGAAATGAGAGTAATGTGTGTACTCTTCTATAATGTAGTCAATGTTTTAATCCATATGCTTTTGTATTATGTATATTAGCTGTCATTAAGAACATATAGGTTAATGACCACTATATTTTACTATATCAGCAAAGTTTACTATAATATTTAATAAAAAGTAACACTAGGAAATGGGTCTAGAGAAGTAACAATTTTTTTTAATTTATTATAGAGTTGTGGGGTACAAGTGAGGATTTATTATATAAGTAAGCTGCATGCAGATGAAGTTTGAGATTCTAGGTGGCACTGACTCCCCTGGTAGTGGACCAAGTACCCTGTATGTTGTCACATTTCTCACACCTTCTTCCTCCCTCCCTCCTTCCTCTAGCAATGTCCAGGGACTGCTGATCCCAGCCTTGTGCTAATGTGATTAACAATCAGGTTCCACTTTTGAATGAGAGCATGCAGTATTCAGTTATTTGTTTTTGTGATAGTTTACTTAGTAGGATGGTCTCCAACTGTATCCAAGTTGTTTTAAAGGCCGTGATTGTTCTTCTTTATGGCTGCATAATACTTCATCATATACATGTACCATATTTTCTTTATCCAGGTCACTTTTGGTGGACAAAAGTGTTGGTTCCATGTTTTTATGTGCAAGTAGTGCAGCCATAAACATGCTTCTGCCGGTCTCTTTTTGGTAGAGTGATTTATGTTCCTCTGGATTTATATTCCTAAGAGTGGAATTGCTGGATAGTATGGAAGATCAGTTTTTAGTTCTTTTAGGAATTGTCACACTGCTTTTCAGAGTGGTTGAACTAGGTTACATTCCTACCAACAGTATAGAAATTTTCCCTTTTCTCCACTGCTGCATCAGCACCTGCTGTTTTTTGACTTATTAATGGTAGATATCCTTACTGGAATTAGGTGGTATCTCATTGTAGTTTTGATTTGTATTATTCTGATGATTATTGAGGCTGAGCATTTTTTCACATGTCCGTTCACTGCTTGTGTGTCATCTTTATAGTAGTGTCTGCTTTTGTATTTTGTTCACTTGTGAATGAGGATTTCTTTTTCTTTCACCTAATTTGAGTTCCTTGTAGATCCTGGATGCTAGGTCTTTGTCCAATCCAAAATTTGCAAATATTTTTTCCCATTCTGTGGATTGTCTCTTTACCCTCTTGATGATTTCTTTGGCTGTGCAAAAGCTTTTAAGCTTGAGAGATTCCACCTGTCTATCTTAGTTTTTGTAGTATTTGTTTTGGGGGACTTGGTCATGAATTCATTGCCTACTCCAATGTCCAGAAGGGTGTTTCCTACATTTTTTTCTAGGATTCTTATAGTTTGAGTTTTGATGTTTAGGTTTACTTTGAGTTGATTTATGTATATGGTGATAGATAAGAGTTCAGTTTCATTCTCCTGCATGTGGTTTGCCAGTTTTCCCAGCACAATTTGCTAAATATTATCTCCTTTCCTCAATGATTATTGGTTGCTTTCTCAAAGAAGAGTGAGTTAAGAGACCAAGTTCTTACTTCCTGAATCACTGTCGTGTTCCATTGGTCTATGTGCCTATTATTGTACAAGTACCATGTCCTCTTGGTTACTACAGTTTTGTAATAAAGTTTAAATCTGGAAGTGTGATACCTCCTGTTTCGTTCCTTTTGCTGAGGATTGTTTTGGCCATTCATGCTGTTTTTTGTTTCCATATGAGTTTCTTTTTTGTTGTTGTTTTTGTTTGTTTGTTTGTTTGTTTGTTTGTTTGTTTGTTTTTTGAGTTGGAGTCTCACTCTGTCACCCAGACTGGAGTGCAGTGCCCGCTCGACCTGCTGGGCTCCGGTGATCCTTCCGCCTCAGCCTTCTGAGTAGCCAGAATTACAGGCATGTACTACCATGCCCAGCTAATATTTTGATTTATTGTAGAGATGAGGTCTCGCTGCCCAGGCGGGTCTCGAACCCACGGGCTCAGGCAATCCACTCACCTCAGCCTCCCAAAGGCGCGGGATTACAGGCTGAGCCACCAAGCATGGCTCCATATGAGCTTCTATATTGTCATTTCCAGGTCTGTGCAAAAAGATATTGGCAATTTGATAGATATTGCACTGAATCTGTAGATTTTCTTGAGTAGAATGGGCATCTTGACAATATTGATTCTTCCAATTTATGAGCATGGGATGCTTTTCTAATTGTTTGTGTCATCCCTGATTTCTTTGAGCAGTATTTATGTAGTTTTCTTTGTAAAGTCTTTCGCTTCTCTAGTTTGGTGGATACCAAGATATTTCATTTTTGTGTGTGTGGCTATTGTGAATGAGATTGTATTTTTTATTTGGTTTTCACCTTCTTGTTGCTTGTGTATAGAAATGAAACCATCTTTTGCACATTGATTTTGTAACCTTATATTTTGCCAAAGTTGTTTATCAGTGCAAGGAGGCTTTTGATAGGCTCCATAGGGTTTTCTAGGTATAGAATCAAATCATCTACAAAGAAGGGTAGCTTAACTTTCTTTTTTTCTATATGGATATCTCTGATTTCTTTCTTTTATCTGATTGCTCTTGGTAGGACTTCTGCACTATGTTAAATAGGAAGGGTGACAGTGGGTGTCCTTGTCTTGCTCCCGTTGTTAAACGGAATGCTTCCAGCTTCTGCCCATTGAGAAAAATGTTGGCTGCAGGTTTGTCATACGTGGTTCTTATTATTTTGATGACTATTCCTTCTATGCCTAAATGTTCAAGGGTTTTTATAAAGAAAGAATAACAGATTTTTCCAAATGCTTTTACTGAGTTTAAAGGCATAATCATATGGTTCTTGGTTTTATATCCATTAATGTGCTGAATTACTTTCATGGTCTTTCAAATGTTGAATCAGCCCTGCATCCTGGGAATGGAGTCCACCTGGTCATGGTGGATAATCTTTGGTATGTGTTGTTGGATCCTTTTTGCTAGAATCTTGTTGAGAATCTTTGCATCTATGTTCATCAAGGAGATTGGCCTATAACTCTCTTTCCTTTTTGGGTCTTTGCCAGATTTGAGTCTCAGTATGAAATCAGCAACATAAAATGAGCTAAGAAGAATTCTTTCATTCTTTATTGCCTGGAATACTTTAAATAAGATTGGTATTAGCTCCACTTTTTATGTCTTGTAGAATTCAATTGGGAAGCCAATTGGTCTATGGCTTTTTTGGCAAGTAGGATTCTTATGATTGAGTCAATTTCCTGGATTGTTATTGATCTGTTTAGAGTTTCAATTTCTTATTGTTTCAACCTTGGAATGTTGTTTGATGCCAGAAAATTATTCATTTTCTTAAGATTTTCGAGTTTATTTGCGTACAGATGTTCATAGTAATCTCTGATAATCTTTTGAATTTCTTCAGGATCAGTTATGACCTTGGCTTTTTTGTTTCAAATTGTGTTTATTTGGATTTTCTCTCTCCCACTCTTTTTCACACAATCTGGCCAGAGGTCCATCAATCTATTTATCCTTTCAAAGAACCAGCTTTGTTTTCTGTTAATTTTTTCTGTGATATTTTTGTCTTTTATATCCTATAATTATGGATTTATCTTATAGATCTGAATTTTTTTTACTGAGATAAAGTTTCAGATTATCTTGCCTTTACAGCTCCCTAGGTGTGATGTTAGGGTGTTTCCTTGTGATCTATTTTCTTGATGTGTGTTTGTAATGCTATAAATGTTCCTTTTAACACTAACTTCATGGCATCCCAGAAATTTTGATAAGATGTGTCTTTGCTTTCATTTGTTTCCAGGAATCTTTTTATTTCTGTCTTAATTTCTGTGTTGACACAAAATATCTGTGTTGGGTACTCCTAATCAACACATATAAGAAGCAAAGAGCTTAGTCACTCTGCATATGATATTTTCAAAGACTTCTCAAGTAAGACCTCAAAAGCTCAGGCAAAGAGCACACAAATGGGCAAATAGGATTACATGAAGCTTTTTGGATTAAATAAAGCTAAAAAGCTTCTGCACAGCAAAGGCAATAATCAACAAAGTGAAGAGACAACCTACATAATGGGAGAAATCACTTGCAAAGTATTCAACTGACAAAGTATGAATAACCAGAATATTTAAAAAAAACAAACAACTCAAATGCAAAATATTAATTATCATCATCTTATTAAAAATAAGCAAAGGATCTGAATTCACATTTCTCAAAAGATGACATATAAAGGGCCAATAAGTGTGCAAAAAAATATGCTCATCATCACTAATCATCAAAGAAATGCACATCAAAACCACAAAAAGATATCATCTTACCCCACTAAAATGGCTCTTATAAAAAATAAATTTAAAAATGTGTGCTGGCAAGGAATGGGAGAAAGTGTTACACTCATACACTGTTGCTGGGAGTATAAATTATTACAACCACTACGCAGAATAGTATGCATGTTATTATAAAACTAAAAATAGAACTACCATATTATTTCATACTCTCATAGCTGAGCATCTATCTAAAAGAAAGGAAATCAGTATATTGAAGAGATATCTGCATCCCTATATTTATTGAGGTACTATTCAGAATAACCAAGAAATCAATCTAAGTTTCCAAAAATAGATAAATGGAAAAGAAAATGTGGTGTATATACACAATGGAATACTATTCATTCAAATAAAAGAATGAACTACTGTTATTCACAGCAACAGGGACAGAACTGAAGGGCATTATGTAGACCAAAATAGGCCAGGCACAGAAAGACAGATATTACAAATTCTCACTCATATGTGAAAGGTAAAAAAAATAATTTCATGGAGGTAGAGAGTAGCTTTGTGGTTACCAGAAGCTCAGACGGGTAGTACAAATGAAGGATAAAGAGAGGTTGATTATTGGTTACAAAAATACAATTAGATAGTAAGAATAATGTCCAATGTTTTGTTGCACAATGGGGTGATTATGGTTAGCAATAATTTATTGTATATTTACAAGTAATTAGAGGAGTGAATTTGGAATGTTTCCAACACACACACACACAAATAAATGTTTGCGCTGTTGGTTATCCCAGTTACCCATATTTGATTATTACACATTTTATGCTTGTATCCAATGTGTGATATCAAATAGTATGTGTACCCCGTAGATATATACAATTGTTAAGTATTTGCATTTTTTAAAAAAGAAAAATTAACACACATAAAAATGATCAGTAAGTTGCCCCTTATGTTTCTGTGATGAAAGAAAAAGATAAGTTCAGAGTTTTAAATTTCCAGCTCAAACATCACATAAATGGTATAAAGTGTCTATGAGTCATGAAGAATTTCATTATCTTCTAAAACCACAAAACTAAAATTACTGAAAATTAAATGTAGAATCTCATCCCTGTGATTGGTTGATGACAATACAAGTTGAACTCAGTTTTGCAATGTCTACTGTTACAACGAGGATTTTGACTGGAAAAGGATGTTAACCTATAAGTTGGAATGGAGATGTGTTGAAAGATTCTGATGAAGCTGGGGACATTGAGCCCCTGAATTCTGATAAGCCTTCTTTACCAATGAAAGAGGTTTCTCCATCCCCAGAAGAACCAGTCTCTCAAACTTAGAAGAGATGGACTTCTCAACTCCAATGGTAGTGGCTTCCCCACCTCCAGTGTTATTGATCTCTCCATGCCCTCTGATATAGCTATAAGACTTCCAGTCTATAGTGATAACTGTTCTTCCACCTCTATCCAAGGAGATCAATTATGCATTGCCTGAGGAAATTGACATAGCCTCCCCTGAGGCAATTTCCATTTTTTAAACAATGCTGATTTTCTCAGGACCCACTCTTACCACCTTTTTGTGTTTCTAGACCTATAACTAGACTCAAGCTGTAGCAGAGCCTTACAGGTGAGGTATAAAGTGTGACCCACAAGGAGACTTGTCATACTCTAAAAGAACTCCTTAACTTTTTCCTTAAAGAAATTCAAGGAACATGAATGGAAATGAATATGGATTCAGGATATGGAATAGTGGTGGAGGAATGTAAAGTTGGATCAGACCTCATTTATTTATATGGGCCCACTGAACAGATATGGTAGTTAATGTTGCAGCTTAGAAGATTAGAATGGGATCAAACAATTTGTTTGGTTGGTGGACTGAATCAAAAAATGGCTGTCTATAAGCAAAGTGGAAATGCCAGGCATACTTCTTAGTGTAGAGGATGGGATTCAAAGTCTTTGGGAGATTGTACTTCTTATGTAAGACCTGCTCACCCACACTGGAAGGGTCCAAAGGACGTAACTTTCATGACTACTGCAAGAAACAAATTTGTGAGAGGAGCTCCCATATCCTGTGATTGCTCTTCTCTATAGGTCAGCTCTCACAGTGGGGACTGCAGTCATTGAATTAGGAAACCTAAATACAATTTAGTAATTGGATCCCAGGGTAGCAGGGACAAAACGGTAGCACTCAGTTGCAAAAAGCAAGGTGGATGTGCTTACTGTAATGGACAGCAAAATCAAAGCAGCAATCAGAGTAGTCTGACTAGTGGATATCCATGGTGTTGATTAGCTAATCATGGTGTTCCTAGAAGTGAAAAAGTTAGAAAACCAACTAAATTATTACTTGTTATGTACGGGTTGAAAAGTTTTAGGTCAAGTGAATAAAAGCCTAACTTGAATCATAAGGAAAGTCTCAGTCAATTCCCTAGTTTACAGAACCAGAACTTCTTGAGTGAAGGGGAGATTGGGTCCTTTTGAAGAAAAGCTCCAGTACACTGCCAAAAGTCTATACTGTTAATCTTTCTCCTAATCTTTCCCAAAGATACCTACAACTTTTTTCTAGGTGTCTTAATCTATTAGGGCTGCTAGAACAGAATACCTACCATACACTGGATGGCTTATCAACAACATAATTTTTTTCCTCGAAGTTCTGGTGACTGAGAAGAACAAAAAAAGATGTTGACAGATTTAGTGTGTAGCTGAGGGCCTACTTCCTAGTTCATAGGTAATTGCATTCTACTTATAAACTCATATCACAGAAAGACCAGAGAAGTTATCCAAGGTCTCTTTTTATAAGGGCACTAGTATCATTCATACTGGCTCCACACATATGATCTAATCATCCCACAGGTGACAACTCCAAATACTATCATATTGGGGATTCAGTTTCAACATACGAATTTTGGCAGCCATTGGACACTGATTCTTAACTGACACTAATTTCAGGAGACCCAAAGCATCATTATGACCTGCTTAATCAGAGTCGGGGCTTATACATGTCGGATGATCAATAGAATTTTAACTCAGATACATTTCACAATGGGTCTAGTGTGTTCCCAAATGCATCCTACAGACATTTCCCCAGTTTCAGAATCTATAATTGGAATAGATATACTCAACAGCAGGTCAAATTTCAATACTGGTGCTCTGACCTGCGAAATGAAGGCTATTATGGTGGGAAAAAACAAGTGGAAGCCACTAGAACTACTTCTATTTAGGGAAGTCTTAACACTTATAAGGAGAACTCTGAGTATGATTACTTCACTAGTTTCTGAAATAAAATGTTGCAGAGAAGTATAATGTCAACTGAAATCTTTACCTTTATAAATATATATTTTTCTTATCTAGATTCTTAAAAGATGTTGTCCATATTTAAACATTTAAATAAAAACACTAACATTAATTTCCTTAAATTTGGCTTTTAGTATCTGTTTTATTATGAAAATGCAATTCTTTATTTAGATTAGGAAAGGGTTTTTAATTTTTAAAAATCATTTTTTATTTACTGTACTCACCTTAGAAATTCCATTTTTACATAAAATATCCAAAAGCAAATATATGTTACATATTGTCTTTTTAGTTTTCTCTTCTTTTTTTCTGGCTTTTGTAAGACTTTTTCAAGTTATGCTTATTATGTATTTAATTTTAATCAAAAATCTAAACTCCTGCTTATTGCCTCAATTAAAATTTATGTATAATGAGAAAATTAACCTTTTCTGTTCCCACTTTATTATCATAGTTTAATTGTCAAATTAAAATGTCCCCGCCCCCACTATGGATTGGAACATGAACTTAAGTGTTTCTTATTAATTGAGTTATTTGAAGGGAGATATTTGTTCTGACTCCACAGGCAAATATCATTCTTTTTAACTGCATTATGTTTTTTAAAGAACAGTGATGTTTTTATCCTCTGCTAATCCTTACAAAGGGTAGGTTATATTTATACAGGGTTTAGAGTTGAAACGAAGGTGAACATCTTTATTAGACTATATCGTGCACAGTTTATAAATGTTTAGACGATCTTTAACAATTTAAAGATAAGAACCATAGGCAGATATGCAGGGAAAATAAAACTTCAACTCCAACAATGAATTTGATAACAATCTCTTTTCCTCTTACAGTCAATTGAGGTCTGTCTTTTAATAGTCAGCCACAGAGATGTCCCATGTTTTATTTCTCATGACTATCGATGTTAGGTGGGATATAAGTACTATTGTGTGAAACCTGGTTGGACTGGCTTCTGAAAATGTTTGCCTTTTCCAGAGGTGACTTTGAGATCCATTGTAGCTTTGGCTTATTCTCTACTCCAGTCCATTCTACTCCAAATTAAAATTAATGCTAATATTTGATGAAATCTTTTGTGCTTACTTCCAAGGCAATATTTTTTCTTGAGTGGGTAGTCGATGATAGAACTACCTCTTCTACTATAGTTTAATATTTATTATATTATTAGCAATTTGTTAAAATTTTCCAGGATCAGGATACTGCTTTTTCTAATTTTCATAATGGATGACAGAGGATATATGGATATATATACAATATATATATATGCGTATGTCTGTATGTATACATACATATATATATATATAGTACATATATACATATATGTAACTTTCATGAGAATAATGGACACCGACCTTTCAATGCCTATGCTCAATTTTTCATTTTCTCTATATCCTAGAGTGTGTTTTTGTTTGTTTTATCACAAATATTATGTCACTGTCTTACATACAATTCATCAGCATTTTCCTATTCAGCTAAAATTATTTAGGATGGTACGCAAGGCTCTTTTAAAATCAAATCATAGCTCTTCTTTGGCGCTGTCTATCGAGGTGGCAGCCATCTCCTACCCGGCATCATGGCTGCCCTCAGACCTCTGGTGAAACCCAAGATCATCAAAAAGAGGACCAAGATGTTCATCCGGCACCAGTCAGACCAATACGTCAAGATTAAGTGAAACTGGCAGAAGCCCAGAGGTATTGACAACAGGGTGCATAGAAGATTCAAGGGCCAGATCTTGATGCCCAGCATTGGTTATGGGAGCAACAAGCAAACAAAGCCCATGCTGCCTAGTGGCTTCCGAAAGTTCCTGGTCCACAATGTCAAGGAGCTGGAAGTGCTGCTGATGTCCAACAAATCTTACTGTGCTGAGATTGCTCACAATGCTTCCTCCAAGAACCACAAGTCATTGTAGAAAGAGCAGCCCAACTGGCCATTAGAGTCACCAATCCTAATCCCAGGCTGCGCAGTGAAGAAAATGAATAGCCAGCTCATGCACGTTTTGTGTTTAAATAAAACCATAAAAACTGCCCTCTGTCAAAAAAAAAAAATCAAATCATAAAGCATTTCTGCTACATGGAATTATACATTGCTGGTGTGTGATCTTAAACTACAGCCTGCACAATACTTCCAGAATACTTCCTCCAGTCCCCTGCCTAATTATTGGACTACAAATATCTTGAGCCTGGCATGCAACCTTCAATTGCCACAATTCTCATTTTTCCATACCATAACCTTCATTCTTTTAAATTTTCCGCCTGGGAACTGTTGAGTTTGTCCCTACTCATGTTATGCATTACCTTTACCATTTCTCTATTTCCAGTATTTCATCTGATGTAAAACTATCCTCACTTCCTTATGCTGTAATTTCTCTCATTTCTGTTTTTGTGCCTCTGCTCTTTTCTCTTCTGGGGACACACTTCCCTTTCTCAAACACTCTTTATCTGTTAACTCCTCTTTGTCCTGCACATTTACTTAGACTTTCACTTTGTCTTAGACGCCCACTGCGATTTTTCAGAATGAGTTAGACTAGTCTGACTAATGTACTATCACAAAAATCCATTCAGGCCTCTCTTTTATTCTATACTTACTTTTTGCTGTCTTTCTCTCTCTAGATATGAGTTTCTCAAGGACAGAAATGCCTTTTATCTCTGTATCCTCTGTATATATAAGTTATGTAAGGAGTTCTAGAAGAATTTGTTAAATTGATAAGTATGTGAATGTTTACAGTTTTCTAAAGGGGATATTTCAGTTTTAAAATATGTATTTTGATTAAGACTGATATAAATTTATGGCAACATTAGAAATAAAGAATGACTTTACTGATTTATCACTGCCTTTTCTTAAAGAATTATATTCTTTATTCTTGGTGACCATATGTGTCACAGCATTGATTTATTTATTCAATAAAACACTATGTAGTGCCTTATGCCTGTAATAATTGTGAGCAACATGTCCTATAGTAAAATTGAGTTCTGTATTTCCTAATAATTATTTGGTTTTCAGAAATGCATTTTAGTTATTGTCTGTATGCTTTAGGACAAAAAGAAAAAAAATAAAATAAATTTGTTTTCAGTGCTTCCAGGGAAAAACTTTAAAAATTCCTTTGTACCTTTTGCAGAGTGCATCCAGAAATAAAATTATTACAAAAGGATCACTTTAGGAATTCTACTCTCAAAGAGTCCATTTGAAAATTGTTCTATGTAAAATGAAGTAAATGAAGATAAGCAATAAGGACATCTCCATAAATCCCAAGGTAGAACTGAATGCAATGCCATCTCCAGTAACATATTATGAGAACAGGATGTCTTGGGCTTTGAGCTTCTCCTAACTCCTTTATAAGTCCTTAACATTTAAGCCAAAGCCAACCCTGAAAACTTGAACAGAGAAAAGCATTCATATCTTCTACTTGAAAAATGAATAGAGTGTAGTTTGGGCATCAAAGTGATAAAAATGTTTGCCTCCTGAAATAGGTATTATTTGCTTACCAATATTATCTGTAGCCTCTGAAGTTCTAGAGTTTTCTTGAAGATACTTTTCTTCTATCATATTTCCATTAGCAGAGTGATAGGATTTTAGTTTAGTTTGAATTTGTTTTACTTTTTTTCTTTTTAAATCAGTGGGCCACATGTTTAATTTAGTAACTTGGAAAGAGATTTGTATTTTTTTTTTTTAGTCTCCTGGAACCTCAAGGCATATTTTTCAGGGTACAATTACTAACATCTGAGTTATTTGGTTTAAGCCATTTATTTGTCAGTGGTTAGGATTGGAGTTTGACTTTTAGTAGCTTCAGGAAACATGCTCTGACCTTTACTCTTGATAAATTAACATTCAAATCCAAACTTGAGGATGCCTAATTAGAGTAGTTTTTTTCAACTTTTCAAAGCAACTGTGCTTCAGTCTTTTCCAAGAAGTGAGGTAGGAGAGAAAGATGTTTTACTGCACATCAAAATAAATTAAAATTGTAAATCTTTCGTTGGGTTGGAAAATATTAGTCCAGGAAAAAGTTAAGGCCATACTCATTTCATTTCATTTTCCCACTCAAAGATAAAATTAGGTTAATATCATGACCAACTTCTGAGTAGCACTAAGGGGATTGAAACTGTTCTCCCAGACCAGAAGGACTCTGGGTCTCATATCCTTTTAAACGTTATTTTAGAGTTATGGAGTACAAGTGAGAATTTGCTACATAAGTAGACTGTATGCAGGTGAAGATTGGGATTCTAGCTGGTTCTCTCTCCCCTTGGTAGTCGATCAGATACCCATTGTGTTGCCACATGCCTTCCTCCTTTCTCCTTCCCTCCCCTAGCAGTACCCAGCATCTACGAATCCCAACCTTGAGCTAGTGTGACTAGTGTTCAGGGCCTGCTTACGAGTGAGAAAAGGTGGTATTCAGGTCTATGTTTCTGTAGTAGTTCACTTAGTATGATGGTTTCCAACTGTATCCAAATTAGTACAAAAGCTAATATTTTGTTCCTTTTCATGGCCACATAATCTTCCATGTACCACATATTCTTTATCCAGTCCACTTTCAATGGGAATCTGGGTTGGTTCTATGCTTTTGCTATTGTAAATAGTATGACACTAACCATGCATGTGCAGGTGACTTTTGGTAGAGTGATTTATGTTCCTCTGGCTATATTCTCATAAGTTTTCCTGGATCACATGGAAGCTCTATTTTTAGTTTTTTCAGAAAATGCCACACTGCTTTCCACAGTGGTTGAACTTTCACAGTAATTTTGCATAGTAAAAGTGTCCCTTTTTCTTCATAACTGTGCCAGCATCTGTTGCTTTTTTACTTATTAATGATAGCCATCCTTATCAGTGTTATGTGGTATCTCATTGTAGTTTTGATTTGCATTTCTATGATGTTAGTGAGGATGAGCATTTTTTCATGTGTTTTTTTGGTTTCTTGTATGTCATCCTTTGAGAAGTATCTGCTCATGTCCTTTGCCCCCTTTTAAAGGGGATTTTTTTTCTTCAAGTTTGTTTAAATTTTTTGTGGTTTTTGGATGTGAGGTTTCTGTCAGATGTATAGTTTACAAAATGTTTTCTCCATTCCAATGGCTGTCTCTTTACTCTCTTGATGCTTCTTTTACTATGCAAAAGTTTTTCAGTTTATAAGGTCCCACCTGTTATCTTAGCTTTTGTTGTACTTGCTTTTGAGGACTTGGTCATGAAATCATTGTCTTCTCTGATGTCCAGTAGGGTGTTCCTTTTATTTTCTTCCAAGACTCCCATTATTTGAGGTTTTACATTAAAGTCCCTGATGCATCTTTAAGTGATTTTTTCGTGTGGTGATAGATAGGGGTCCAGTGTCATTATTCTGGATGTGGTTAGCCAGTTTTCCCTGAATATTTGCTAAATATGGTTTCCTTTACCCAGTGTTTGTTATTGATGGCTTTGTCAAAGATGAGTTGATTGAGGGAGTGTGTTAGTTCTGGAATTACTGTCCTGTTCCAGTGGTCTATGTGCCTATTCCTGTGCCAATAACATAATGTTTTGGTTACTTTAGCTTTGTAATATAGTTTAAAATCTGGATGTGTGATACTTTCATCTTTGTTCCTTTTTCTGAGAATTGTTTGTGGTATTTGTGCTCTTTTTTGCTTCCATATGAATTTCTGTATTTTCTTTTCTAGGCCTGTGAAAAAGTCTATGGGGGCAGAATCAAACAGGCAGAGAAAGAATCTTAGAGTTTGAGGACCAAAATATTGAACTACACAGTCTGACAAAAACAAGGAGAAATGCTAAAAAAAAAATCTATATATACATATATGCAAAGACTATGAGAAGTGTGGGACTATGTAAGGAAGCCAAATCTGTGATTGATTGGAACCTCCTGACAGAAGGGAACTGGGAACACTCTGGAATAAACCTTCCATGAGGTCATCCAAGAAAATTTCCCATATCTTACTAGAGAGATGACCATCCAAGCTCAAGAGATTCAGTGAACCCCTGTGAGATATTACATGAGAAGACCATCCCCAAGACACATAGTAATCTGCCTTCACAAAAAAAGCATGAAAGAAAACACTTTAAAAGCAACTAGAAAGAAGGGTCAGACCACCTACTAGGGAAGACCCATCAGCATTGCAGCAGATTTCTTAGCCAAAACCCTACAAACCAGAAGGGACTGGAATCCCATCTTTAACCTTCTCAAAGGTAAGCAATTCCAACTAAGAATTT
Source organism: Cephalopachus bancanus (assembly GCA_027257055.1). Lineage (NCBI taxonomy): Eukaryota > Metazoa > Chordata > Mammalia > Primates > Tarsiidae > Cephalopachus > Cephalopachus bancanus. The sequence continues at coordinate 1,867,937 of JAPVLO010000326.1, forward strand.
CCACCCCACCAGGCTAACCTTTGTCAGTGATGGAAAATTAAAATCCTTCCCAGAAATCCAATCCATTAGAGAATATGCCACCTTCAAATTGCTGGGTTAAAGTGAAAATGCACATAGAGAGCAGTGGAGTAGAGTCTGGTCTCAGTAATCCAGCAAATATTTGGACATCAGAGAGAAGAACGGATTTAGCAAAGAAGAATGGAAGGAATGATCAACCAGGTAGGAGAAAAAACAGAGGAGTGAGTATTTCTGATGTCAGATAGGAAGAATGCTTTAAGGATGGGGTGGTCTCATGTCAAATGCTTTATGAAAGGTGAGTAAAGATGAAGAGAAAGAATTCATGAAGAGAGAGGATTTAGTAAGATAAATGCCTTTAGTGACCTTAACTGAAATGGTTTCAAAATTTTGATTGAGATAGGTTAGAGGTGAAGCATTTTAAGAAAGTAGTGACAATAAATATAGCTAAATTATTAGGAAATTTATTTAATGTGAAGTGGAGAAAGAAATGAGGCAGGAGCTGGAGGTAGTACAGGAATTACAAGAGTATTTTTTGGTTTTGAGATGGAAACTATTATAGCATACCTGTATAATAATGGAATTATTCAAAGGAGAGGAAAAAGTAGCCTTTTAATATGAAATAAACATTTTTTTCAGCAAGAAATAATTGACGGTGTCTTTTACATAAATGAACAGAGTGACAGATAGAAGGGATGAAATCCAGAAGCAGTTCAAAGGAAAAACTGACAAAGACCACTCCATATGAGGAGAAAACATCCTATAAGAGGGGGCACATAGTCAAAACCCCAGTTCAAAATGTCTATCCTTGTAGTAAATAAAAAGATAAACAGACCCCAACCCTAGAGTGAAATAGGAATTCAGAGGACAGTCTTCAATATGTGTGAGGGCTAGGCAGAAAGTCTGCACTTAGGGAATCTAGTTACTTCCTATATCTAAAGATAGAGCCTTTTCAGATTCCCTTTGGCGCAAATAACACAACTGAGCCGTCCCACAGCGACACTTTATTGCAAGCTGATAGAGCCCGTGGGGGAAGAACTGATTATCAATACATATTGTTTTCACTTACACTAATAAAGAATTAGAATGCATTGATTGCACTAATAGAAGGCATGAGACGTGAATATTATTCCCTTAATAACTTAATGGGTAAAAGTCAGGCATCTGAGGGCAGGAGGAGCTAACCTATAACTATGCGAGTTAGCAAAGATAAACCAATTTGGGGTCAGGAAACTCGTAAGTCATCCTAAGGATTATAATTACAATGAGAAAAGCTAACTCCTGGCTGTGCATGTAATATATTCTTACAAATAACAAGACCTTTTAAATATTTTCAAATGTTAACATTTTATTCATTTTATTTTTTATATTGAGAAATATTAGGTAATATAGAAATGTCAATAAATATTTATATATTGTTTAACAAATGATATATTCTTATAATTCCACAAAAAATTAAAGCCTAATACTATCAAAACAACTCTGTATTCCTGCCCTATAATACTTTTTACTCCTCTTCCCCTACAAATAGTCACATTTCTTTTGTAATAATTGTTTACATGCCTTTTTTGATTATATCTAATTTTGTATCTTAAAGCATCTTTAATTCCTTTCCTCACACACACACTATCTAAGATAAAATTATTTGATGATACTTGTAAAAACACAAAAGGAAAGACTTTATTCAGCATCACTACAATAGGTATGGAGACCATGGTGGTGAAATTTTGCGGTAGACTGGAGAGATTGGGCTGAACTCCAAATACAGCATGGGCAAATGGGAATGTACAGCCAAGGATGGTGTTGGTGGATAGAAAATTACTAAGACTAAACAACAGGGGAAAGTCAACTACTGGTTAAATCAACCTAACAAGATACTTACTGAAGAAAGACAAGGTTATTGAATCAAACCCCCTATTTTTTCAAAACTTAACTGTACTGTTTCCCTTTCTTAACTGCCTGATAATCAGAGATATAACCATGACTTACATTTACTGAAAGTTTTACTATATGTCAAGTATTTTGCTAGGTGTTTTACATTATTAAATGCATTATATAATTTGATATTGACATTACTTATACAAAATAGATCTCATTATTTTTATTTTACATGAGAAAAGCTAAAGCTCAGATAATACACCTAGCAAACATCAGACAGAATTTTGATCTTATCTGTCTTACTAAAATAAGCAATACTCTTCCTAAGCATGGCATATTCTACTTCTTTTCTTTTCTTTTTTTTTTTGAGTTGGAGTCTCACTCTGTCGCCCAGACCGGAGTGCAGTGGCCACTCCCGGCCACCGCAGCCTCTACCTGCTGGGCTCCGGCGATCCTTCCACCTCAGCCTTCCGAGTAGCTGGAATTACAGGCATGTGCTGCCACGCCCAGCTGATTTTTTGATTTATTGTAGAGATGAGGTCTCACTGCCCAGGCGGGTCTCGAACCCCCGGGCTCAGGCAATCCACTCACCTCAGCCTCCCAAAGGCGCGGGATTACAGGCTGAGCCACCGAGCCCAACTTACTACTTTTCATTAGGTGATGTAAGTAACAGATACTGTACAAATAGTAGGTTTGAGCATAGTAAGTTTGTTAGTGTCTACTCAAGCTACTAAACATAAATAGGTCTTTTTAGTCAATCTTTGTCTCAGGGTAGTTGTACTAACTGTAATGAGCAGAAAAATGCTGGTTTTATGCCTAAGTATCTGTTACCTTCATTTATGTCTCAACAAAGGTAAGTATACATGTATAGATAAAAAGTATATAAAATTAACTCATCAAATACTATTTAATTACATTTTAAAGTAATAATATTAAGATAGCCAGCCATTTTGAACACACATAGGTCAGTATAGACTTTTTCACTAAAATATACAAATTAGAAACTCTGAGACATCTTCCTATAACAATTATACTAAATCCTACATAAACAAACTTTTAAAATAAAATTTCAGTCTCTCAAACGTGTAAGGGAAATATCCAAGGGCAACCAAAAAACCAGAAAATAGTCATCCAACAACAAAAATTGACACCAATAAAGAAACACAAACACAACGATTGACCCATGAGTAAATGCCAAAATTTATGCCAAGATGAAGAGAATACTCCTTCTTGTCCCAAAAGTGGAGATTGGAGTCATGAGATTCCCACATTAATCCTGTATCCAACACGTGAGCTAAAGCAGTCTAAGATAAATAACCTCCCTCAGGTCCTAGGTGATGCAAATAATAATGGTCTCTAAAGTAAACCATTAAAAATTTGAGATCCCAGGATACCAAATTTTGAATTAATACTCATAATTTTTCATGTGTACAAGAAAATAAGGCAACACAAATGTTGGCAAATACAGAATAGCATCAAATTAGACACTCAAGAACTCCAGATATTCAGATATTTTATCAGATACAAGATATAAAAATGCATGAAACATTTAAATAATTAAGTACAAAATAAAAATAATAATCAAATAAAAGAAAACATAACAACCTTAGATTTGAAAAAATAACTAATAGAACTATTAGATTTATGTGAAAATGTTGTCTATATTTCTATTCTATTAATATAATAACTATAACATATGTTAAGATGTAAGTATTATATTAATATTATCTTAAACAAAATAGAGGTGTTAAGTAAGAAAAAGTTTAAAAGAGTTAGTAAACTACAAGATAGATCCAGATAAATGACCACGATGTACATAGAAAAATAACAGAATCAAAAATGAGAGCAAAAAGACATAAAGAATAAAATAAGAAGGTTTAATGTATCTAAACTAAGTCCCAGAATGAGACATAGAAAAATAAAGACATTATTTGAGGTGATAATAGCTGAGAATGTTCCAGATATGTATACAAAAGTATAAGAATCATATATTCAACAAATGTTTAAAAAGGGAGATTTCTACTCCTAGTCACATTTTAATAAATTGGCAGAAATACAATGACAAGTGAAAATTATAGAAAGTACACAGAAGAGAATAAGAGAGAGATAGAGGAGAGAGAGAGAGCGACAAATACTATATTTAATATGTTGATAAATAAAATTTTGACAATATATTCAAGGAAAAAAGATCAATAACTAAGAAAATTTGAAAGATACCTATTGAAATTTTAGATATAAAAATTTAGCTATTAAAAAGAAAAACACAGTAGATGAGTTAAACTAAAGGTGAACTACACTGTGGAACTGATCTGAAAGAGCAAGAAGAAGAAATTACTCAAAATTCTCTAAAAGTAAACAGAGAAATGGAAATGAAGGTAAATAGAGTGAAAGAGAACTAGAAATTAGTATGAGAAAGTCGAATTAAAAACTCAGAAAAAGAAGAGAAAAACAAAATGGGTTTGTGAAAAAATAACTGTTTGCTGAAAATATTCTAAAACCAGTGAAAGTCACAAAACAATAATTTCAAGATGCCAAATTAGAATAACTGAAAGGGAATGCAAAATTGGCACTTTATAGTAAAACTACAGAACTCAAAGACAAATAAAATATAAAAGTAGCAAGAGAGAAAAGACAGTTGAAAGTGGATTTCTCAATAGGAAATAAAGACAATGAAAGCCAGAAAATGGGAACGGTATTTTCAATATGAAACAGAAAATACCGTCCTATAATCTAAAATTCTGATTTTTTTGTTGTTATTGGAATATCACTCTGTCGCCCAAGCTATCGCCCAAGTGCAGTGGTATAATCACAACTCACTGTAGCTTCTAATTCCTGAATTCAAGTAATCTTCCTGCATCAGCCTCTCAAGTAGCTGAGACTACAGGTGAGCACCAGCATACTTCATTTTTTTTTTTTTTTGTAAAGACAAGTTCTTACTGCGCTGCCCAGGCTGTTCTCAAACTTTTGGGCTCAAGCAATCCTCCCACTTCAGCCTCCCAAAATGCTAAGATTATGGGTGTGAACCACAATGCCCAGCCCCAGCCCCAGCCCATAATCTATACCTGGTAGAAATCTTTTTACAACATAGAGTGAATAAAATCTGGGAGAATTTGCCATCAACAGACCTAACTAAAGGAAATTCTAAAAGCCACACTTTAGGCAGAAATGAAATGTTCCCAGATGGAGATGTTGAGATGTCAGGAAAAAAAAGTTTAGAAAAAAGATAAATACATGGATAAATATAAGAAAACAAGGGTTATAAATATAATGACTTGTGAGTTTTTTTAATATTAAATTTATTACAGTAGTATATGAATCAGGAGAATGATGAATACAGCTAAAAATGAACTAAGGGACGTGGGCAGAATTTCAGGAATGGCAGAATAAACCATTCTGAAAAGAATTTCAGGAATGGTAGAGTAAACCTCAGAATATGGGAGAGTTCAATAGACCCTCTCCCAGCAAAACAATTTAACTGATACATTTTTTAAAAATCACTTTAGTATCTGTTCTAAGGATATACAGCAAATACAGAAATATTCATTTAAGGAAATATACTAAGTTAATAAGAATATTAAGAGTCTATGATATTTGAGCTACATCCTGATCTTTTACCTCTCCCATTCAAGTATTGTGTTATAGAAACTTTACCTTGGGCACTATACTCTGGGCAGGTGAGGCCAACAAGACAGAAGCCAGTTTTCTCTTACCCCAGATTATAGTCTAGAGACACAGATTTACCCCAGAAGGCACAGACTGCCAGCATTTCTTATCTCCTCCAGAATCCTGTTATGGAAGACCTTTCCAGGCACTCATAACTGAGGACACATCTCTCTTTCTCCACCCAGGCCCACAATTATATTGAAAGAACTATTTCAGGCATCATGGGCTGAGAGTACTGAGGTTCTAATTTATTTCCCCTACAGTTTACTTGTAAGAAGGACACTCCATGCCAGGAGAAAAAAACTGAAAAGAGCATGGGTTGTCACCTACCAACAGTGTCCACCAGCCCACTCAAAAAGAGGGAATTTTACTTCAATAAAAGCAGTGCTTCTCTCAGACCACATGAATGAAGAGTCCAGCAGCTTTGTCTGAGGGGACAGATTTTGTTGGGAATTAAGTGTGGCGAACTCTATACTAAATGCATGGTTGAAAATAATGAAAATCTCAATGGAGCACAATTAAGAGGGGGCTGGCAGCTCCACAATCCAAACAAAACACCAGAGCAGCCATAAGTTTAATAGAGACAGGCAGGAAGATCTCTTATGGAATTAAGTCAACACTAGGATCAGGAAGGTTGATTGCATGCTCTAGGCTGCATCCACAGGGGAGTAATGAGAGCAGGGCAGATTTGAAAGCATTACCCAAGCTGCATCTAGACCCATCAACACAGGGCAGAAACCTCATGAGCACATGGATCTTAAACACAACCTCTGACCAAACACTGACTGACAGGAAGCCAAGCTTAAAAATCAAATCACACTCATCCCTGGAGATCTATAAGACTGTGTACACGCTTAATCATGTGTCCCCTAAGAACAATCAGAGAGAAAACTTTGAAGTCACTTGTCCCTGTGAAAATGTAGGGCAAGAAAATGTAAACTCTCTGAACTGTGATAGCAGCCTCAAAGCGACACATACATCTAATGGTAAAGGATAAAGGTCTTACTGGTTAAGGAGACTTAAGCCTAGGCTTTGACAAATAAATGGCTTATGTCATCCCAGGGGCTACCTCTAGAAAAAAATATAAAACCAATTTAAAGATAAAATCAAGAAGAAAAAGTTGAGTAAGGTCATCAGAGGCTGCACATAACAGAGAAAATAAACATCGCAAAATTAGTTTGGCCAAGCCATTAAATTGCCAAACAAATGATAACAAAACAACAATCCAATCACTCCTGAGGGAAAGGGAGAATCAGTACACAGAGTTACTACAATATATTACCTAAAATGGTCAGTTTTCAACACACAATGCATGTAAGAAAAAGGAAAGCATGACCCATGTGCAAGAAAAAAGGAGTGGCCCATACCCGTGCCTTAAAATTGGCTGAGAGGGTGGACTTAGCAGGCAAAGAACTAAAGCAAATATTATAAATTTGTTCAATGAACTAAATAAACCACGGTTTAAAAAATAAAGGAAAGTATGATAATAATGTCACCAAATAGAGAATATCAATAATGATATAAAAACTATTTTAAAATATAGTGACATTGAAAAACACAAAAACCAAAATGAAAAACTCACTAGAAAGGATAATAGCAAATTTGAGATGACAGAGAGTCTGCAAAATTTAAGATATATTAATGAGATATACAATCTGAAGAATGGAGATAGAAGTACGAAGATTTAAGAAAAGGCCCCAGAAAAAATGTTTGAAGAAATAATGGTTAAAAAGTTCAAAATTTGATTTAAAATTCAATGTGCACATCCAAGAAGTTCCATAAAGTTCAAATAGGATAATTGCAAAAGGATCCACATATAGACACATTTTTAATGTTATGCAGTAAAATGTTGAAAGAAAAAGAAAAAAAAAAGGGAAAATGAAAGCACCAAAGAAAAACGACTCCTCATATACAGAAAAATCCTCAATAAGATCAGTAGCTGACTTCCCATTGGAAACAATTGCAGTAAAAAAAGCAGTGAGAAGACATATTCAAACTGCTGGAGTTAAAAACAAACCAACAAAACAAAAACCTGTCAACAAAAAACCTTTAATACAGCCAACTGTCTTTAAAAGATAAAAGTTAAATTTAAAAAGCATTCTCAAATAAGTAAAGCCCAAGATAATTTGCTACTAACAGAAAGAAACATAAAAGAATGTTCTTCAGGCTGAAAGCAGGTAAACCAGACAGTAATTCAAATTCACATTAAAGAAAAAAGAAATACACCAATTCAAGATGGCCATTTGAAATCAGCTGATTGGTTCCTCTTTCACGAAGCAACCCGGGGAAGACAGCCCCAGTCATCAGAGACTCTCAGCAGTCAGAGCAGGTTGAGACAGAGGACAGATCCCACAGTCTGCAGAGGATCACTGGAATACAGAGCAGGGAGGAGAGAAAACAGGCAGCCTATTTTGGGGCCAGGAAGCCACCTCCCCACCTGGCTTGCATCAAAAAGAGGGAGAAGCCTTTGGGTGTGAGAAATGGTGGGTGCAGGAAATTAAGAACTTGGGCTTGCTCCCACTACAGACTCAGGAGTCCCCTCTAAGCCTCATGGGACTCCAGCCCCATGCGGGAAATTGTTTGGATATGGCACAGTTATGTGCTGCCAGAGCCCACGTGGAGCTGGAAATCCTTTAAGGCTCTAAATATATGTATGACTAAACCAACCCCGAGAACACATTCCCTGCAAGCAGCAATCAGCAGCCAACTCCCAGGTCAGAAAATAACCCTGGTCCAGCCATCTTCACTAGCCCCAAGGACAGGTTCCACTGCTGCAGGCAGCTCAGATTTGGGGCAAGCTGCTGCAACAAGAGACCTTGTTGTTGAAAGAACTTTTGGGTTCTGAATGTGGACAGCCTCTAGCAAGGGAAGGGAAACCAGGGAAGGCCCTATCATCCTGGTAAGCCCTCTCTCTGCATGAATGCTTCCTTGCAACAGATGACTCTGTCATTTCTGCAACCACAAGGCCCATTCCTCCTACCAGTTCCTATGAGTGCACACAGCCAGGAAATGGATTACACAGGCCAGCTAGTTCCAGCCCACGAGCCAGCCTCAAACAAAGGAAGGGGAGACAGGGACAATGGGGGCCAGAGGAGAGGCTGTCATCCTGGCAACCTCTCTCTTTGTATGAACTCTTTTGTACAACAGAAATGGCTTGGCCATCATTGTGGCATGGCCACAGCAGCCAGAGGACCTATTTCCCACTGGGGTAGTTAATTGTGCCTACAGAGTGGGAGGTGGAGAGTGGTCCAGTCTGACCTAGCCCTTCCCAACCAGCATTTTTCCCCATCCCCTTTGAAATCCCAGGGACTGAGGAACTTTAGGACTCCCCATAGCCCCACCCATCATCTTTATATTTCTATGGGGAAACATATGTCAAGTGAAAAAGCCCACAGGGACCATCACTACTGGCTATTTCCTGCAAGTGCCACCTTTTGGCTGGACATCTACTAGCACAGCCCATTCAATAACTGAGACAATAATATAGCTCTTGAGAAGATAAGAAAAAAGCAGATGCCACTTAACATCTCAGACTAGTCCTTAGACTGAGGCATCAGAGAGCATCTTCAGAGGGTCCTCCAGTGATGTCAGTGACCAACTCCCCTAAGAATCCAACCCCTGTGCCTTCACATCACAGTATACCTTGCAAGACACCCTCCAACACCAGCCAAGTGGTGCAACCTCATAGGACAGCTAGACCCAGAAGAGCAGCAGGACACACGGTGGTTGGGTCATCATGGATTACCACCCCAAGAAGGAGGGGTGCAATTCAACAAGGGATTACCCTGTAGGATTGAAAAAAAATAAGAATAATAATGATAAATAAATGCTTAAAAGAGGTCATGCCAACAATAGCAATCTTATCTATAAATAAATAGATAGATAAAGAAAAAGAGTAGAGTCTGTCCTCAAAGATAAGGAAAACCTCAAAAAACACTAGCAATCCCCAAAGCCTTAATGAGTCATCACCAACAAAAGAACCTCACTGATTCCAAGAAATGAAATCTATTCAGAATGACCTGCCCCTGACGACAAACATAGAATCCAGACTATGGATAGCAAAGAAAGTCAAGGAAAGCCATGAGAAGATGGAAGCACAGATCATCCAGACAACAAAAACAGTGAAGGAAACAAAAGCTGAGTCAGCCAATATAAGCAATGTCCAATCTAAAATCCTAGAAATGAAGAATTCTGTCCTGGAATTTCAAGCACAATGACAAGCCTGAGCAACAAAATAAGCCAGGCAAAGGAAAGAATCTCAGGATTGAACTATTTAACTAACCCAGTCTGACAAAAACAAGAAGAAAAGGCTCAGGAAGAATGATCAATGCCTACAAGAAGTTTGGGATTATGTAGAGAGACCAAATCTATGATTGATTGGTATCCCAAAGAAAGAAGGGAAATTGACAGCACCCTGGGAAAAGTCTTCTAAGATATAATCCAAGAAAATTTTTCCTCTATGGCTAGAGAGGTGGCCATACACACCCAAGAGATCCAGAGAGCTCCTGCAATGTATTACATAAGAACCTCATCTACAAGACACAAAATAATTAGTCTTCACAGGTGACTATGAAAGAAAATATCTTAAATGTAGTTACAGAGAAGGGATAGACCATCTAATAAGGAGGATCCATCAGAATTGCAGTAGATTTCTCAGCAGAAATCCTATAAACCAAAGACAAAAGCAATTCCAGTCAAGAATTTCCTACCTCACTAAGCTAAACTTCATTAATGAAGGAGAATTAAAATCCTTCCCAGACACCCAATCACTAAGAGAATATGCCACCTCCAGACTAGCCCTTCAGGAGGTGCTTAAAAAAGTTCTGAGCACAGAAACAAAAGAATTGTTCTACCCATTACATAAGCTGAGGCAAGCACAAAGCTAGTATCATACCAGTCAACCACAAAACAAACCTCCTAGTAGCAATATAATAGGAATAAACCTCCACATGCCAATAATTAAATTAACTGTGAATATACTGAATGCACCGCTCAAGTAACAAAGAGTGGAAAACTGGATAAAGAAACATGATTTCTCCTCCTGCCGCCTTCAGGAAACTCATCTCACTGCAAATGGCACTTAAAAAACTAGGTAAAGGACTGGAGAAAGATCTTTCAGAAAAATGGAAAACAAAAAAGAACAGGAGTATCTCTCTTTTTTTTTGTCTGTGAGAGAGAATTGGACCCTCAGTCATCTAGGTTGCTGGAACTCAGTGGTGCTATCACAGCTCACCACAGCCTACACCTCCTGGGCTCAGGTAATCCTTCACAGCAGCCTTCTAAGTAGCTGGGACTGCAGGCACACACATCACACCTGACTTTTTTTTTTTTTTTGTAGATACAAGGTCTTGCTATGTTGCCCAGGCTGACCTGGGCTCAAGCAGTAATCCAGTCTTGGCCATCCAAAGTGTGAGCCACTTCCAAGGTGTGAGCCACTATCCCTGGCCCAGGAATAGCTATTCTCATATCAAATACTTATATCAAAATAGACTTTAAACCAAAAAAGTTAAAAAGGACAATAAAGTATACTATATAATGATAAAAAGTTCAATACCCAAGAAAGAAATATTCATCATGAATATATATACACCCAACATAGGAGCATCCAGGTTTATTAAAAAATTGCTAATTAAACTAAAAGAGGACATAGACAGTCATACAATTATAGTTGGAGACTTTAATACCCTGATAACAGCCTTAGATGGATAATCAAGGCAAAAAATCTCACAAGGAAATCCAGAACTTTAAGTCAACAATCATCCAATTGGACCTAAAAGACATCTACAAAATACTTCACCTGAAAACCACAGAATATGAATTCTTCTCATCAGTTTATGAGATATATGCCAAGATTAACCACACTCTCATGCATAAATCAAGTGTTAGCAATTAAGAAAAGATTGAATCATACCAAGCATCTTCTAAGACCACAGTGGAATAAACATAAATATCATCATAAAGAACCCCCCAAAACACACAAATATGTGGAAATTAAACAAAAGGCTTCTGAATGTCTTTTGGGTTAACATAGAAATCAACGCAGAAATAAAAAGATTCCTGGAAACCAATGAATACAAAGGCATCACACACCCAAACCTCTGGGATACCATGAAATCAGTATTGAGCAGGAAGTTTATAGCATTGAATGTACATGCCAGAAAAATTGAGAGGATCGCAGATAAATAGCCTAACGTCACACCTAAGGAGTTGGAAAGTCAAGAGCAATCCAATTCTAAAATTAGTAGAAAAATAAAAGCTATTAAAATCACAGTTGCATAAAATAGAGACAAAAAATCATAGAACGGATCAATAAGACAAAAAGGTAGTTTTTTGAAAAGATAAATAAGATTGACAGACCCCTGGCCAAAATGACAACAAAATGAGGGAGAAAATTCAAATAAATACAAGAAGAAATTAAAATGATCATCAGAAATCAATATGAACATCTATATGCAAATAAGCTAGAAAATCTTGAGGAAATTGAGGAATTCCTGGCATCATATAACTTACAAAGACTGAAATAAGAATAAATTGAAACCCTAAACAGACCCATAAGAATCCAATAAATCAACTCAGTAATAAGAAATTTCCCTGCCAAAAAATGCCCTAGGTCAGATGGCTTCTCAGCTGAATTCTACAAGACCTACAAGAAAGAGCTGTTATCAGTTCTACTAAAAGTATTGCAAGCAATTGAGAAGGAAGAAATTCTCCCTAGCTTGTTCTATAAAGTCAGTGTCATACTATATCTCATAATGACAAAAACCTAACAAAAAAAACTACAGGCCAATTCTCCAGGGAACACAGATGCAAGAATTTTCAACAAGATTCTAGCAAATAACATCCAATAGCACAATTTAATGATCATACATCACAGCCAGACAGTCTCATTCCCAAGATGTAAGGCTGATTCAGCATCTCTTATTTATTAGAAAAAACCCTCAAATACTGAGGCATTGAAGGAAAATTTCTTAAAATAATAACAGCCATATTGAAAAACCTGCAGCCAATATTATATTTAATGGGCAAAAGCTGGAAGCATTTCCCATAAGAAATGGAATAACAAGGATCCCTGCTGCTTAAGTCATAGTCAGAGCAATAAGGCAGAAGAAAGAAGTTAGTGGTAACCAAATATAAAAAGAGGAAGTTATTCCTCTTTGTAGATGATATGGTTCTATACCTAGAAAATCCTAGAGAGTCTATCAAAAGCCTAGAACTGATTTTTTTAAAACTTCTGTAATGTCTTGGGATACAAAATCAATGCTCAAAAATACAGTTGCATTTCTATGCACCAACAAGTAAGCTGAAGACTAAATTTAAAAAATACAATCCTATTCAAAATAGCCAGAAAATGATAAAATACCTTTGGCATCCACATAACCAAAGAGATGAAAGGCCTTTACAACGAGAACTACAAAACACTGCTCAAAGAAATTAAGGATGACACAAACAAATGGAAAAACACCTCATGCTCATTGATTGGAAGAATCAATGTCATCAAGATGTCCGTTCTTTAGCAGGGCATGGTAGCACGCACCTGTAGTTCCGGCTACTTGGAAGGCTGTGAGGGAAGAATCACTGGAGTCTGGCAGGTTGAGGCTGTGGTGGCTGGGAACGTGCCACTGCACTCCAGTCTGGGCGAGAGTGAGACTTCAACTCAAAAAAAAAAAAAATGTCCATTCTGCCCAAGGCAATCTACAGACCTAATGAAACTTCTTTTTGCACAGAAAAAAAAGAGAGTAAAGAACCTATAAAATAAAAAAACATTTTTTTGCAAGTTGTGCATCAACAAAGGCCTAACATCCTGGATCTACAAGAAATTCAAATAAGTTGGCAGGGAAAAACCAGCAACTCATTTTAAACAGTGGGCAAAGGACATGGGCAGATATTTCTCAGTGGAAGACAATTCAGGGAGCCAACAAATGTATGGAAAAATTAGTTTCACTAATCATCATAGAAATGCGGATATATAAATAAATAAGCCAGGCATGGTAGCATGCACCTGCAGTTTCAGCTATTTGGAAGGCTGATGTGGAAGGATCGTCTGAACCCAGCAGGTCGAGGCTGCAGTGGTCGTTAGTGTGACACTGCAATCCAGCCTGGGTAACAGAGTGAGATGCCAACTCAAGAAAAAAAAAAAAAGTCATAAAACAACAGATGTTGGAGAGGCTGTGGGAGAAAGGAAACACTTCTACACTGTTGGTAGGAATTTATGCTAGTTCATTCTTTGTGGAAAGCAGTGTGGCATTTCTCAAATAACTAAAAATTGAGCTACCATACTATTCGACAATCTCATTGCTGGGAATATACCCAAGGGAACATAAATTGATCTACTCTCTCCCAAAAAAGAAACCCCTGCACATGCATGTTTATTGCAGCACTATTCACAATAGCAAAAACAGGGAACCAACCCAAATGTCCATTGAAAGTATACTGGATAAAAAATATATGGTACATATACATGATGGGATACTACATAGTTGCAAAGGAGAACAAAATTATGTCATTTGCAGCAACATGGATGCAGCTGGACATCATTATCCTAAACGAACTACCATAGAAACAAAAAACTGAATACTCACTCATGAGCAGGCCCTGATTTCTGAGCACACAAACACAAAGGTGGGAACAACAGATCAGGATGCTGTGGAAGGAGAGAGGGATAGAGGAGGGATAAGGGGCACACAACCACTTACTAGGTACCAGGTCTGCTACTATGGGGAGAAGCCCAAACCTCACTTAGACACAATTTACTCATGTAGTAAAATACTCATATGTACCCCAAACTAAAATGAAATGAAAGAAAATTTAAAAAATAGAAAAAACACCAATAAAGGTAATTATGTAGGCAATTCCAAAAGACAACATAATCACATATTTCTTCTATGTTCTTTTCAAAAACTGTGGTAAAGTATACATATATTTTAAGTGGACAGGGGAATTAAGTACATTCACATTGTTGTGCAACCATTAGCATTATTCATCTTCAGAACTTTTAAATCATTTCAAACTGAAACTCTGTATTCCTTAACATTAATTCTCTATCTCTGCAGTTCCCAGGCCCAGGTAACCACTATTTGATTTTATTTCTCTATAAATTTGATTATTCTAGTACCTCATATAAATGAAATCATACAATATTTGTCCTTTTGTGTCTGGCTTATTTTACTTAACATATGGCTTCAAGCTGCTTTCATATTGTAGCATCTATCATAATTTCTTTCTTTTCTTAGAATAAGTAATATTCCACTATATTAATATACCACAATTTGTTTATTGATTTATTCATAGATAGGCTTTATTTCCATCTTTTTAGCTATTGTGAATGATAGTGTTATAAAAATATATGTGCAAATATCTGGGAGAGTCTCTGCTTTCACCTCTTGTTTATAACCCATGAGTGAAATTGTTGTATCTATAGTGGAAGTGAAATCTATTTTAATTGTATGTTTAATGCTTTGATAAACTACTACACTGTCTTCCATGATGATTGCACCATTTTACATTTCTGTCAGCAATGCATGAAAGTTCTAACTACTCCACATCCTCATTAATGCTTGTTATTTTGTTTTGTTTTTATATTGGTCACCCTAATAAATGTAAAGTAGCACCTTATTGTGGTTTTGATTTGCATTTTCCTATTGACTAGTAATATCAAGCATCTTCTCATGTGCCTTTGGCCATTTTAAAAATTGAATTGTTTTTCATTGTTGTTAAGTTACAGGAGTTCTTATTATATTCTAGATATTAACCCTGTATCAGATATATGACTTGCAAATATTTTCTCCCATTCACCAAGCTGGTTTTTCCTTATGTTGATATTGCCCTTTGTTTTACAGAAGTTTCTAATTTTGATGAAGTCTAATTTGTATATTTTTGTTGTGGTAGTTGTCTGTGCTTTTGGTGTCGTTGTCAAAAAAAACCCTTGTCAAATTAAGTGCTGTGAAACTTTGCCCTATGTTTCTTTAGTATTTGCAGCTTAACAGTCTCAAGTGTTCCAATCTATGAAAACAGGATGTCTTTCCATTTATAGTTTCTTTAATGTTTTCCAGCAATGTTCTGTACTTTTTAATGTACAATTTTTTTGCGTTGGCTAAGTTTATATCTAAGTATTTTATTCTTTTGTATGCTATTGAAAATGAAATTATTTTCTTGATTTTCTTTTAAGATCATTTTCCTTCTCTTGAATCAATTAAAAACCAACTGCATTAGAACATTATGTATGTAATTTTATTGTTGGACCCATAACACACAGAAATATAAGACTCAATATTTCACTTTGAATAATGTATAGAACTACTAATCGGAAGTTCACCAAGAAAATAGAAGCCTGGAAAGCACAATAATACTGTAAAACAAATATATCTGACAGACATCTATAGAACACTCTACCCAGCAACAGCAGAATACAAATTCTTCTCAAGCACGTATGAAACATTCACTAGGATTGACCATATGCTAGCCCATAAAGCAAGCAATGCATGAATAAGCAATCCTCAAGTTAGAAAGAATTAAAATAATACATAGTATAGTCTTTAACCCTAATGAAATTAAATAACAATAACAGAAGAAAATTTGAAATATTCACAAGTATGTAGAAATTAATGCATATCTCAATAACAATTGAGTTAAAGAAAAAAATCATAAGGAAAATTTTTAGAAATATTTTTTAGATAAATAAAAGTATAATATACCAGTACTATGGCATACAGTTAATGTACTACTCACAGGGAAATTTATGCTAGAAATAGCTATGTTAAAAAGATGAACTATCACAAATCAATAACCCAGCCATCACCTTATGAAATTAGAAACAGAAGAGTAAACTAAATCCAAAGCAAACAGAGGAAGAAAATAATTTAGAAGTGTTAATAAGTGAAAGTGATAATAGAAATACAATAGGGAAAAATCAACATAACCAAAGTTTGTTCTTTGAAAAGATCAACAAATTTACCAACCTCTAGGTAGACTGACCAAGATAAAAGAAACAAGACAATTCAGGAATGAAAAAGGGACTGGGACTATCACTACTGGCTTTAGAGAAATTAAAAGAATTTAAGGGAATACTATGAATACCTGCTAACAATTTAGAAAACTTAGATATTGTGAAAAAGTTTCTGGAGAGACACAAATTGCAGAAAGTGACCTAAGAATAAATACAAAATTTGAATAAATTATTAATTTAAAAGCTTCTTACAAAGAAAAGTTCAGGCCAAGTTGACCTCAACATTAAATTTCATAAAACATTTAAATAAAAAGTGATACCAATACTTCACAAAGTCTTAAAAAATTGTAACCAGAAGAGACATTTCTCAAATTATTCTATGAGGCCAAAAATATACAGATACCAAAACCAGACAAATATATTATAAGAAAACTATAGATAATTATAAGTATAGACACAAAAATCCTTAACAAAATACTAACAAACCAAATTCAGAAACAAAAAGAATTATGCACCATAATCAAATGGTATTTATCCTAGTGCAAGGCCAGTTTAACATTGACAAATCAATTAATGTAATATACCATAATAAAGGAAGGGCAAAAAGCAAGTTATCATCTTTTTTTAAAAAGCCCCCAAAATTAGTTGATAAAATAGAACTTCTTATGATAGAAACTTGAAATAAAAGAGAATATCTTTAGTCTAATGAAGAAAATCCATGAAACATCCACTGATAAATCATATTTTATAGTAAAAGAATTAATATTTTCTCTCTAAGATCAGGAACATAGCAAGAATGTTCACTTTAGCCACTTGTTTTAACATTTTACTAGAGATTCTAACCAGAGAATTGAAGGGAGAGTGGGGGCAGTCCTTTAAATTGAAAAGATAAAATAAAGTCACTCTTTTGCAGATGATACAATCTTGTATATAGAATATTTAAGGAATCCATTAAAAAGCTGCCACAACTAGCAAGTTCAACAAGTTTGAAGAATACAAGACTGATTTATAAAATCATTGTATTTTATAAACGAGCAATGATCATTTTGAACATAATAGTAAAAACAATTTCATTTAAAATAAGATCTAAAATAATAAAATGCAAAAGTATAATTTTAGTAAAATAAGTTTAAGACTTACACTGATGACTATATACAGTGTTACTGAAAAAAATAGGAAAAGGTCTAAACAAACTGAATTATATTTCATGTTCCTGGATTAAAAGACTTGATAGTGTTGAAATGGCAACACTCCCCAAATTGATCTACAGCGTCAACACAATCACTATTAAAATCTCAACTGTTTTTTTTAAGAAATCAGCATGATCCTGAAACTCATAAGGAAATGCAGTAGAATAAGGATAGCCTAAATAATCTTAGAAAAAGAACGGTGCTGTAGGCTCACATTTCCCAATTTCAAAACATGCTGCAAAACTTCAGTAATCTAGATGCAATGCTACTAGCTTGGGGATAGATATATAGATCAATTAAATAGAAATGAGAGTTCAAAAATAAATCCTTGTGTTTGGGGTCAATTTATTTTAGACAAAGATGAATAAATACTTCAGTGAGGGAAACAATCATTTTTTGACAAACAGTGCTAGAACAACTGGATATCCATAAACAAAAGAATTATGTTGGATCCCTAACTCACACCAAACACAATAATTAATGCAAAAAATGAGTATAGATCTAAATGTAAGAGCTGAAATGTTGAGACTTAGAAGAAGATATGAGTAAATCTTTGTGGTTAGAAAATAATTTATTCTATAGAACAACAAAAGTTCAAGCAACAGAAAAAATAGAAAATATATATTGTAATATATAAAATTATAATATTTTGTGCTACAAATGATACCAACAAGAGAATAAAAATACTAAGCACAGATTGGAAGAAACTATTTTCAAATCACATACTTGATAAAGGACTTCTATCCAGAATATATAACAAAGGGTTACAAATCAATAACAAAGATACAAATAACCAAAATTTTACAAATGGGAAAAGTATATCAATAGACATTTCTTCAAGGTAGATATACAAATTAACAATAAACAGATGACAAGATTCTCAACATCATTAGCCATTAATGAAATGCCAGTCAAAACTTCAATGAGATACTTTCATACCCACAAGGATGACTATCATAACAAAAGAATAACAATTGCTGATAGGAATTTGAAGAAATTGGAGTACTCATACACTGCTGGTGGGGCTGTAATATGGTGCAGTCCTTTGGAAAAGAGTTTGAACATTTTCTTAAAATATTAAACCTTTAGCTGGGTGTGGTAGCACACGCCTGTAGTTCCAGTTACTTGGTAGGCTGAGACAGAAGAATCACCGGAGCCCAGCAGGTCGAGGCTGTGGAAGCCAGTAGCGTGCCACTGTACTCCAGTCTAGGTGACAGAGTGAGACCCCAACTCAAAAAAAAAAATTAAACTTATAGTTACCACATGCCACATCAATTTCCTTCCTAGACATATATCCAAAAGAAATGAAAGAATACATCCACAAAAATACTTATACATGAATTTTTTTTTTTTTGGTTTTTTTGGGGGTTTTTTTTGTTGGTTTTTTTTTTTTTGAGTTGGAGCCTCACTCTGTCACCCAGACTGGAGTGCAGTGGCCACTCCCGGCCACTGCAGCCTCTACCTGCTGGGCTCCTGCGATCCTTTCACCTCAGACTTCCAAGTAGCCAGAATTACAGGCATGCGCCACCAAGCCCGGCTGATTTTTTTGATTTATTGTAGAGATGAGGTCTCGCTGCCCAGGTGGGTCTCAAATCCGCGGGCTCAGGCAATCCACTCACCTCAGCCTCCCAAAGGTGCGGGATTACAGGCTGAGCCACCGAGCCTGGCTACATGAATGTTTATAACAACATTATCAATAATAGCCAAAGAATAGACATAATCAAATGTTTATTAACTAATAAATGGATAAGTAAAATGTGATATTCTCATGTATAGACTATTATTCCACCAGAAAAATGAAGTACTGATGTATTCTACAACATTAATGAACCTTAAAACATTATGCTAAGTAAAAGAAGTCAAACACAAAAGAGCACATATTGTATGATTATATTTCTATAAAATGTGTAATATAGGCTGACAGCTAGCAACAGATAGTAGATTGCAAGTTACCTAGGGAAGGAGAGGATGATGGAGGTTGGGAGATGGGGCGTGCTAATGGATAAATGATCTATTTTAGGAAGAGCAAAAATTTTTCAAAAATTATATTGTGTTGATGGCTGCACAACACTGTGAATATGAGTTCTGACAATTAAGTATGCAAACTCATCCTAGAAAAAGTGTTACATACCTCATTGCTGAGTATCACTACAATCACCTTCAAAGTACTGTCTTTGGGAAGGTATGTGCTGATGTCAGTACCTAGTCCACCAAAGCAATTTTGGAATTATTTTTCTGGAATGGCCATCAGAGTTATCATCATATTATCCTTGATGTCCTGAATGTCATCAAAATGTCTTCCTTTCAATATTCTCTTTATCTTTGGGTAAAGAAAAAAGTCACTGAGGGCCAGATCAGGTGAGTAGGGAGGGTATTCCAATGCAACTATTTGTTTACTGGCTAAAAACTCCCTCACAGACAGTGTATGTGAGCTGGTTCATTCTCGTGATGCAAGATCTTCTACAGTACCATTTTTGCATATACCTTTCTCATGCCAAGATTTTCAGTTAAGATTTTCCTAGCTGTTTCTCTATTCATACTTATTTGGTCCACTATGCTTCTCATAGTCAGCAGATGATTTTTACACATAATTCAACTAGTTTTTGTAATGTTTCATCACTTCTGCTCATTACTGGCCGTCCTGACCTCTCTTCATCAGTGAGGCTTTCTCTCCCCTCAGAAAAACATTTAATCCATTTGTATACTGCCATTTTTCTTCAGGGCATTATCCCCATAAACTTGGACTAACAGATCCCTGATTTCACTTCCACTCTTTCCAAATTTAACAGGAAATTTAATGTTTGTTCATTACTCTAATTCAAGTGCCAACATCCTCACAATTGCTCACAAAAACATAAAACAACAATAATGAACACCACTCAGCAAGACACTGCCACATGTCAACACAACACAGCTGTGAGACACTGATATACCAAGATTATGAAACCTCGTCAAGTTGCTTGTACAATGCTGCCAACATAAGCACACAGTGGCAAGTTTGCTAATTTAATTGTCAGAGCTCAAATACTATAAAAAATTAAACTGAACTCTTTTATCCTTTTTTAATTTTCTTGAGTCAGAGTCTCACTCTATCACCCAGGCTGGAGTGCAGTGGCACACTCACAGCCACTGCAGCCTAGACCTGCTAGGCTCAAGCAATCCTTCTGCCTCAACCTTTCTTTTTTTTTTTTTGAGTTGGAGTCTCACTCAGTCGCCCAGACTGGAGAGTGCAGTGGCCGCTCCCGGCCACCACAGCCTCGACCTCCTGGGCTCTGGCGATCCTTCCGCCTCAGGCTTCCGAGTAGCCGGAATTACAGGTGTGCGCCACCACGCCCGACTAATATTTTGATTTGTTGTAGAGATGAGGTCTCGCCTGCCCAGGCGGGTCTCGAACCCGTGGGCTCAGGCAATCCACTCACCTCAGCCTCCCAGAGGCATGGGATTACAGGCTGAGCCACCAAGCCTGGCTTGCCTCAACCTTTCAAGCAGCTGGAACCACAGGTGCGTACTACCATGCCGGCTAATTTTTTGATTTATTGTAGAGACAAGGTCTCACAAAATTGCTCAGGCTGACCTTGAACCTCTAGGCTCAGGTATTTCTTTCACCTCCAAGGTGGCTCATGCCTGTAATTCCAGCACTTTGGGAGGCAGAGGCAAGAGGATTGCCTGAGTCAAGGGATTTGAGACCAGCCTGGACAACTTGGTAAGACCTCAGCTCTACAATAAATTGAAAAAATTAGCCAAGTATGGTGGTGCCACCAGCTATTTGTAAGGCTGAATCAGAAGGATTGCCTGAGTCCAGCAGGTCAAGGCTGGGGTGGCCATGAGCATGTCACTTCACTCCACCCTGGGTGACAGAGTGAGACTCTAACTCAAAAATAAAATAAATAAAATAAAATAAAATACTGCATTCTTAATGCCAAATTGTATGGGTATGAATTGTCCCCCAATAAATTCATAAAAGAGGGAAAGAAAGAAAACCAAAGGTTCTTTTGGAGAAGAAGTATATTATTTGCAATGTTTTAATTATTAGAGTAAATATTTTTTAAAATGTATAATTTCCAAACTAGTGTGGCATGAGGAAAATGTGTATGAGTAAAGAACCTAATTAATGAAAAAAGTCAAGTAATAAGAGGAAAGAAACATAAAAAGGTGGGACAAATACAGGACACATAATAAATGGTTATATATAAATATGCTAAACTATAAGTAATTATAATACATGTAAAAGGATTAAGAGCTTCAAGTTTTAAAAAATGCCACTTTTGGTTTTTAAAATCTTGCTACATATTTGTAAGATATACCTCTAAAACATAAGGACACAAGGTCAAAAATAACAATATAGCACAAATATTCTAGGTATATTTCAAAAAGAATAAAGATGGTACAATTATATTACTATCATACTAAATATCTTTAAGGCAAAATAACCTTGCTAAAGATAAAGAAGTTCAGTTCATAAGTAAAGAGAAATACGTAATAAGAAAAAAGCAGAAATTGATGAACTAGAATATGCAGATAAAAAGATTCACAAACCTAAAATTTAATTATATGAAACAACTATGAATGTTTAACCAAATCTGTGGTGAAACTGAGCAAGAAGAAAATAGCAAGTGCAAATAATCATCACTAAAAATAAAAAAAAGAGATATAACTGCAGATAGACTAGACATTGAAAACGTAGGATGATAGTATGAAAAACCTTGTGGCAATAACTTTGGAAAATTTAGAAAAATATAACTTAATAAAACAAACATAAAAATTAAATATCTAAATAGTCTATTCCTATCTAAGTAATAAATTTATATGTAACTTTGTACTTTCCCACCAGAAAATTCACATGCTGAACTGATTTCGAGAGTTCTGCCAAATATTAAAGAAACAAACTATTTCCATTACATGTAAACTTTATGGTTATAAAAAGTGATTTACACCCAAACTCATTTCACGAGACTAACAAAACCTAACAGGGAAAATGGGAGAAAAGCTTTAAGCCCAAAGGCCAATATCATGCAAGATGGGTTAAAAAAGGAAGTGTGAAGGTTAATTTTAGGTGTCAATTTGACTGGATTAAGGAATATTAGAAACCTGGTGAAGCAGGCATTATTTTGGAGTATCTGTGAGGGTGTTTCCAGAGGAGATTAAAGTGTGAATCTGAGTGGACTAAGTTAGGATGATCCACCCTCAGTGTGAGCAGGCACGACTAAATTTGCAATGGCCCAAAGAGAACTAAGACATAGAAATGGTAAATTTGTTGATCTATCTTTTGGAAACAGGATATACCCTTCCTCTTCTGTTTTTGGATAACTGCTTCAGGCTTTCCAGACTTTGGACCCCAGGACTTATAGCTACAGCTCCCCACGTTCTCAGAACTCTTACAGATCAGTAAGAAAAAGATAATTTTGGATAGGAATTAATTAAGTGAGAGTATCCAAATGGCCGGCAAATATATGAAAAGATGCACAACTTAGTCTCCAGGGAGACAGAAATTAAAACCACAATGATATTTCATCATATACCCACCAGAACATCTTAAATAGAAAATGATGGAAAAATAACAAGTGTTGGTTAAAGAACAGCTAGAATTCATATACTTTGCCAGGGGAGTGTTAATTAGCAGAATCATTTTGGAAATCTGCTTGACTGTATCAACCTAGGCTAAGCACATGTACCCTCATAAATTCAGAAATTGTATTCCTGTGTATGCACGCAACAAAATTCCTGATCGTTTACCAAAAATGTGTACTAGCATGTTCACAACAGCTCTGTTTGTAATAGTTTTCAATAAGAAATTATTCATTTCTTATCAATAGTAAAATTTAGAAATAAAATCTGATATAAATTATTCATTCAATGGGATATACATGGCAAAGTTAGTAAATGATCTTTACATACAGGTATGCAAATAAATACAACTAATATAATGTTGAGTGAAGTCAGACACAAAAATACATACACTATGTGATTTCATTTACATAAAGTTATACAGCAGATAGAACTCATTTATGCTGTGAGAAGTCAGGTAGAGGTAGTGATTGAGGAAAGGACTTTGAGGATACTGTTCTTACTCTGTTTTTTTAATCTGGATATCATTATAGGATGTGTTCATATGTTCGGATTGTGAAATTTAACAAGTTGTAAATGCACGATGTTTGCACTTTCCTGCGGGTATAATTTAATAAAATGTCTCAAGAAAGGAACACTCAGCTCTAGCTGTGATACAAGTTTCAGGATGCCACTACCCACCAAAATGCTTTCAACACCCATGAAGCTTATAACTGCAACACTACTACAGGAGACAAAAAGCAAACAATAAAAACAAACAAACTTGACATTGCTTCCCGGCAACAACATCCAAAATAACAGCAAACTGTCCCATAGCTTTCTTACCTCCCCAATATTATGCATGTTCTTCTAATAAATGAAACATCATTCACACACAAGAAAATGCTGTGCAGTTTCTGACATATTGAAAAGTGTACCAGAAAATAGTTAGAATGAATGCTGGGTGCCAATTCATCATAGTCCTGAACAGAAAGAGTGAGGTACTTGCACAACAAAACATGGATGTGTTCTTGGGGCAGTTAAAAATGTCAGTCCTGAGCTGGAGGTGATTTCTGGACCCATACCTTTAGGACTATCGGCGTATGGGAAAGTGATATATATCAGAACTAATTATCTTCCCAAAGGATGTGGACACTGGGGCAGGAACAGCTCAAGAATGAGATTTTGGTCATCACCAACATTTCAAGGGAACTGGAGAAAATGACCTAACAAAGAAGATTGGGGGGAGGGGTGTGGAAAGCACGCAGAGAAATTAAAGGAAAAACTAGCAAAGAAAGAAGGCAGAGAATCTAAGAGAAGAAAAACATTTTAAGAAGTTCAAAAAATAGCCTGGGCACGTTGGCTCAAGCCTGTAATCCCAGCACTTTGGGAGGCCGAAGCAAGAAGAATGCCTGAGTCCAGGGGTTCCAGATCAGCCAGGGCAACTTGGTGAGACTGTGTCTCTACATTAAATCAAAAAATTAGCCAGGGTGGTGGTACACATCTGTAGTTCCAACTACTTGGAAGACTGAGGCGGAAGGATTGTCTGAGCGCAATAGGTCAAGGCTATGGTGACCATTGGCATGGCACTGCACTCCAACCTGCGTGCCAGAATGAGACTCCAGCTCAAAAAAAAGAAGTTCAAAAATAGAAGAAGAGTTCCTGAAATTTGCTTGTGGTGAAATAGAATATGGTATTTGGAAGACACCTTATAAATAATTATTTGCAGTCTCTTTGCCATAGAGATGAGGAATCTGAGTCCCAGAAGAGTTAAGTTGTTGCTGTGGGTGAGAGCATGACACCTGTAAAGGATTTTGAAACAAGAATTTGAAGGATTATAAAATCCATCAACAAGCTAAATGAAATTGTACCAATTATTTAATCTCTCTTGTTTATTCAACTGTAGAAAACAGAAGTCAGGCGTAAGGATTAAGTAAAACAGTTCTATCTCCAGCACAAAGCTGTTATGTTATACCCTTAAGGATTTGTTTTCAAATTCCTTCTTGAGGGTAGGGACCACTAGTGCTTGATCTCCTATCGCATAACCAGCATTTAGCATGCTGCTTGACACATATATGCACCAACAAATATTTCTTGAATGAATTAAAGAAATCTTGGAATTATAGTTGCTTGATCAGAGTCACAGTTGATTTTTTTTCTTATTCTAGCTACTTTTTTGAGGTTATATTTGTTAGAAGAGGCCATATGGACAGAGTACCATCTGCTCCACCAGGCTGTAACAAAGTGGAATGCCATCATCTCTTAAGGCAGTATGAATAGTCCCATAAAAGTGTATTTTCATATATTAGCTGCTGCTCTCTTCAATCGCACTGTTATACTTGCATCTGTTTGTAATCACTCATGCCACCATTCTTTGCAAGCAAGCAGAGGCTAATGGAACAAAAGACTGCAGGATGGTACGTGGTGTAAATTCCTCAACTCCTTGTGCTTTTCATTCAACTGAGTGCAATTCAGCCTTTTAAAACAATACAATTTCTTGATGTTCCATCAGAATTTGCAGAAATTGTTTTGAATCACCTCATTATTGCTATTCTCCACTCTCCTCGATTAAAAGGGAAAACAAAACAAAACAAGGGCTTCAGTTCCACATGATTTGTGTGTTTGTGGGTTTTATTTGTTTTTATTTTTGCTTTTGATTTTATGGTGAATGAAGTCAATGGAAGTGATCCACTGGACAAATCTAGTCTCAGGTCTTTGTCTCATTGAATTGTTGCGAAACCTGCTTTCAACAGAAAAGCAAGGCTAAAAGGGTGTCCAAACATGATGAATTCTGGCTTAGACATCCACAAAATACCAGAGTTAGAAGGGGCATAAAAGCTTGTCTAGTGTAGCCTCCTTACTTTTAGAATAAAAACTGAAACCAAGTGAGGTGAACAATCCACCCCTGGTTTCTTGAGGCTGAACAAAATTTTGCATCCCTTTGATCTAAGGTTTCTTCCTTTAATTCAAAGTAGTGTGAATTTTAAGCAAAATATAATCCACAAGCTTCTGATTGGGTTACATTCACTGCATCCAAAAATCATTTAGTTCAAGGCCGTCACTGATCATGCCACCCTCTGAGCCTCTTTACAGGCATTTAAACCTTTGGAAATGTGAAGTGGTATTTTTGCCAAGGCAAAGTAATATCCCTTTGAACTGGGATTTTTGTAGTGAGAGAGAGAAAGAGGGAGAGAAGAGAAAGAAAGAGAGAGAAGAGGAAGCTGAGGGGGGAAATGCATAAGAGAGATGATGATAGAAATTAGTATCTATTATCTTTTTGTAACTTGAAGCTGTTTCCTTGCTCCTGTTATTTCTTGATACAGTCTAGCATGAGACACTGTGCCTTCCAGCTTAGTGTGAGGAAAGGATAGTTATAACTCCCTTTCCCAGAGCCACCTGATTTGGTACAGATAATTGGACATTTGCTTCTGTTAGGAAAAGCTCTGTGACCATTTGAAAACTAGAATCCCTTGATGTTGTTAAAATTACCTGTGGAATTTTTCCTGTTAAAAGCTGGGCTCACAAGATCACTTATTTTACCCTGAGTTCACTTCTGAATGATAACAGCCCTGGGTGGGCTCCAGAGGTACAGAGTTAAACAGTTTCCTCTACCTGTCATTCTGGAGCTTAGAATCAATTAGCCCGACTGAACTGTATTTGTTCTATTAGAAATAGAAATGGTGGGCAGCCCCTCGCAAAAGCACACAGAGTCTGAAGCAGAGATTAACCCTGCAAATTGCATCAGACACAGTGAAAATCATTTGAGAGGGCTGATCACTATACAAAGGTGGGCATATGAAAAGGCCTGTGAATATCAAAGGATAAAGTGAATCTGGCACCAGGGGGCACCACAGAAATGCTGTTATCATGCTACTTCTCATCTTACTACTGAAGAGCTACCTCATTCAATATTGCCTCCAAAGGAAAACATGTTGACTTTTCCCAAGCTGTTAGCAATGCCTGGGCTTAAGAGAACCATTTGCTAAGTAGTATGGAGCCTTAAGGCAAAATGATTGGGGTTTTCCCTTTCTTCCCACATACCCCATAGAAACCATTGAGTCTTCTTTTCCCCTTGAAATGCCCCCTTGACTTCACCTGAACACACATTTAAGTGCAGGAAGGAGAGGAACAAGCAGGTGATGAGATGTGTGCCCACAGTCTTGCTGGGGTGGGTGCTTCTTGGAGATGGTTCTAACCAGAAAGAGAACATGATGTTTCTTGGGGGTAGATGGAAGAATAAGAACTGTTGTCCAGTGAGAGGAGCTAGGTGACTGTTTTCAGAGCTACTTCTTTGTTTCCAAGAGGAAGAGATCATCACTGGACAGGTCAGTTCTAGGGCAGCTTCAGCCTCTAGTTTCAAATAAGAGAATAGGGGACACTGAGCTTACAATAAAGAAGAGGGTAAGGGGCAGCTGGAAGAGGTACTCCAGTCCTCATTTCTATACTGCCAAGCAGCTTGTCATTTAATCCTTAGGCAAGCAGATTTCTCAACTCTGCTTATTTTGAGCCAGATAATTCTATTTTGTGGGAAGCTGTCCTGTACATTGCAGGATGATGTTTAGGAGCATGCCTGGTCTCTATGCTATAGATGCCAGTAGCAAATCTCACCACTTAAATGATGTGATAACCAAAAATGTCTCCAGATATTGCCATATGTCCCCTGGAGAGTAAAATTGCCTGATAAAGAATCAGTGACCTAAAGGTTCAAATCCCTTTTACAGGGCCCACAAATGACCTCACAGTATGAACTAAAAGTGACAGTCTATATACTTAAACCAAAGTCAGTTCTGGGCAACCCCCATTATTCCTAGTGGAAGGGCACCCCAGGGGTTGGAAACTTTTGTGTCAGAGCCCCCGCTCTGGTCTCCCTTCTTCCTTCCCTGTGCCCACAAAATCTTGTGCTCCTCTGCTTGACTTAGAGTCCTCAGCCTCCAGAGAAAGAAACAAACAAAAATAAACAAGAGAAGAAATGAGCAAAGAAGAAAGCAAAGTACGTAAAAGTAAGCAGAGTCTTGTGGTGGGAAAAAAACACATGCATTTCTTCTCTCTCTCCCTCTGTCTCTCCCTCTCTCTCTCAGTAAAGTTCCTGGACTTTCTCAAGTCAGCTCTGTCTGAGTCTGGTTTTCATTTGTACGCCCCTTCAGCCCTGAGCCTCGCTTCTTCTCATTGATAATTTAACTTGATTACTTTCTGAAAAGGCAGACAGAGCTGGAGTAGCTTTGCACTCATTTACTTGTCACTCCCAACATTGGCTTAATTTGGGTTGAGCTGCACCTCCCCCTTCCAGGAATGATTGCAAGTCTGGGATCCAACTCCGGGAAGGGCTGGCAGGACATGGGCAGTACAGCCCTCTCTGTCCCAGTCAGGCAAACAGGCCTTTGCATGTAGAAAGGCTGACACTATTTGACAGAAAAGGAACAGTAGCTTCACAAAAGGCTGAAGTATTCCCCACCATGATCAATTCTGGCTATTTTCATTTATTATCAACACCAGCTAAGATATAAATTAGAACTTGGAGATAGTTAAAAATCAAATTATTGACACTGCAAGCACAAAAACGCTTAGGTTTTAAATTTTGCTATTTCTCATGACACCTGGAACTGCATCAGGCACATAGAGGTCCTTATAAATATTTGTTAATTTATTGTCATGTGCTGTAGAATTTAATGAGACTGAGTTTTGAATGATGTTACATTTTCTTAAAATATTATTATATAAACTCTGAGGTTGTTCATATTTTTGATAATGTGGCAAAATACTACAGGATAAGATACTTTTAAAATTAAGTAGTCTGTGATCATTTCCCTGTAATTTTTTTCAATTTTGCTGTTCCTAAAAATCTCACTTCAAGATTCTACATTTCTGTGACACTTTATGAAAACTTTAGGCTTCAATTCATCCTCCTTTTTCTAGTTGCTAGTA
This sequence comes from Cephalopachus bancanus, assembly GCA_027257055.1. Classification (NCBI taxonomy): domain Eukaryota; kingdom Metazoa; phylum Chordata; class Mammalia; order Primates; family Tarsiidae; genus Cephalopachus; species Cephalopachus bancanus. The sequence goes on from JAPVLO010000326.1 coordinate 1,897,091, forward strand.
TGTTTTATAAACCAGAGGTTAAAACTGAAAACTTAGCCGGGCTCAGTGGCTCAGCCTGCAATCCTGCATTTTGGGAAGCCGAGGTGAGTAGATTGCCTGAGCCCACAGATTCGAGACCCTCCTGGACAACTTGGCGAGACCTCATCTCTACAATAAGTCAAAAAATTAGCCAGTTGTGGTAGCGCGCGCCTGTAGTTCCAGCTACTTGGAAGGCTGAGACGGAAGGATCGCTGGAGCCCAGCAGATCGAGGCTGCGGTGGCCAGGGGTGGCCACTGAACTCCAGTGTGGGGGACAAAGTGAGACTCCAACTCAAAACAAAAAACAAAAAAACGGAAAACTTGTAATTTTTTTGTCCAGCAAACAATTTTTTTGTTTTTACTTTTATTTTTAGTTTTTATTAATGCCTTTTGCTAAAGCCTACTCCCTCCAATTCTTCATGTGCCTAGATATCGTCTATGACCTCATACTTAGTGATTCAGATACTTACATTTCTTGCCTGGCTCCTGTTTAAAATAATATTCTGGTTTGTGCCAAATATAGAGAACTTGGAATATGTAAATCCATATTAAATTGCCATTTCTGTTGTTAAAAATGGTCAACAATCAGGAAGTTTATACTGCTCAACTTGTAATATACTGCTCATGCCCTGCTTTGAGATTAGTAATGAATTCTGCCTACTCCCTGCTTTATAACTAAAAAAGGCTCAATTCAAGGGTCATAGTAGGTGCTTAATATTTGTTGTTCGGTTAGGGCTTCAAAGTCTTAAATTTTTTGGTTGTTTGAGATTCTTAATTTGGGTATATGTATGAGAGACAGTGGCCTACAGTGTGGAGCTTGGGATTAGAAATACTTTGAGTTGAGGACAAGTTCAAACCCTCTGTGACCTTGGGCAAGTTATTGAATCTCCCAGTGCTTTGGTTTTTTCATCTGGAATTCCAGATGATAACAAGACTGATATCATAGATTTTTGGAGAGGGATGTTATAAGTGAAGAGCCTTATACAAAACCTCACATGTATTAAGCACTTGATTGGGGGCAAGTATTACCATCCTCATAGACAACACTACTATTTGTAGTTGATTATGAAGTAAGAAAACAAATGCAACACATCATGGATAAATTTTTTCCTCTAGAAAACACCAAAGAAACTGACAGAGAATATTAGAACTCTTGAATACCTTCTTTTTTACCCGAAGGATGTGTATATGTGTTACATGAGTATGTCTTTCTTTGTGTGTTGTGAATCTATAAGAGTGTGTATGTTTTATTTTGGGAGTGTGGGGATGAGAGTGATTTCTTGAATTCAGATGTTAGTTTTACATGTTATCTCAATTTGACAACTGAAAAGAACCAGTGAGGTTAAGTATTATAGGAAGAAAAAATTCATGGTTGAGAAATAGCTTGATTTTGTCACATTTTGTTAGCTCAAGGTTGTGAAAATTAAGTGTAGGAATGTTGCTTTCTTTTTTCTTCTGGCAAATGAAAAGGCCAAAGCTCAGAATTGTTGGGAATGACAGCCCAATTAATCAGGCTCCATGCTTCAAACTAGGTGCTGATTCTGCCCATGATTGTGAAATTTTTAAATGACCCCTTTGTCCTCAGTAGTGCCAAAGTGAAATTCCTGTGGGATCACTTGCTTCTTGGCACCTGGTATCTGACCAGCAAGAATGTGGGACAAAAAGTTCTTTCAAAAAAGAGGCCAAGCTGTGCTTTTGTTTCCTCTGAAAGAAAGAAGTAATTTTACGGAAATACAGCAGGTTTATCAAACGACACTGTGTGTGTCTGGCAGGTATCTCTCTATGAACAACTGAATCCAATTAGACTTACAAATGTTGATTCCGTCACTTACAAGGCTGCAGCAAAAGGGGGTATAATACTCATAACAGACTCTTTGAATGGAAAGCAAAGAGAAATTTTAGGATACTACTTAAATCTCCTTTCTTTCACTCCCTAAATTTCTTTTATCAGATGAAGAACAATGTTTTAGTTAAATGGAGCACAAAGAAGAAAAATTCATGTCTAAGATAACAGGCACATACATTTGGAATGAGAACCACTATCTCTTAACTCCCAACTAAGGTCCCTGCACCCTAATGGAGCCCTAGCCATAGAGACCTGTGAACTCTCTTCCATCACTGCTGATTATATCAGTTTAGAGTCGCAGTCTTCTTTACAAAGTTCACATAGTACTTCCAAACACTTCATCCCAATTGTTCCTGACTATATATTACTATGAAATAGATTGGATGAACAGTATGGACATTTTATGAATGAGAAAAATTAGACAGAAATCTTAAGGGACATGGTCTAAAGTCTCAAGGAGCTGAGCATGCTATCTCTATTTTGCAGTAGGATGAGGTAGGATTATTTCAAAAGACACATGACAGGAGACAGAGATGTTAAATACTTTATCTGGAGGTCCATGGCCATCTCAGATTAAATAATTTTTGTCTGAAACATGAATGACTGATAAGGTCTTTTACTGCCTTTTAAAGAAAATATCAACATTGACTATTAGCAATTTAAACACCAAAGCAGGTTAAATGTTCCTGGCCTACCATTAACTTACTCAGTGAATGCTTGCCAATTACTATGTACTTGAGAACATTGCTAGACACTTTATGTACATTCAAAATTTACCTCATTTGAACACTATGAATTCAGTATCACTAATCCCAGTTTTCAGACAAGGAATTGAGGCTTTGAGAGAATCGTAAAATGCCCAAGTCATATTGCTGAAGAGCCAAGGTAGAGCGTGATGTGAGTGATTTGTGGCCTTGTAGTTATGTATGATTATTTATGACTTGACCTAAGTCATAGCCTGGATGCAAGGCAAAAGAGAAACAACAGAGTCAAAAATTAAAACCCAAGTCGATACTACTTTAAAGTCCATACTCTTTCTTCTACTGCTAAGTTTCTCTACCATAAAGGTTACTACTGACCTAAAGTTTCTTCTCTGAATAGGAATTACAGAATCTCTTTCCAGCCCTTTGAAGATCTCTACAGAACATAAATATTCATAAAATAGTAGTTAAACACTCTTGAAGACACATTGCCTTATTACTGCAACAATCTTGACTGAATTCATTTAGCAGCTCTATAAACTGCATAGTTTGCCTTATTCCCTACATGAGTATTACCATGTTATTCTAACACCTGTGGAAGTTAAAAACAACGCAATTATCCGCAGTATAGTGAATTAGATCACTATACAACCCAGTCTAGAAAGTAATTTTCCTAAGAAAAGCTTTCTTTAAAATCAAGTAAGGAGCTTCCATTTTAATGCTTTATACTGCAAAAAGGCATCTTTTAAGTTCAATGGGATGACCCAGAAGCAGTCAGTTTCCTGGAAGCAATGATTAGCTGATTTCCTCTGTGTACTCTCTACAGTGGGCAAAAATAGAGCAGAAGTATATCGGTGCTTGGTTGGCTTCAGTTCTCTGCCTCTCTGTGACTCATCTCTGGTCTCTCTGGCATTTTATTTCACTAACTCACTCTAAGACAGTAGTCCCTTATCCCATTTCCTACCCAGACAGTTATTTTGAGTGCAGGATGGAGAGCCCAGTAGGTACCTTGCTCCATGTCCAGCAAAGTCATCTTGGTGGCTCTTGTAGGTCATCTGAACTCTCCTTTCTACATCTTTAGAAATATGAGCAAAGCATTAATTCAGATGGATTTAGGCAGAATTTCCCAAAGTGCAATAAAGTAGGATTTAATTTTGGGTTTTAATTTTGCCTCTGTCGTTTCTCTTTTGCCTTGCATCCAGGCTATGGCTTAGCTCCATCTGTGGCCATATTTTATGTTCATTATTTGAGATAGACTACTTCTCAACAGGTACACAGGAAGCACTCTACTTTCTGTCTCAGAGATTAGTATTGTATGCTAACATATTAAATGATAGAAGAAATTCTACAGTAAATAAACCTTTTGGTTTTGTTCTGCCCCAGTCATTACTAAATTTATTTGACCATGAAACTGGGTTTTCTAGTGAATACTAATAAACACCTACTAGCACTAGTTATTCATGGAATGTACTTCCCAAAATTCCAGATGGGGGAATTCTTTGTTTTACCTAAGAGCTCTCTGTTTCCAAATGTCATGTACACTGACAACTGAAAATGACCTCATAGGCCATCAAGCCCCAAATTTGTCCCTTCGCTCTCAAACCTCAAAGCTTCTGCATCCTCACATTCCCTTCAGTGGTGCTATCTCCATTTCTTTTTTTTCTTTTTTTTGAGTTGGAGTCTCACTCAGTCACCCAGACTGGAGTGCAGTGGCTGCTCCTGGCCATCGCAGCCTCGACCTGCTGGGCTCTGGCAATCCTTCCACCTCAGCCTTCCAAATAGCCGAAGTTACAGGCGCACGCTACCACGCCCGGCTAATTTTTGATTTATTGTAGAGATGAGGTCTCGCCAGTTTGCCCGGGCGGGTCTCGAACCCGCGGGCTCAGGCAATCCACTCACCTCGGCCTCCCAAAGCGCCGGATTACAGGCTGAGCCACTGAGCCCAGCGAAATCTCCATTTCTAACACTAAAACGGCATTCAGGTCTTGGCTCAAATGTTTAAATCCACAGAGAGGTCTACCACTGGCTTAAGTCCCATTATTAGCAAAGAAAAAAAAAGAAAATATGTTGCAAAGGATGTAATAATATACAGAGAAACACGAACAGATATAACCTTGTATGTTAGGAATAAGCGAGATCTAAATTGTCTTCTTTATTCTTTTCCATGGTTTCAGAAATTTCTATGCCTTAAACATTTTTTTAAAGTTCCTAAGTAAAAAGAAGAAAGAAGGTTTCAGAAAAACTTTCTGATCTCTTTAAAATATTCATTTTTAAACTCTCCAACATTTGCATATATCCTACTTGTCCCTTTTCAAAGTCCATCCATAAACTTTGTTTCATTTTCTTGAAAAAGGTTGTTTTCCATTCCACATAGAAAAATCTGCAGATGCTTTAACTCTGTAAACTTAACTCATGTCATCTGGTGTTCTACAACTTCACCCAAGTGGTGTCTCCTGATCCAAGGGATTGCTGTCCCATATCTAAGCCAGCAATGCCTTGAACATGAGGCTTGCCTCAACCAATGGCAAGATCTGGTTCCTACTTATGTCCAGTTTGTTGTTGTATTTGCCTGATTCTTCTTTCTTGAAACAATATCTATTTAATTTTACTCTACATGATCTTAATATTCCTCCACCAGGTTCTGGATAAAAATAGAGCGTTCCAGAATATTCACTGAATAATCAAGTACTCACAAGAATCTAATAGTAGAAGTCTAAAAGTTCAATATAGCTAAGTATAAATCCCTCAATCCCACTCCCTTAATTCCTCCAATGCTTACATATGTCTTAGGATAAGAAATCTAATCAGATTCAACCCTGTCTTCATGACCTCACAACAACAGAACACTGGCTACCAAGCAGAAAATGGCCAGAATAACAGTGGCAACGTCTTTGCATTCTACACAGGTGACTAATTCCATAAAAGTCACATTACTGCCATCCCCTGCAGTACTGAATCTTCAGGAATTAGTTATTCACTCTCATTTAATGAAGGTGGAACTAAAATGGTTATAATCTCAAGTTAAAACTCTTACGATTTCCATATCTTCAGTAAATTGTTCAGGACCCCTCTGGGTGAGTTTTGGGGAAATTACTGACCCCCTAAATTTGAGAGATAAATGAATATTGAAAATCACAGCTCTCCAGAGCAGCAGCCCAGGAACAGAAGCCCACCTCTGGAGCCAGTATCATTGTAGAAGAATTTAAACTGTAACTAGTACATTTCTGAAGGCTCAGTGTAGAGAAGATTGAGTTAAAAACTCCAGGAGGAGCTGGGCTTGGTGGCTCAGCCTGTAATCCCGAGCCTTGGGAGGCTGAGGTGAGTGCATTGCCTGAGCCCGCAGGTTCGAGACCCGCCTGGGCAACTTGAAGAGACCACATCTCTACAATAAATCAAAAATTAGCCGAGTGTGGTAGCGCGCGCCTGTAGTTCCAGCTACTTGGAAGGCTGAGGCAGAAGCATCGCCGGATCCCAGCAGGTCGAGGCTGCAGTGGCCGGGAGCGGCCACTGCACTCAAGTCTGGGTGACAGTGTGAGACTCCATCTCAAAAAAAAAAAAAAAAACTTCAGGAGGGCGGTCATTCTTAAAAGAATTCCCATACTTGTATGTGTTTTACCTCTGGAAGTCTCACCAGATTTTAGGATAGAAATCAGTAAAAAAAAAAAAATTCCTCATGCTTCCTTTAGAGGGAGGGAAAACAATCATTTTTCAAATATGCTCAAAGTATTATGTTCTCTTTAATAAATGCCTACTATCAAGGGTAATTATTACACCAGAGTCCAACCACCTTAGGTATTACCAGAACCTAATCAATCTGTGGGAAGATAGATATCTAACACCAACCTGCTCTAGCCTTCCATGTGGGGCAACTAAAACACCCACCTTCATTTCTATCTAGCCTTCCTGTGTCACTGAAAGAGGCAAAGGGACTGAGACGTACTTGTGAAGGCCACAGTCAATGGGCACAGGCTCATTAAAAGACAGAAAACTAATTATAGAACTACTGAATATGTCTCCTATCTTACCACCACCTCAGTGAATTTAGTGACAGATTACAAAAAAAAAAAAAGATCTCAGAATTTATTTAACAGGTCTCTAGAGAAACCCAAAGACAACCAAGAAGGAAAAAAACAAAACAAAACAAGGATACCAGAAGAAATTTTAGCCTCTGACATCTGTAGCTATAGTCAGCAAGATACACAGACTAACCCCTAGTCAAAAAAACATAAAACCTCACAATTAAGAACTATTTACCCCATAGAGCATATTCAGTTCCTTTTACCCAATATATCATGTTCAGTATTCATTAAAAAACTCACAAGGCATATAAAAAGGCAAAAAACACAGAGACCAAGCAAGTATTAGAACCAGAAACAGATTGGCAGAAATGTTGGAGTAATCAGACCAGGAATTTTAAATAACTATGATTGTATGCTAAAGACTTTATTGAAAAAATGGAAAATAGGCAATAACAGATGAGTAATATGAGCAAGAAGATTAAAAATTAGAAAAAGTACAAAAGAAAATGCTAGTTAATAAAAAACAAACACTGTAACAGAATAAATAATGCTTTTGATGCACTCATTGATAGATCACACCTAACCAAGAATTAATCAGTGGGCATGAAGATATGTCAACAAAAACTTACCACTGAAATGTAAAGTGAAAAAAATAATTCCAAAAATGAAAGAGAATATTTAAGAGCTACAGGACAACCACAAAAATATAACATATAGGTAATAGGAATAGCAGAAAGTGAATAAAAAGAGAATGAAGCAGAAATATTTGAAGTTATAATAGATAAGAATTTTTTTAAAGTAATGACAAGCACCAAAACACAGACACAGAAACCTCAGAGAACACTATGCAGAGCAAACGCTAAGAAATGTACACATAGGCATATTATATTCAAATTTCAGAAAAACAAAGACAGAGGTAAATTCTTTAAAGAATCTGAAGAGGAAGGACAACTTACCTATGAAGGAAAAGTGATAAAAACTGCACTAGGATTTTATGCAAAAATGTGCAAGCAAGAAGAAAGTGGAGTGAAATATTTAAAACATTGCAAAAAAAAATCCCCAACCTAGAAGCCTGCATTCAATAAAAATTATCCTTCAAAAGTGAAAGAGAAATAAAAATCTACTCAGGCAATAAAAGCTAAAGAAATTTGTCACCCATAGACCCATAAATAAATAAAGTTATTAGCAATAAAGTTATTCAGAGGGAAGGAAACTATAGAGATCAGAAACTAGGAGCCTCAAAAAGATAGGAAGAGCAAGAGAGAAGGAACAAATGAAAGCTAAATAAATTTTTCTATTTTAATTTTTCTAAATATATGTATAAGATAGTTGTTCAAATTAACAACAGCAACTAGGTAGCTATAGAATATGAACAAGTAGAATGAACAAGAGCAACAGATGAACAAAAGAAATTGAAAATACTCTTGTCACAAGCTAACTATACTATACATAAAGCAATATAATGGCATTAGTTTTTTAATTTTATATTTTTAAATTTTTATTTTAGATTCATGTGGCGTATATGCAGGTCTGTTACATGGGTATTTGCATCATGGTGAGGTTTGGGCTTCTATTGAATTCATCCCCCAGAGAGTAAACATGGTACCCCATAGACAAGTTTTCAACCCTTGCCCACTTCCTTCTCCACCCTTTAGGAGTTTCCAGTACCTGCTGTTCTATCTTTATGCCCATGTGTACCCAATATAGTGTTATTCAAAAGTGAATATATATTAGTTGCAAATGTATCTTGTAAATTCTAGGGCAATCACTTTTCTTTCAAAAGAAGTATAACTTAAATACGCTGAGAGGGAAAAGAAAATGAAGCCCTGTAAAATCCTGAAATAAAACTAGAGAGGCAGAAAAAAAGAAGAATAAAGAACAAGCACAATAAATAGAAAATACTTACAAACATACTAGATATTAATATAACTATATCAATAATCATTTTATGTGTAAATAATCTATGTACCAACATAAAAATAGACTTTCAGAGTCAAGATAAAAACCAAGACAAAACTATATGGTATCTACAATAATTCACTACAAATATGAAGACACAGGCTAAAAGTGAAAGGATGGTGAAACATGTACCATAATAACATTAATCAAAAGAAATTTGGAGGACTTACATTAATTTTGGACAAAGCACACTTCAAAACAAGGAAAATTGTCAGAAGTAAAGAGGAATATTACATAATGATAAAGAGATCAATTCTCTTAGAACCCATAACTATCTTTAACTTGCCTTTACTTAACAACAGAGCATTAAAATACATGGAGAAAAACTAACAAAACTTCCAGGAGAAAAGGACAAATCAACTACTAGAGTTGGAGACTTCAACAGCCCTGTCAGCAGCTGATAGATTCATAAGCAGAAATTCACGAAACTGAATGATTAACTGAATGACCCATCAATTAGCAGGATCGAATTGTCATAAATAGAATATTTTATCCACCAACAACATACACATTTTTCTCAAGCTTACATTAAATATTCAGCAATATATACTACATTCTGTACCATATAACACAACTTAATAAATTTAAAATAATAGAAATCATAAAAGTATGCTCTCTAACTGCAATCAAATCAAACTAAAAATTAATAATTGCTGAAAGATACTGAATATTTGGCAATTAAACCACTTGTATAAATAATATGAGTCAATTAGATTTATCCCAAGATAAATTTTAAAATATTTTAACTGAAAGAACATTAAAATAAAACTTATCAATATCTTTAAAATGCAGCAAAAGCAGTGCTTAGTAGAAAAATGTACGGTTGGAAAGAAATAAAAAATTGACAATTCAATCTTTCACCTCAGAAAATCAGAAAAACAGAAAGAGGAAATTAAATTCATTTAAAAAATTTTTTTTATTTCTTTGTTTTTTTAGTTGAAGTCTCACTCTGTCGCCCAGGCTGGAGTGCAGTGGCTCACTCAGGGCCACCGCAGCCTTGACCTGATGGACCCAGGTGATCCTTCCACCTCAGCTTTCCAAGTAGTTGGAACTACAGGAACACGCCACCCCTCCTGGCTAATTTTTTATTCATTTATTGTAGAGATGAGGTCTCACCAAGTTGCCCAGACTGGTCTTGAACCTATGGACTCAGGTAATCCTCTTACTTCAGCCTCCCAAATTGCTGGGATTATAGGCATGAGCCACCACACCCAGCCTGAACAAATTAAATTCAAAGAAAGCAGAGGAGGAATCATAATAATACAGCATAAAATCAACTAAATTTAAAACAAGAAGTCCATAGGAAAACAGAACCAAAAGCTAATTCTTTGAAAAGTTCAGTAAAACTGATAAACCTCTTGCCATACTAACTAAGAAAACAGAGAAAATGGAAGGAGGACAATCAACAATGGACTTATAGACAGTAAAAATAATACATATTATTAACAAACCTATATCAATAATTTTGATAGCTCATATAAAACAAATCAAATCAATAATTAACAATCTGTCAAAGCAAAAAGCATTTGACCTGGGTGGATTTGCTGGTGAATTCTACCAAACATATATATATATTTTTTAATTTATCTATTTATTTATTTTTTTTTTGAGTTGGAGTCTCACTCTGTCGCCCAGACTGGAGTGCAGTGGCGGCTTCCGGCCACCACAGCCTAGACCTACTGGGCTCCGGTAATCCTTCTGCCTCAGCCTTCCAAGTAGCCGAAATTACAGGCATGCGCTACCAGGCCTGGCTGATTTTTTGATTCATTGCAGAGATGAGGTCTCGCTGCCCAGGCAGGTCTCGAATCCACTCACCTCGGCCTCCCAAAGGAGCGGGATTACAGACTGAGCCACCGAGCCCGGCTCGAACATATTTTTTAATTGTACCAGTTTTTGCAATTTCTTTCAGAAAATAGAAACAGTGGGAATACTTTACATCTCATTGTATGAGGCATGAATTACCCTAATACTGAAATCAAAGGCATTACAAGAAAGATATCGACAGACCATATATGTACCATAATATTAGTAAACTGAATACAGCAATGTATAAAAAGAATTATACACGACGACAAAGTGAGATTTATTCTGGGTATGCATAGGGTCCAAATTTAAAATTTAATCAGTGTAATCCATCATGTAAGTAGGCAAAAGGAGAAAAATTATATGATAATATTAATAGATTCGGGTAAAACATTTAATAAAATCAAACACTTCATTTATGAATAAAACTCAAAACATACTAGGAATAGAGGGAAATTTCTGCAATTTGAAAAACAATATCCTTTTTTTGTAGAGTGATTTAAGTTCCTCCACTATTCACAATAGCAAAAACATGGATCCAACCATGCTTCCCATCAAAACTGGACTGAATTTTTAAAAAGTGGTACATATACATGATGGAATATTACACAGCCATAAAGACAGACAAAAAATTATGGACTTCGCAGCAATTTGGATGAATTTAGTCTGCAATACTCAGTGATCTATCACAGAAACAAAGAACTGAGTACACTAATGAGTGGACCCTGAACATTTGCCATAATACTATAAGAAAAGGATTGGCAATAGCTGGAAACTACCAGGGAAGGTGAGGGAGCACAGGACATCAATAAGGATACCTGATCTCAAACCAGGCAAAGTGGGGACCAAAGGGAGGCCCAAACTTTACCTGTACTTGTATATCTAATCCTGAATTGTACCCCACATCTTTAAAATAAAAAAAATTCTTTTAAGAACCAAAAAAAAATCTACATAATAACATTATACATAAAGGTGAGAAAAACAAATGCATTTCTGCTAAAAATCAGGACAAGGTATGATGTCCCCTCTCTTCACTTCTTTTCAAAATGGTGTTTGAAGTCCTAATAGAAAAAGAGAAGAAGATAAAATGAATAGTATATAGATAGAAAAGTAATAAATAAAACTGTTTTGTTTAAATATAAAATAATTGTATTATGTAGAAAATCCCCAGAAACAACCACAACAAAAAATTATTGAAACTAATAAGAAACTATAGGAAGGTTATAGGATGCAATGCCAATTTTTAAAAATATATATACCAGAAATAAACAAATAAAATTTGAAATGAAAAACACAATATCATTTGCATTAGCTCAAAAAAAAAAAAAAAAACTTGGGTATAAACCTAACAAAATATGTGCAAGATTTATGAGGAAAACTATATGAAATGTTTTTAGTATTTAAATACATGGAGAGATATTTTGTGTTCATAGATTTAGTCTTGGTATTGTTCAGATGTCAGTTCTTTCCAAATAAACTTACAGTTATATTGCAATTACAACCAAAATCCCCTCAAGTAATTTTATGGATATTGACAAGCTAATTCTAAAAGTTATATGGAGAGGCAAGGGGCTCAGAATAATCAGCACAGTACTGAAAGAGTAACAAAGTTGGCTGACATTATGTTACTTCAAGACTTACTATATAGTCACATTAATCAAGACAGTATGGTGTTGATGAAAAATTAGACAAGTAGATTAACAGAACATAATAGAGAAGCCAGAAAGAAATTCATATAAATATAGTAAACTTATCTTTGATAAATTATCAAATAAATCAATGAAAACAATGTTTGTTTTTCAAATTGTACTTGAACAATTAGACATCTAAATGCAAAAAAAAAAATTAATCTTGACATGAACTTACTCCTGTGACAAGATTTAACTCAAAATGTCAACCAAGTAGCCAGGGAATCACTCCTTCAAAAATAAATATATTTGTTTCTAAACAAATACATTTCCAGATAATCAGGATGGATAGTATTTGGTAACAATCCCTTCTTACGAGAATGCAGATAATCAGGATGGATAATATTTGGTAACAATCCTTTCTTACAAGAATGCTAAAGGAAGTTCCATCAAGCTAAAAGAAAACAACACACTGAAGAAATAAAGAGTACTGATAAAAGCAACTGTATAAATTTGAAAAAGTATAAATATATATTATTCTCTGTCCTCTTAACTCATTAAAAGAACATTGTATAAAAGAATAATTAGAAAACTATATTGTTGGATATATAATATATAAAAATATAATATATATAATAACAATGGCACAAAAGTGTAATGAAGAAAAGGAATTATACTGGAGCAAAGAGATGACGTTGTACAACAACTTGAAGCCATAAAAAAAAAAGGAACTCCAGAAATAGTAAATATGCAATTTAATACAAAAGATTCTTCAGGCTGGGCTCGGTGGCTCAGTTTGTAATCCCAGCGCTTTGGGAGGTGAGTGGATTACCTTAGCCCGTGGGTTCGAGACCCACCTGGGCAACTTGGCGAGACTTCATCTCTACAATAAACCAAAAAATTATCCAGGCGTGGTAGCATGCGCCTTGTAGTTCCAGCTACTTGGAAGGCTGAGGCAGAAGGATCACCGGAGCCCAGCGGGTCGAGGCTGGGGTGGCCAGGAGCATGCCACTGCACTCCAGTCTGGGTGACGGAGTGAGACTCCAACTCAAAAAAAAAAAAAGAAAAGATTCTTCAGATATACTTTTTTCTTTTTTTCTATAATTATTTTAAAAGAGATGATTAGATAAAGCAGTAATTAAATACTATATTGTTACAACTAAAATGCATACAGATGTAATACACATGGTAATAATGAAAAGGAGAAAACAGAAACAAAACAGCTAAAATCAATGCAACCTAAAGTATTTTTTTGAAAATATCAACAATATTCAATAAACAATTAGCAAATTATCAAGATAAAAAGAGGGACGGCACACTGCTAAAATCAGAAATGAAACAGAGATTTTCACCATAGATCTTACAGAAATTCAAAGTATTATAAGGGAATTATTATAAACAACTTTAACAAATTAGACAGTGTAAGTGAAATGGACAAACTCTTAGAAAGACTCAAAATGACTCAAGAATAAATATATAATTTGAAGAGTTTTATACCAAGTAAAGAATTAAACTAGTCATTAAAAGTTTGTCACATATAAAAACTGAAGGACAGATGGTTTTATGAGTAAACTTTAAGGTACATTTAAGAAAGAAATAATACCAATATTTTATAAACTTGTTAAGAAAATTGAGAAAGAAAAGGTAATAATTCCCAACATAATCACAGAGGCCAATATTGTACTGATACCAAACCCAGAAAAATGCATCACAAAAAAAGAAAACTAGTAATCACTCTCTTTCATGAAGACACAATAATTTCAACAAAATATTAGCAACCCAACTCTGACAACCTATAAAAAGAATTATGCAACATGACCCTGAATGCAAAGTTGGGATAACATTAAAAAATCAATTTTAAGGATTGGCAATAGCGAGAAACTGCCAGGAGGGGAGCGGGAAGTGGGATTGGCAGTAGTAGAAATTTGTCTGGGGCAGGTGGGGGCACACCCCATCAACAAGAGTACCTGCATAACGAACATTTATATTCCTAACCCTGAATTGTACCCTACATCCTGTACTAACCAACTTCTACAAGGCCTTCTCACTCAAGCCACCCTGATAACCATGCTACAAAGTTATATTCAGAGTTCTTCATAACTGTCAGTAGAAGTCCTCAGATGAATTTACTCATTACAAAATGAAACCTAAGAAGGGGAAGGATCAAGAGGGCTGAGCTAAATCATCACACAATTGCAGCTCTCAATAAAAGAAAGCTGTAAAAAGGAGTGAATCTAGGACTTTGAGGATGAACCTGAAAGCCCAAGTTGAGTTCGATCAGATGGTTACTCGGGAACATGGAGGACAGACAGTTCCAAGCCCCAGACATTCCCAGAAGTGACCTGACACAATATTAGCAGAGCACCTTTAGAGCTGGAAGAGGCAAGTGAAAACAACAGCTTTTCTTCTTGACACACCTCATACAAGCCTCTGCAGTCACAGCCAAAGAAGAGACAGTCCAGGTTCTCCCCCACAGCCCCTTCTACACTGGCCAGGCACATAGAAATGCCCTAAATAGAGACAGAGACACAAGCAGAAGCCAAATAGAGCCTGGGAAACCCAAGTTCCCAGGAACCCCACACTGCAGCCACTGACACCCCCAAAAAGAGGCTCAGTGGGAAACACCATGCAGGGATGGTCTGTGCTACATGGACGCTCCTTGCTCCCATCCTCCCTAGTACCAGAAGGGGTGATTCAACCATTTTGAGGACACTCTCTGGTTTTAGCTGTTGTGGCCCCAGGCCTGGGCTGCAGGTGTAACTTGACCTCAGGGGGTTGCCATTGTTGCTATAGCTCCTTCCATGGAGTAGCATAGGATCTAAGGAGGGGGGGACACATGTGTGCAGCATGGTGGTGGCAGTAGCTCTATCCCCCTTTGGACTGAGAAAGAAATAACAACTCCCGTCTGCTTCCCTTCTGTTCTTTTAGCAGTTAGACTCAGATGGGGGAGGCCCTCACACCCCCAAAGAACCTGAGCCAGAATAGAGCTCTAGGGCCCTGCATGGCCACCTGGAAATCCTGCTGACAAGCCGTGCAGTCTCGGGAGGAGGCTGCCAGAGATCCAGCCAGCACTCCCATCACCTATGCCAGAGGGAAGAGAAGGCCTCTGAATAGAGGAAAGGCCTTGTTCTTTTCCTGCCAGGCTACACTAATGAAGCAGTTTCAGATTGTTTCCCTTTAATACACCACCCTTCCTGCCACCTCTGCCCCCTATAGACAGACCAGAGGAGGGAGGTCAAGGAAAATAAAAAAGCAATACAAATTGCCACTGAAACAGTAGCAAACTTATCTAATTAAACACCACACACACACAAACACACACACACACACACACACACACACACACACACACACACACACAAAGAAAAGATAGAAGAGTCTACCTTCACAGATGAGGAAGAACCAGCAGGAAACAAAAACAAAAACTCAATAATAACCAAAGCCTTGTCGAGTCAACACTCACAAAAGGGTTTTCCAGATTCCAAGCAGTGGAGCCCATCCAAGACGACTTGTCTCTGATGATATAAAATTCATACTATGGACAGCAAAGACATCTAAAAGAAAGTGGGTACATACACAAATCATTCAGGTCATGAAAGCAGTGTAGGAAGTAAAAGCTGGGCTAGCCATTCTAAGAACAGACCAAACTGGACTTCTAGAAATGAAAAATTCAAAAATTATCTCCTGGCATTTCCAAACACAATAGCAAGCCTTAACACCAGAATCAACTAAACAGAGGAAAGCATCTCTGAGCTTGAGGATCTAACTATTGAACTAACCCCATTTGGCCAAAAATTAAAAAGGCTTAGTAGACTTGGTAAGAATGAGCAAAGCCTAGGAGAGATTTGGTATTGTGCAAAAGAGACCAAATCTATGGTTCATTGGCATCCCCGGGAGAGTGGAGGAAACAGAACATTCTGCAATAAGCCTCCTAAGATGCCGTCCAAGAAAATGTCTCCTATCTCACTAGAGAGGTGGCCATGCAGACACAAGAGATAGAGAAAATTCCTGTGAAATATTGCATGGGAAGACTATCCCCAAGACATATAATAATCCTTCTTCCAAGGTGGAGGGTGGCATGAAGGAAAAATCCTAAAGATGGTTAGAGAGAAGGGACAGATCATCTACCAAGGAAGACCAATTGGAATTGCAGCACACATCTCAGGAGAAACCCTATAAGCCAGAAGGGACTGATGTCCCATCTTTAGTATTCTTAAAGAAAAGCAATTCCAGCTGGGCTTGGTGGCTCATCCTGTAATCCCGCACCTTTGGGAGGCTGAGGTGAGTGGATTGCCTGAGCCTGCGGGTTCGAGACCCGCCTGAGCAGCGAGACCTACAATAAATCAAAAAATCAGCTGGGCTATGGTAGCGCCTGCCTGTAATTCCAGCTACTTGGAAGGCTGAGGCAGAAGGATCGCCGGAGCCTAGCAGGTCGAGGCTGCGGTGGCCAGGAGCGGCCACTGCACTCCAGTCTGGGAGACAGAGTGAGACTCCAACTCAAAAAAAAAAAGAAAAGCAATTCCAACCAATAATTTCTTACCCCACCAAACTAAACTCCATTAATGAAGGAGAATTAAAATCCTTCCCAAACAACCAATCCCTTAGTGAATATGCTACCTCCAGACCAGTCCTTCAAGAGATGCTTAAGAATGTCCTAAACACAGAAGTGAAAGACCAGTTCCCTTCACAAAAGCATAGACAAGCACAGAATTTACAGACCTTACAAATCAACCACAAAATCTAAAAAACAAAGTGGTCTCTTAATAGCAATATGACAGGAACAAACCCCAACATGTTAATAATTAAGTTAAATGTGAACAGACTGAAATGCCACTCAAAAGGCAGAGAGTGGCAAATTGATTAAACAAGCATGGTCTTTCTGCCTTCAGGAAACCCATCTCCCTGCAGATGACTCAGGCTCAAGGTAAGGAACTAGAGAAAGATCTTCCAGGAAAATGGAAAACAAACAAGAGTAACTATTCCTATATAAGAATAGACTTTAAGCCAATAAAAATAAAAAAGGATGTTAAAGGACATGACACAATGATAAAAGGCTTAATCTACCAGGAAAAATAACCATCTTGAATATACACGCACCCAACATAGGAGCACCCAAATTTATAAAACAATTGCTAATTAAAATAAGAAAGGACATAGACAGCCATATAATTATAGTTGGAGACTTTAATATGCACTAACAGCCTTAGGTCATCAAGGCAAAAAACTAACAAGGAAACCTGGGCCCTTTTCTGGACACTTGACCAATTGGACCTAAGAGACATCTACAGAACACTTAACTGAACACAGAATACACGTTTTTCATATGAGCACATAAAATACACTCCAAAATCAACCACATAGTCATAAATCAAATGTGAACAAATTTCAAAAGGTCAAAATCATACCAAGCATCTTCTCAGACCCCAATGGAATAAAAATAAATATTATCACAAACAAGAACCCCCCAAAACACACAAATATATGGAAATTAAACAGCATGCTTCTGAATGACTTTTGAGTTAACACAGAAATCAAGGCAGAAATAAAAATATTCATAAAAACAAAGACACACACAAAAACCTCTGGGATACCATGAAATCAGTGCTGAAAGGGAAGTTTATAACATCACATGCATGTATAAAGAAAATAAAGGAATTTTAAGTAATAAGTCTGACATCACACATAAAGGAACTGAAAAGATAAGAGCAATCCAAAATTGAATTGCTAGAAAAATAGAAATTATTAAAAATAAGTCATAGATATATAAAATAGAGACCTCCCCCCCAAAAAAATACAGAAAGTATCAATAAGATGAAATGCTCATTCTTTGGAAGCATAAGATTGGCAGACTCTTGACCATATTAACAAAAAAACAGAAAGAAAATTCAAATAAACACAATTAGAAATGAAAAAGATGATACTACAATTGATCCTGAACATATACAAAAGATTATCAGAAATTACTATGAACATCTGTATGTGAGTAAACTAGAAAAACGAGAAAAATGGAAGAATTCCTGGCATCATAAAACCCCTCAAGACTAAAACAGGGAGGAAAAAATGAACATCAAACAGACCAATAACAATCCAAGAAATTAACTCAGTAATGAGAAACCTTCCCACCAGAAAAAGCCCTGGGCCGGATGGCTTCTCAACTGAATTCTACAAGATGTACAAGAAAGAGTTGATAAATCCTATTGAAAATACTCCAGGCAATCAAGAAGGAAGCAATTCACCTTAGCTTATTCTATGTGGCCAATATCAGCCTGATACCCCAAAGTGACAAAGACCCAACAAGGAGAGAAAACTACAGGCCATTTAGCCTGATGAACATAGATGTACAAATTTTCAGCAAGAGTCTAACAAATCACATTCAACAGCACGTTTCAAACATCATTTATCATGAACAAGTGACATAAACATAAACAGGTATAAAATGAAGAACTACATGATTGTCTCATTAGATCAAATTTAAAAAGCATTCAATAAAACACATCTCTTCTTGATAAAAACCTGCAAACACTTAGGTATCAAAGGAATATTGCTCAAAAGAGTAAGAGTCATCTATGACAAGCCAGAAGCTAACATTATGTTTAATGGACAGAGGCTTGAAGCTTTTCTCCAAGAAGTGGAACAAGACAAGGATGCCAACTCTCATCCCACCAATTTAACATGGTAGTGGAAGTCCTAGTCAGAGCTATCAGACAGGAAGAAATTAGGGGTTCTGCACACGGAACCCAATGTGGCTTCCAGTGGCTTTCACAATGACGAGGAGCTCAAAGTGTAATCTCTTATGATAAGAGTGTCATATTTGGGAGCCGATGGGACACAGAGGGCTGACTCGGACACTGAAATGAAATAGTTGACTTCCAGCAAGATGGTGACGGGGCAGACTGGTCTATGAGACCCTCCGTAAAGGAGAACACAGAGGGTCTCTGGCTCTCTCTCCAGGGGCTGCGGATCCCAACGTCGGCAGCCTGCTCTTCACACAGAGTTCAGCCATTGCCACCGCTGGGGCATCATGGCAGTCTGGACAGCCACTGCAGCTGCAGACACAGCAGTCATTGGTGCTGCCACAGCCTCCATGGCAACCATAGTGCATCGCACCACCCATGCCTGAGGCAATCCATGACTTCAGTCCTTGAAGCCCCTGCAGGCAAGATCTGCTGGGATTGCTGCCCCCTCTGCTGCCACCGTGACATCCTACCAGCAATGGGTCTCCTCCCATGTGCCCTGAGGCAGGCTCCCATCTCTGCCCATCTCTGGCCTCTGCTGGACTCCTGTCCAGTTCCACCCCCTCTGGGACTGTGATATAGCACCACCTGCTGATGATTCAATGTAACAACACCAAAACGGGAAAAACAAGCTTGAAAAACAGACAGGCCAGATTTGAGTGATGAACTGAATGGTGATCTGAACTGTTCTTCACAGCAGACCAGGGGCAACTGACCCTAACTGTGAGCAAATTTACCAGTTTGAGAAGACAGCTAGAAATCAGAGCTGAAAGGACATTGGACTTAAATGAAAAGACTCAGAGTGTGCTCGATTGGTTCTGTTAGCTTAATGACTTGATTCTATTCCTACTGCTTTGTTCCTTTTTTCTCTCTCTCTTCCTTTTCTTCTCTCTTCTCCTCTCTGTAAACCATATGTTTGTATAGAGGAACAGCACACCAATGAGGTGGTTGGTTAGCTTGTACGTTAGCATCATTGTATGTTTTAGGTTTTTTTTGTATGGGAGTTGGTTAGTCTGCCGTGGTCTATTCTTTTTATCTGTTTCAGTTTAGATCTCTCTCTCTCCATTTGTTGGTACACTCGTCTGTTTCCCCCCTTACTCCTCTCTCTTCCCTCCCCTTCCCCCCTCTCTGCTCCATTCTCTTCCCTCTGCTAACCTCATTTTATTTCAGGGAGTAAACCTACAGCCCCACTGCACAAACAGATTCCAAGGCAGTGGGAAGTGGGTTTCAGATTATCCATATACCTGTCAGCAGATACCAGGACCTGCAGATAGATTTTGAATCACAGCTCCCCCCTTAAGTAAATCTCAAACTGCAAAAAGAACCACCCCCAACCTACAGTACAACTCCAGAATTGAATAAAGTAAGAGGGCAAACATAAAGAAAAATAGGAGACTGAACAAACAAAAGTAAAAGCAACTCCTCTACCCCTGAATAACAGAATTAAAGAAGACGGTGACATGGAGGGAAGGAAAAAGTAGGGAGGAAAAAAAACGCACAAATGAAGAAAAACCAAAAGACAAATATAGGTCTCACACAGACCCCTGGGAGGTCAGACACTGAGAAAACAGACTCCGGAACACAAATAATGAAGACCCCCCAGAATGGTCACACGCAACAAACCCAGACATCAAGACATTAATAAAGAGAATAAAAAAATTGAGGAGAGACAAGAGGATAATAGGAAGGAGCTGATGTCAGAAATAACAGCAGTAAAGAATACTGTGATGGAAATAAAAAACTAATAAGCACGGAAAGCAGAATTAGCCAAGCAGAAGAAAGAATCTCAGAGCTTTAAGACCAAACACAGAACTAACTCAAACTGTCAAAAATATAGAAAAGAAGTTCAAAAAGACAGAATAAAACCTTCAAGAGATGAATGATCACTTCAAGAGACTGAACCTAAGAGTAATTGGACTTCCTGAGCAGAGAGAGAAACAGAGGTCACACTGGAACAAACATTTCATGAAATCATTCAAGAAAACTTTCCTCATCTCATCAGTGAAGAAAAAATTCAAACACAAGAGATTCAGAGAACCCCTGCAAGACAACAAATGAGAAGACCAACTCCCAGACACATAATAAATTGCCTAAACAAAGTAGGTATAAAAGAAAAAATCCTAAAAGCAGCTTGAGAAAAAGGTCAGACTACCTACCAGGGAAGACCAATTCAAACAGCAGCAGATTTATCTACAGAAACCCTCCAGGTTAGGAGAGCTTGGAGCCCTATCTTCAAAGTTCTAAAAGATAAACAATTTCAACCAAGAATAACCTATCCAGCCAAGCTAAGCTTCATCAGTGAGGGAGAATTGAAATCTTTCCCAGATATCCAATGCCTAAGAACCTACACTGCCACCAGACCACCTCTACAAGAAACACTTAACAAAGTATTGAACACAGAAGAAAAGGAAAAAATAACAACAACATTCTTCACAAGAGTACAGGTAAAAGATTAAAAACACACATGATCCAACTCTAAACCCAAAAGAAAGACAACACACAAACAGGAAGAACAACAACAACTCTGTAAGAACATTATGCTAGGGATCAACTCTCACATTTCAATAATTAGTTTGAATGTAAATGGACTAAATGCACCACTGAAAAGACATAGAATGGCAAAATGGATAAAATATCACCAGGTAACAATCTATTGCCTTCAAGAGACCCACCTCACTAGAAAGGACACCCACAGACTCAAAGTAAGAGGATGGGAAAGAAATTTTCAGGCGAATGGAACACAAAAGAAAGGAGGAGTTATGATCTTAATCTCAGACAAAATACCCTTTAAGCTATCAAAAATTTAAAAAGATACAGAAGGCCACTACATAATGATAAAAGGTTCAATCCATCAACAAGAAATATCCATCCTAAACATATATGCACCCAACATAGGAGCATCAACTTTCATAAAGCAGCTCCTAGGTAAACTAAAAAAAGATATCTACTCCAATACCTTCATAGCTGGGAACTTTAATATCCTACTCACAACCCTAGACAGATCATCAGGACAAATCAGCAATGAAATCCAAAACCTCAATCCAAAAACCTCAATGAAATCCAAAAACTCTTGATAAAATGGACTTAATTGATACCTACGGAACCTTCCATCCAAAGACCACAGAATACACATTCTACTCATCACCACATGGAACATACTCTAAGATTGACCACATACTTGGCCATAAATCAAGCATAAGCAAATATAAAAGGACCGAAATTTTACCATGCACCTTCTCGGACCACAGTGGAATAAAAATAAACATTAACACCAACAAGGTCCCCCCAAACCCCGCAAAGACATGGACACTAAACAGCATGATGCTAAACAACTCCTGGGTCAATGATGAAATCAAAACAGAGATTCAAAGATACCTGGAAACAAATGAAAATGAAGAAACATCTTACCAAAACCTCTGGGATGCCATGAAAACTGTAGTAAGAGGGGAATTTATATCCCTACAAACGCACATGAAAAAAATGGAAGGATCACAAATTAACAACTAACAAGCCACCTAAGGAAGCTGGAAAAGCAGGACCATAAAAACCCTAATTTCAGCAGAAGAATCAAGATCACCAAAATAAAGCCCAAATCCAGGACATAGACGTCAAAAAGATAATACAAAAAATCAATGAAACAAAAAGCTGGTTTTTCAAAAGGATAAACAAGATCAATGGTCCCCTAGCTAGGCTGACAAAGAAAGAGAGCCCAAATAAACACAATCAGAAACACAAAGATGAAGTTACATCTGATCCTGAAGAAATACAAAAGATCATTAGAGATTACGATGTACACTTGTATGGAACCAAATTTGAAAACCTTAAGAAAATGGAGGACTTTCTATCATCACGCAACCTGCCTAGGTTGAAACAAGGAGAAATTAAGACCCTAAATAGACCAATAACAATCAAGGAAATTGACTACATAATAAGAAAACTACCTACAAAAAAAAGCCCTGGACCAGATGGTTTTCCAGCTGAATTCTACAAGGCATTTAAAGAAGAGCTGATACCAATCCTACTGAAGGTATTCCAGGTGATTGAGAAAGATGGAACTCTCCCCAAATCATTTTACGAAGCTAACATCACATTGATACCCAAGCCAGGTAAAGACCCAACAAAGAAAGAGAACTACAGGCCAATATCTTTGATGAACAAAGATGCTAAAATTCTCAACAAAATCCTAGTGAACCAGATTCAACAACACATCTCAAAATTCATCCATCATGACCAAGTAAGTTTTATCCCTGGGATGTAAGGCTGGTTCAACATTTGTAAAACCATAAATGCTATTAAATACATCAACAGATGTCAAAACAAAAACCACATGATTATATCATTAGATGCAGAAAAAGCTTTTGGTAAAATCTAGCACCCCTTCTTGATAAAAACCCTCGAACATCTAGGCATACAGGGAACATACCTCAAAGTAGTAAAAGCCATCTACGAGAAACCCAAAGCCAGCATACTCTTAAATGGACAAAAATTGGAACCATTTCCCCTGAAAACTGGAACAAGACAAGGATGCCCACTCACACCCCTCCTGTTCAATATAGTATTGGAAGTCCTGGCTAGAGCAATCAAAGAAGAGAAGGCAGTCAGGCATATCCAAATAGGAAAAGAGGAAGTCAAGTTATCTCTCTTTGCAGATGATATGATTGTGTACCTTGAAAACCCAAGACAATCTATCAAAAACCTCCTTACACTGATAAAGGACTTTGGCAAAGTCTCAGGATATAAAATTAATGTGCAAAAGACAATCGCTTTTCTTTACACCTATAATAAACAAACAGAAACCCAAATAAAAAGCAAAATTCCATTCACAATAGCCACAAAAAAAATGAAATACCTTGGCACCTTCCTAACCAGAAACATGAAAGACCTTTACAACGAAAACTACAAAACTCTGCTCAAAGATGACACAAACAAGTGGAAAAATATCCCATGCTCATGGATTGAAAGAATCAACATTGTGAAGATGTCCATCCTATCTAAGACAATCTACAGATTTAATGCAATACCCATCAAATTACCAGCAACATTCTTCTCAGACTTAGAAAAAACAACACAGAAATTCATTTGGAAACAAAAACGACCAAGAATAGCCAGAACAATCCTCAGCAAGAAAACCAAACCAGGTAGTATCACATTGCCAGACTTCAAACTTTACTATAAAGCTACAGTAATCAAAACAGCTTGGTATTGGTACAGGAACAGGTATATAGACCAACAGGAACAGGAATAGAATTAAGATTCCAGAAGCAAAAGTTCAATTTCTCAACCAACTCATCGTTGACAAATCCTCTACCACCTACCACTGGGGAGAAGAGAACCTATTCAGTAAATGGTGCTGGGAAAACTGGCTGACCACATGCAGAAGATTGAAACAGGACCCCTATCTATCCCCATACACAAAAATTAACTCTAAATGGATCAGAGACCTAAATGTAAAACCTCAAACTATAAGAACCTTAGAATATGAACAACATACCCTCATGGAAATTGGAACTGGCAACCAATTCCTGAACAAACCAGAAACCCACAGGCTATAAGAGACAAGACAGACAAGTGGGACCTCATCAAACTGACAAGCTTCTGCAAAGCCAAAGAAACCATCAAGAGAGCAGGGAGACAGCCCACACACTGGGAAAAAGTATTTGCCAACTCCAGGTCTGACAAAGGCTTAACATCTTGAATCTACAAGGAACTCAAATGTGCTGAAAAGAAAAAAACAAACAACCCATTATAAAATGGGCAAAAGATATGAACAGACACGTCTCAAAGGAAGACATCCGAGCAGCCAACAGACACATGAAGAAATGTTCAACCTTACTAACCATCAGGGAGATGCAAATCAAAACCACACTGAGATACCAACTAACTCCAGTCAGAATGGCAATTATCAATAACTCAAAAAATAACAGTTGCTGGAGAGGGTGTGGCGAAAAGGGAACACTTCTACACTGTTGGTGGGAGTGCAAACTAGTGCAACCTCTGTGGAAAACAGTATGGCAAGTCCTAAAAGCTCTAAATATTGACCTCCCATATGACCCCACAATCCCCCTACTGGGAATATACCCTGAAGAACTCAAATCACTCTATCAAAAAGATACCTGCACACGTATGTTTATCGCAGCATTGTTCACAATAGCAAGAACCTGGAAGCAACCATGCTGTTCATCAAAAGAGGACTGGATTTTTGAAATGCGGTACATATACACAATGGAATACTACGCAGTCAAAAAAAAGAACAAAATCATGAATTTCGCAGCAACCTGGATGGAACTAGAGTCTATAATACTGAGTGACCTCTCACAGAAACAAAGATCTGAGTATCACATGTTCTCACTCATATAGTGGACCTTGAACATCCAACGTAATACTATAGGAAAATGACTGACAGTGGTGGGAAACTATGGGGTGGGGGAAGGGCAATGGGATTAATGGTAGTAAATATCTGTCTGGGGATGGGGAAACACCTCTTATCAACAAGGGTGCCTGAACGAAGCATATTTGTATACCTAACCCTTAACTGTACCCCACAATATCATAATAAAAAATATTGATTATAAAAAAAAGAAATTTGGGGTGTCCAAATAGGAAAAGAGGAAGTTAAATTATCCCTCGTTGCAGATTATATGATTCTCTACCTAAAAAACTCTAGATAGTCTGTCAAAAAACATCCTCACCCTGATAAACTACTTCAATAAACTCTGAGGGTAAAAATATCAATGTGAAAAAAAACCAAAAAACAATTGCATTTCTATATACCAACAGCAAACAGGTTAAGAATCAAATAAAAACCACAATCCCATTGACAATAGCCACATAAAATTAAAATACTTTGGCATCCATGTAAATAAAGAGGTAAAAGACCTTTACGATGAAAACTATAAAACATTGCTCAAAGAACTCAAGGACAAAACAAACAAATGGAAGAACATCCCATGCTCATGGATAAAATAAGAAGAATTGGAAGAATCTATATTGCCAAGATGTCTATTTTATCCAAGGAAAGCTAGGTTAAATTCAATCCCTATAAAAGTACCAACATCGTTTTTCACAAATCTAGAAAAGACAATACAGAAATTCATATGGAAACAAAAAAGAGCCCAGATAGCTAAAGCACTCCTCCAGACTTTAAACTTCACTACAAGACTGCATTAAACAAGACAGCATGATACTGTCACAAAAATTGACACATAGACAAGTGGAACAGGCCAGAGAATCCAGAAATGAAACTAAAGACCTTCAAGCAACTCTACTTTGACACATACTACAAAAACAAACATTGAGGAAAGAAAATCACATTTAGCAAATGAAGGTGGGAAAACGGCTGACAATATGCAGAAGAATGAAACCGGACCCCTTCCTATCACTGTATACAAAACTTAACACTAAATTGATCAAGAACTTAAATGTGAAACCTAAAACTATAAAAATCTTAGAAGAAAATTTAGGAAACACAATCCTGGACATCAGAGTAGGGAATAAATTCATGGCCAAGTTCTCAAAAGTAAATGCAACAAAATCTAAAATTGACAGGTGAGACCCTATCAAGTTACAGAGTTTTTGCACAGCAAAATAAACCATCAAGCAAATAAAGAGACAATTCACAAAATGAGAAAAATATTTGCTAATTCTGCATCTGACAAAGACCTAAAATCCAGGACCTATTAGGAACTCGAAGTGACAGAAGAAAAACAAATAACCCCATTTAAAAAGTGGGCAAAAGACATGTACAAATACTTCTCAAAGGAAGACATACAAGTAGTCAACAAACATATGAAAAAGTACTCAGCTTCTCTAATCATCAGAGAAATGCAAATCAAAACTACAATGAGATACCACCTCACACCCAGTCAGGATGGCTATCTCTAGAAAATGTAGTACATATACATGATGGAATATTATGCATACATAAAGAGAACAAAATTATAGTCTTCACAACAACTTGGATGCAATTGAAGACCACTATACTAAGTAAACTATCACAGAAGCAAAGAACTGAATACCGCATGTTCTCACTCATAAGTAGAGCACAAGCCACATTAGCACAAGATGGGGATTGGCAGTTGCTGGACACTTCTAGGGGAGGGAGGGAAAGGGGAAGGAAGGAGGAGGGCAAATGTCAACACAGTAGGTACCTAGTCCACTCTCAGGATTTTGAGGGCCAAGTAGAAGCCCAAACTTCACTTGCATGCAGCCTACTTATGTAGCAAATTCTCATTTGTACCCCATAACTCTAAAAATAAATAAAGTTTGTTTGTTTTTTTAAGTGAAAATACAATAGGTATTTTTGAGGCTGTGGAGAAAAAAATGCTTTTACACTGTTGGTAGAATGAAAACTAGTGCAAACTTTGTGGAAAGCAGTGTGGCATTTTCTCAAAGAACTATAAATGGAGCTGCCATTCAATGTGGCAACCCCACTTCTGGTAATAACCCAGGGGAACTTAAATAGCTTTACCAAAAAGATTCCTGCGTGTCTATTTATTGCAGCAGTATTCACAATAGCAAAAACATGGAACCAACTCAGATACCCATCAAAAGTGGACTAAGAAAATGTGGTATATATACACAATGGAATACTACGCAGCCATAAAGAACAAAATTATGTCATTTGCAGCAACATGGATGCAGCTAGAGACCCTCATTCTAAGTGAGTTATCACAGAAACAAAAAAACTCTATACTACATTATTCTCACTCACAAGCATGCTCATAAACATTAGGCTCATGGACACAAAGGCAGGAACAAGAGACGCTGACCACTGCTGAAAGATGGAGGGACAAAGAAAGGGAATAAGAGGCATACAATCACCCATTGTTTACTATGTCCACTACCAGAGGATTAACTAGAAACCCAAACCTCACCTGCATGCAATTTACTTATGCAGCAAATCCTTACATGTACTCTACAACTATAAAATAATTATAAATAAATAAATAAAGAAAGAAGAAGAAAAGAAAATGAGGATACCTCAATGAGAGTGGAATTTACTTCCTTCTAAGGAAGAGGATTAGCTCAAAACTTCTGGAGTTAGAACAACCTGGGTTTAAATTCCAAACCCACTAACAAATCACTTTACTTCATGTAAACTTGATATAATATTTACTTTACAGTGTTGTTTTAAAAATTGTGTACATATAATCAACAATTAGGGTTTGATAAATCTTTATTTTAAAAATGAAAACATCTAAATTATCTCAACAATATAAGTATTTTGAAAACAAAATTTGTGGTTTGCAAAGTCATAAATTTAGATAAGAATGTCTGTGATTCTTTAGCTCCAGAGAGTTTTACTAGAACCCCTCTGGGGCCTAGTAATGAAATGCAGAGATTATGGAATTGTGTCACCAACTGTTGGGCTGGGCTCTGATAGCCCTTTTCCTTCTCCTACTTTATACCAAGGTCCATCTTCTTAGGGTTGCCTTCTCAAATTCTTTCACCAGTTTTTTAAAAAGAGTCAGTAGCTTTCAACAAAAATGCTTAGGCAGTTTAAGGTAAAATTTCTTGTTACCTTCCATTGTCCATGGTCAGGAGCATCATAAATTCCCTTGTCAATCTGTCAGGGATAGGAGTATAGATTTGGTATAGACCTTGGCTTCGTGTACATCCTTAGATAATTGATTGGACAAATAATCTGGCTTTAGCAGCTTGGTGAGTGGAACTTGATGTCATGGGGAAGGGGTTCAGATCCAGCAAGTTTCTTTCAGCCTTTACAAGACAAACACTTTCAGACCAGTACCTTTCCAGTGTTCATGCTACATTCCCGAAGTCCTATGCCTCCAGTTTGGTTTTAATTAATTAATTAACTAATTAATTCATATATCTAGCACTCACTAGACAATACAGCATAAAAGATAAGATCTTGGATTCTGGTACTAGATTGCTTGGGTTCAAATTCTGGCTCCAGCATTTACAGGCTCTGGCTAATTATTTGGCCTAATAACTTAATCTCTCTGTAATTCAGCTTACTCGTTTGGAAAAAAATTGATAATTTCTTGCCTCACAGAATTGTTATGAGAAGTAAATGGATTAGTAATGGACAGCACATGGAATAGTACCTGGCACATGAATTACCACATAAGCATTAATATTATTGTTGCAAATCTATTCTAAGAAATGCTGTGTTGAAGGCCATATGGAAGGTACCTAGACAAACAATACATGAATCATGTCTTCAAGGAGCAGTTATGGAAAGAAGACATCAATAGGAGTAAATGTAACATTAAGTAAAAAGTGCATGACACAAGAGAGATATGATACAGTAATGCAGGGTTAACAGGTGAGGTTAATTTCAGCAGGAGAACACAGAGAGGACTTCATGATAAAATAAAGAAACGGTCTGGAAAAGAGCAATTTAACCTCCACTTCCTCAAAGTTCAGTTTTGTATGTGGAGAGAGACTTCCCCTGCTCATTGCCCAATGCACGGTGAAGTAGATAATTATTTGCCTTTTGTGATGGAGAACAGTAGAAGCCAAATGTTCACACCTTCTCTACTCAGAGATCCAGCACCCACAGAATAGAGGGGTCAGCTGAAGAGTGGTGCTGAGCACAGCACTCAAGAATTCTGGTCAAAATTCTGTGTGGAGTCCTAGAGGAGGAGGGAAATTCTCCTTCACTATGCAACCACATCCCAGCCTCACCCTCATACCACTGACTCCCCATTTGGCCCTAGGTGTCAGTCAT
The DNA here is from genome assembly GCA_027257055.1 of Cephalopachus bancanus. Lineage (NCBI taxonomy): Eukaryota > Metazoa > Chordata > Mammalia > Primates > Tarsiidae > Cephalopachus > Cephalopachus bancanus. Next base: position 1,926,492 of record JAPVLO010000326.1, read on the forward strand.
GCCGAAGCTTTTTAAAAAAAATTCTCAATTAGGTTTACTGTTTCATCTCTTTAGGTATTCCAATAGTCAGCAAATATTTTCTCCCTTCCTCTTCACTTGGCCTACTGATATTCTCTACTCAGACCTCAGCTTAAGCCTTACGTCCTGAAATCCATCTTTTCCCTGAGTTAGGAGCTCTTGTTGAATATTCTACCAGCACCCTAGACTTTTTCTTCCATAGCACTTATCTCACATTGTTGTTAAGAATTATTTGTCATTCTGCCTCTCTCAAATGTTAGCTGCATGTATCTCTTGTTCACCACTCTCTCTTCAGTGTTCAGCAAATACTAATTAAATAAATATGTGATGGTAAGTGCAAGATAAAAATGCAGTGATATTTCATTGTTGACCCTCAAGATTGTTGAAGAGTGGTTAGGAAGCAGAGTTAGACTTTCTGACTACGGGGGCGGGGGGGCATGGAACCCAGACCCAATATTCCATACTCTTGTTTCAATTGGAATTTTCCTTGTAGTTTTCTGAAGTAGAGCTGCTACAGAAAACTCTTTTTTTATTTGATCATAGAACTTTAAGAATATTACAATCAGAGCTAAAAAAAGATAGAGAATAAATCTATCACCTAGAAAGAAGGGGGGAAAGTAAGAGGCAGAGAAAGGAAGGAAAAAAGAGGAGATGGTTCAGATTCCAGTTTTTAAGAGCCCTGTTTGGTGGTTCTTTTTTACTTTTTTAATCCCCTCTTTGCTAAGTTTTATTTATTTTGTTTAACAGCTTTATGTCTTTTGGTTTTTCAATTCACCCTCAGTGTCCTTTATTCCCAAGCTAGTTTGTGTTGAGTTTTTGCAAAATGTATCTGAACAAATTTTAACTATAAACACATTCAGCATGAATTTGTGTTGCCCAAAGAAAATATATGTCAACCATTTGGCTACTAGTTCAATCCACAAGAGAGAAGAGAATCATTCAAAACAAAATTTAGTCTGGACTCATTCATTTTTAAGCTGTTTTATTTACTTAAGTTGTTTTTGTTTTAAAAGAGAATTTCACTACCAAATACAGGCTCGCATTTAAGCATCAAGCACAAGCAGCATGGGTCCTAGACACGCAGATGGCTCTGAGTTACCCAGCCAGAGAGAGATGACAGATCAGACCAATGCTGTGAGGAATAAACACATCTCATCATATATTTCAGGGATATCCAAAATGAGATTATGTATTCTTTATTAAATGTGATAAGATAGAATCCTCAAATTTTCTTTGAACAGCAATACTGGCATGGCTTTAAACCAGATGCACCAAGAAACAGCAGGAAGTGTGACACTCCTGCTCTACAGGAACCCCTACAATTTAGTTGAGTAAGAAAAGCTATAAATACATGGGAAATTAAATATCTATTAAATACAAATAATGTAATTGAAGGGAAAAGACAGTGTGTGTTACTGCCCAGAGATCAGGACAGCTAGCATTAGTGGAATTCAAGAGAAGGCAAGGTCAAATCAAGCTGACCTGATCAAGATACGAAACTGGGACTTAAAGTCAGGATAGGCTGGGATGAGAAACTCTAGACCCAACTGAGTGTCAAGTATTAAGTGACAGTGAGAATTGGTAACTTTTTGAGGAAACAGAAATAATAATTATAATAACAAAAATCACTGTTAAAAACTGCCATCTGAATGTTAAATCAGTTCTATACACTAAGCTGTTGCACATTTTCTTATCTTATTCTCACAACAGTTCTATAAGCCATACAGAAATGTTATCTTCATTTACAGATGTAAAAATGGAGTATCTCAGAGTTCCTCAGCTTGTGAGAGGAAGAGTCAGCATCCAATCCAGATGTACGGGACTCCAGAGCACACACCATTTACCACTCAGCTCTGCTGTTGGAGAGCACAGGTTTTGAAGCCCAGCAGATCTGAGTGTGAATCTACAGCCAGCATCTGTAAAACTTAATAATCATCTTAGGCAAGTGGCTTGATTTGGTGAGCCTTCTTTCTCTCATCATGGACATGTTCATATCAACTCCCCATGGGCGTTTCGAGGGTTAGAACTGATGATGCTCATGAAGGCATCTGGCATATAATAGGTGCTTTATACGTACACGGTTTCTTTTTTCTGTTTGCTGTTTGCCAGGTCTGCTGTTGATCCTCTTTTTAGCCAGATGAACAATGTCTTTTAATTTTAATCTCCATCCAGGGGGCCAGCCTGAGCTGTTTCTCAGTGCTCTCCTCAGGCTTTGGGTGGGCAGTAGGCAAACTCCAGAAGGCTCATTTCTGGCCTGACTTGACTCACAGAGCGGATCTTTCCAGTGGCACATTTTGAAAATGCTTGTAACTCCTTTCCCCTCCTTTCTTCCCATCAACATGCCAACACACCCTTTAAAAGGCCCTCAGATCCCCCTTTCACCAGACAGCATAGCAGTCAAGCTAATTAATGGTCTGCCTGCCTCTTCACAGGCTATGTGTGCACTCCCAGCGGTTTAAAGGAATGAGGGAGTAGGGAGCAGAGGGGGAGAACTTAGGGTTTCTAAGACTTGACCCCAAAGCTGTCTGAATTTCAAGAGTCAAAGCAAATCCGGGGGAAAATGGCCCGTTCAGTTGTAAGATCAGTCCCCAATCAATATGGTACAATTTCATAGCTCATTATTCCCGTGTGCACCAATGCAGGACTGGGTAGGGGGTGGGGACAGTGCTGGAGGCTGGGAGGAAGGACATGGGGAAGATCATATGGAAGCAATTAGTGGAGACTTCATTCAAAAAAGCATTAAGGTGCTTGTAGCGCTGGGGCACAAGTGACCCCTAGGCTGGGACCATAATTCAGCAACACTTAATACCGTTTACCCTGCAGATGTGCATTTTATACAGAAATATCAGCTTACCACTTTGAAAAATTAACCTATTGAAGGCTGTCAAATTCTGACGCCCTCATGGGGGTATTATATATTGTCTGCACAGCTCTCTGTTTTGCCTTTTACCCTCAGAATCAAGGATGCCTAGGTTAATTGGGAAATGAGGTGGCTAACAAGGGGGTGGAGAACAGTAGAGAAATGAGGATCCACATAGAAACTCTGACTTTTCTAAGGAGAAAATATTCTTTTCATCAGTTCCATAACACAAAGGATTTGGGAAAATGACGTACCCCTCTTAACACATACACACACTCTACCTAGTAGTTCTAAGTCAGAAAGTCCAGAGCTAATGAAAAGGAGATAAAATAAAATTTAGCATAAGGAGAAAATGTGGCTAAGTAGTCACTATGCCTAACTTATGATTTAAGAAATGATGTTTTTCATTGCAATAGGGTTGATAAAAATGTTTTTAATAGAGAAAGCCTATTAGGTTAAAGACATTTTTTTTTTGTTTGGGGATTTTTTTGTTTGTTTGTTTTTTCTTTCTCAGAGAATGTAATGCCAAGAAAAACATTTCATTGGAGAACCATTTTTTACCTATTGAATTGGTATTTAAAAGTCTTACCATCTCCAGTGTTCTCAAGGTTGACAAAAATAGGCACCCTCTGACAATGCAGGTAGGAAACTAGTTTAAAAAACTTTCTGTAAAACAATTTAGTAGCAGGTATCAAAAACCTTAATAATAGGCATACATGACACCCAACAATTCAACTTACAATTTGACATTAAAACAGGGAAAGACGTGAAATTTGATATTTATATTAGTAATCTTTGCCATAACTTTGTTTTATAAGAAGGACAAATGGATAAAAGCTTAAGGTCTACAATAAGGAACCAGTTGAATATGGCACATTTATACAATGTAATAAAATACACTCATTAAAAACCATTTTATATAATTATCTATCTACATAAAAAATTTTAAGTTGAATTATTAACAGATTTTTTAAACAAGTTACCAATTCATATTTATAGTATGTTTCTAGATTTTAAAAACCCATGCATATGTGTAAACACAAATTACTACTACTATCTCCTGTTAACGATAGCTTTAGCTAGTAAAGATATATGTTTTCAAACATTGTCTGTGGTATTTGCTTTTTCATTGCACAAGCACTATGGTAGTTGAGGAAGGAGGCCTCAAGTCAAATTATGATGTTGGAAGCATTGCCTTCTGAGTGGCATCCTCCTCTTGGTCTCACCTCTCAAGCCTAGTTAACATTTCCTCTATCCAAAATGACTCTGGCCTCAGTACCTGCCATGCCGTAGCTCCCTGGCACTCCTGTCTTTCGGACGGGTATCACAAACACTCAATGGTGTAGCAGGTCGGATCTAAGAAGGAATCCCAGCTTTATGAACTTTGGTAACTATTTTATCTCTTTGAACCTTAGTATTCCCTTCTATAACATAAATACCTAATGCTCATCTTATTAGGTTGCTATAAGAATTAAATAAGAAAATGTGTATAATGATCTTGGTCATATAGCAGATCAATTAATAGCAAGACTCCTTACCTCATAAATAAATATCAGGTTAATATTGACTGATTTCTTGTTAGCAAGCATTGTCCTGCCTATTCCAGACAGTAAGAATTTATCACATGCTTCATGTGAAAGTTCCCCATGACCAGAGATTTTGCTTCTCTGAGGGTGGTTGGGCCAACTGAAAACTATAATGAGGATAAGCTAGTGACCTCTGGTATTTTACAGTTATAGCATCTATGCTCTTTTTTCAACTAGAAATATCTTCAGACTACAAGGATAGGGTAGGAGCATGCAGCCAGTCTCTGACCTCACTCCTAACAGCATCCATCCAGGAATTTAGGCTGACCTTTTCCATGCCTTTAAGGCACAGTGATAGGTAACCATGAAGCTTCAGTAACTAGTTGAGAAAAGGTGGGGAGGATGAAAGGAGCACAGCAAAGAATACTTTGGGGGTAATGAATTCTTAGTGTCCTTCCAGTTAAATTACACATTCCACAGAAGCAGATGTTTAGGCATTTAATGACAGAGATGATTCAGGATGCACCCTCTTGAGAAGATTAGAAGTATGAATGGGCTGCTGTAGCTACTAGTTCTGGTATCTGAATTGCTCCCTCTGTGGTTCTCAAATTTGGCTTCACAATGAAATTGCCTAGGGAGCTTTAAAAAGTGCTTATATCTGGATTCTGGCCCCAAACATTTTGATGTGATTGGTCTAGGGAAGTATTTCTCAAAGTAAAATTCCTAGTTCAGCAGCCTCATCCAGGAATTTACTAGGATTTGAAATTCTCAGAGGCCCCCATAGAACTACTGAATCAGAAACTCTGCAGGTAGGGTTCATTAATCAATTTTGACAAACTCTCAAAATGTTTCTGATATATACTAAAGTGGATGGACGACTAGTCTAGGTTGCTTGGGCATCCAAAAGTTTGGCCAGTTCCCTGATAATTCTGTGCATCCAAGTTTGAGAACCACTGCTCTATGCCTTTTTATTGGGAGGGGAGTAATTCTTGGGAGTTTTGAGTCTCTGCCTTCTCTTTCAACATATGAACTCAGTGATCTTTCCCTATGAACTTATGGGGTCTGTGGAAACAGTTTTCTATTATTTCCAGGTGGGGTGGCCAGGTTTGTCATTGCACTAAGGGATGTTAAATTATCTGATCCACTGATAAATGGACCAGAGACAACTGCCCTCCAGCTGCAACTGCTGTACATCAGCAAGCCAAATGACTCACTCAGGGCCAATAGAAGGATAAATCAGCAGAGCCAACAGAAGGGCTGTCAGACCCTGAACACGGGGAGAGATCAGAAGGCAGCCAGTTCAGTAGATTGCCAAGAGTCTGGAAATACAAGGGCTCTAAATTTAAATCTAAGTGCTTAGCTTTCATGCTGGAGAGCCTACAGTAGGTCCATGACCTATTTGGTTTAGTTCCAGTATAGCTTTAAAGGACAATCACAATACTTGCATTCCCAGTGGGGAAAACTCCAAGCTTGATTGAAAAGAACCCAGTCCAAATATCTCAAATCTTAGCTGAATTTTAGTGCTGGCTTTACTGTTAAGTCTAGAGATCTAATATACAGCAAGAGGACTATAGTTAATAATATTGCATTATATACTGATAAGTTGCTAAGTGTAGATTTTAGATGTTCTTACCACATAAACACAAAAGTGACTATGGAAGGTGATGGGTATGTTAATTTGCCTGCTTAATAATCACTCTGCTGTGTAAATGTATACCAAAACATCATGTGAATATATACAGGAAGAAAGAAAGAGAGAGAGAGAGAAAGAAGGAGGGGAAATGTAAATAATTCTTTTGTTCTTTCTAGGCCTCAAGTTTTTCATCTCTAAAATTATTGCTAAGGTCCATTCTCCTTTTAGCAGAGTTTGGCCAGACTGGAAGCTGGCAATGAGGATGAAGCCTGAACTTTCTAAAACCCTTTATGTGACCTGTTTCCTACAGTTTATGCAGCTCATCTTGAGTTACAATTTAAATGTTTAGGTGATCAAACTACCTTTTGTTTATAGTTTCCATTTATAAAGTACCGTTGATAGACTATTTCTGAGGTAGGTTAAAATGTCCTCATTTTACAGATGAATCAGCTGATGCTAGATATGTCCCACAAACCATCCATAAGCAAATAAACACAGAAGCAGAGTTAACACTGGAATCCACATCTTCTAACTCCTCTTTTACAGTTAAACTATTAACTTTAGCTTGTAAAATACAATTCCATTCTCTGTAGTCAAAACAAAACTGCATTTGGAAATCAGAATCAGAAGCTTGATGATAGTCTTTCAAATGCTTTACAAGTGATTAAAGGAGAATCTAGTCTCCCCCATCTCCTGGGACCTCTTATTCCTCTCTCAGATCCCTCAACACTTAGTATAAATTATCTGGCATTAGGATAGAGATCTTTTCATTAGTGCGTCTTTGAAAAACATTAGCTTCCAGGAAAGAAAAATTCCTCTTCATAGGGACAAATGTAATCTTATCAGAAACAAGCAGGACAATAACAGGAAGAGGGAGGGGATTCTGGAATGTCAAAGAGAGGAGGGGCTGTAAGGAAAAAGAGGGCAGGTTTCAGGGAAGACCCCAGGGAGGCTTTAATCAGAGCCTGGCAGCCAGGATATTATTGTAAGCTGGAAACATGGGCAGGGAGTCATTGTTCCCAGAGCCAGGCAGGAGGAGCATACATCTCCAATTTAGTTGCCTTGGTGTTCTTGGTGACTTGAGTTCTCAGACTGCCTACAGACAGAGACATATTCATGCAGAGTTCATTTTCCTTACTAATGACCTCCGAGGAATCACCAGAGCCGCCTTCCTGGACATAATAACACTTTAGACACCTAGGTGATAAAAGCAGAATCTAGGCCCAAAGCAAGACAGAATGTCTCTTAAGTACATCCATCTCCATGGGATGGGAGTTCATCTCCCACCCTGTGCTTGAATCCCCTTCAGCAGTGTCAATCCTTCTATAACTAGTCCAGAGACAGCCCATATCACCATTGATTGACCACAAAGAAACTCTACCCTCTCCCTCTTCTCTTAATCTTCACCCACCCTCCCTCTGGGGGTTCCTGACCAGACTACATCTAAACCTTCCAGACCAGCACCAGCCAATAAAAAGGAGGAATTCTCATTTTTTAAAACTCATAGATCTCAAACCTGCATGGTCCAAAACTGCTTTCTCATGTCTCACCGTTTAAGCTTATTTACTTTGTTTTGTCCTCAGTGTACACAGGAAACAGCTGGCCATCTTCCTGAACATCAGGACATATTAGACACTTCACAGAAACAAGGAGACCAACAGAAAGGACCACCCAGACATACGTATCTGTCTCACAAGAAAAGTTGAGGGCAGAGCAAGCATTTCCAGGACTTGGCAGCATCCGCTTCTTTCATTATGCCCTATACAAAACTAGAAAAGCATTCAGTTCAGAAATCTGATTTTGGTCTTGAATATCCTATTTAACATGGTGTACTTGTCTTTACATATAGCCATGCACATCTGTTCCCAGAATTATTGCCGAATAACTTGCTTTCCTTGCCACTTTACTTTGGCTTTAATTGTTGTCATGAATATAGCCTTCCGGTGTCTCTTCCCATCATGTTCTTCTCCATATTTCAAACTCTTTAATCTTCTTTCCCCCCTTAGACTTTTGGAAGTGAAATGATAAAATGAATTGGGATGTCAGTCCAAAAAGTCCAATGCTCTGAAAATCTCACACATCACCTCAGAGATGGGTCTTTGGGGGCAATTAATAGATAATGTCAATAGGGCCGGACAATGTGACAAGCTAATGGTCTCCTGCTGCCAACGAAGAGGGCTCGGAGAAACTGAGACGTTATTTTCAAAGTCGGAGCCCATTATGCAGTCACAGCACCATCCTCTGATAACTTGGCTGCTATTATGCCTGGTGATTAGAACAATAAATAAAAAAGAGGCAGTGAGGAATAAGTCAGGTTTCCGCAGCTAACCAGCAAACCAACTGATCTAACTGGCTTGAGTTAAGAGTGAGGTTTTACCAGACACATCAGCCACAGGCATAAGTGTCTCAGCTACTGATTCTAGCCATGTTGCATTTTTGTCCCCGTTCCTGGCTTTTCTTGCAATTGAGATTTTAGTTTTTCTATTAACTCCTACAACTAGACTAATTTTTGCCATCCAACTCCTAGCCATCCTTCAATACCCAATTCAGAAGTCTCCTTTGAAGAGTCTTCTCAACCCCTTTAGCCCTTAGGTACTCTCTGCTGAACCCATGTATTTTCTACCCATTATTATTATTATTATTATTATTATTATTATTGAGTTGGTGTCTCACTTGGTCTCCCAGGTTGGAGTGCAGTGGCACGCTCATGGCCTCCCCAGTATCGACCTGATGAGCTCCAGTGCTCCTTCTGCCTCAGTCTTCCAAGTAGTCGGAGCTACAGGAGTGGGCTACTGCACCTGACTAATTTTTGATTTATTGTAGAGATGAGGTCTCGCCAAGTTGCCCAGGCTGATTTTGAACCCACAGGCTCAGGCAATCCACTTACCTTGGCCTCCCAAAGTGCTGGGATTACAGGCTGAGCCATCAAGCCCAGCTTTTTGTTATCTTTATGACAGTCTTTCATGGTGGTCTCTTTCTCTATACTGCTGAATTCTTGGAAAGTAGTGTTTATTCAACTGTACTATGAATTACCAGTCAACAGAGATTATAGCTCACACATATTCGTATGCCCTTAAATCCCAATATATCCCCTCAATAACATCTATTAAGTGGCTGACATTTTCTGAATGCTTCCCTTTATATTAGTCATGGTTGAGAAAGTATAGTGTGAGTCAGGCCATGATGCTTATCTCCTCCAGCAGGTGAGGAGGAAGAAATTGATGTTGTCTAGCATGCAATCACCAGAATGTGAGACTGGGATTGAATAAAAGAATCCTTTGTGGTCAGCTGGATCAGCGCCCATTTTTGTGTGTCTCTTGTTAAATAATATATCTTTTTCTGAAATGGTATGATCCTATGCAACATCCTGGGCCTGGTCTTCAGATTATTTACTAACTGACCAATTGATTTCTGACTTTAGCACTTATGTTTGTTTTTCTGTGAAAGAATTGAAGATGATGTTTGCTAATGATGCCTCCACACCAAATTCTCTGTGCAAGTACTTTGCATTTTAATTTTCTGGGGTCTTTCATCTTTTATTTATATGTTTAGTGTGTTTAGTTAGATGTCTAGTTAGTTATTTAATAGCTTTGTCACAGCATATGTCCATGGTAACCTCTCAACATTCAACTAATTCTGTTTATCTTCTAACATTTTAAATTATTTCAAAAGTGTTGAATTATTTATTGTCAAAATGACTATCACAAAACAGTATCTTCTATGTCGGTGGACTAGGACTCAGAACACATGAGACATATTTCTCTTTTACCACTGATATATCATATTGCCCATTTTTGGAATGCATTTGCTCATGTTCTTACTCTAAAAACCCTAGAAGGGATACACCATCTATACCATGTGCTCTCTTTTGAACTTTTGATAAAGAAGGATTTTGGTGGCAAATGATAGATCAGTTTACAATTATCGTCTTTCAACAGTAGGTGCACCAAAGCAGGGAAGTGAAACCATTGCCTAAGGTAACCTGGAAGTCAGTGACAAATCTAGGCTTCATGTTTTCACCATGTGAGTCCCACTGACACAACCATTAAGCCTCACTACCAATGAATCATGAGCTTGTATGTGTAGAGCATTGGAACATCAAGCAGGTCAGCAACCATATTTCAGTGTTACCTTCCTCAGTTTCTGTACCATCTTCCTCAAGCATTTTGAGAAAATAGTTTAGAGCTTAAGTCATTCAATGTAAAAAAACTAATAAAATATTGTTCCCACTTTAGTTTTAACTTTGCCCTCAAATGCCAACAGCAAGGATGCCCTCTTGAGCAACTGAGCTTAGGCTACCAAGTAACAGTAGGAACTGTGCCACTTCTGAGATTCTTGGCCCAAGCAGAAATACGAAAACCTAACCATGGTAGGTGGAAACTTCATAGATGACTCCCGACCCTGAAATGGGTTGCAGGTGTTTGTCTCAAAGATGAGAACAGATAATGAATAAAACATGCCTGGAGCTTTGTGTTCAGAAAATGTGACAAGCTTGAATCTGATGACTTCAGGAATGGAATGAAATATGAGTTTGAGCTCATCTGCAAAGCTCTTAACGAATCCAAGATGCTGAAGCTGGTGTTGCTGCTTATGGACTACAGTTTGCCCCAGGTTTATGGGAGAATAGGGAGAATGATGAGGGTGGAATGACCTGGAAGTGAAAAGACGGGAGAAAGAAACAAAAGAAGCTGAAATCAAGTTTTGTTGTGGATCCTTAAAGTGAGAGCTCCTGGAAATCTTAGTGAAGACTGACTTTGACCTTTATGTTTGAGCCAGAAGATAAGAGAGAAAGATAAAAATACTGTGCAGCTATTGTATAAATATATTTGAATTTCTGATATTATTGCATTTTTATGCCATAAATGATTCCACTTTTTCTTTAGGTAGCAAAATAGAGACTCTGCTTACTGTATTTTAGTTTAAAATTGAACATTTAATGTCAAGTCATCTCTACCACATAAAACATTATGCTTATTCATATGGAAAGTGAGATAACCTTTTGCTACTATTTTTTTCCCTGTGAGAAGTTATCTTATTTCCTACACGAGTGAGTGCAAATCTTTCAAAGACAGAGATGGATTGAAATTAAGATTTTAACTCTATCTTAGATTGTCACATTGAGTATATTTCTGTTAAAATTCCAACTGTTGATTTAGGGAAAGTCCAGTAGGTGTAGCTGTAACACTACTCAATTTCCACATAGTTTTCTTACTGGCGAAACGGTCTGGAGCCAACGTGGACCCAAACTTCTGTTTGTGAACTCTGCACTCTCAATGAAGTCTATCTCTCTCAATCTTAAGTCTTGCAGTCATCAAAATAAAGCTATAAATTGGTGCCCTACCTCAATTCTTGATGTTTTGGGATCTTCAGAGAAATATATAATCGAGGTATTAGTTAGCATGCCCACTGGCAAAAGCAATTTGGTAATGGCTCCCTAGTGGTTGAAATTGGTACATGCAGCTTTACAAAATGCCCATGCTTTCATTCATTGATACTCATTTCTTTAGCATCTCTGGGGACATAAAGATGTATTGTCAGTGACTCTGCCTATTGACTCTTATCTACTAAAAAGCTTGAAAAAGCTTTAGAAGTATATAACACATAAATACGAAATTTGTTGTAGTCAGTGGAATAACTCCAAGTGCCATCATTTATTAATTTTATAATATTAGGAAATTTATTTTTTTCTCTGAGCCTCAGATTTGAACTTCCCAAAGTGAAATGACAACAGCACCTACTTCAAAAGATTGTAGTGAGGGCAAACAGTAAGTTATACTTGAGAAAATCTGACAAAAGCATATTGTGTTATACCCGGTTTTTTGTTTTCACTTAGTAATGTTGATTTTATCAAGATGAAAACGGTTTCAAGACTTCTGTGTAGAGCTCATCTCAGTGGATCAAAGTGTAAAGTGAGGGACTCCCCTGCCCTTCCCATCAGTCATAACTAATTTTACCTGTCATAGCTAATTTTTCCTGTCAGTCTTGAGCAAACTTCATGGTCAAGAACTGTAAGATTTTTGTCTCTTTTACCAAAGCATTTGACATAACATTTCATTATTTATAGTTGTTTCAAAATTTTGGAATAAAAATTGTTGAGTAAATAACAATGTTACATTGTTTAGATAATTCTTTCATTTTATTTATCTCTTTATTCCTAGAATTCATCAAACTAAAGAACCAAGAAATATTCAGGAACTTTGGGGGAAATTGGCATTACAGTAATTCACTCTCCCAATTTAGGAGAATCAATAATCAATACTTTTAAAGGCTCAAATGAAAAATATTGCACAGATAGAAGTTAAAAATAAATATAAGAAATATGTGGCTGGTCCAAATATAATGAGTTATCTCAATTGACTGTTCACATTCAGTTACAGATTGAACTCCTTGTTCTACTTTCTCCCTCCATCTCACTACTGCACTTGAATAGTCTAGAAAAAGAAAAAGAAAAAGAAATCAAACTTCAAGCCCCCACCTCCTTAGTTTAGAGTTGCACTCAGAAGGGGTTCTTCAGCCAAGGACTACATTTCCCATCACCCTTGCAGATGAGCCCATGTGACTAAGTCCCATTTCAGTGAAAAATGAGAAAAATGGTTGTTTGTCATTTTGAAGCTAAGATGGGATGTTGTCTCTGGTCTGTTAGATGGATACAGAAAACCCAAGGCCTTGGGGATATTGTAGGAGAGTATGATGGAAGAAACCTGAGTTCCTAAACCTGTACTTGACTATGTCATAAACAAGAAATAACTTCCTACTGAGTTAAGCCACTGGAATTTTGGGATTTATTTATTAGAGTAGCTAACACCATCCTAATATGAGACATAAGAAGGCATCACATGATTTTCAAATGAAAAAAGACAAACATCAAATACTGTGCACTCAGAAGATGGAGCAATCACTTTGGGGCAGAGTGGACTAAAAACTTTCTTCAAGAGATGAAGCTGCAACTGAGTCTTATGGTACAGTGAACATAATCCTTATGAAAGAAATTACATGAGCAAAGTTACCAGCTCAGGAGAGTGAACACATATTGAGGAGACAGCGAGTAGATAAGTTGTACTGGAATGCCAAGGTTGTCCCTAAGTCCAACAAATACCACTAAGTATTTGGTTACCCACTGAAATTTTTAGCTTGACTGTTTTCTTTAAGTATTATGGGCTGTAAGATCCACCTCAATCATGTCTCTTATTACAACAATCAGATATTTCATTCTCCCTGCAAAGAAAGTTTTGGATCTGAAAGAGTCAATTCTTGCCAGTTGCATAAAAATATGAAGCACTTGTTTCATTTGTAATTTCTGATATTACTGATGGTTACAATCAGATATAAATATGAAAACTCAGAATTACTTAGGTCAGGTTGCAACAGGCACATCCTGTTTTTTAGCTTCTCTTAGAGCTGACATCAAGAACTGCTGAATTTTATAACTATTTATGTATATGTCTTACCATTCATCTCTGAGGACAGAGGACAGAGGTGATAGGTTACTTGTCTTTGTTGTCCCCCTTAACTACAACCAAAACCCTGACCTCAGTAGAAGCATGAACTTATAGGTTAGAACAGGACAGGATAACAAAACCCATTTAATTCAATATCCTATTTTTGTACTAGAATAATTTGTTTTCCTTGTTGAAAACCAAAGGTTCTTGAGTGATACATCCAATTAAAAATAGCAGTAAATACATGACGGAAATTCAGTTCTATAAAACGTTAAATTAGTTAGCTTTTCCTTTGTTGCAAAGGACAAACTAGCTTAAGGAAAGAAAAAAAGGTAATGCATAATAAATATATTACAATTTCTCCTAAAATCCTGAAAGGCAAGTAAGGCTAGACTTTAAGATCAAATGACTCTAAGTGAATCATCTCAGTTTTTCTCTTTGTCTATTGTTTGTTTATCTACTTTATTATTCTGTTTTGCGCAAAATAGTTTTCTCAGCTTCCTTGTACGCATGATGGGAAATGTCTACTGCTAAGAGATTGCAAGTTTATGTCTCAGTTCAAGAGAATAGACAGGATATTCTGAGTTGGAATCTCTTAGTCCATATTCCAGACACAAAGGTAAGAATATGATTGGAGTAAAGAAATTTGACCAGATGTGTGAGAGGTAAGCATACTGCATGGAGTGGAGCTAAGAAATTCACAGAAGTGAAGGAGAGACAATTGCCAGAAATGGTGAAGCCCTTTAGATAGACAAATAAGTGCCAAAGGACCTACACAAGGAAACACACAACTGGTTAATGTAAAAAAGAGAGCAGACTACCAAGAGGTCAAGTAGCTTATCCCAGGAAATAGAGACAGTTAATGCAAGAGAAAGAACTAGAGCCAGCTTCTTAACCCAGTACTGGTAGCTGTTTAGTAAATGTTTCTTTCTCTTCATGTCAATCCTCACGGGAGAGTTTTAGTCTCTGAAATCATTTGAGACAGAAATCTGTCTCAAATGTCCAACTCTTGCCATATATTTTCCCCTGGGATTCTAAATACCAACCTCCAGGGTCATTTAAAACAATTATCCATTCCTAGGCACTGTTCTTTTCCTTTCTGTTTCATGTAGACACTGTGCGTATTGTTTAACACAGATGGTCTCCTGTCAAAATGATTGCTTGCTAGAAGTCGTCAAAGCAGATGCCAAATTGTACAATTTAGTACGATGATGCTTTGGAAGAACAAAGACACATTCATCACTGGAATGAATTCACACCTTCTGAATTTGCTAAAAACAGGGAAAAAAGGGTGAATCCTAAGCGTTGATCATAGTTTACCATCTTCTGGAGTTCAGATTTGCTAGTTCAGTTGAAAAGCAGATGAAACAACAATTTAATTAGCAAAGCTGACCTGTCTGTCCAGCCTCAGTCATGATGCGTGACACTTTACAGGATATGAATTCAAATGGTTTCTTTACACTTTACCATCTCAAGAGGATTGATTAATTGAATGTAGTCTACTGAATTCCATATAATTAATGTATCAAAATGACAATAAAACCACCCCTGGAGAACTACAGGCCAGCAATGTTCGTGATGTTGCTGGAGAAGGTTTGGTCCCAGGAGATAGTCGCTCTCAGAAGAAGCTTTTCACCAACCCCCCAAAAGGAGACTCAATATTAACTAGTAGTATAAAAACGTGTCTGCCTCTCCAAAATTCAGTCACCTCACATGTTTGGAGTTTGATTTGTTGCCAAGGGATTTACTTTGATCCCAAAAGTAATATCCCTCCTGATCAGATTTATTGATTAAATATAGTTTGTTAATAATAAATGGAGGGAATCAAGAGAAAAGAGTTCACACATGTCTAATTTGGAGATTATGAGTACTCTCTTAGCCAACTTCTTTGGGCGAATATTTTGGATCAAGTTCTTTTCCATTTTTATTGCTAGTCACCAAGTCATTCTGTATCTATAATAGGACTAATTAGGTATAAGCTTAGGTAGATAGCGAACTAATGCTATCAGTATGTTTCAGTTTGGAGATTTATTCTCTTTCAAATGAAATCCTTTAAAGAAAAATATCCCATTATGGTTATAAAATATGTCGGTTTTAGGAAATCCTGAAAATAAAGAAAAGCAAAACTAAAAAAAAATTAAAGTCACCTATAATCCCCAAACCCAGAAAGAAAGTACTTGTTTGTCTGGGCATAATTTATTCTTTTTAAAAAAAGGCTATAAATTCTAAAACTATAACAAGCAAAGAAGTGCTATCCTTCAAGGTGAGTCAGGCATAGTGTCTAAAAACACAAGTCAAATATTATTTTCCCATGATGGAACAGGACCTCCAGTGAGAAAGAGATTAAAAATCTAAAGTATTGCCGGGCTCAGTGGCTCAGCCTGTAATCCTGTGCCTTTGGGAGGCTGAGGTGAGTGAATTGCCTGAGCCCACCTGGGCAGCGGGACCTCATCTCTACAATAAATAAAAAAATCAGCCGGGTGTGGTGGCGCATGCCTGTAATTCTGGCTACTCGGAAGGCTGAGGCGGAAGGATCGCCTGAGCCCAGCAAGCCGAGGCTGCGGTGGCCGGAAGCGGCCACTGCACTCCAGTCTGGGCGACAGAGTGAGACTCCAACTCAAAAAAAAAAAAAAAAAATCTAAAGTATTCTTACATGTGAAGGAAATTCCTGATACCCTCTAAAGTATACTCAATATAATTTGAAAGGTGTACTTAACAGGAAATAAAATAAAGGATTTGCATTATCCCCTAAGACCTGAGCATGCACTTGCCTAAAAGTAAGTTTATTCATTTGTTTGTCTTTGCCAGGCCATAGATAGGGCATGTAGGCTATTAGCATAATGAAGATAATGTGCCATACATTTTATAAAATTAGAATTATATTTGAAAGCATTTCTACTTTTTTAAAACCTAAGATTGTATTTTAAGAATTGTCAAATCTTTAGATTTTTTTGAAATATGATTCTTTTTGATGATTGCATAATAGTTCAACAAGTAATGAACTATTTGTTGTTTAATTGATGCTTTCATATTGACATATTTCAACACAGGCAGGCAAAACTGACAGATACCTCACACAAACAGGTCCGGTGACTTGCATTGGCTCCTTAAAAGATCACCTCAAAGGTTGTACTACTTCATACTCCCACCAGCAGTGTAGAAGTGTTCCCTTTACCCTGCGTCCTCTCCAGCATCTGTTGTTTTTTGAGTTATGACGGCCATCCTGACTGGAGTTAGATGGTATCTCAGTGTAGTTTTAATTTGCATTTCTTTGATGATTAGTGAGACTGAGCATTTTTTCATGTATCTGTCGGCTGCTCATATGTCTTCTTTAGAGAAGTGTCTATTCATATCTTTTACCCACTTTTTAATAGGGCTCCTTGTTTTTTTTCTTTTCAGCAGGTCTGAGTACTTTGTAGATCCTAGATGTTAGACCTTGGTCAGATATACAGTTGGCAAACTAATACAACCTCTGTGGAAAACAGTGTGGCAATACCTAACAGATCTAAAAATCGACCTCCCATATGATCCAGCAGTCCTCCTTCTGAGAATATACCCAGGGGAACTCAAATCATTCTATATAAAAGACACCTGAGCACGCATGTCTATTGCAGCATTATGCACAATAGCAAAAACATGGAACCAACCTTGCTGCCCAGCGAAAGTAGACTGGGTTAAAAAATGTGGCACACACACACGATGGGATATTATGCAGCCATAAAGAAGGAAAAAAATTACGAACTTCGCAGCAACTTGAATGGATTGAGAGTCTGTAATACTCAGTGAACTATCACAGAAACAAGGAAGTGAGTACCATGTGTTCTCGCTCATAAACGGATCCTGAACAATTACCATAATAGTATAAGAAGGGAGTTAGCAGTAGTGGGAAACTGCCACGGGTGGGAGCAGGGAGCACACTTCATCAATAAGGTAGCGTGGGGACCAAAGTGAGGCCCAAACTCTACCTGTACAATGATCATTTGTATACCTAACCCTGGATTGTACCCCACATCTTTAAAATAATTTTTTTTAAATATTCTCATTTAGAAGCAGTTGTGTATGCGTACATACTGATGCTCCTGGGTAAGTACTAGGTTATCTCTATCTTTGGATCAATCTATCGGTTTATCTATGTTGTTCTCACTCATGTAAATATCTTTATAAACGCTTGTCAAAAAGAAAAAGAAGACAGTGTGAAGGAGCCTTATGTATACTTAGTTTCTTCCTATATACTACGAGTTTCTTTTCTTTCTTTTTTTACCCCCCGGAAGGTGGGAGAGCAAGATTTATTGAGAGCACAGAAAATCTTCCACAGTGGGAGGGGACACAAAGGAGTTGTCCTACAAGTTTCCTTTCTAAACCAAAACGTTTCACATTGTTTTGAGGAATATCCAGGGCCTATTCAGATCAGCTGTTTTTGTTTGTTTTCTGTTTCACTAGTGCTCATATATAATAACAGAAAATCTTGCTTGGTCAGTTAATTAATAAATATTTATTAATATACAGGGGGTGCCAAAAAAAAAGTATACACATTTTAAGTGATTTTATCTTTGTATTACATTTCAAAGTTGAATTAAATTATGGTAGCAATGTGTAATATGATGTTAGTTCAACCATGCTTCCACCATTTTCTTTGACTGTTCTGTCTGTCACATGGTGATGTTAGCATTCATTTAACTAACACCATCTTTTGAGCAAATGTGATACTTAAAATATGTAAATATTTTCTGGCACCCCTGTTTATTATCATATGGCATGTTTAAAATATTCTAAAAGCGTGGAACCAACATTTAATGAGATAAGCATAATCTCTATTCTCAAGATTATTTAAAGTGGCAAGAACCAGACAATATATAAGCAGATAGACCAATAAATAAGAAAAAGTACTGACAACTGCTATGAAGAAGATGAAATAGTGTAATTTTGAAAATAAGTGACTGTAACGGGACTTGTTGTTTTAAGTGAGACTATCAGGGAAGCTCTCCATAAGAAGAAGACATGAATTGAGACCTAAATGATGAGCAGCCTGCCATGGGGGAAGAACTCTCAACAAAGACAGAACAATAGATACAAATGCCATGAAATGAGAACTTTTGGGGAATGTTTAAGAAATCAAAAAAGGTCATTGATGAAACAAAATAAGCCAAAGAAGGAAGAGAGAGATTAGGTAGGATACATTAGCAAGGCTAGATAATGTTGGAATGACTAGGCCATGAAAAGAGTCTTTTTTTTTCTTTTCTTTTCTTTTTTTTGAGTTGGAGTCTCACTCTGTCACCCAGACTGGAGTGCAGTGGTCACTCCCAGCCGCTGCAGCCTCAACCTGCTGGTCTCCGGCGATCCTTCCGCCTCAGCCTTCTAAGTAGCTGGAACTACAGGCACGCTCTACAACGCCCGGATAATTTTTGATTTATTGTAGAGATGAGGTCTCACCAAGTTGCCCAGGCAGGTCTCAAACCCGCAGGCTGAGGCAATGTGCTCACCCCAGCCTCCCAAAGCACTGGGATTACAGGCTGAGCCACGGAGCCCAGCTGAAAAGAGTCTTATTCAAAGTATATTTGAAAAACCCTAGAGACTTTAACATGGGGTATAAGATGATCTGGTTTATACTTTAGGAAGATCACAGTGCTGCTGTGTATAGAACCAACCCTATGTAAGGGAGCAAATGTGGAGGGGGGCAGAAAACTACTTCAGGGGTTCATCTAGGTAAGAGATTACAGTAACTTGGGGAAGGGTAGATGCAGTACAGATAGTCAAAAGTGGTTGGTTTCAGAATATGTTTTAATGGAATAGCTGAGTGATGAATTGGGTAATAGAAATGAAAAAGAGGAATCTAGAATGAATTCTAAGTTTTTGTCCTGAGCAACTGAGTGAAAAATCATAGCATTTACTTAAGTAGCAAATACTTGGGAAAGCAAATTTGTATATTCAGGGCAATCAAGAGTTCTGTTCATGCCATGTTAAGTTTGATATGCCAATTAGACATGAAGAAATATTGAGCAGAAAGTCAACTATGAGGAGAACCATAATTTTTCTAGATTCCCAGTCTGCCTGAAACTGAAGCACAGTGAAAACAAGCACATGACACAACTGGAAGCTTGCCCCTTAGCTTATTCCCCTAGGGCTCCCTAGGTAAAATATCTAATAAAATGTTCTGGATCCAATCTCTTAAAAAAAGTCAGAATTTATTATTATTTTTCTTTCTTTTCTTTTCTTTTTTTGAGTTGGAGTCTCACTCTGTCACCCAGGCTAGAGTGCAGTGGCATACTCAGTCACCGCAGCCTTGACCTGCAGGCTCAGGTAATCCTTGGTCTCAGCTTCCATGTATCTGGAACGACAGGTGCCCACCACCATGCCCAGCTAAATTTTTGATTTATTGTAGAGACAAGGTCTCACCAAGTTGCCGAGGTTGTTCTCAAACCCCTGAGCTCAGGCAATCCTCTCACCTCCACCTCCCAAAGTGCTGGTATTACAGGTGTGAACTCCCATGCGCAGCCTACTTTTAATGAAATTCATTTTTAAACTGAACGTAGGTGAGTTCATAAATGAATCAAATTACTTATTCAAATGTCAGCATGATTGTCTTTGAGTTCTCTGATTTGCATTAACTAAGCTCAAGTAAATATAAATAGGTAACAAAGATAATATTTTGATCTCTCCAAACTGGACAGAAACTCAAGATTAGAATCCATTTCTTTCCAGAAATTCCAATCTTTTCATTACTAACTTGGTGTTTACTCTCAATACATCCTGAGCTACCATACCTGGAAGAGACTTTTATGACTAATTAGTTGAAACCTGTTGAATTGAGAAGCTGCAGGAAGGCCTGTCATGATGAACTTCATTCAGGAACCAAAACTCCACATTTCCTACATAAGAAGGGACTTTGGCAGTCACCTAATCTGAAACACTCATTGTGCATGCTAGTAATCTGGGACCAGAAAGTTTAAGCTGCCTGATATCTCACAGTGAAATTAACAGATCAAACTAGAACTCAAGTCTACCAATACCCCAAGTCTAATTTTATTGTTGTTATCCTTCAGGATTACTTATTGATTCATTCATCACAAACTTCTGAAGGTCCTACTATGTATTATGTTCTAGGAGAGCTGTTTGA
Organism: Cephalopachus bancanus; assembly: GCA_027257055.1. Lineage (NCBI taxonomy): Eukaryota > Metazoa > Chordata > Mammalia > Primates > Tarsiidae > Cephalopachus > Cephalopachus bancanus. The sequence goes on from JAPVLO010000326.1 coordinate 1,947,082, forward strand.
AGACCAGAATAAATCAATATGGTTACTATCTTTAAGTCGTTTAAGTTTAGTACATGATTCAATATAAGTAGGAGAATTTTAATATAAAATATTATAAATGATGAACAAAATGCTGTGAAATCCCAAATGAAGTTGAGACTTATTTTGCCTGGGATCTTTGAAAATCCTGAACAAAGGTTGAAGACTATTACATTTAATCATGAATAACGAAGAAAAGCTGACTTGGCAGAAAATTGAGGGAGGTATTTTTAAAAATGGTAACAACAGGGAAGTTCAAAGTAAACAGATCAAAGTGTGAATGGTGGGGAATGAAGAAAAGTGAGATAATAGAGGTAGATTGGGGCACAGATAGTACGAGCCTGGTAGACCCATCTAAGGGGTTTGGAGTCTATCCAGGAGGCCAGAGAGAGGCAGGGAGCTTTTAAAGTACGGAGGTGACAAAGTTCAAATTTTTTTTAAAGCTGCTTTTGTTGTAGCACAGGCATTGGGGAAAAAAAGACAAACTACTAATGGGTTGGTATCCATATATTTACAGAGACATTTGTACAATATTGCTATGCTGTTGAACTTTTGGAGGTGTTCTTGTGCTTCCGGCATGTGTATTTTGATAATTTTACTCAAAATATTTATTGGGAGCTTCCTAAGAGCAACGCACTAAGGAGAGTAAGACATGGTCTGGAATTTTCTGGAATTTTCTGTCTTAGGGCACAGGAAAATGTAATAAGGTAAAAGAGCTGAGGAGATTCAGAGTAAGGAAATACCACTGTTGAAGAAATTAGAATGGCTTTTTAGAGTAAATAAAATTTGACTTGGAAGACAATGAACGAACAGGATTTTGTAAGAAGAAGAACTCAAACATTTTGACCAAAATGCCCTCCGTATCTTACCCACTGAAATGCAAAATAAAAGTAGAAATTATAGTACCTATTTCCATCAACTCTCAACTATTTTCTTTATAGAAGTCAGAATACTAGCCTGGACAACAAAGGAAGACCCCGTCTCTCTCTCTCTCTCTCTCTCTCTCTCTCTCTCTCTCTCTCTCTCTCTCTCTCTCTCTCTCTTTTTCCTCAACTTGGCCAATATTTTTTTTAGAAAAAAAGATGGGGGAGGAGAAAAGTGACAGCACTCTGAAAGCCAAGGTCTTAGGATAAAGCTCAACCCTTCTGTAGCACCTTAGTCCCTTCTCTAATTGCTCAACCTCCCTGGGCATGGAGCCTCCTCCAGAGCATGGAAAAAGCACTGTCCCCAGCAAAGAAGAGAGGACAATGAAAGTGTCTGGAAACCACCAGAGAAAAGGCCCAGGTGGTCTATGTTGTGGTGGAGGAAACTGTGCAGCACACCAGATGGGGTCCACCCTCACCACCACCCTCCCTGGAGAAGTCCCAGAAAAGTGGCCATGCTCAGATTGGAAGATGAACTTCTGGGGCAAAGGCCCATGCTCCCGGAGAAAGCCCCAAACACTGAGCCGCAGCAGCAGACACACTACAGAAGGTGCCAGTTGGCCAAATACCTCTTGCACATTACCCAGGCCTGGGGACAGGAGGCTTCCTACAGCCATGACAACCACCGGAGTGCAAGATGCCACCAGGTGCCAGGGGGAGTGGGCTGTGTCAGAGTGGCAAGAGGCTTCCCAATGGCCCAAAAGGACAGCCAGCAGCCCCTGAAGCTGCTAAAGCAGTAACAGGGCTGGGAGAACAGCTGCTACTAGCTTTAACAACTCAAAGAGCAAGGGTTGTTCCCAGAAGCGCTGGTCAATGCAGAGATCCCGCCATGGTGACCCAGGCATGCTCCTCAGGAGGCCAGGCCAGATCTTCATTAGCTGCATCAGGACACACACTTCCACCAAGGTCACGGCTACTGCTTTGGCTGCCTCTGGACTCAGGATAGAAGCTTCTCGGCAACCCCCACATTCAGTGCCCCCAGGTGCACTGCAGCAGTGAACCAGAAGACTGAGGAGGCTTTGGGTGTTATTGATCACTTCCTGTTGACTTCCTGACTGCACAAACTTCGGTGGATTTAAGCTGTGGCCAGTGACTACAGTCTAGAAAACTGACCAAATCTCTCCAGGACCTGACACAGCTGCAGTGTGCCACTGATTAGTGTCCAAGAGGGAGGCAAAAAGCCAAAGAAGCTGAAGCACCTGAAAGAGTCTCACTGTCCACATCCACTTCCCCTCCAAACAGTTCTGTGTTGTCGCATGTAAGACTCCATCAACTAGCAGCTGCAGGGTAGCCTTGAGCCCAGCTGGGGAAGTCTGAGAGAGATGGGTGAGAAGCTGAGAGACTGAGGCCACACCTGAGGGCGGGTGTGGTGGTGGTTGTAGTCTCAGCTACTTGGGAGGCTAAGGCAGCAGGATGGCTTCAGCTCAGGAGCTTGAAGCTGCAGTGAGCTATGGTCATGCCACTGCACTCCAGCGTGGATGACAGAACGAGTTCCTAATAAACAAAAAAAGAAATCAGAATGCAAGAAGTGCTCTGAAAATTTCTAATTAAAAACTAAAGAAGGAAAACTATCTTTTGGGTACGTGATGACAGACAACACAAGCCGTGTTTCCATTGAATTGGCAATCTGCAGGGTCAGTGTAGAAACTCAGCCTAAAGCATAGAGTTGAAATTCTAAGACTTTGGCATGCACTAAACCTGACTATAGAGATTTCAGTCAAATTTTTCTTCTGGTTTCCAACCAGAATCCTCAAACACAAAGCACAATATCACTGTCTCTGGTCATTTTGAAGTTCCTTCCCAAAGACTGGCCTAGATAGATTTATTTTATTTTATTTTATTTTTAACTAAGTATTGTTTCAGTTAATGCCAAAAAAAATCCCTTAAATCATCAATCCATCAATCAATCAATCAAAGCCGGCCCCATCTATAAACAACTCATGGCAGCCCACGTTACACTGTGGGTAAATATTCCAATAATCTGAGGGGGGGAAGAGCATAAAGTGCTTCCATTGCTCTCTTGGGTTTTGTTTCTGTTTTTGTTTTTTTGTTTGTTCTTCTGAAAGCCATTGCTGTCACCTATCATATGTGGTCATAAGCAGACTCCCAACAACATAACTGGAAGGCCAAAGAGAGAAATTAACTGAGCTATTTTCCATAAGTAGGGAAGGTGATAATAGATAACAAAACCAAACCAGTTAGGAGTGGCCCAGGACAAGAGGGCCTTCTCTTTTAGTTTCGAATGCATCTGGCCTGTGTCCGAGGCTAGATCATATATCTGACAAAATCCTCCCTTTTAATGCTTTGCAGACCCAAGGTATATTATCATACCCTAAGCCTGAACTCTCCAGGGAAATTATGTCAAGCCATAGCCAAAGAAGTAGGATTGTTAAAAATCACCATTTGCCTGGAATATACCTTTAGGAAACAATGACGAGCATACTCCAAAAGGTGGCACTGTGAGACTGAGAATAATGACAGGGGCTGTACTTTATTCCCAAATCTCTGAAAGAACTGTGCTCAGCAGTTACTCCATGAAAAAAAGAAACAGAATAGAAGTCAGCTTATTTTTAGAATTTATCTCTGTGCACTCAGGGTGGACCTAAAATTCCCATAAACTAATCTTCCTGGTTTAATAACAACACACTCCTGGTGTGGGCAGGAAACAAAACAATTTTTATAAAGCCTCTGTGTCAAATGCGTCAATTGACCTGCATGGCAATGTTGTTTTAGAAGAATGGAGAAAATAAAGACGATTTCTTAAAAAAAGATAAAGTTTAAGTAAAATACTGAGAAAATGACCTAGCAGGTAGTTAAAAATATTAACCTGTGCTGACATGAACATAAAACTGAGGAAGTCATGCAGCTTTTACCTAAAGTATTTGAGGCCTTTTACAAAGTGAGATACTGGTGCTCAGAGTTGTTTAATATGTAAGTGGGCATTCTTTGACAATAACTAAGCCCCCAATCACATTTTAGAAGGTCTGCAGAAAAAGTAGAAAAGCCTCATTGTGTGCATGTAACTGAGTTTTTTTCTGTTTATTTCCAGCCAGGAGCTTCATGGAACAAATATCAAAGTCCCTGCTCACATTTATTGCAAAGAAGAGCACATTGTTCAGCAAACATTTCCTGAGCACCAAATATGTACTTAATTTTGTGCCAGGGGCTGGTGAGAGACAAGAAAAAAGTAAATCCTAATTTCATTCTTCTTAAGCCACCTCCAAAGAAAAAAAATACACTAAATAAGAGACCCTTCATCATCATAGCAGTATCTCATGCTACTGAAGCAAGCCAGTCTCTTCTACAAGCCCAAATTCCTGGACTCTTCAAATCTCTATAGTTGGGTTTTTCTGGCTGAAGTTCATGGGAATATATAATCTCAGAATTAGAAGAAATGGAATAATTGCTAACATTTATTTCATTCTGATTTTTAATGTCTTTAATGGTGCTATATGTTTTACAAGCATTTTTTTTTCAAATCTTTATAACAACTAATTAGGGTTGGCCCCATCTTATAGATAAAGAAATAGAGGGTTAGAGAAATTTAGTGATTTTCTCAAAATTAATAAAAGACAATGCTGTGAATCTGAATCTAATCTACATGATTCTAGAGTCTGTGCATGCTATATAGTTTCCAGGACCTAAAAAAAAATCATGTCATAAAGTCTAGACACCATAAATATTACACCAACCTCCCTAACACACCCACCAAATGTTCACTTCATCTCCCAAACACAAGAGATTTGTTCCCTTCTGAAGCAGCTTATTTCATTTTTGAGCACTTTTTTTTGCTGTTATAAAACTCTGATGATCATATTTTCAAAGACAAAATCTTGATATAGAACTGAAAGAGATCATTGAAAAAAAATCTAGAAACTTCAGGACCTGCAATTCACAATGTCTTCTGCCCACTTTCATTTGAATGTGTTAGCTCCTGTGAGTGATCCATGATGCTGCAGAAGTTGAGACAGATGGCACTTTGGAAAATATTCCTTCCAAATTGGTCATCCAGTGGAAATTCTGCAAGGGGTGATCTTTGGTGACTGGGCTCAGTGAGAAGAGCAGTACATCAGACTATGTACAGAAAGTGTTTCTCGGCTGCTTTCACAACTATCTGTTTTATCACAAGTGGTGACTGGGTCAAAAAATGAATAGTGGTTCATGTAATTCAACCAACCTCCCAGGGAGACTTCACATCTTTTCTTTGCCAGCAGTTACAAATGAATACATCTACTGAGCTCAGCAGGTTCTGTGATAAAATTCAGCATATAATAGACATATAATTCTCATCCCTTCCTTCCCCACCCCCCTTTTTTTCCATATTTGATTGCCTTCAAAATCAGGAGTGTCAGATTGTATCCTATATAATGTTGTCACATCAACCATAGGACAAACAGTTAAATTCTAATTGCAGATCAACAACAAATTATATTTTAGTAGGTGTGGGACATACATTATACTGAAAAATGATTTGTGTTGATCTGCAATTCAAATTTAACTGGAAATTCTATTTTTTTATCTTCTGAATCTAGTGACTCTAACCCATAAACAGCAATCCTTATTCAAATAAAGAGCTGTATTTAACTATTTTAGAATAGAGAAAGTCAAAGTATGCCCAAAATATCTTCAAAGCTTTTTATAAAGCAGAGTTTCCATTCCTAATCAATAAAAATAACCACCCCTGGATTTGTACAGATTTAGGTTTCCATGCCTCAGGTCTGTTTGAAGTGAAGCATTCTTGCAACTCCCTCATAGTTAATGATAACAATGGTCCTCACGGGAAATGCCTTTGCTTCATTCTCTAAAATTTGCTTCCCAGACCAAAGTGTTGACATTAACTTTGAGTGGGTCAAGTTCACCCTCCACCAGCATTGTCTCTTTATTGACTTGCCCTGCTCTTCATGGACCAAAAAGTCTCCGTAGATCCTGAAGGTGTACTTTGGATATAGTTTAGTGACTGATGCAGGGAATTGTTCAGATGAAGACACCTAGGCTGGAATCAGAAGTTTCCAAAAATAAGATTCATTTTCCTTCCTTCAGAATCTCCAACTTTATCCTGAGGATAAAGTTACCAGATTTAACAAATAAAACTACAAATTGCTCACTTAACTTTGAATTTCAGATAAACACAGAATAATGTTTTAATAAAAATATGTCTCATGGATTGTATGGAATGTCTTTATACTTCAACTTTATCAAATGTTCACCTAAAATTCAAATGTATCTGGCACCTTGTGTTTTTCTGGAAAACTTGCCAGATAGCACTGGAAGATGCTTGCTGTCTTCAGCAATGAGATGTAGAACATTTGGGGTGACTAAAATGAAACAAGCAAAACCAATAGCAACAAATAAACTGCAGCAGCAACATCCAGCAAAAAGTAGCCTGAGTAGATTTCCATTAAGGACACTAGAATCAGTTTCCAAGTGTTTCTCTCAAGTTGGGTTCTTACTTCATTTTTCCCCCTGCTAAGATTTAGATGTGTCCCTCCAAAATTCAGGTGTTGCCAACATTAAAAAGTGGTACCTTTAAGAGGTGATTGGGTCTTGAGGGTTCCTCCCCTTGTAAATGAGATATGTCCCATGTTTGTATATATACACACACACACATATATATGTGTGTGTGTGTGTATATATATATACACACATATATATTTGACATATGAAATATATATGTATGTATATACACATATATGTCATATATATGACTTCATGCAGAAACCTAGCATTTGTTTTGTTTACTTTTCCACCTTCTGCCACGTGAGGACACAGCAAGAAGGCCCTCACCAGATGAAATGCCAGCACCTTGATCTTGAACTTCCTAGACTTTAAGACTATAAGAAATAAATTTCTGCTCTTTGTAAATTTCCCAGTTTCATGTATTCTGTTATGGCAGCACAAATGGACTAAGACACTCTCACATACAAAACTGTTGCATCTACCTGGAATGCTTCTTCTACTTTCTAAAAGTTGTGAAACCTTGCCCAAGCTCCTATGTAGTCTATTATTTCTCTAAATTTGGAGTCAGATTCATTTGTGTGTGTGTCAGGGGCCAGGAGGAACCTGAACAAAATTAGTTTCAAAGTGAATGATTATTTAAAATAAAAAAATTTTTTAAATTAAAAATGTAATTTTTAAGTACAAATATTACAATTATACATATTATACATATACATAGTATACAATCAAATGTCCTAATAAATTGTCTGACACAACTCTACAGTACATTTTTACTACATCCTTCTATGGTCACCTATTTAGAGGACAACGATTTTGTAATGTCAGTTTTTAAGGAGAGACTAGAAAGACAACCTTGTCTTTCCTCTAGCATGAATAATTGGTTTTTTAAAATGTATGTTTGAAGGGTAGCCATCAAGTTTGGGCAAAAAAACTCTCTTAAGTTCTTTTCATATATGAGGTTGGACAATTAAGTTCACAAACTTGCACCATGCACTTACATTGGCGGCATTGTACAAACAACTCCATAGGGTTTTTTAACCTTTGTATATCAGTGCATCACAGCTGTGCTCATGTTGACATGTGGCTGTGTCTTGCTGAGTGATGTTCATTATTGTTGTTGCTTGTTTTTGTGTGCCATTGTAAGAATGTTGGAGCTTGAATTAGAACAATGAACAAATATTAAATTTCTTATTAAACCTGGCAAGAGTGGAAGTGAAATCGGGGACATGTTAGTCCAAGTTTATGGGGATAATGCTGTGAAAAAAGCAGCAGCAATATAAACATTTTTCTGAGGGGAAAGAAAGCATCACTGATGAAGAACGGTCAGGATGGCCAGTAATGAGCAAAACTAAGGAAAGCTTTGCAAAAGTTATTTGAATTGTGCGTCAAAATCAACAGCTAACTGTAAGAAGCATAGCAGACCAAATAAACATAAATAGAGAAACAATTTGGAAAATCTTAACTGAAAATCTTGGCATGAGAAAAGTGTGTGCAAAAATGGTCTCAAAGGAGATCTTGCATCACGACAATGCATCAGCTCACACAGCACTGTCTGTGAGGGAGTTTTTAGCCCGTAAACAAATAACTGCATTGGAACACCCTCCCTACTCACCTGATCTGGCCCCCAGTTACTTTTTCCTTTACCCAAAGATAAAGGGAATATTGAAAGGAAGACATTTTGATGACATTCAGGATGTCGAGAGTAATACGATGACAGCTCTAATGGCCATTCCAGAAAGAGTTCCAAAGTTGCTTTGACAGGTGGGCTAGGCACTTGCATCACTATATAACTTCCCAAGGGGAGGACTTCGAAGGTGATCTTAGTGATACTCAGCAATGAAGTATGTAGCACTTTTTCTAGGACAAGTTCTCGAACCTAATTGTCAGACTTCATATGATCTGTAAGCTTTCAAGGAATTTCTAGTTTTCTTATGCAATGACTAATTCTAAACAGTCTTTGAACTGAGACGCTCATTTACAACTGTCCCAGGCACCTCTGTGCATGGTGCTAGGGACTGGGTACAGGAGCCAATAACACTCGTATTCTCTGAGCTTAGCAACCATGTATTATTAATAAGATAAGCATTATAGAAATATACATTACATCTTGGAATTGAGATTATAGGCTCTTATGAGGGCAGAAATCATGAGTTTCAGCTTTAGGTTTCTTTCTGTGCTTGATATAGAGCCAATCAACTTCGAAATGCATACAGATATGTATCTAGTCTACTACAAGTCACCAGGGTGATTGTTTCCTCTTAGGTGTTTGTCTCCATCACAATAATAAGCATGGTGGTCAGCCTCTCATCAGAACATGAACATGAAGGGAAAACATCTGGATTAAAGTTACCACATAATGGCAGTGCATTTAACCTCTCCAACTCAATTACTTCATCTGAAAAATGGAATTGATAGCCTTCCAACATTTATCCAAGGATATTATGAGGAGCTTCGTAATTCAAGTACCTGGTGTATGCAAATGATGATGCTGCACTTATTTTTCAGGTCGATTTCTTCTAATGATAGAATCTTTAATACTTCTTAACACTGTTAGTGAATCAAAAATATCTTCTCTTCGTGTTTCACATTTTGCAAAACAATGAGGCAAAGAGGGAATGGGATTACATAGCTCTTCATTGGAATTTTCAGGGACTGTTTGAGTAGAAATTAAAAATGAGTAATCAAAGCAGCACTTCAATGACCAAATGATCAGCAGAGTGGACTGTGGATGCGGTAGAACTCTAATATTCAGACTCAGCGCACTCCTGCTGAATTAAGATGTTTATGGAATATAACTTGGAGGTATATCCTTTTTTAAAATTCCATAGGTCATTCTGATAATCAGCTTGGCATGAAGGTGGCTGGTTTAGATGAAGGGTAAATATGGATCCCCTGGTAGATGTTAAAGTCTCAGTTAGCCAATATGTGCAATAACTACTCCCTCCTCACCATCTTCCCCATGTCTTCCTCCCCCAAAAGAAAAGACCACAATTCACAACTCCAGCTCTGTTTAGTCCCTTAACTCCTACCATGTTGTATTCTGATCAGCCAGAGGAATTAGGAAAATGAAAACAAAAAGTTTGGAAATGATTCCCTCACTCATTCTCCTCAACCCTCAAAGCCTCCATTTACCTAGCACTTACTTAATGTCTCCAGACTCACCCTCTATCGCTCCTCCCTCTCCTCAGGCTACAGCCACATCAGCTTTCCTAAAATTACTGAAACTCACCAAAATATTTTCTCTAATCTGCTGCTGACTCTGAAGTGCCTTTCCTTCGCTCAGGAGTTAATCTCTACTCATTCTTCAGGTCTCAGATTTATCAGTTCTCCCCCAGAGAAACCTCCTCTGACTGAAAGAACTGTACTTCCCTCTTAGTAGAAATCACTGCCAGATTCATATTTTTATTTGTATAGTTATTTATTTAATATGTGCTTCTCCCACTTATTGTGAACTCTGTAAAAGCATGGAACATATTTGTTTGATCGCCACTGTGAAATCAACAGAAAACTAGCACCTATTAAATGTTGAATGAACTAATGTATGAATGAATGTGGCGTGGGGGCAGAGCTACTCACATGTTTTACTCTTTTTTATAGTATTGTACATTTGGCTTGCTTGCATTTTTAGATTTTGCTTTCTTTTTATCTGGGGTAGTTCTCCCAGGTCCAATTATACCTGAGCTTCTCCAGCTTCTTTTGCAGCTCTGGCCAAGTCACTAGGATTCTCTGAATGTTAATCAAGCCATCTGGAAAATAGGGCATGAAATTGTGCGTCCCTGACTAGCAGCAGATGCAGTCACTGAGCTGAGCTGTGTTTCCTTTTCAGTAACTAATTGCACACATGGTATAATACAGAGAAAAACATTATAAATCAATTAGGCTATTACAGCAACATTGTGCTTTGTAAATAGAGAACTAGGCCTTGCTCTGGGAAGTAAAAGATAGGAGCACCTGATTCTCCTCGCAAATGGCCTTGCGTCATTACTTACATCTTTACATTTAATTGTTTCACCTACGATCCAGGTCTCCAGGAAGATTAGTTTACTGATATTTGTTAAGGGATTTGATTTCCTGGTTTGGGAGGTGTAGTGTTTCTGGAGGAAGATGGTAGTTTAAAAGTATTATTGACATAAAACACTCACGCAAGTGTTTGATGTTCATGCTGTCTTCAATATTCAAGGTTAGGAATGGTTGGTGCTGTGGGCCAGGGTTATACAAGCCAGGGGAAGTGAAAGCCATGAGGTAACTGCGGAGTTGGGATTGTCCCCAAATGCCCAACACTTTGGAGACATTAATATGGGCATAATAAGAATCAGGTGAGCCTGGAATTGGAGGTAGGGAGAATAGAGGAGAAGAGATTATAAAAGGTTCTTAATATTCTCTATTCCTCCTCCTTGTTTTAACTTTCATGGAACTTGTACCTATAAAGGAAATATCTGAATGTGCTTCTGGAGTTAAAAATTTTATTTTATTTTTTCAACCACAGAAGAGGGGGAAGACAAGGGAAAGAAGCAGGGACTTTTACCATAGAGAAGAGAGGTTTTTTAAAAGTAAGTAAATATGGATTTTAGAAGAAGCCTTTGCATGCAATTGTTAGATGTTGAATCATTTTGTAGGAAATTTGTGAGGCTTATTTTGATAACTTGGGTGAGAATATTGCCACCAGGGCTAAAGTTATTTAAAAACTGCTGCAGACATTTAGTGATCAACTTTTCTCTAATTATGCCATGTGCTAATTTTGTCTTATCAAACAATTGTTCCCAAGCCTGGCTGCACATTAAAATGATGCAGGAACCTTCCTCTGGTTCTTTGGAAGTAGGGTCTAGGCACTGATACTCTAAAAGTTCTTCAGACCTTTCTATTATGCAGCAGGGTTAAGAACAGAGAACAATAAACAAATTCTTAAAAGCAGAAACTTAAGTACATATGTATACTATACTATTGAGCCCCTAGAGATTGGGATATATTATCTCAGTTTAATATTCACAGTTGTCTCCATGAGGTCAAACAAGTTGTTTGAGGTTGCTCCAAGAGTGAGAGGTGGGACCAGAACTGAAACACAAGCTCACTTTGACTTGAAGGGCTGTGTGCTAAGCATCCTCTCTTGTCTGTCTCTGCCCCTCGCCCAGTGCTCAGTATACAGAAGTCCCTCAGTAAGTACCAAGTCACTGACTAATTAATTGAGGGAATGACCCACAACTTGACCATTTCCATGCTCAGACTCCATAAGAATCTTGTTATCTCATGCACAATGCTTAGGCAAACATAACATTAGACAGAAATGGAACCTCAGAAATCTCAGCCAACCTCCCACACTCATACCATAGCACCTGACTTCCTTCTAATATTGCCCTCTATTGAGTGTTTATCTGGAGGTTTTAGGACCACAGCTGCTGTCTCTTTATAAATCCAGGCCTGGGTCACAGGGTGGGGAGAAAACAATGACTGTTTTGGTTGTCTGGTGATATCCGGTGCCACTTTGTGACACTGGTTGCAAATTCAGTCCTATTTCCTGTAATCTGTCCCCCTGGGCTTGAATCCTCAGCACTGTACAGGGACTTCAGGGATGCCTGCAAAACAATCTGTGTTCTGACCTTGGCTTCACGGGGCCCATAAATCACAAAAGGCAGAGAGACCTCACACTCCAAGCAGTGATCTGGGGATGTCATGGGATCAGGGAGCAGAGAATAGAAAAGGGTGGGGGTGAGGAGCTGGGGAGCAGAGGAATGTTGTGCCTAGGAACAATGAGAGATGGACAAGCTTTTTATTCTCTACAGAATGGGCTGTTTCCTAGACGTCATAGTATTATCATGAGATGGAGACTGCAGGAGTCTGGGCTGGGGGTAGGGAGGTGTCAAGTAAATATTTTATCCTGGTGATGTGGCTCAAGTAAATCATTCCCTGTAAACAACTTTTGAGTGGAAGGGTCTTCTCTGGACAAGAAATTAATCAGTTAGCAGTTAAGAAATGAAAAACACTCAAGCAATAATTCTTTATACATAACAAAATACCATCAAATTCATTCATTCATTTATTCATTCAACAGATATTTTTTCAGCTACACCTCTGTGTGGGGCATTGGGCTCATTGTTGGATATAGAGCAGCCCACAAGACCAACAGTATCACTGGCCTCAGGAGCTTCCAGTCTAGTGAGGAACATAGACATTGAACAAAAGTACAGTGTGAGGAATATAGTAGGAGAAAAAGAACAGAAACATGCATTGTGTCTTTTATTTCTTAAACACAACTTTTGGAAGATTAATCTTGTAGTAAATATTATTAATGCCATTTCATATTGAGATGTGACGAGGATAGGTGGTTATACAATGGTTAAACGGTAAAGCAAGGACTTCAACCTGCATTTTCTTGACTTCTTGTACTCCCGTCACTCTGTAATCAATACTTCAAAACACCAGCAGCTTAGCAGCTTTCCATACTTCTGGCCTGAGACCTGAGATACCTCCCATCATATTGAATACCACTCTGTGGAGCTTCAGCCTTCAGGTTTGTCTTAAGCAGTAGGTTTGCAATTAAGTGGCCCCTGGTTTCTTAGTTTAATGCCTAGGGTGATCCAAGCCCAATTAACAACCTAATTATGCAATAAAAACAGCTACCCACAGAGAAAACCAGAACCCTAAAAGTGGGTCTGATCTAAACCATGTTTGCACCATGTAATTCACAGAAACCTCAATTTTGTTTGCTTACTTGCTAACACCTAACTCTTGGACAGGCATATCTTTTAAATCAGGAAAGTATTTATTCTTAGATACACTCTTGGTGAGTGTGAAGCCAGAATCATTGTAATTTTGCACAATTATTCTACAAAGGAAACTGTACCTATATTTTAAACATTGTGATTGGGTAATTATCATGTAATGATTCTCTCCTCCCTCTTCTCACCACTTTAGTTGAATACAAGTCAATTTCCCTGTTCAGACGAAGTTTTGTGATGCGTATACTATACCCAATCTTCTCTATTTAGACTTCATGTTAAAAGGAACTAAGCTTTTTTTTTAAAATGAATGTCATAGTTTGTTTCTTTTCAGAGACCTAGACTCAATGAGTTTAATCAGGTAGTCCTTGGATAAAAATGACCTAGTATCAGATTGTTATAATGATTTTCAAACTTCTTAAAGCAATGGAGTATTTTTTCCAAAAGAAATCTTATACAAGAATCCCAACATGCTAAGTCAAGCACATTTAGGTGGAGGATCTCTGGTTGAGACTGAGCACTTGCAGATTCAACTATGCCACCACCCATATTCTGGGAATTCTGGGAACCTAACTGACTGGTCTTTGTAACACACTACTCCACATGAGGATCAGGGTGCACAAAGAAGGACTATAGGCTCTAAAATTGGAGATATCTGTTTTAATCCCAGCTTCGATAGCCACATGGTCTTGAATAGGTGGTTTAAATTATCTGTCTCAAATCTTTATCTGAATAAACGGACAATTCACACATATGTCATAGGGTTGTTATGGGAATTAAATTACATAACTTGCTAAACACATATGTATGGCGTGCTTGGTGCACAATATGCATTGGATAAATGTTAACTCCCTTGCCTTTTGTCTCTTTGATCCTTCCCAAATCTCTCAACCCCATACTGCTTCATTTAGTGTTTATATTTAGGAAAATTTGTGTGCACATTTACAGATGGTATCCAACTCTTCTACTGACAAATTATCTTTTCAGATATTCCTTATTTCCATCTTATTGATTATTCAATTGAAAGTGAACAATTTCACTTAAAGATTAGACATAGACTTTAAGCCTGTCTATGTCTTATCTTTTAGTCAAAGACTGAATGCCTCCATAAACAGTTCTGAAAGAATTATTTTGTAATTTGATCATTTCTTTCTCTAAAGCATAGCAAAAGCAGACTTATTTCATTATTTTATTTCAGGGTAGCAAATGATAACTACTTTAAGAACATACATTTAGGTGGTTTCATTTGCCCATGCCAGCTCTGGCAAGTCACTCTTTCTTTTCTCCCTTCTCTCTCTAATAAACTTTGTTTGAAAACTTAAAACAAACAAACAAACATACATACATTTAACTTCAGCAAACAAAAGTATATTTGACACAACTGTTAGGCAATTTACCAACTTATCACATAATGCCTAGTGGCAGACATTATGGTGAAATAAAACTCAAAGAAGGATTTAATTAGTTGAACCGTTGTTTGCGCACTAAACACAAACTCGTTCAAAGAAGAAAGATGCCCCACAAAATCTAGAAGCAGAGAAGCAGATGAGGTTTGGAATGAAGTTAAACACTGACTTCAGTGCTGTCAGGTGTCAGCTTCTAGCATTTTAGTTTTACTCCTTTTTATGTGCCTTTGCTTGCTCTCTCTCTCTCCCCCTCCCTCCCTCCCCTCCTCCTCCTCCTCCTCCTCCTCCTCTTCCTCCTCCTCCTCCTTTTCTCTCTCTCCTCCCTCCCAACCCCTCCTGCTGGTTTTCTCTACTTCTTCAGACCAAAAAGTTGAAAACAGAATCTCTCCAAAATATTACATTCCCACACTCCTGGAAAAACAACAACAGAATCTCTAGTTCTTCATTTAAATTGCCCACCTAGGGTCTCACTCACTGCCGCTGGCACATGCTCTGTGTTTTCCTGTTGCCCCATCGCACCCCATCTCCGATCACAATGGAAGAAGAAATCACCACACTGGTCATTGACAATGGTTCTGACATGTGCAAAGCTGGTTTTGAAGGGGACGATGCTCCCCAAGTCCTGTTCCCCTTCATCGTCGGCTGTCCCCGACACCAGGGCGTTAGAGTGGGCATGGGTCAGAAGGACTCCCAAGTGGGCAATCAGGCCCAGAGCAAGCGAGGCATCCTGATTCTGAAGTATCCCATCGAGCATGGCATCGTCACCAACTGGGACGATATGGAGATCTGGCACCACACGTTCTACAACGAACTGCTTGTGGCCCCTGAGGAGCACCTGGTGCTGTTGAGCGAGACCCCCCTGAACCCTAAGACCAACAGAGAGAAGATGACCCGGATCATGTTTGAGACCTTCAATACCCGGGCCATGTATGTGGCCATCCAAGGTCGTGCTCTCCCTGTATGCATCTGGCCGTACCACTGGTATTGTCATGGACTCTAGAGCCAGGGTCACCCACATGGTGCCCATCTACGAAGGCTACGCCCTCCCTGATGCCATCCTCCGTCTGTACCTGGCTGGCCAGGACCTGACTGACTACCTCATGAAGATCCTTAAAGAGCCCGGCTACAGCTTTACTACCACAGCTGTGCATGACAGCAAGGAGATGTGCTACATTGCCCTGGACTTCGAGCAGGAGATGGCCATCGCCACATCCTCCTCCTTCCTGGAGGAGAGCTATGAGCTGCCTGATGGCCAGGTGATCACCATTGGCAACAAGCGGTTCCGGTGTCCAGAGGCGCTGTTCCAGCCCTCCTTCCTGGGCATGGAATTCTGCGGTATCCACGAGACCACCTTCAACCCCATCATGAAGTGTGATGTAGACATCCGCAAGGACCTGTAAGCTAACACAGTGCTGTCTGGAGCCACCACCAGGTACCCGGGCATTGCTGACAGGATGCAGAAGGAGATCACTACCCTGGCGTCCAGCACCATGAAGATCAAGATCATTGCTTCCCCTGAGCACAAGTACTCCATGTGTATCGAGGACTCCATCCTGACCTCCCTGTCCACCTTCCAGCAGATGTGGATCAGCAAGCAGGAGTATGATGAGTTGGGACCCTCCATCATCCACCACAAACGCTTCTAAATGGACTGCAAGCAGATACATAGCATTTGCTGCATGAGTTAATTCATAAGTATAAATTTGCCCTGGCAAATGTACATACCTCATGCTAACCTCATGAAACTGGAATAAGCCTTTGAAAAGAAATTTGTCCTTGAAGCTTGTATGATATCAGCACTAGATCGTAGAACTTGTTGATAATTTTTGATCTTGTATTCAAGTTAACTGTTCCCTTGATATTTGTTTAATACCCTGTACATATCTTTGGTTTAAACCCTTAGTACTCATAGACCTTTGTGGCTCAGTCACTTTTTGGCTAAGGTGAGAACATGATTATGGAAGAGAAGTCCATGATCTGTGAATCTGCATGGCCAAGAGTCTTGATCTGTGCAGGATACTAATGTGTAAGAGGTGAGTATTCCAGGATTTCTCTAGAGATTGGCAAGAGCTGAACAAGTTGTCATTTCTGTCTTGCCAGCTGGTCTAACAGGGTTGGAAAGGTCCCAGCCTTAGGACCCAGTTTCCTAATTGTTTTCCTGCCAGAATACCATGGGTTGTTGCAAAATTTATGCATCTTTTTAGTTTATGTAAGGTTTTTGTATGCAATTCTTAATTCTTTAAGAGATAACAACAGATTTTGGTTTTCTACTGTTATGTGAGAACATTAGGCCCCAGCAACACATCATTGTGTGGGGAAAAATAAAGTGCTGCAGTTAAAAAAATAATATATATATATACACATACATATCTCACCTAACAGATACCACTTGGCCCAGTTTGACCAAGCATTATCTGCTGGACCAAATAATGGTGGTAGTGTAGTCACATGGCGTGGGGAGTCAGATGGTTATCAGATGGAAAGTGTGAGTGGCCAAGAAGATTGTCCAGAGTAGCAGGGAAAACATACTCAGTATATATTTCCAGTGTTCCCTGGTACTCCCCTGCCTTGAATTGCTTGTTCTCCGCTTGGACCTTTAATTACACTGACCACAGAAATTGTGCTGGCCAGGCTCAGAATTGTGGACAAAGGTCTATGAGTTTATTTTTTAGAGGCAGAGAATGGCAATTCAAGAATGCAATCATATTTAAAGAAATGCTCAGTGACTATGTGAGGGACCAACTGGGGAGGGGAACAATGGTCTGATGAATCATAACAAAAGTAGTGGCAAGTAATCAGGAAGAAAGGATGAACAGGAAAAAGATCTTAGTACAAAACTGGCATAACTCAGTGGCCAGTTTAATTAATAGGATCAAGGACAAAGATAATGGCAATATTCTGGTGCTTATGATGGAAGATGATCATTGTTATTAATATATTTTTCCTTATTTTGTAATCTCTATTCTATGCCTATGTGACTTCTATCCTTCTGCTAAACTTGCCTTGCATTTTCCTGACTCTACTCCTTGGTCAACTAGATTCCTTCTTCCTTGGTGGCTCTTGCTGTCAAATTAAATCACTGTGCAGGGTCTCATTGTGCCTTGTTTAGAAAAAATACATGAACAACATCATTTTTCATTGACTGTCTCTGCCCACCAGAATGTAAGTTCCATGAGGGTGGGACATGTATTGTTCACTGCAATACTTTTACCTCATAGAGCATGCCTCAGCCCATGATAGGCACTCATCAAATATTTGTAGAATGAAAAAGTGAAGCAAATTTTGACTAAAGTTAGTAGTGTTCATCTTAGTTTGGAATAAAACGCGAGATAGGATTAAATCAATTTTAAAAATGGAAAATTTGGCTGGGCTTGGTGGCTCAGCCTGTAATCCCGTGCTTTGGGAGGCCAGGGTGAGTGAATTGCCTGAGCCCGCAGGTTCGAGACCCGCCTGGGCAACTTGGCGAGACCTCATCTCTACAATAAATCAAAAAAACTAGCCGGGCATGGTAGTGCACGCCTATAGTTTCAGCTACTTGGAAGGCTGAGGCGGAAGGACCTCCGGAGCCCAGCAGGTCGAGGCTGCGGTGGTCGGGAGCGACCATTGCACTCCAGTCTGGGCAACGGAGTGAGACAACAACTCATAAAAAAAAGAAAAATTTAACAATGAGAGATAAGTTCTTCCATTTGTATAGGACTTTGATTAGTCTTTGCCATTTTTTGTGAATGGACAAACTTCTTTATAGCATAATGCTCACCTGTTTCAATAATGTGAATAATATAAAAGTCATGAGGTCAGAATCAAGCAGACAGGTTCAGTTCAATATAATTTTATACAATTTGTTATCTTCTCTGTGGCTCAATTTTCGTTTACCTTAAAATGACCTGAAATAATTTAACATGTCTTTTGTATTAAATTTTGTCCCTCAAAAATATGTTGCAGTCCTGAGCCCCAGTATTTGTGAACGTGACCTTATTTATAAATAAGGCCTTTGCAGACGGTCAAGTTGGGACCAGGTCATTAAGACGAGCCCTGGTCCCTTAGTTCTCCTTATATAAGGGGAGAATTTGGATGCAGAGACAAATACATACAGAGAGTAAATGATGTGAAGACACAAAGAGAAGATGACCACCTGTAGTCCTCAAAAGGACCCAACCTTGCTGACACCTTGACTTCATACTTCTAGCCTCTACAATGAGATAAAAATTCTATTTTTCAAGCCACAAAATATTTGTGGCACTTTGCTACAGCAACCCTAACAAACCAATACAATGTGAAATACATACACACACACACACACACACACACACACACACACACACACACACACGAAGGTGCTATGAGTCAAGGATATTTATGCAGTGCTATCATTGATGCCCATCTGTCTATCTTTTTTTTTAAATTTTAAAGACGTGGGGTACAATCATAATTAGACATACAAACTGTACAGTTAAAATTTGGGCCTCTCTTTGGTCATCATTTCACCTAGTTGGAGATCAGTTTCCCTTATTGATGAAATGTGCCTCCCCTTCCTCCCCTGGCAGTTTCCCACTCTTGCAAATTCCTTTCTTGTAGTATTAAGACAATTGTTCAGGATCCACTTATAAGTGACAACATATGGTACTCAGTTCTTTGTTTCTGTGATAGATCACTGAGTATTATAGACTCTAAATTCATCCAAGTTGTTGTGGAGTCCATAATTTTGTCCTTCTTTATGGCTGCATAATATTCCATCTTGTATATGTACCACTTTTTTTTTTTAATCCAGTTCACTTTTGATGGGCAGCACAGTTGGGTCCATGTTTTTGCTATTGTAAATAGTGCTGTAATAAACATGCATGTGCAGTTATCATTTTCATAGAATGATTTGAGTTCCTCTGGGTATATTCCCTGAAGGGGGATTGCTGAGTCATATGAAATGTCAATTTTTAGATCTTTTAGGAATCACCACTGTGTTTCCCACAGAGGTTGTATAGTTTACACTCCCACCAACAGTGTAGAAATGTTCCCTTTTCCCTGCATCCTCTCACAGCATCTATTGTCTATCTTTACTTTTTTCTCTTTCCTTCCAGAAGCTTCAGTAAGGAGAGGGTCTTAGTTCATTTTAAAGGACACAGAATTCGGATTATTTAAAAGATAACTTCTTTGTTCTCAAGACCAAAATGTAGCAAGGAACACATTTTTGTGAATGAGGAGAAAGCAAGCCATGCAACTTTACAACATCTGTTGGAGTCTCCCACTTATTCAGGGCCAGATGCTAATGGTGTATTTGCACATGGAGGGAAGTTTCATTGACACTAATGAGCCATTCATTGTCCTGCACTCCAGAGCTCCTCCCATCCAGGCCTGTTATCAGATGTTCTACATTAAATGAAATGCAGCATCCAGTTACCATAGGAACTGAAGGCAAAGGCTCCCAGAAGGCCTCATATTTTATCAAAGACCAGTGTTCTGGAAAACTTGCTGGGCACTGATTCATGTAAGAAAGAATGAGCATTATTTCAGGTCTGCTATTGCCAGACACTGTGCTAAGCATTGGGAAAACAACCCAAACGTGCCCCCAGCAGAGTAAATTCAGAGGCTGAGACAGACAAGCAAAAATTATGGTGTGAGAAATGCTCTTACATAGTAAATATGCAGTCCCACTGAGTTCACAGGATGGTTATCTAACTAAGTTTTGAGTCATGGAAAAGCACTTTTAGAGCAAGTAACCTCTGAGGCCTCAAGGGCAAGGAGAAAAGCCAAGCAGGATGGCAGGATGGCAGGATGAAGGCAAGAAATCTGACTTGGATTTTCTGGCTTCAAGACTCAGCTGGACTGTTGACTTTGCTCTGTGATGTGAGACTTTCATCCATCCCAGAGCACCACAGCCAGGACATCCCAAAGTGTTCTGAAACCTCGCCCTTTCTTCGGAACAGCAGGCTTCAGAGTATTCACATGGCTGCTTAAATGTGCGGCTCTAGAGAAAATGAGTGCTTGTTGTGTAATGTGAGGCATGGCTATCATCAGCAGCCACATCTCATGTCCTGGCTCTACACATCATGTCACACATTCTTGACTCCTCGTACTGCCATAAAAAACATGTATTATTAAGGATTGATGTTCCCTATCTTTGAACTCAGCCTAGGTTTTTATATATTATTAGGGACAGGCGTAAAGCCTGGGTCCTGCTGTGAAAGTCATTTCAGTTGTCTGCATGGTCCATTTTACCAGTGGGGTCACTCTGGCATACATAGAGACTAAAGGTCTGGGAACAAACTTGCGAGGAATTATTGAAAAAATATTTGGCCAAGTCCCTTTTCACTTGATTTTACAATTTCCATTGTCTCTGCCCATGTTATTAAATAGCAAATGCATCTCTAACTGATACCCTGCAGAATGCATGGTACATGGTATCCACTAAATATGTGAGTATACACATATATACATATATTAAAAAGACACATAATTGTGTACATATAAACACGTGTGTGTGTGCGTGTGTGTGTGTGTGTGTGTGTGTATGTAATACAAACTGAATTGGCCTTTCTCTTCTTCAAACTCTGCTGTACCTATTGAAATGCTTTTGCCCACAGTAGGGCCTTAATAAACATTTATTGATTGACAGGCAAAAAGAAGCAAGTGGTCTCCGTATCACACAAAAAAAGTATATAACAAAATATTGAAGCAAATTCAGCCAAACTTCACTTCCAAATCAAAAGGAAAAAAAAAATCCAGAACATAAACAAGATTAAAAGAAGAAAAAAGAAAGAAAGAAACCAGTAAGTACCTTTTGGACTTCAAATATTTTTAAAGACTTTGTTTGTTTGTTTGTTTGCTTGTTTGCTTGCTTGTTCATTTGGCTCCATCCAGGCCTGTAGATCAGAGTGTGTTTGTATGACTGATATGGAATTTTTTTTTCTTTTTTTTTTTTTGAGTCGGAGTCTCACTCTGTTGCCCAGGCTGGAGTGCAGTGGCACTCTCACAGCTATCACAGCCTCGACCTGCTGGGCTCAGGCGACCCTTCCACCTCAGTCTTCCAAACAACTGTAACTACAGGGACTTGGAATATTAATAAAACAGATGTGACATATTAACAAATTGTGTCAATACTTTTAGACTAAAATATGATTTGATCCTCTGCCTCTCTAACTTAATGGGTACTAATAGGGGCTCTTATTTCGAAGTGAAAAGTGCACTGTAAAATGAGGATAATGAGTCAAGGGGAGTCCAAGGTTCAGGACAGTGTGTCAGTTCTTCCTTGGGGTACCTAAAGCAGAAC
This sequence comes from Cephalopachus bancanus, assembly GCA_027257055.1. Taxonomy (NCBI): domain Eukaryota; kingdom Metazoa; phylum Chordata; class Mammalia; order Primates; family Tarsiidae; genus Cephalopachus; species Cephalopachus bancanus. The sequence goes on from JAPVLO010000326.1 coordinate 1,968,860, forward strand.
CTTTGTAATCCATGTTTGGATCTATACAACCAATGTTTTTGTTGAAAGGTAGTTTGCTACAATTCTCTTACACATACATGTGCACACACAACTCCTATTCTCTTCATCGTGGGGAATGTTAGGAAATCACACACCATGAAAAGAGTTTCTCATCTTGCAATATCAAGAGATCATGACCATACTGATGTTCCTCCCCATGCAGGATCTGTCCGTGTGAACTTCTGGGAACAGGCAAACTGTGGTTTTCTCACTGGCACAGAGCAGGTCAGAACACAGCTTCGTAACCACTCCCTCCCATCTCCCACCCATTAAGGGCATGTGCGGTGCTCATAACCAGCCCTGGATGAGAAGACTGCAGGCACTCAGGAGAACAGGTATCTAGAGTACAGAGTAGCAAGGAAAGTCCAGTCATCTAAAGATGTGATGAACTGTAAAGACCCACTTTGATCTTCACTTACTTCAACGCCATCCAACCCTTGTAGCCAAGAAAAGGGGGAAACACCCATCTACTGATTCAGCATCTTCAGATTCTGTCTCCAATTGTGTCCCCCCCAAAATAGGACAACAGCAAGAACTCTAAGCCAATGGTCACCACTGAGCCTGGAGTCAGAGTCAGAGGTTTCATTAAGACTCCACCTGACCTCATTCCAGGTACTTGATGATGGCCCCTCCAAATGCCCATGTCTCACCTATCTGGGAATCAATGGTGCCACCTAATTTTGGACAGAGTAAATTTATTTTATCTTTTTACTTATCTAAAATATTTTTTAAATTGTGGGCCCTATTTTTTAGTTCAAATATGATTATTGATTAAATCATGTTGAAATATCAGTTATCTGTGGTCTTCTGAATTAGACATATTGCAGTTTGAAATTTCTAAAAATATGGCATTTATTTCAAATAGCTTTTCTTAAAGATTACTCTTTAGTTTCACATCCCTGAGCTCCTGTGGCAAATAATTCTACTGTTTCCCTCTCTCTCTCTTTTTCTTTCCCCTGCTCTTGCTGTAAGATGGTACCACATGATTGAGTTTTGGCCAATGGAATGAGGGTAAAGGCTATATATCCCAGTTTGTGACCTGATCTCCAGACTCTTTCACAATATTTGCTCTCTCTTTATTTATGACTTCCTAAGTCATAAGAGAATCTGATAGAGAATTCCAACTCCCTGGAGTCTGTAGAGCCACCAGTTAGGGGGATACTGAGACCTCCCATGATTGAGGATGGGACAATGGACACAGTATTATACCTCTACCACCACAGACTTGCACTGCACACAGCTTTGAACAAGTAGACCTTTGTTCCATTAAGCTTCAGAAATGTTGCATTATTTGTTACAGTGGTTGGCCTTTGTTGAATAGTCCTGGCCTACTTCTAAAATGGTCCTTCCCCATAACGGATCCTTTACACAAACTTTACAAGTCTGTCTGCCTCAAGGCTATTTCTTTCTAACTTTATAGTCCTGACTTTCCCCAACTTCACTCAGCCATCACCTGAGCCTCGGTTGACAAGAAATAATTATCTACAATATCTTTATACATTGTCTGGGCTGAAAGGAGGGCTATAGGAAAATAGGAAATCCTCTTCCCACGATAATCCCTTCTCTCCCACCTCACCCCTACTTTTAAGCACCCACATTTTCTAAATCTGAAAGCTTTGTTTATCTCTATAGAAACCTGGTGATTTGTGTAATTAGTTTTCAATCCTCCTGTTCTTTCATAAAAATTTGATTTGGTCCATGTAGTTAGGTAGTTATTTATTAAGAATTATCTGCTGAGTGTTCAGTACTATATTTTTAATTTATTAAAAATTATGCACTTTACAAAAGTCAATAGATTTCTTGGAAGAAGGTAAGAAAATCTGTACGAAAGAAAAAGGCAGGAGAAAGTTCACCGACAAAATACAGACAGTATGACCTGATAAACTTGTGAGATGTAGTCAGCACATTTGACTATAATACGGAGGGTGCCAAAAAATGTACACACCATTTTAATAAAGGAAAAAACTGTATTAAAATTACCTTTTTTCTCTACAGTACTTGTAACTGTCCAGTAAACTATGCATCTCATGTATTTATTTTATTTAGAATGTGAGTAATACTCAATAAGATGAATGCAAGTCACGTTTGGCTTCTATAATTACAAGAGGTGTTCAAAGTGGTTACCATCAGTATCCAGACACTTCTGATTACAGCACACATCTCTTAAAATCTCTCAAAATTTGATATTTTTTTGGCACCCCTGGTATTTCTTTAAAATAACATACTTCAATATCAAAATATTTCGGATATTTTTGGTGTTTTTTATCTTTCAGGTATTGAAGATCTCTTAAATGTATTTTCCATTCTGAATGAGTATTGGAAAGCTTTTAAAAGTACAGATGCAGCCGGGTTCGGTGGCTCAGCCTGTAATCCCGCACCTTTGGGAGGCTGAGGTGAGTGGATTGCCTGAGCCCGCGGGTTCAAGACCCGCCTGGGCAGCGAGACCTCATCTCTACAATAAAAATCAAAAAATCACCCGGGCGTGGTAGCGCATGCCTGTAGTTCCGGCTACTCGGAAGGCTAAGGCGGAAGAATCGCCAGAGCCCAGCAGGTCGAGGCTGCGGTGGCCGGGAGCAGCCACTGCACTCCAGTCTGGGTGACAGAGTGAGACTCCAACTCAAAAAATAAAAAAATAAAAAATAAAATAAAAGTACAGATGCCTAGGCCTCAACCAACTCCTTAAGCTTGAGTCTCTAAGGCAGGACAATTTAAAATCCCTTGGGGATGCATGTCCAGCATTGAGAATCACCGTCTTTTTGTTTTAGGCATCTACAATTATATACCATTTCCCATAAAATCTCAAATATATTCAATACTGTATTAATTAAAAATCATTTCAAGAGGTGAGTGAATTGCCTGAGCCTGCGTGTTCAAGACCCGAATGGGCAACTTGGTGAGACCTCATCTCTACAACAAATCAAAAACTTAGCCGGATGTGGTAGTGCGCGCCTGTAGATCCAGCTACTTGGAAGGCTGAGGCGGAAGAATCGCCAGAGCCCAGCAGATCGAGGCTGCGTGGCTGGGAGCGGCCACTGCACTCTAGTCTGGGCGAGAGAGTGAAATTCCCACTCATTAAAAAAAAAAAAAAAGTCATTTCAACACAAAATATATTCAAGTCAAATATGCCCCCACCACAAACCCACATGTATAATGGATTAACTACCACAAAACTCCTGTGAAACTTGTAAATCACACAAAGTAAATAGAATGATTAATGAGATAATGGGTATAAACTAAATATCAAACCATGCAGATAAATGTCTATTGTTATCACTGGAATAATGATTGCTTGTCAATTACATATTAATTGGTCTTTTTTGACCCCTTACCTCCTGCAGGTGTTTTTCAAAATGGCAGCCTAAATATCCATTAAAAATAAGTCAGACAATATCAATCTACACAAAACTGTCCAATATCTTTTCATCTCACTCAAAATAAAAATCAAAGTTCTTACAACCTACAAAGAGCAACCCATTCTTTCTGATGACCTTTCTGCTACATCCTTCCTCACTTAGTTTGCTCAGTTGGACCAACTCTCTTGCTTCCTTAAACGCATTTGACATTTCCCACTTTAAGTCCTTTGCAGTGAAATTTTCCTCAGTCTAGCAGGTTTATCCCACAAATATCCACTTGGCACACTCTTTACTTTCTTTAGGCTTTGGTCTAAACACCTTCTCCAAAGAGAGGATTTCTTTCAGACTCCAGTCCCACCTCTAACCTTCTTCTTTGTTCTATTTTTCTCCTTAACACAAAAAATGGTCTGATAAACTGTATGTGTTTATTTGTTCATTTATAATTTCACCTCCCTTACACTCTGCATTTTTTCTCCACAGTACTTGTAACTGTCTGATAAACTGCATCCCGTGTATTTATTTTATTTAGAATTTGAGTTCCATGAAAACAGGATGTTTGCCTCTGTATTGACACTTGTACCCCCAGCTCTAAAAAAGTACTAAGCACATACAAAGTCCTCACTAAACATCAATATAATGAACTAGCTGTTCATCACAGAAGTAAATAAGATGATCTCCTTATCTGGTCCAGTGGCTAATTAGGTATTTGTTTAGTGTAATCTTACTTCAAGTTGTGATACCACGAAACACATCATGACACTTTATAATTATTCCATGATTACAAACTGTGAGTCCAACAGTTAAAACTTATGAGAACATGGGCCAGTTAATTAATCCTCTAATTCTATTTCTTTATTTTGAAATGGAGGTAAAACTACTTTATGAGGATATGAGAATTAAATGAGGTTAACATTTAATTTCCAGAATTCCCCATCTCTGAACAGACACTCGTTGAATCTTAGTTTTGTGGTTGCGGTTGTTTCTCCAAGACAGGGAGGAACAAACAGCTGTAGCTCAGTCTTATGGAAGACGTCCACTATGTCTTTGCATCTGGAAATCTGCTTAATCTCTTTTGTGGAGTTACCTTTCTCTATTTGTATTTCTTGCTATTGAAGTAGGAATGATGGCTTGATAGGCAAATTTGAGAAGCTTCTAAAAATATAAGAAGAATTAGTCTAGATTATGTTTAAGGAAGGTTACTCTCTGTCCTGACAGTCTATGGCTCCTTCACTCACACTCTAGAGTTTTCAGCAATCTGAACATCAGTGGACATCTCAGTTGGTAGAAGGTATTGAAACTTAAAAAAAAAAAAAGAAATATGAAAGACAATTTTTGGTGAGGCTCGGCAGCTCTGCCTGTAATCCCAGCACTTTGGGAGGTTGAGGCTAGTGGATTGCCTGAGCCTGCAGGTTCGAGACCAACCCAGACAACTTGGCAAGAACTCGTCTTTACAATAAATAAATTTTAAAAATTAGCCAGCATGGTAGCACATGCCTGTAGTTCCGGCTACTTGGAAGATTGAGGTGGAAGGATTGCCAGAACCCAGCAGGTTGACGTTGGGGTGGCAGTGAGTGTGCCACTGTACTCCAACCTGGGTGACAGAGTGAGACTCCAATTCAAAAAAAGGCAATTTTCCTTTTATCATATCCCTTTCCCCAAGGATTTATGAATTGTGAATAGATTTTACAAACTTTCAGTAATGCACAACTTCATAACTCTTTTGTGTGCTCTTGGCAACGGGTTGGATAAAAAGGGTAAATGACAACTATTTTCCAGTACTTGAAGACTATAAAATCCATGACATAAAAAATAAAGCACAATGATATAGTGCAAATAGTAAGATGACATTTAGAAAAAAAGGAACTTGGGGAACAATAACTGGAGAAAGCTCCTTATGTTTAAGATCAATTGGAGGATAAAGTAGTCTCTGAGGGAAGAGACTTCAAGTTTGGGATATTTTGAAATCTGACTGAGTCCCAGAGGTCAATATTACAGGATCACTTGTTTTTGTTGATAAGAAGACAGAAACACAAGTTAATAAGTCTTTTCTCCCCTAGTACCAATTCACTGAATCAGAATTTGAGACTATGTATCTTACTCAGGAAGCATATTAATTTTGGAAACAAATGGCAATAGTCCCAGTGGTGGTTCACACAGATACATATGGTAGTTATTTCTGGAAGCTTTCTCTATAAGTAAATACTATAAACAAATAGTGATATAGTGATACTGATACATTTTCTTTTTTTCCTTCCTTCCTCTCAGTCTCTTCTTCTTCTTCTTCTTCTTCTTCTTCTTCTTCTTCTTCTTCTTCTTCTTCTTCTTCTTCTTCTTCTTCTTCTCTTCTTCTTCTTCTTCTTCTTCTTCTTCTTCTTCTTCTTCTTCCTCTTCTTCTTCTTCTTCTTCTCCTCCTCCTCCTCCTCCTCCTTCTTCTTCTTCTTTTCTTTCCTCACTCTTCTTTTCCTCTCCATCTTGTTTTTTGTTTGTTTGTTTATTTCCAGAAGTACATGACAGCTTGAACAAACATCTTTCCCCCTATCCATTATCAAACCTTAAAGAGTAAGTCAGGTCTTAAAGTCTCAATCATAAGTGACTACATTCAAGAGTGCTTAGGAATGGCTTGTATGATAAAGGAATGAAACAAAAAAAGTGGGAAGGTATTGTCAAATAGTTAATATACATGGGCCACATATTCAACAAATTGATCATGCTAGTCTTTGCACTCAGATATATCATTTTTAAAAATCATAGTTGTCTAAACACAACTCTTGAAATCAATGAAGATGGTAATTCAATGAGGGTAAGCAACAGTTTTCCTCAGTTCAAAATTATCCAGAATATAACTTCTACATTTTCCTCTGGGCTGTGCTGTACATCAATTCAAAAGCCATCTCTTTCTGCTTCTATTATACTACTTGTCCCTGAAATACTTTGGGGAGCAACTGAACCACAACAGTTCCTCCAGTAAAGGAGTAAGCAGAGGCGAGTGTGAGCTTCTGCAAGTTACATGGGAACAGCTGGGGAAATAAGAGATTGGCACAGTCAAGGTCAGCCACAGAAAAGAAATACCCAAGCATCAATCATCACATTTAGAAAATGACAATGTTTAATTCTACTATGACAAAAAGAAACAGAGAGAGAGAGAGAGAGAGAAACAGAGAGAATGGATGAGTTCTGCCCATGCTGTTAGAGAATATATGCACTGGACTTATTTTGAATTAGGCAAATAATCCCTGCACTCTCTGCAGGAATGTTGTTCTGGGAAGTTTACATTTCTGTTTACATGCCTGCCCTGGCTCTCACAGTGTGGGAGCAGGCAAATTGTTGGTGCCTGGTCTAAAGTTTACAGTGGAAGACACTTCATCAACAAAGTATATACATTCAGCCACCCAAAAATGCAACTTATATATTTCCCTGGACTTTTAATCTCTAGTATCTGTCAGACATATATATTTTTTTTCCTTACCCTCTCCAAGTTTTTAACCACATTCATTAATTTAGTGCCTTACCCACATGATACTGGACATAATTCACATTCCACTGCATATTACCCTGCATGAAATTGATACAGAAAAATGTCCTTACTGTCTAAACCTGAAACCACAAAGGAAAAATAAGGTAGAGAACTTTCTTACAAGACAGACAATCTGATTAACAACCACATATTAATAGTTTTTCTGTTATAAATTTTATTAGAAATATAGTAACCCAATTAGAAGAGCAAAACTTTTTACAATGTATGTAATGGTTCTACCTTCAGATTTACAGAATGTTTAATTATATCATAGATTTGTTCTCTTTATATAGGTATCTTTACTGTCTTCACTTTTATTACTTAAAAAAAAAGAAAGAAAAATCCGGCCTCTTCTGTTTTGCAATCTAAGCTGTATTTTCCCAGGCTGTTATAAAGAGGCTCTCATTGTGAAATCCATTCTCTAACATCTGCAAAACTTGCCTTTTGCTGAAAGAAGAATGGCTGTAGTAATTGAGTAATAAGGAGTGTGATATGTCTCAGCATTCTGCACATTTTATTAATCACCAAGTGGTAAATAGTAAGCCTCTGCCCTCTATTTATAGCATAGTTGGATGTATTTCATGACACTGGCTACACATATGGTCAAGCCGCAAAGCACATTTGCAATCACCTTCTCTTTTTGAACTTCTAATATATCACAGACTATAGAAAGATGCCTGCAGAAACACAGGGTAATGACAAACTTCTTGAAAGACACTTACACAGATTTCCACAGAAAGTGTCTATGAGAAACTTTGATGGACGCAGAGAACTTCTTGCATTAGATAACACAATAAAAGGCTTTAATGGTAATGTAAATTAAAATGTGATGTTAAAGCCTTTAGGATCTTGGTGACCAGAATCAATTAAATGATGTTCAGAAGGGAGTCTAATGCACACAATCATATATTCACATACATCTGTGCATAAACTCCTGTGTTCCCACATGTGGATTCACAATTTGTAAAAGACTCTGTTTTTCATTAGTCTGGGAAGAAATTTTTTCCATATTTTTTAGGATTTGGATTCTCTATAAGAGAGAATGGAAAAAGGAATCTATCTGGAAATTGAACTTGAAATACATAAGAACCAAATAAAGAGCTTTGCACTCCAGAAAATTAACTAATCCCAAATTACGTTGCCCAGTAATTTTAAGTAAGATAAGATGTAATGCCACCCCTTTCCTCAGGATATGAGTTTTCTGGATAGCATTTGCCAAATGGAACTGGTAGAGGGAGTAATAGTACTACAGAATTAGTACAAGTCTTACTATTAGAGCTTCAGTTACATGTTGGCAGCCTCATGTTTGTGTTACATTACCATTAAAGTCTTTTACTGTGTTATGTTTGTGTTTACTAGTAAATGCTAGTGGTTCCCAGGTAGCATTTCTCAGGAATAATGGGTAAGTCTACAAGCTTAGTAAACCTGGTCCCCTAATTTTCTGACTTTCTAGGTTAGAAATTCTCAAACATTAATGTAGCAAAGTCTCCTAAGTACAGACTCAAGCCATACCCAAAGACTGAGTCTAGATCTAGGTCATAGATTCCACATGTTTAACAAACACCGTACTGATGGTTTAGATGCAAATGTCCTATAAAGTTCACTTTTTACAAATGTTGTTTTAGAGATACTTCTCTACTTCATCTTCTCTCTTCTCTCAGATCATATATATATTGTGGAGGGCTTCAGTAATTATGCTTATTCTTTATTACTGGACAGTAAGACATTTCTATCGTACTCCCTATGGCATTCTCATATTTAGAGGCCTTAAAGAATGAGTTATCCTACAATAAAACTCAGTCAACACCTAATTAGTTGATCTATCCCAAGAATAGTTAAGCATTCGTTTTATTCTAAAATGTGAGTAAAATAGGAATGGAAAGTCACCAGTGAAATACTACTATAGGGTCTTTGGGCATGATGTATTATATATATTTTATATAATATAATACATTATATATGACAACAATTTTATATTAACATATCAAACAATGCTGTATTCTAATAATAAAATGATATGCCTGCTTGAGTTATAAATGAGTTATTTATCTTTTATCACTAATAAATAATTTCACTATCAATAATTTCAGTACTGAGATAGTTTTTGGAAGCTGTAGCAAAAACAATGGATGATATCTACATGTTAAAAACCAATTTGATTTTATTATCTCTTTAGCTCTGATTACCTGAAGTTTTTTTAAAGTAAATTCGTTTTTGTCCTCATCAGCCAATAGTTATCTTATTTCCGTATTTCATTATTTAATTTAATATTCTATTCCATCTGTAGTCATGACTGTCTGTCACTCTCCTGAGCCCATTTTTCTTCAATGAGTAAAATCACTTACAGAAGGGGTGGGGGACTTAATTTAACAGGAAAAAAAAAGTGCAAGAAAGGATTTATGGCCCCACAGATGTTTCCAGCTAAAATACCAGCTGGCATTGTCGTTGTTTGTGTGGAGTGGAATCCCATAAGCCAATGAAAGGAGACAATCAGTTTTAGCTGACTCAATTTTTTTATTTCCATTTTTCTAACACAGATGAATATGATGCAAATTGTTTGAAAATAAGAGCCTTACAGCTAAGTACATTACCATACTCTGCTACAACAAAAAAAATAAAATAAAATTTCCTGGTGACGTGACAAATGTCTAGAAATACTGCCTTCTAAATGTTGTTAAAATGTGGTGGGAATCTTGTTGGATATTTTGACTTTTGGTACTGTTGTTGGTGCCTCAAATAGTTAGAATACCTCAGTTTTATAATGTACCTTCTCCAAATAATTCAAAAGTCTTTACAAGTAAAAGAGCCTTTGGAGAAAGGTTATACCACATCTTTTTTCATGTCCAGCAATGGCTAAAGGGATGGTGGGCAATATGATATGGTATTCCTCTAAAACATTAATCCTAAAATAATAGGGATACGGTGTCCTATACTCAATGAGTAAAAGAATGGCAATAACAATAATTAAAGCTAATATTTACTAAGTGTTTATTTTATGTCAGGAACTTTACATACATTATATAATGCTCTCAAAACTCTATGATTTATACATTATATTGCCTTTATTTTGCAGATAAGAAAACTGGGAACAGAAATTTTAAACAATCTGCTAGTGGTTGCACCATCAATACTATACCTGTGATTCACACTCAGGTGTGATTCCAGAACTTCTGTGCTCTTAACCACTTTGTAATATTAAATCATTTCATTCTTATATTTTATTAGTATATGCTTAAGATATTAAGATATACTTAAGATATTGGAAACAATAAGAAAGTTAGAATAGCAGAGTAGAATAGCAAGTCTTTTTTTTTTTGCCCAGAGTCAATATCAATATCCAATAGGCCAACAGACATTGCCAAGCATTTATTAAGTGCCAATCATTCTTTTAAGAACTGAGAATATCATATGAGTAAGTAAAGTATTCAGAGATAGTGAGAGAGACAAAGCTTAGACAAGCAATGCCCTAATATGTAGTCACTGAGTGATGGCAGTAGACAAGTAGGCAAGTTGCTAGGAAATCTATGCTAAGCAGTACTCATTCTGCTTGGGACTGGAAGACATTATAAGGTAAAGAACCAGACTTTATGTGAAACACATTGATCTGTGCAGAGAACCTGATAGCTTTCATGTAGTTTGATGACCCCACTGAAGAGAAAAATCATGATGGACACTTGGAAAATTTCTCAGTAAAGACTTCTAAATTATTTATCTCTAGACATGAGTTGAAAGGAGGGGGGATGAAGGCATTTTGTAGGGTGATTTTTCTGTCCTGTAACTTTGTCAATAGCCATTCCCACAACACTGTTTTAAATCAAGTAGCTAAAATTTCAGCCATTTTGCTGCAGCCTTGAATGCATACAGTGTCCTGAGACTCCACCAAGATGAAATCAGTCTTTATTAGGAGTAGAAGGTCAGCATGGCTCAATGAACCCAGGAAAGCCAAGGAGCCCTGCCTGAACTCTGGCTCCTGCAACACCTTCTTATTTGGACAGAGTCACTGGTGCATTTAGTATACTCAGGGAGATGGAAACCTGCCTTGTAGCCATTGGGCAATGCTGTGCTGTTAACCTTCAAAAATAGCCAGAAATCTCCCAGCCAACAGCTGATGAAGGACTTGATCTTCTTCACAGATGCTGACAATCTATTGCACACAGTCTATGACAACATCTATGGACAGCGTGGGGTTTTCTAGCACATATTCCATTGGCCAAAGCTGCTTCTGAAATCCAACACATGAAGAGCTGGAACTAATCTCACCACACTGTCTACTCATGAAATTATTAACGACAACCTCCTGGGCTTGGTGTTTGGCAGAGAGATCCCGTTTCACATGTGGCTGGCATATATTTGGCCAGCAAATCCACAGTTCACCCAGAAGATAGATGAGTGATCTTAATTATTCACTGGCTGAGAGTAAAATACATCTCAGAGTCTCCACCCTAGCCCAGGATTTCTTGAACCCCGGACAAGTGTTTTGTTAAAGAAAAAAAATAGGTGTCAAGTCTGGGCAAGATTCCAAACTAAGGTCATAAATGGAAAAGTTTTGTGTGGCAGTACAGCTCTACCCAGTGCAGGATAATTCAACAAGTTTCTGAAAAACTTATGTTAAGTTTGGAAGATTCGTGGACTGAATGCCCAGTCTTCACTGTGGCATTTGGTCTCTCAAACTCTCTCAGCATTTCTTTCTCAACATATTGTGAAGCTCTTCATTTAGGGCACACCTTGAAAATCGAATGAAGAAACAAACAAAAAGCACTTATGTATCTTCCAAATACATTAGAAACCACTAGGCACAGCATGCAAAGGACTTGTTTTTTAATTGTTTCTAAATCTGCGGTCTCATTCTGCCTTACTTCCTTATAGTACCACAAAAGCACTGTTCCAGTTCTGTGTTTTATCCTACAAGATGAATCAACTTAAACATCTCAGAAGCATGTCACCACTATCGTGAGTTTTTTTTTTAATGACACATTGCTTTTCTGGATTCAACTCATGTGAAAAGTAGCAGAGGTAAAATTTACCTAATATTCACGTTAAATAAATTGAGAGGAGATGTGTCCCTCTACCAAATAACATGCTGCCACTGATAAGGGTCAGTGGTAATTTCTGATCCTCACCCACCACACACCCATCCCCAGCTTCCTGCTAATATATCCGTTGCCAATCTCAACAATTTGATGTAGTTAAATTCCCTATAATGTAATGTAATTTTAAAAAATTTCTTCTTTAGTGTAAGTAATTTCTTCTTTAGTGCAATATAGTTGAGACAACCTGGAACAAAGCTTGAGCCTGCCACTGAATTAAGCGAATGTAAGGCACGTTGTTTCTCAGTGTGAAAGGCCTTTCATTTAGTTAATTCATATATCAGCTGGGATGCAGTCAGAAGACAAAAATCACACAGTAATTTGAGCAGCAAATTTTTAAAAATTATTAGCTGTTGACAGCAGATTAGCTACTAAGAAAGGAAGAAGGAGAATTCTAAGGTTACCATAGGACTAAGGCAGAATACTCAAGAAAGGAACAAACTTGAAAGGAGGGTCTCCTCTTCAAGACCAGGTTTCAGAGCATGTTGCTGAGGGTGTAAACAGAGTTCACTGGATGGTGAAAAAGTTTGCTGGTTTACCTCAGATCAGAGCTGATCCCTAGTGGCCAAACCAAGGATGATAGGTAGAAAAGAAGCAGGAAATTGTCTCCTGAGTTGGCAGCAGGCTGACGCTGGTGGGTCATGGGCCTGGGTCTAGCGAATTGAATGTGTCCTACAGAACTGGCCACAGAGAAAGCTGAGAACAGGCACGCCTGCAGCACTCTCCATGGGAAAAGCAGAAATGCTGATAAGACCCAGCTCCATCATTTCAAGTTGGCAAGGAAGGTGAGCTTAAAAACTGTTAGAACCCTAAATGCTCATACCTTAAGAAATAAGATAGACAAGTGGAACCTCATCAAACTAACAAGCTTCTGCAAAGCAAAAGAAACCATAAAGAGAGCAGCAAGACAGCCCAAAGAATGGGAAAAAATATTTGCCAACTGTCTATCTGATAAAGGCCTAACATCTAGGATCTACAAGGAACTCAAATGCACCAAAAGGAAAAAAACAAACAGCCCCTTTAAAAAGTGGGCAAAAGACATAAATAGACACTTTTCAAAAGAAGATATACGGGCAGCCAACAGACACATGAAAAAGTGCTCAGCCTCACTCATCATCAGAGAAATGCAAATCAAAACCACACTGAGATACCACCTAACTCCAGTAAGAATGGCCATCATTAATAAAACAAACAAAAACAGATACTGGCAAGGATGTGGAGAAAAATGAATGATTCTACACTGCTGGTGGGGAATGCAAACTAGTACAACCTCTCTGGAAGACAGGGTGGCGATTTCTGAAAGAACTAGAAACTGACCTTCCCTATGACCTAGCAATTCCGCTATTGGAAATATACCTGGAGGGACTCAAATCATTGTACAAGAAAGATACTTGCACACGTATGTTTGTTGCAGTTCTATTCACAATAGCAAAAACATGGAACCAACCATGTTACCCATCGAAGCTGGACTGGAAAAAAAAATGTGGTACATATACACAATGGAATATTATGTAGCCATAAAGAAGGACAAACACATGAACTTTGCAGCCACTTGGATAGATTTAGAGTCGATTATACTCAGTGATCTATCACAGAAACAAAGAACAGAGTACCATATGTTCTCACTCAAAAGCGGACACTGAACAATTATAATACTATAAAAAAGGGATTGGCAGTAGTGGGAAACTGCCAGGTGAGGGGAGGTAGGATTGGCAGTTGAGGGAAACTGCTAGGGGAGGGAGGGGCACACCTCATCAACAAGGGTACCTGCGTAATCAACGTTTGTATACCTAACCCTGAATTGTACCCCAGATCTTTATAATAACAAAAAAAATGAGAAACCATAATCTGAGAACTGGCACTGCTGGGATCTTTCACTTGTTTGCTTGCTTGTTTGCTTGCTTGTTTTGGATGGGCTAGAAAATGCTAGCCCAATCCCTTCATATATACTGCTTGAACCTGGGGATGAGAGGAACTCGTTAGCACAAAGAGACTGGGGTTTTCTGGATAGGAAACTGTAGTTTCCTCATTTCTCATCATCAGAATTTAAGCAGACCTGTCACAATAGACCTGAGGGACTCTGACCTAAGGCCAGGGACAGGCAGGACCTTGAAGTTCAGGGTTAAATTTACATTGATAAAGGTGAAAGTTAAGGCTTGGTACCAGGGCTCAGTATAAGAATCGATGTGTTTGAGGGAGATGCCAAATTTCTTCAGTGTGTGACTGATGCTGGAAACACCTCTAGCCCTAGTCTGTCAATGAATCATGTTGAAAAATAAAGGCTGAGCATGTGTGAGCTACAGAGAACTGTAGCCCTGAAACAAGTTTGAGCCCTACTTATGCATGCCCTGCCACATAGGTGGGTCAGTAAGGGTATCCCTGTAATGCATACATCATGCAGCAGTAGGACACCAGTAGCAGACTGAGCTGGTTTGACTGTTCTGTCTACACCTGCCACTTGAAGTAGATACCTACTTATTCCCATCCCAACAGGCATGCACCCACACTTATACACACATCTCAGCCTTAGAGAAGAGTAGGCCTCTAGAATTCTTGGAACAGGGGAAGGTTTAAGAGAGAGGCAATGGGATAGTTATTAATATAACCAATTTTTACATTAATATTGTTAATAAGATATAAGTTTACAGATATAAAAATTTACATATTTCAAAAAAATATTATAACAGATCTTACTTCCATCCCTTCTCCAAACCACTTAGGTTTCTTCCCAAGAAACAACCATATTATCAGTCTTGATTGTGCTTCCAGAGATATGCTATGCATTGCAACTAATTACATATATTTTATCTTATTCTGTTTTTATACAACTAATAATAATTTCTACACACTGTTCCGTGCTTGATTTGATTTTGCTTTTTTAGTTTTCAAGTTATACTTCCACCAACAATGCCATAGTGAGCCTGTTTCTCCACGCCTTATCAAATGTTTGCCTGTCTAATCGGTGAAAAAATTGAATCTCTCGGTTTGAATTTAAATGTATTTTCTTCAAAGCAAGACTTAACAATGTTGTTAGGTTGAAAATCCATTTGTAATTTTTTCTGTGACTTTATTTAAATTACTTTCCATTTTCCTATTGTGTTGTTTATTGATTAGTAGTTATGTTTATCTGTGTTTGGAGATTCAAATATATTTTTCCATTTGTTCACTTAAGTGGTGACTTTATTTATTTGATGACTTTTGTCATGCAGTGATTTTTAATTTTTTATGTGTTACTCTTTTAGCTTTCATCCCTAGAAAGGCCTTTGGAGCAACAAGATTATAACATATTTCCGTGATTCCTCTAGTACTCTAAAGTTAGTATTATATTTAAATATTTAACTCAGTTATGTATGTTAATGTATTCTGGCGTAACTTATGAAATAATGTTCTAACTTTATTTTTTCCCTTATGAATTCACAAGTCTTTTTATCTGGTTGTACAAAAAAACAAAAAAGATGTCTTCCAAATCAAGCTTAATGATATATGTCTCACTGTTGACAGTTGAGATTCATGGAGTGCCCAGTCTTCAGTGTGGTATTTGGTCCCTCAAACTCTCAGCATGTCTCTCTCAACATCCTGTGAAACTCCCCATTCAGGATCCACCTTGAAAATCCAATGACGAAACAAACAAAAAGCATTTATGTATCTTCCAAATATATTAGAAACTACTAGATACTGCATGCAAAGGATGTGTATGTTGGAAAAAAGTTGAAAAAACGTGCTTTTTAAAGCTTTGTCTATTTCTAAAAGTATTCTAGAATTTATTGTAAACTTCTTTGGGGACTGTTAAATATATATATTATATATATTTATATATATATATGTTAAATCTCCTTTTCCTGCCTTCTAGAAAGATCATTTTCTATCATTCATATTAAGAATATATTATTTTCGTCGGGCTCGGTGGCTCAGCCTGTAATCCCGCGTCTTTGGGAGGCTGAGGTGAGTGGATTGCCTGAGCTTGCAGGTTCGAGACCCGCTGGGCAGCGAGAACTCATCTCTACAATAAATCAAAAAAATCAGCCGAGCGTGGTAGCGCATGCCTGTAATTCCGGCTACTCGGAAGGCTGAGGCGGAAGGATCGCTGGAGCCCAGCAGGTCGAGGCTGCGGTGGCCGGGAGCAGCCACAGCACTCCAGTCTAGGTGACAGAGTGACACTCCAACTCAAAAAAAAAAAAAGAATATATTATTTTCATTTTACTGTTCTTACATCTGTCATTACTATCTTCTAGACTATTGGAAGTGCCTTTTCTCCCTTGTGTTGTTTCTATTTTCACCCTAATTTCTATGATGTTTACACAGAAATTGCTTTTCAAAAATTTTAATATTTATATTTCACTTCTTCCAGTATGTTACCATATGGGTATTGTATTATTACATGGCATTCTTATTCATGGATTCCATTGCTTCATTACAGTGTTTTTAAATTCATGACAAATATTTGAAAACTTCTATTGATAGCCACAAATTGTTGTTGAACACTACAAATTTGCCAGTTTCCCCATACTTTCTTTTATTTTTAATGGTACTTTGTAGACATTGTACTAGTTTTTCTCAATTACTCATCTCTGAATGACATCAATTTTTGCAAAAACAGTTATTTTCAGGAGGGTTTTATGGGAGTGAGTCAGAACTATTTCCAAACCAGCAAGAAATTTTGTGCTAACCACGGTAGTGTTTGTAAATTTTTAAGTCCTTACTTGTACCAGTCAATAAAGATGTACAGGCTCAAGGTTGATTACAATAAGTTTTAAATTTACATCTGTCGCACAGATGATGTTAACTTCACCATTTACAAATATAAAATCTCCTGGTAGTTTCTTGAGGAATTGATTGGGCATCAGTAAAATGAATATAATTGTATATCCTGAGTGAATGTATAAATCAGAATATAGCTGATGTGCAGAGGTTTGACACATACAACTTTATGTCAAAAGTAGATAAAAAATATTTACTGGGTAACCAACCAAGTCATATTATCTCTGTAGATTAGAAAAAGAATGAGTTATTCTAGACTTATTTAAGTATTTTTTTCTCTTACAGGGAAAAAAGTATCCTATATTTCTTCATTCTTAAAATATATTCTTTCATTTATAGTAAAAAAAAATCCATATGTTAATGAAAACCCAAGAGAGACACTGGCTTAAATAATGAAAGGTGGCTCTTTCTATGTTTAATTTGCAGCAAAATATTATCAATAATAATTAAAATGCATATCAAATAAACATGAATATCTAGGATTATTTTGTCTCTAGATAATTCAATTAGAACTTTGTATCAATCTTAATAGCTACCATTACTGTATCTATTGTCACTGTATGTGTCATTCTTAATGACTTTACATTAGTATTTTATTAATAGAAAAGAACCTCTAAAACAGTGATGATTCTCGATGACTCAAATACAATGTATAAAAAAGCTTTTATAAGAGTGTTGACACTTGAAGTAATGATCTCTGCCAATGATATAGTCAATGTGCGTGATGGAACTTTTTGCAGGGGCTAGGGGAACAGGAAGGGCAGAGAGAATTATATGGTAATTCTCATAAAACAAAAGATAAACATGCAAGAGAAAGAAATCTTTAAACTTGCAACCAACTTAAATTCTCCAATTCCTCACCCACATGCCTTAAGCTAGTTGATGCCAGGATTGTAAAGCAAGAAAACTTTACGTAACTCATAATAACACAAATGTAATGTAAGACTTCAAGAAAGTGAATTCTAGTATCTCAGGCATACCTTTGTTAGTATAATTATCTCAGCACCATCATATTTGTAAAATCAAATTCAAAAGAAAGGGAGTTCTATGGGTTTAGATATGGCTTGTTTGGCCCCACAAAGTCACATGCCAAAATTTGATCCCCATTGCTGCAGGTGGGGCCTAATGGGAGGTGTTTGAGTCATGAAGGAGAATTCCACATGAATGGCTTAGTGTCATCTTTCTAGTAATAAGTGAATTCTTACTCTATTAGCAACTGTAAGAGTTCCTTGAGATCTGATTGCTAAAAGGAGCTTGGCACCTTTCTCCTCTCTCGCCATGTGATCTGCACATGCTGATTCCCCTTTAACTTCTGCAATAAATGGAGGTAGCTTGAGTCCCTCACCAGAAGCAGATGCTGGCATTGTTTCTTCTACATCATACAGTCAAATAAGCCTCTTTTCTTTATAAATTACGCAGCTTCATGTATTTTTTATATAAACACAAATGGACTAAGACAAGAGGTATTTTAAATGGTTGGCATGAGTGAGTTCCTCTGTAGTGATGGAACAGTACTGTATGTTTATTAGGATAGTGGTTAAATGAATCTATACATGGGATAAAATTGCTTAGTACAACACACATACCCACATACACATGGATGCATGTAAAAATAATGAAAACAAAGTAAGATCTACAGTCCATCTAATCGCAATGGACCAATGTCAATTTCCTTGTTCAGTGTTGTATTATCATTATAATAAGATGTCACCCTTGAAGGGAAGCTGGGTGAATGATACAGGGGTCCCTATGCACTTTTTTGTGCATATCCTCTAAGTCTATATAATTAACATAAAATAAAAATTTTTTTAAACTAAGAACAATTTTCTCTTACCAATAATCAATATCAACATTAACTTTTGATTCTTGATGTAGATGACCTTGGGAAAAGAGGGCCCCTCAGTGGTGGTGCCAAGGTTTTGTTGGGGGTATCTTAGTACTTCCAATGTGAACTATGAGCCAACCTCTGAACCCACTCCAAATAAGCATACCAGCTAAGTAAAACCAAGTATCCTCTCAAAATCTTTTCCTGGCCATCCTTCTACCCTAGCTAGCTTCCTACCATAAACACTTTGGCAGCCATCATTAGATTCAGAGGATTTAGAACAAAACATCCAGTGGTATAGCTCAGGGACCCAGACTAAAGACATGGAGGCCAAATTGGAGACTTAGAAAGTCTTCTTAATCATATCTCTTTTTTTTTTCAAAAATAGCAAATCTGATTCTATCATTAACCTGGTTTTATTTATTTAACATGTATTTATTTAGCCAGAAAGGCCTGAAACATAAAAATGATTCCTGGTTGCCCAATGCCTAGAGGATAAATTCCAAATCACTGAGTCTTTCATGTAAGCGCCTTCACAATCTTTGCCCAGTCTTTCCAGACTCATTTCTTCTTCAGTCCTTTCACTGTCACTCTCCCTCTGGTTACCTTCTACCCCAGCAGCTATGATGTATTCTGTATTCTATATTCACCCATGCACATTTACTGGCAGTTTCACACATATTGCACCATCCCTTTTTAAGCTAAACACAGAGTTTGGAATGTTCCCCCTGCCCTTCCTGGAATATTCCTAGCCCTAACACACACACACACACACACACACACACACACACACACACACACACACACACATACATTTAAGTATTTTAAAAATTCATATAAATCTTTTAAGACCCAGCCCAAAATTGCATCCTTTAATATATTTTTTAAATAACTCTGGCTACTTGAAAGACTGAGGTAGAAGGACCTCTGAAGCCCAGCAGGCCTGTGTCACGGTGCTCCAGCCTGGGTGACAGAGTGACTCCAACTCAACAGATAGATAGATAGATAGATCGATAGATAGATAGATAACCTCTGTGTTTCTTTTAAATGGCCATAATTTCTTTCCACTCCTCCAATCAGGAGGTGGAAACTATTTCCTCCTTTCTTGATTCTGGAAGAGCTCAATTAATTGTCTTCACCAATAGAATGCAATAGAGATGGCACTGTGTGGCTGCAGAGCCTCTTTCAAGAGGCCTTACAGTTTTTTTTTGTTTTGTTTTGTTTTCTCATGCTCGTGGAAAGCTGCTACCACTTTATTAAAAACCTGGGTTAATATCCTGGAAAAGCCACAAGGAAAAGAACCAAGATTTTCAGTTGAGAAGCCCCCTGACTAACAAGTGTGTGACTAAGGCTTTTTTGAACTGTCTAGCCACAGCCAAAACACCACAAGTTATCTCAGGAGATACCAACAGAAGAACTGTGTGGCTAAGCCCAGATTCCAAAGCAAAATCAGGAGTAAATAAATGCTTTTTGTTTTAAAGCTCTTCATTCTAAAATGGTTTGTTATATAGTAGTATATAATTGATACAACCTCACCTCAACTCTAGCCTCAGATAACTAGTCATTCTGAATTCTGAAAGACCGCAGGACTCTCTATTTCTATCATAAGATTCGTATTTTACCAGTATTGTTTACGCATTTCTCTCCACTACTTGGATCTGAGTTCTTTGGAAGTAACAATATCCCCAGGACCTCACAGTGAGCCTGAATATATAGTAGGCACTAAATAAATAACTATTGAAACAATAAAAAGCTAAAGGACTGGCCTTCATCAAGTTGATCCTATTTGAGTGTGTTCATCAAACCATAGGCAAAGGGAACTTTCACTTATACTGAGAAAAATGATGACCCTCATGCCCCAATGATGTGGTTCACATGACACTAAATTTAGCAGCAGTAATAGATTGAACCTTTTCAGAGTGCTAAGATTAAATAGCCTCAGATGAGCAGTATTTCACTAGCTCTGCCAATCTGACAGCATAGGGAACACTTTGCTTGCAAATAGCAGAATGTAATTCCAAGCAAAATCCTATGATTTGGCTTTGGGCCAAAATGCATTATAAAAATAAAAACATTTGTTTTATACAGTTCCTCTCTAGAGTTTTGTCCAGCATTTTTCAGAACAAGTCAAATAATTCACTAGAGCAAATAGTTACTTGCATATTACTTGCAATATGGCTGTAAAAAGACAGGATGATCTTGTCAATCACCTTCAGATAATAAATTCTCCAGTTTAGAATTTTATTTTTGTATATATTTTAGCTGCATGAGTCTAACTATTAAGTCATTAAGTAACCCATTTATAAGCATAGATTTTTAAGTCATTTTCAAATATTTAAGTTTGTATTAGTACATTTAGTACTATTTTTATCATCTATGTTAGCAATTAATATCCTATGACATCTTTAAAATCATTATCAGTATAAAGTTAGCAGACAAAACTAGGTTGACTAGGGATCTCAGAAAAAGAAATTTTCAGTTCTTGTTTTGTTTTGTCAATAACTTCCTCTTAGTCCCTTTGCATCTTAAATATCTGCCCCTTGTTTATTTATTGGAAATACCTTTTATTGAAAAAGAAAAAATATTTTATGAACGAAAATAGTATGAGCTGATGTCAATTTAATAACTTACAGTATTTCCGAATTTTTACCTATAAACAAAATCAATATCGTCTGATTTTTTAAAGGTTTCAGAATGCCTTATCAAGATATATTAGAATATTTTGCCTTTATGACCCATTTTACTTTCTACTACAGAACAGCAGATCTGGTTTTTAAAAGGCTAAAAATCATTACTAAGTTACCATAGTTTGGGCAAAATGCAGTCCAAACTCCTCATTAGTGAGCCTGTTTATTTGCAAGGAAATTTAATCCATATGATTTGAATTCATTGTCACTAACAATGCAAGCAAATCATGTTTCAAAAGTGCTACTTGATTTCCAAGAAGACTTCTAAGCCATCTTTTGAGGTGGTCTTTCTTCTTTGGACAAGAAAGTTTATTTTTACTGGTTGGGAAAAAAAGAGCTCAAATTTGAGTAAAAATATAGGTCTTCATTATCATAGAGGATGAAAGCAGTCTTCTTTGGGACAAGGGACAGTGCAAGTGTTGAGGGGTGTCCTAGACAGTTAGACCAACTTCTGCTGTGAGGTATACACTTTATGGGTAAAGATGAACTCTCCTGCCAGCATAAGCAAAAAGTAATTAGCAAGTCGACTTCTCTTCACCACACTGTCATAGGTAGATAATGGGGGACTAAATTAGAAATTTGTCTAAAATTTGTAACATCCAATTATTATAAAGTGAGTGCTTGTTGATTTTGTAATATTTATGTAGGCGGGTGAGCTAGGTTGCGTTCTCAGCTGAACTGAGTGCTGAATGGACTCCACCTAAACTGCCTGGTCCTCAAACTTCATACCAGAGCAATGAATCACCCTAAAAGCTAACTCAGGGAGCATGTTGGCTCTGAATCCCACTAACCCTGGGAACTTCTCAAACAAGAGGTGGGACTGGAGAGATTTAGAACTCCTGGCTTGGAGTTGTGAGTCATGGTTGAGTGCCAACAACTTGGCATAAATCATGGAAGCACTTGAATTTCACTTTCATTGCTTACAATCCTGTGGAAATTATTCAACATTTACAGTTGACATTTATTTCACAGACATGAAAATAAGACTTTATCAGAAATCTTTATATTAAATTCAGACACTGAGCATTAAAATGCAGAAGAGCTGATATTTCTCAAATCGTAAATAAGTTAGAAAGAGAGAGAGAGAGAAAGAGTGATTCAGCTGTCTAACCTAATTTGTATTTTTTCATGTTCATATGGCCAAAATTCATGTAGTGAGAAGACATGAAATTCAGAAACAGGAAACCTAGATTTAACACCTAATTCTGCTGACTATTACTTCACAGATACTGGGAAATAACAAAACTCTCTACTTTAGCTTTAGTTTTCTCTGTTTTTGCCCAATGTGCATCATAGGATTAATACCAAAATCCAATGAGGCACTGCATCTGGATACCTTTTAGAGTCATTCAGCGCTATCCATGCATTCTTTGAAATTTATGTGCAAAATTGTGAGAAAGACCTAAGCACAAAACTTTGTGTAGTTGAAACTCAGGACTCTATTTTTTAAAAAATTATTTTCAAGTGGTTTAGATTTATTTTCTCTAATTTTTATTATCTTGCAATTCTGTAGTAGAGCATGTTTTTTTTAACATTTAATTTTTTATTTTAAAGATGTGTGGTATAATTCAGGGTTAGGCATACAAATATTCATTATGCAGGTACCCTTGTTGATGAGGTATGACCCCCTTCACTAGGCAGACACCCACTACTGCCAATCAGGTTTCCCCGCCCCCCTCCCAGCAGTTTCCCACTATTGCCAATCCTTTTCTTATAGTATTATGATAATTGTTCAAGGTCCGCTTATGAGTGAGAACATGTGATACTCAGTTCTTTGTTTCTGTGAGAGATCACTCAGTATTATAGACTCTAAGTCCATCCAGGTTTCTGTGAAGTTCGTGATTTTGTTCTTCTTTATGGCTGTGTAATAGTCTATCGTGTATATGTACATTTTTTTATCCAGTCCTCTTTTGATGGGCAGCACGGTTGGTTCCACGTTCTTACTATTGTGAACAATGCTGCAATAAACATACGTGAGCAGGTATCTTTTTTATAAAGTAATTTGAGATCTTCTTGGTATATTCCCAGTAAGGGGATTGTGGGGTCGTATGGAAGGTTGATTTTTAGATCTTTTAGGAATCCTCACACTGTTTTCCACAGAGACTGTACTTGTTTACACTCCCACAAACAGTGTAGAAGTGCTCCCTTGATGATAGCCATCCTGACTGGAGTTAGGTGGTATCTCAGTGTAGTTTTAATTTGCATTTCTTTGATGACTAGTGAGGTTAAGCATTTTTTCATGTATCTGTTGGTTGCTCATATGTCTTCTTTTGGGAAGTGTGACTATTTTTTATCTCTGTAGAAAAATTTTGTGAGATCTGGAGCACTGCATTTCAATCTTTTTCTAGCTCTTAAAAATAATTATTTATTTGCTTCATAGTCCAAATTTACTTCCCCTAATACAAAATTCCCTACAACACTAGCGTTTCCAGTGCCAGCTGAAAGAATATACACACCTATACACAATGAAAGGTCATACTTCCAAGAAAAAAGCTGATGTCCCAATTCAGTATCAAATCTAAGACATTGTGTTTCACTTTTTTGTACGTTTCATAATCTGTTTGTTAATCTCTAGTCTTGATTTCCAAGATAAAACTAAATGTAGAAGGGAAACAAATTTTACCAGTTGTTGGAAGCAAAGAATCTTTTTCTTTCCTGGAAGTTTGGTTCTATTTTTGGACAGAGAAAGTTGCATTTGAACTGTATGTGAATTCAAGTGGAACATAATTTCAAATGTGTTGGAGTTCCTAGAGGGCTTCAAAAATCGAAGGACATCATCCTAATTTTTGGAGACTTGATGCTTTTGCTCATAATAGGGTTCCAGAACACAGTGTAACAACTCTGTCTCATGATTTCTTATGTCCAATTCATAGTCATCTGTCTTTATCCCAGAATTTATTTTGGCTCGCCTTATGATAGCTGCATCAATCAACTTTCAAGGGCTGGGTGAAGGAAGAGACTACCCGCATAAGGAAGAGGAAGGTAGAGTAGAATGGTATACTTGTGCGTATGAAAACATTGCTATTTAGCTCAGTTCTAACAATAGCAATCATTTTGCTAATTACCTTCGTTGTTTATTAAGGAGGAATTTGGCCTAGATAATTTCTAAGATCTTGTTTATGTCTGAAATGTAGTGATTTTAATAGTTTCTTGAATTAGGTCACCATAAATAACTACAATCATTTGACCTGTACGAAGACAATTGAATGCAAAATGCTTGCATATATGAAGGCTTGGCACAAAAAAAATATAAGTGGAAGAAAGGACAGCTATACCATTTTAATGCAATTGTGACTTTGATCTGAGCCAGGCTTGAAATCTCTCGTTTATATTAGCAACATCTTCTTCCTAAGGCAGGCATTTCAACAGCGGATATAAGTGAACTAGTATATCAGTCAGGGTTTCAACAGTGGATATAAGTGAACTAGTATATCAGTCAGGGTCTCCCAGAGAATCAATAATGTAGGTATGCACACCTTTATTCGTTTGTTTGTTTTGAGTAGCAGGCTCATTCCACAATTGTGAGGGCGGGCAAGCCTGAAATCCATAAGTCAGACTGACAGAGTGGAAACTCAGGATTTGATGCTGCAGCCTTGAGATGTAATTCCTTCTCCAGGAAACCTCTGTTTTTGCTTTTAAGGCTTTCTATATATTGGATTACGTTTATTCACATTACCAAGTATAGTATCTTTTACTCAAAGACAATTGACTATAGATGCTAAGCACATCTGTAAAATACCTTCACAGTAACTTAGCCTAGTGTTTGATTACATAACTGGCTTATTAGCCAAGTTAACAGAAGACTAACCATGACTAGTATAGTGTTGAGTTAAAGAACACTCTTTTTTCAATAAAACATAAGGAAGTCAACAAAATGGACTTAACATTCTAAAATTTGACAGAGTTAATAACAGATATTACATTTCTGCTTGTCAGTATAGATATTTCTTTTATGAATCTCAGTTTCATTTTATTTAGAAAAACACCAAAATCACGTGGTGATTGAGAAGATGATTTTGTTTCCAATAATCTGTTTAGACATTTTTAAAGGGTAATTAGTCCACAGTCTATATTTATACACATTTTAATATAAAAATTATGAAATTATGTTTTTTCAATTAAATGAGCATTATGATATAGAATTTTAAAATTGCATGTGCATACAAGATGACATCATTCAATTTTTCACTTGGTGTCATAATACCTTCCACATTAATCTCAAAATTTTTAGTAGAATATTCCTAATGATGGGTAGATTACCACTTCAAAAATTAGTTTATTCTAAGGTTTTTAAAGGTCATTACTAGGAATGTCTTTTACAAAATGACCAGTTTTGTTCAACTCATTAGTTCCCTCTTTTGCAAAATGGCCTATTTTGATCAACATATTAGTTCTATTCATTGGCCCTTTGGTCTGTGAAGAAACATGCAATAATCTACCAACTCTATAAATCTAATTTTAGCTCCATATATAATATCTAAAATATCTGAAAACAGCTTTTTGTTCCTTTAACTAGTGGCACTATAAATTGCTTTCACTGTCTCCCTAGTCTTTACTATGTTCTCAAGGTGAAAAAAATGGAGGATTAACTCAATGGATATTTATTGAGTGGAATCTCTGTATCACTTACTAGATGAAGTTTTGGCGTTGTGTCATTTATCTAAAAAGCTCAGATAAAGACACTTTTAATCAATGTAATAAAACGTTAAAATAAATTTCAGGGCAAGATATGGGTATCTATACTTTTAGAATAATTAAATCTTGGTTATTTCACAACAAGAAAGGCTAAAGATATTTTAATAAATGAAGACTACATTTCTCATGCAAACTACTCATCATTGAAAGAAAATTACTAGTAATGTTAGTGAACTGTGTTAGAATTTAGGAGAAAACCAGTTCCATCTAGAGCAACCATTGTCTCTCCTGCATCTTCTTCAATTCAAGTACATAACCAGCATTCATTCTCTCTTTTCCTAACTAGAACTTAAGAAGCATGAGAAGGAAACTGAAAATACAGGCTTCAATGTTCTGTGGAAGGAGACAATGTATCTCAAGGAAGGTTGAGCAGGGATGGGCTGTCTTAAATATTTCAGAAATACGTCATAATTTCTGGAAATATTTCAAAAATTGGAAACGTTTTAAAAATGTGTTTGTTCAGTTTATTCAACATGAAGATTAAAACCTGTATGTGAATGTTTAGGGAAGCTTTATCCATAATGGACAAATGTTGGAACAACCCAGATGTCTTTTCACAGATGAATGGTTAAGCTAACTGTACTGCTGCAATACTATGGAACACTACTTGGCCATAAAAATGACAAAGCTATTGATACATGGAACAGCTTATACCCAGGCTGAGTAAACAAAGCCACCTTAAAGTCACATACTGTTTGATTTCATTTATATCATTCTCTCTAGGTGACACAATTAAAGAAATGGAGAAAGGACTAGTCATTTTCAGAGATTGAGAGTGAGGTGGAGGAGTGTGGTTATAAAAGGTAATAAAGGATCCTTGTAATGTCAGAATTACTCTGTCTCTTAACTGAACAATATCCTGGGAATTATACCATGATTTTGCAAAATGTCATCATTGAGGGAAACTAGGTAAAGGTTACATGTGAGCTTTCTGTTTTATTTCTTACACGTGCATGTGAATCTACAATTATCTCAAAATGAAAGGTTTGGAAAAAATGGGCATATTTGCATAGGTCTGTTTCTGCATTATCTCTGTTTTTTGTGGATCTATGTCCTTCTCTCCACTAATTCGTCACCGTTGTGATTACTGGAGCTACAGTAAAACTTCATATCAGGTAGAGTGATTCCTCCTACTTTATTTTCAATATTGTTTTAACTTTTTTAGACTCTATAACTTTTCATATAAACTTTTAAATAAACTTGTACGTATCTACCAAATATTTTGCTGGGATTTAGGTAAGAATTATACCTGCAGATCAATTTGGAGAAAATTGACATCTTGTTATTTTAAATCTTTCAATTCATAAATACAGTATTTCTCTCCTTTCATTTAGTTCTTTGAGTTTCTTCAGTAGTATTTTATAGTTTCAGCATCAGTGGTCTATACATGTTTTGTTAAGTTTGTATGTATTCAATTTTCTTTGGAGAGATCATAAAAATTTGTGTTTTTAATGTGGGTTTCCAGGTATTCATTACTAGTATATAGTAATGTGATTGATTTTTGTGTGTTGATCTTGTATTCTGAAAACTTAAGGACATTTTTTGTAGTAGATTCCCTGGAATTTTCTATGTAAATAATCATGCTATATGAAAATAAGAACAATTTTCTTTCTTTCTTTTCAAACTTGCAGCCATTTTGTTTGTCCCTCTACTTCAGCTCTACCGGAGGGATACATCAAGAGGGTCTTTAAAGAGATTGAGTTGAAGTACCTCAAAAAGATTGGTGTCTTATCCACCAACCTGATGAAGCTGAGCTGCAGAATTGCATATGCTTAAATCAGTACTGCCACTGAGCTGAGACAGTTTACCCAGGTGTAATGGGTATGCACTGGGGCCTGGAGGGTACACACAAGCACTAGTACAGAAACCAATGTCTGTTTCTTTTCTGGTGCATTCCTAAGGAAGGATACTGGCTGGAATAGCTGCTATTGTGAACACAGAGAGGATGGAACAGTGGCCACATGACCATAGCACTTGTCTACAAACCGTTTGTTCCTATTCCTTGAATTTTCCTCCTCTGTCCCTGGGAAGTTGGAAGAGAAAAAGTAAAGGAATCATGGAAAATTAAAAACCCTCCCCCTTCAGAGAGGGCAGGGGGAGGGAGGAAGAGGGAAATTCTCTGAATAAGGAGCTAACCTGATCTTGGATAGAGCAGACAAACAACATGGAAAGTAAGATTTAAGGTTTAAATGGGTTTAGCAATACCTGAAAGTGACCACAAATGTATAAAATATGCCTGAGCTGTAATGAGAGAGATTGGGAAGGAAGATACAGAAGAACATGTCTGAAAATAGTTATTAGAGAAAAATCTTTTATTTTCTGGCAAAACTAAGATCTTCAATAAGTAAATTAATCAAAGATTAATTATAAGCAGAGACGTTTTATTCCTAGAGTCTGAAATATTTTTATGTTGGTTTTTCACTCCCTGGAATCCACAATAAGAAGGATATTGACTTATAAGATCCTTTCTTAGCTGTTGACTTGATCTAGAAATAGGCCAGAGTACAGAGAAGGCAGAATATCAGAAGTGGTAAGAAAAGAAAACAATTTGGTGAGGAGAAAAAGGGCCAAAAAGAAAACAAGAAGATAAATTTAAAGCCAGAAAAAAGCCTCCCTGAGAGTCATGGGTACCAATCACCTCTCAGGAGGAAATCAGTGCTGTCTCTTTTCTTTAATCCATAGCTTCTACCAAATGTCTAGACTTCTCTAGACGTCTCAGCATCTAATGTTCATGTTGAGTTTAAATCTGTACATTTATATGGTTGGCACAGTGTAGGGTGGCAATAGGAAGATTATAAGGGGGCTTATTTAAACCAAAACCAAAAAAGACTACAACCAGAAAGACTGTGAAGAGGCCATTCAAAGTAACTCAGGATGGTCTCTCTAAGACTTCAGAGAGAATTTAGAGTCTACTTAAGTTGATAGGCTATGTAGATAAGAAATCTATTTTTCCCTCCTGCAGTCCCCGGGTCCCTTGAATCATAAATGAGGTCAGAAAAGAAGATTATATTACATGCAATCTGGTAAGCCTATCAGTTTTAATTTACAATGATGAGACATCCCACCACTAGCAATAAGATAGTAACCTTGGTCTATGAACACTGAAATAATGTAATGATTGTTCCGTCACACTTTATTATTTCAGCCTAAAAGAAATGTTACCTTTATAAATTACTCACTTACTAGCAGAAAGTAGCTTAGCACTGAGTTTGGCTATATTTTCCCTAGTCTTCAAATAATGTATCTTTATCATAAGACACTGAAATATATGAGATTGTTCAAAAAGTAGAATTTAGAAAGTCAGCAGATATTTTCTTTGCTTTTTAAAAGTTTCTGCAAAGGAATCTTACATAATCCTGCTCACTTCCCACCCCTGTGGATCAAGATAAAACATCACCTCATTATTCATATATAAAAAAAAGGACATCTGTTTGTTTTTTGGAACAAGATAGATTTGCTATGCCAAAGATACACAAGGAGTAAAGAAGATTGGGTCTAAGTGAAGACTAGTCCTTTATTTTATGTGCAAATTTTATCAAGTTATTTAACCCTTCTGACTCTCATGTTTTCGTCTATAAACAGACAATATCTTCTCAATAAGAACTTATGGAGATTAATCAGTTAATATGTATATTAAAATTATCATCAATGGTTGTGCTGCATCAGTGAACTACTTCTGGTTTCCTGCCAACAACTCCAGATTAATCATGAAATTCTACCTTCATTACACAATCAAAGAACATTCACTTTGGAAAATACTGTATTATACTCCATCGAAAGAACTCCATAGTTTAGCCTCATTCTATCATTCCCACCTTAATTCTCAGATCTCAGCTCTCCAAAACATGAATGCTGTGGACCCAGCTAGACTATTTGTTATACTAAATATCTATTCTTTCGTGACTTTGCTTCCCCCAGTGATAAATAAACTATATGCTCTGCATTTGCGTGTTCAGATTTTCTCCATACCCCTGAATGTCTCCCCTGAGAATTCACGGGGTAGTGTCTGTGCCATTGACTTGAGATGTGATACCATTCATCAGTTTTTCTCCTCTCCTATATTGTCTCCTTGAGGAAGGAGACCATGTAGCATGGTTGATTGTTTCTGATTGAATTTATTGTGCGTGCGTGTGTGTCGTGTGTGTGTTTCACAACATAACAATGTTTAGCAAATAATAGATGCTCAATAAATGCTTTTTAAACAAATTAATAAATAAATTATGTGTTGTCTTTTTCAAATCCATATAAATGCAAGACCTGCTCTCTGGCCTTTAGCTTTCAGGAGAGTGGGAATAGAGAGAGAGATTCTCTTCTTATCTGCCCCGAAGCTTATTGAAAGAAGAAATGCATGGCCCAGAAGAACCAATGGTGCTGAGAGGCTTTAGGGAGAACCACCTTTGTCCAAAATGAAGAATGCAGAGGCTTATCCTTCAGCCCTAGGTAATAAATCCCTCAAACCTTGAATTCTCTTTTATTATAAACAAGAAGACATTTCTGAGTATTGGAAAATTCTTTAGATAGCAGTAGGTCACGGGAAGTCATGCAAAGGCTGCTTGGTAAAGGAATCTGATTCTGGGTGTTTCCCTGGGAAACCAATCTCCTGAGCTCAAGGAGAGCTTCATCTCTGATTTCTTTCAAATGTCCACAAAGGAACCCTAAGTCGGAAGACTTAACCTCTTCTGTGCTCATGTAAGCCCTTAGCTGCAACTGGAATTCAGAGTATTTCCACTTTGGAATATAACACATTTAAGAGGAAATGGAGGATTGACTTAGGATAGGAAGATAATACAACAAGGGGATCTAAATGGAGGAGTTTTTACCCTCTCACCATGCTACATTAACAAGGAAATCAACAAAAAAAAGTAGCACCTGTGCTGTGGCTTTAGCACAGGAGCCCTGGTCTCCGCTTGATTACTCCTGCTGAATTTCCCTCAGCACAACTGAGAACTGGCTGTGACTATTATCAGAACCTTAGTACAAACCTAGAGATCACTCATTGCCCATTAGGAGGTATCTAATAGCTGCTACTAGAGATGGCTAGTCTGAGAGCCAGTCCTCATGCTGATTTTTTTTTTTAATCACTTCTGCCTGTTTTCTACCTTGGCTCCAAATGTCAGGGATTGCTTAACCACAGGGACATATATGTCTAAAGAAGAACAACAAAATTTTTTTCAAGCATAGGGCTATTCTAATGCAGATTTAGAAAAGCAAAAGTCAAATGTAATGAGAACATTTTTTAATTCTGTCATTACAGGTAAAAAAAAAAAAATCAAGTCAGGAATCATAACTGGCTGGTAAAGTGAAAACTCCCACAATTGATACATTTTTAAATCAAGCATAATAAAAGTATCCAACACAAAAAGAAACTAATAGCTAAAATTCCACACAATAAAATTTGTTGCAAGTCAAACACTGACCAAAGAATCACCTTATGACTAAAAAGGAAAAAAAAAACTTTATTGAAATAATTTGAGATAGACTCAAAAATAAGTAAAATTACTTATGGTAAAGATTGCTGAGTATAATTTTTTTTTAACTAAAAATATCTTTACAAGATTGGCTCTGAAAATTTTAGACAGGATATTTGAACTTTGTAGAAATTATGGACACAAAAGACTCATATGGCATGAGTAAAATTTAATTTAAATCAAAATGAGATCTTTGCAAATTTTTTTTATCAGTATTTTTTTATTATCGTTTTGTGGGGTACAGTTAAGGGTTAGGTGTACAATTACGTTTCATTCAGGCACCCTGTTGATAAGAGGTGTTTTCCCAGTCCCCGATAGATATTAGCTACTGTTAATCCCATCCCACCCCCATAATTTCCCAGTACCGTCAGTCATTTTCTTATAGTATTACATTGGATGTTCAAGGTCCATTATATGAGTGAGAACATGTGATATTCTGATCTTTGTTTCTGTGAGAGGTCACTCAGTATTATAGACTCTAGTTCCATCCAGGTTGCTGCGAAATTCATGATTTTGTTCTTTTTTATGGCTGCGTAGTATTCCATCGTGTATATGTACCACATTTTTTAATCCAGTCCTCTTTTGATGGGCAGCATGGTTGTTTCCAGGTTCTTGCTATTGTGAACAACGCTGCGATAAACATACGTGTGCAAAATTTACACTTAAAAGAATTGGTTCAGGCTGGGTGAGGCGCCGAGACAGTTGGGTGGTGAGTCCTGGGTCCGGCGCCGCTCAAAGCTTCGAATCCGGGAGACGCCCGAACCAGCGGAGGGACTTGGGATTCCCGGGCAGTCGCTGCTGCCGCTGCTGCTGCTTCTGTCGCCGCGGGCGCCGCTGCTGCTGCTGAAGGACGCGGCCCTAAGAGGCCTTGTAGGCCTAGGTGCGACCCGCGGAGCCAGACGTGTTGTTACCGTGAGTAAGGCGAGCGCCCTCTCCACAGTCGCTTACGCATTAAAATGGAAGCGATTTCGCTGGCCAACCTGGATACTAACAAGCTAGAGGCCATCGCGGAGGAGATTTACATAGACCTGATAGAGGATCCTTGTTTGGGATTCTGCTTTGAGGTGCACCGGACAGTCAAGTGCGGCCACTTCGCAGAGACTGGGAGCGTGAAGGATTTCGGCATTCAACCTGTGGAAGACAAAGGCGCGTGCCGCCTCCCGCTCTGCTCCCTTCCCGGAGAGCCTGAGAATGGGTCCGATCAGCAGCTGCAGCGCTCACCTCCGGAATTCCAGTAGCTGCAACATGAGAGCGACTGTGAGTGACCAGGACAATGACATAGACTGGTCCTGTGGCTTGGAGGAGTAAGTTAAGTAGGAAAAGAAAAAAAATCCAACAAAAGTTCAAATTCCCCTTGAAGATCTTAGTGTTTAAAAAATCTACTTGGAGAATTAAGGAATTCCTTTTCTAAGTGTATTTCCTGAGGTCAGCTCTGCAGCCAGGGGCAGGAGGAGCTGCACAGCCTGTTCGCAGTGCAATGTGTGTATATATCTAAACACACGAGGATGTGCCCAAGATCCTGTAGTGCCCCTGTTTCGCAGGTGAGCGGTGAGTGCCCGGCATGGAAAATTTTCTGTTACTCTGCCTGATGTCAGGGGCTTCCTGGACATTGTGGACATTACTGAATTGGTCAGAGCTATAATCAGTGGCCTAAGTGGGACTGCTCTTCTGATCTCTGATCATCTGATTTGGGCTTGAGATAAATGAAAAAGTCAGATGTGAGATCTGTATGCTAACAATTTCAATTTGAGAAAACCAAGAAAAAGGATTTCCAACAAGAATTGGTAGGGAAACTTTGTAACCTTGAGTACAAGAAGAAAAGATAAAAACCACCGATTTCTCCAAGGTCCAGCCTTTACAGTGATTCCAACCAGTTTGAGGACTAGGCCTATCCTTTGGCTGAGTAGAGCCCTCTCTTGCCCTCGCCTCTGGTTGGCATAGGCTTGCAAATGTACAATTTTGTAGTCGGAGCAGGCTGAGGATTCAGTTTTGATCCCCTGGAGAAGTAGCAGGGACCTCTACAACTATGCACGATTTCTCAAACTGCAAGATTCATATCTGGATGTATTATTCTGTGGATATAAGTTTGTTGGGCAGTCATTTCTGAATTACTGGTAACCTAACCAGTCCATGGGTGTAACTTGGTCATTATGCCAGGTCACTATCTGCCTCCCACTCCAGGGGCAGGCCTGAACTATAGAAGAGAATCAATCATGACTGTGTAAGAGGTTGTGATTTGAAAACTGAGCCTAGAGGGCACCTCTTCCAGCTGCCCTCAGTAATGTGAATGGGTTAGTGCTAGGAGCCAAGGAGCAGGACTGGACCATCTCTCATCTGACTGTGTGCAGAAGTAATCCTGTTGAATGCTCCTATTTCTTTAGTTGGGCAGTCAGAGCTCTGCTATGGTGAACATCCAGACCATCACCACATTCTCTTCCCATCACAGAGGACAGTCCATTCCACTAGGTTCTCTTTGGATCTTCTTGCCAACAAGAGCTGTCCTTTTATTGTTTGGAGACAGAGACGGACCTCCAGAATGTCCGTCCTGGCTTGAGGGAATGGGATAGGGGAAAATAGGAAGTGACAGTCACATATCAAAACTACACTTTACTACCTGAGCAAGGGTTTGCGAAGCATAGCGGGGTAGGATCCCCACTGTGAATGGGAACGGTGCTGCTTTATTTGAAATGTTTTCTTACCTCATTCTTGGCTCCATGTTCCTCTTGTCCCCTGCTCCACTGCCTATCTGGTGCAGTTCATGACCCCAGATGCTGCTTGCCACTCCAGCTTTCACATTGACCAGTTTCAATTCATCTCTTTTAGTGCTCATGCTTCTGAAGCCTGCCCAGTTTTCTTTCCCTTGGCTTCCTTCAAGTATTTTGTTTTTC
This sequence comes from Cephalopachus bancanus, assembly GCA_027257055.1. Classification (NCBI taxonomy): domain Eukaryota; kingdom Metazoa; phylum Chordata; class Mammalia; order Primates; family Tarsiidae; genus Cephalopachus; species Cephalopachus bancanus. The sequence continues at coordinate 2,003,174 of JAPVLO010000326.1, forward strand.
CTTTTCCTGTTTTTGTAGAAGATTTAAGAATCTTTATTATGGCTTTCTCTGTTGGAATTGGAATTGGAAGAAAACATAATTTTTTTGTATTTAAAAGGCAGTTTAATACCTAAGCATTTCTCCTGTATAGGACCGCCTTGCTAGTGTGCTCTCCCTGCTGTGTCTTACTTCATGAGGAATTATATCTTCTTGCCTCCACTCGGATACTGCCTCTTAGGACCTAAGCAGAAGAGCAGTAAAGGCAGACATATATAGGGATGGAGTTGGTCCAGCTCTATCCATTCTCTAACCCTTACTGTGCAATTATGCTTCCATTTCCCAAAAGGAACTATTTGGACTGTATGGGTTGACTTCAGTTATGTACTATAGAGTGTTAAGAATACCATAGAGCTTGGACCTTGAGACTGTCTATTAGTGTTTTATCTTCCTAGGGTTGTCTTGATTAGGGTCTGGATCTAGTTACAGATTGGTCTTCAACTGAAGAATTGTAATAACTTTGAAAAAAGTCAAACCTTTGCGGGAGCTAGAGTAATATTGTGTTATCTTTGCCCTTGACTTTTTGTAGACATCTAAGAGGATATAGAGGGAAAGGAGGATCTAAGTGAGACTGTGACCTACTTCCTGACAATGTCTTGGAAGCTGGATGAAGGTAAGGGAGAAAAGCCATGGTCTAATCATTCTTTTAGCTAGGGAACGCAGATCATGATATTACTGTTTTCTTTCTGACCTTTTCTCTTAGTTAGAGAAGGAAGTGGGACATCGTTTTGAATAATGATTTGTTCACATTACCTCCCAACCTTTTTGTGTGTGTGTGTCTCCCTCTATCAATAGGGCAGTAGCCCCCTCCTGCCCTGGATGGATGTAGGTGGGCTTGGTCCAGCAGGTGCCCTGAGGGTACAGATTCTTTGGGAGAGAAAATGCTCCCTACCATGTAGTTGACAGTGTTTAGGAACCCTCCCTTTCCCTACCTACCTTTCCTCTAACAACAGAATCCTATTCTCTCCTCTTCAATTAAGTATATTGATCACCTTGTAATCTTATTATGTATCTGAGAGTGTGTGTGTGTGTGTGTGTGTGTGTGTGTGTGTGTGCGCGCGCACGCTGTGTGTGCGTGTTATGGGGAAAAGGGGTTCTTTAAAAATTTATGTGGTTTGTGGCTTTTTTTTTCATTAATTCCCACCACCACCACGCGTGCCAAGGGATCACTGTCTGGCATTATCGCATGCTGGGATCATTGGGGTGGGGTGAAGCTCACCACTGTCCTTTGTTTTGGAGATCATTATCTTTGCATAAGTATTCCATCCTATACAGATAGCTGACTAACTGTGTATTCCCCTTGCCCCTATGGCTGCTGGTGTAAATAAATTGCATCTCCCCATTGGTAAACAGTAAGAATAAACAAAATTTAAAAAAAAGAATTTGTTCAGATGAAAACAATTTCAGTAAATTTTTTTAATTTGTGGTGATTTAATTCTAAATAGCAAATTGATAAAGGAATTAAATAACCTTAATACCATTTACTCCAGAAAGTATATTTTTCAGTGAAAGAAATTGATCAGCCTTAGTGTAACATAGTAACCCCAAATCTAAGACACCTTGTACCATAATGTTTACTTATTTCAAAGAATTTATGCAGAGGTCCAGCAGGGAAAGACATTGGTTTATTAGAACTTATGAGAGGCGCCAATGGTGGCAGGTCGGTAAAGAATTTGCAACTCAAAGCAGTATATAGCAAGCAGTTTTATAACTAAAGCAATAAAGTTAATTATTCAAATTCCTATACAGTGCTTACAATTACATTGATTAAGAGTGACAACTACATTGCTTTCAGCTTTGCTTGACCAGCTGCATTCCATGGCTCATTATTGGGAATACGCCCATCCCTCAGAGACCAGCCTTGGTCAGAGGTTGCTCTCTGAGGGAAGGGGAAAACAGTACATGTCAGGACAATACCCCACACTACAGCTTACACTGACTTTTTTCCACCCTCACAATTTTTGTGTAACAGTGATCTTCTGCAAGTTCCCTGCGGTGGATACATGAGTCAAATATGGCATCCATATCCTGCATATGTAATAGTATTTGTCCATTTTCCCATAACCATAGGATGAATATCTAAATTACAGTCTATTCCTTCTCCCCAGAGAGCAGGCAGGGAGCCTCAGTGAGGTTCAAATTGAACATTCCAGGGCAAATGGAGAATATTCTCTGTGGACACTGTCTTGTGGGGCAGGCAGCAACAGATTATTCTCATTTCCCCAACTTGAACAAAATAATGATTCTTGCATGCAGATCTGCATCCTCAAGGGCATTGCCCATGGTTGTGTCAGCATGTCTAGGAGTGCTGGATGACCAGCATGGCATCTTTCAAGAGTACAGATTTCTCTATGCAGTCAGGCCATCCACCCCTCCAATGAGTGCAGATCTGTCTTTAAAGCATCCTTTAGCATGACATTGTAACTTTCTATTAGATTAGTACTTGTAGGATTGTAGAGTAGGTAAAATCACCAGTTAATATGTGGCCACTCAGTTCGTTGTTGCACTTGATGTCCAGTACAGTGCATTCTCTGGTCACTTTCAATGACTCATGGATGCCATATGCTGCAAGGAGTTGTGACAGCCCCCTGATGACTAAGCATTGTATAGCTTATTTGTTAGGGAAGGCCTGCAGTAATCCTATAAGGGTTCCCCAAGCCCCATGCTGCTGATCAGTAGTGGTCTGTGGCCTTTTAGGAACCCAGGCCTCACAGCAGGAGGAGAAGTGGTTGAGCAGAGTTCTACCTTCTGTCAGATCAGTGATGGCATTAAATTCTCATAGGAGCATGAAATTTATTGTGAACTGTGCATGTGAGGGATTTAGGTTGTGTGCTCCTTATGAAAATCTAATGACTGATTATCCTCCTGCCCTTTTCTGTGGAAAATTGTCTTTCACAAAACCAGTCCCTGATGCCCAAATTATTGGGGACCATTGAAGTAATAGTATCAACACAAGTGGATGTGAGTCAGGCCACTTCAAACATGGGAGGGGGCCGATATAGTCTACTTGCCAGTGGGTCAAAAGACTGATGGCCCCGTCCATATGTTTACCTTTTGCTGGCAGTCTCCACAGGTGCCTTTCAGCACCTATGGAACAATCATTGTAAGCAGTCACTATGTCAGAGCATTTAATGGGGAGCCCCCAAGCTTTTGCAACTCCCCACAGTGTTTTCTGTCCAGCATGTTTCATCTTAAGATGTAGCCAACTGGCCACAATGCCTTTCCAGATCTGCAATCAAAAGCTAATAGGAAGTCAAGCTTCCCCGGTTGCTGCCAAAGTCCCAAGCATATCCCTCCTGGGCAACATTCAAATCCAATTCACAGGGAAGGGACTGGCTTAGAATGCCCAAAGTCTAATGGCTCCCACAGTGCTTTTGGCAGCACTGAATGCCTGTTGGCTCTCATCTGCCCAGTTCCATTGGGATCCTTTTTATTAATCTATATAAGGGCCATACTATCAGCTCTAAATGTGGGATAAATGTCCTCCAATACCCAAATGCTCCCCAAAATTCTCAGGCAATGTTGGGCAGGAAAAAGCCTGGGTCTTGTCAATAACAGCTGATGATTCTTTCTCTTGCAAACATTCAATCAGCTGGGGTGCTGACTGCTCTAAGTCTGTAAGAAAACCAGGGTTAGCATGACATAATCTATATAGTGAAATAGAGATACTGATGCATGTCGCCTCCAACTTTCCAAACCTTGTGTGACTGTGCTGTGACATAACATAGGGCTGTGCAAATACCCCATCAGCATAACCACAAATGTCCATTGTTGAAAACTTCCTTGACAATTCATGAATATCAATACTCAAGAAAGCATTAACTAAATCCACTGCAAAATAGTATGTACCCAAGTGAAAGCAAGCTGGTCTTGACGATCTGCATGAATATTAATACTCAAGAAAGCATTAGCCCTACTACAAAATGGTATGTCCTCAGTTGTGTCCCTAGTTGGCCAAGATATCAATAATACTGGGTACCATTCTTATTGGCTTTTGTAGTCCAGGTTGTGTATAATGCACTAAGTGCTGCAATATCATACACAGTGATATAGGTATAGTCAATAGGAAAAGGATTCCAGCATAAACCAAACCTTGGTGTATATTCCTCGCTGAGGCTTGCCCTGAGCTCTACCTGCACCACGGCCACAGGAGATTAGTAACAGTCAGGACCAGCTTCTAGGAACCCTGCACACTTTGATTCTGCCCCACAGCTGCCTGTCTGCTAGGTCTTTTCTTTGGGTTTCAAGCTTCTCCCTCACCATACCACTCTGGGTTGCTTATCTATCTTCTTAGGATCCACCCCCGTCTTAATCAAATCTACCCACACTAGCTTGTGAGTCACTTTTATGGGACCTTCTGCAGCTGTTTTTCCCCTTTGGGTTCTCTTTCACCTTTCGAACTCCCAGTTTCTGCCTAAATTTTCCTGCCGGCTCTACCAGCTCTGCTGAAGTATACAGGCACCCTCTAGCACGCATCTGCTACAAGGGTGATGGCAGGTATGCTGGATCTTGACCCTCCTGGTTGTTCCTGTTGTGTCTTTATTTTCTAAGTAATCACTAGGCAAGCTCTTGTCTCTGGGGGCTCTCTCTTCCACCTCCTCTATCGCCTCTATTTCATCCTCCTTTTCTGAGGATTCTGATTCCTCTATTGGATTCCACTTTCATGGGTCCCACTCACTGTGGGCTACCATGTTGCAGATGCGTGCCACAGGCAGCCATTCTCTTTTCACTTTTGCAAAGTAGGATGCTAAAGTCGTGTAGCAAGTCACTAGTCTGCTCCAGTTGGTGATTCAGCATATCCCTGCTTTCTGCCTGAGTTAACTGGGTGTCTCTTTCCAATCTTAACTTCTCCTGAAATTCCTGCACCTGGTTCCTAGTGGCTATCTCCTGCTCTGTAGTCACTCAGAGAGCACAAAGCAGGAGCCATCCAATAGCCTCTGTGACTGCACAGCTGTCCTTTTTCTTCAGACAGTATCCTTTCTCATCTACTGCTTTCAATAGTTACAGCCATTCAGCCAGCATTTTTCAGGTGTCCTTGGACTCATGGGTGACCCCCAGTTATGTATCAACACCATTGAACCAATGGCCCAACCTGATATTTCCCCCAGCGACATTCCTTGCACTCCAAACGTCTCTACCTTCATCAGCTCAATGAGGGGTTTCTCTGGAATATCCTACCAACTACACCAATTTTATTGTGGTAACCCCAAATCTGAGAGAGCTTGCATGTCATATTTACCTATTCCAAAAAAATCACCTGGAGGTCCAGCAGGGAAAGACATTTGTCTATTAGAATGTATGAAAAGCACCGATGGTGGCAGGTCTGAGAGGAATCTGCATCTTGGGACGGTATAGCAAGCAGTTTTATAAGGAAGGAATCAAGTTAATGATTCAATTTCTTACATGGTGTTTACACTTACATTGATTAAGAGTGACAACTACATCATTTCAGTTTTGCCTGGTCACCTGCATCCCATGACTCATTATTGGGAATATACATACCCTTCAGAGACCAGCCTGGGCCAGAAGCCACTTCCTGAGGGAAATGGGAAACAGTCCATGTCCAGACAATACCCCACACTTAGTATATGTAAATATAGTGTGTAAATAGACTCATTATAGAAACAGACAGATGTTGATGTCTAAGATACAAAAAGAGCCAAATGCACATCTCATGTGGATTGAGTCCAGAACTAACTCTATAAAATCGGGAGTTGAAACATCCTCAATACACTCTATTCTGCCTTACCTGAGACTTCTTTTGTGTCTCTTTAAAGGCCTGCCACCACAGCCACTGCCCTGGTCATGGTCATTCTATCATAGATCCCACCCACAGAGAACATCTTTAAATGCCAAGCTCTCTCTCTCTCTCTCTCTCTCTCTCTCTCTCTCAATCTCTCTCTCTCTCACACACACACACACACACACCACACACACACTTACACACATAAATATGTTTAAGTTTCTCTCTCTCTCTCTCTCACACACACACACACACACACACACACACACACACACACACACTTACACACATAAATATGTGCCGGTCAAAGTAGTTAAACAAAGTCACCACTGGAGATGCAGTGAAGATAATTTATCCCTGGAAATTGAGTCCTATTTGGTGGGTCTTACACTTCTGTGATTGCAGGAGACCGCAGTACATAGTGCAATGATATATATACATATGTATATACAGAGAGAGAAAGAGAAATAGTCATATGTCACACCATATCAACCAGCCAACCAACCAACAAAATATTCAATTTCAGATAAATTATAGATTGCAGGTCTAAATGATAAGGGTAAAACAATAAACATTTTGGAAAATCATCTTTGTAACTTTAGGATAGGCAAATATTTCCTGAAAAAGGCAAAAAGTGTTAAACATAAAGGTAAAAATCATAAACCACAGAAAAATTTAAGAAATTATTCTTATCAAAAGACACAACTAAGTGAAAATGTAATCCACAGAATAGGAGAAAATATTTACAATAAATATATTTTTAAGTTATTTGTATCTAGAATATATAAAGACAAAAACAAAGTGATAAGAAAAATACAAATTACCCAATAGAAAAATGCACAAAAGTCTTGAGTAGACACTTCACAAAAGTGTCTGACTCTTGACCCCTTGTCATTTACTTATGTTTTTGTTTTAGAGTCTCTAAAATTTACATATGGAAGCTAGATGAAGATTAGCCTCAAATTAAGAAATGGCTCTCTAAAAATTATAACTTTTGAAAAATTACCTGGCAATCTCAGGGACAGTATTATCCTATCACTGGAGTTGGTCGAGTCTAGCATGAATAAAACTTGGTATGAATACAACTTTGGGAGTTGATTAATACTTACCATAGGTTTATGATGAGATTGGCAATAGTAATAATACTGTTGACTTTAATCATGAAGCATTTCACTAAACATTTCAGACACTACATCATTTAATCCTTAAAATAACACTAGAAGTTGGTACTATTTTATTGTCCTCATTTTACAAATGAAGGTCAATATCACATGATTCATAAGGATTTGAATCCAGACTGTTCTGACTCTAAGACCTGAACACTTCATTAATTTCCTTACTACTGTTAGAATGTCAAGACTTATGAAATCAGAGAAATAGGCCTCTAGTTGTGAATTCTAACGTACACCACAGAAAGATGTGTTGAAAATGTTTGAGCCAGTCCAGAGCTCCTGAAGGCAAACCACTTAAAAGTGCACTTCAGATGGTACTATTTGGTCTCCTAAAGTCTACTTTTAAACTTTTAAATGCTGTTAATATGACTGACTCTGATACTACAACATAATATGAAATTGCAGAAATCAAAACAAAATAAAACCTAACAAACTGACAGAAGGAGTTTGTGCAAAAGAAGAAATAAGTACAAAGTCTAATTTTTGAGACATCCAGTGTCTGTGGGTGTGTTTTGCCCAATCAGCGATCCAATGATTCTACAGAGTTCACATTTTTAAAGCATCCCTCACTGTAGTCCTATCATATACTCATTCCTTATCACTTGCAAAATCTATGAAATATTCTGTGAAATAGTACATAATCTCCTAGCCTCAACCAAAACCTTCCCACGCAGTTAGTGGCCTGGCATTTATTTTATCTACATCTGAAGAAGGGAGTAGATGAGTCAATTATGCCAGAATTTTAACCTGTGTCATGAAAGAAGTGTGGGTGTTTGCAAAGCCAAAATGTGCTTACTCCTCCAGGCTGAAAGACCCTTTGGGGTTGACATGCAGTTTGTCCACTTAGCTTCAGTGTCTATGCTGGTTAAGAAGGGCACTTCTCCAAGGACACTGTGTCAAAGCAGAGGAGATTAATTACAAGAGAATTAAGCCCACACCAGAAAGTATCTGTCATTGAACCCTCTTTGCTATGCAGATTCCTCAAAGAGAACATAGAAAATTAAATGAGTTCTGGCTCAAAGTTTGTGGTCAAGGTTCAGACCTACAAGTGAATGTGAAGTGTTTCATGGGATAAAAGATAAAGCGATGGAGAGGAGTGGGAATGGCATGATGGTAATGTGTGAGCTGTTGTGTCTCCACCACATTCAGTGAAGAGCTCATTGTTAGTGTTTTTGGAGAATCTGAAAGAGGATAATACACAAAGCAAGCACAAGCTCTCAAGGCCTCTAGGCAGGAAGCTCTGTCTAGCTCTGTGCTCCTTGCCTTCCCTCCTCATCTTTTTCATATCCATCAGAAAATGTCCAAAATCATTTGAATGACTTCTCTAATGAAGACGTAACCTCTCAAAATCTACATATTTTGTCAGTGTTAAGTATGCATACATATGTGCATGGAAATATAATCAGGGTAGGTAATAGATTCCAAAGTTTTGATCTCAAAGGAGTACATCTCCATACACCCTCTCAAATAGGCTAGCCAAGAAAACTTTCAGGGCAATCTTCACCTCTGGTTTTCTCTGCCCAGAACCGATTCAGCTGCTTTCATGTTCTGGAAAGGCTATTCAGCAGGGATTTTTGCTAAGCACAAACAGTAAACAGGGCTGAAGGGACTGAGGGTAGTTTATATATCTGACCAGGAAAGACTAAGAGAGAAAAGAGTTCCCGGCAACAGCTTAAATATCTGAGCCTGGAAAAATGGTGCTACTCAAATTTATGAATACAAGAGAACCATGAGTACCAATGGTACAAATCTAGAATTTTTCATCCCAGATCTTTATTACAACTCTTCTCTGAAGTCAGGACCCCAGTAAGTTCTCTCTGCAACCAGCATTATGGCATTTGCATGTAGAAGGAAAGTTCTGAGGCTGGGTGAATACTTATGTCAACCTGAAAAGAATTTAGCTAAAACAGTCTAAAGTCCCACCATAATACCTTTTATATAGAATTCATCATAGACATAAGCTGTAAACTCAAACTGTAAGGGGAGTATATCAAGGTCAAGAGCAGCAAGTGAAGATGCCTATAGGTACTTGTTTCTCGGAACATGTAAACCTCTGAGCTTCAGTTTTCTCACCTGTAAAACTGGGATAGTAGTGCCTATTCTGTGCATCTGAGTGAGATGATTAATTGTGTGAATTCAACAAGGTAATTGCCTTACTCTTCTCAGTTTCTCACAGTTCTGGAGGCTGAAAGTCCAAGATCAAGGTGCCAGTGATCTGGTTTTTGGTGAAGGATGTCTTCCTAGATTACAGATTATCATCTTCTTGCTGTAGCCTCATATGAAGGCGGGAGGAGAGATGAGGAGAGAGAGAGTGAGCTCTCTTTCTAGGCTCTTCTAAGTCCACTCTCAAGACCTTACCTAAACTTAATTATTTTCCAAAAATTCCACCTCAATAAATACCATAATATTGAGAATCAGGACTTCAACATAGAAACTTAGGGGAGACACAAACATTCAATTACATACAAAATAAAAGTTTTATTAATTACCTAGAACTCTACCAATTCACTTGGTACCATTATCATCACTACTAATGTAATCTTTATCTAATATGTTAGAGCCTGCTGCAGTGTCCTTTCCTTAAGGACCATAAATTTACAAGGAAATTTATAAATAAGTGTTGTAACCCTTGTCTCCATCCCTGCTTTACACATGATGAAACAGATAAACCTGGGTATAAGTTCTACATTTACTATTTTAATAAATAGTATCCTTGAACAAGTTATTTAATCACTCTTAGGCTCAACTTCATTTGTAAGAGAGACAATATTGGTTACACCTATTTGTGCAGAGTTTTGATGAGGTTTAAATCAATGTATGTTACATGTATATATTGGTTCACATTAAAATAGAGTAAAAGTTTGATAAACATGGTTAGTATTAAATACTACTGAATGTTAGATACTGCTGTTATGTTTTGTTATTATCAGCATTATTAGTAATCATCGAGTTTGAAGATGCACCCGAGTCTCCTGACATCTGGTGTTCTTCATAAAAGGAAAGTGTTGTAATCTAGCAAAGTCAATTAAGAGTATTAGCAATTTCTTTCTAATGATAAATCTTACTAGTTTTTTCCAGCTGTGCTTGTTGCATCTAAACAGTGAAGTTGAGTGGAAGGGAAAATCAGTTTCTGGAAACACCCATTAGACAGCCAGAAAGTAGAATATGATCAGGCTACAAAACTCAGTAGGTTTTAATTGAACTGTGTTGCTAAGGTACTTATATTTTCTGAAAAATCAAAGGCAATAAAAAAAATCTTGTTTGAAGCTATAGGTAATACTTTCCTTCATAAAACATATCATTGGGTCTACTCTTCTGCAGATAGCTTGACCATGAAGGGGCCTCTTCTCATATAGCATTTTTCTTTCCGTACTAAATCTATTTCTTAGTATTTGGAATTGCTACTTTACTTTTCTAAAACAAAAAAACCCAGCAACAACAAATCAAAGCACGGATGCCCAGTGAGAACTTGCAGGATTACTACTCAGTGTTAAGGACCAAGTTCTTTGCCAGAGGGAGGCTGGCTGTTAGTCTCATATCCAGGTTCTTGGTTTAAGTAGAAAAAGTTAATGGATTAGCTCTGATGAATGACTGATGCTCTCAGCAGGCATGGGCTCCAAGCCAGAAATCAGCTCTATGTACAGACAGCAGCCATGTCTGGGGTTGCTGGACGGGACTGATAACAGGACCGGAAACCATCAGAGACACCCACCCCCTTACCTCTGGGCCTTGTCAAAATTACCTGCCAAAGAGACCCTGCTCCAGACCAGCACCTTGTCAGCCTGTTTTGTAATAGAAAACAGCTGTTCCTTTTGAGAGTCAGAGGTGGGAGGAGTGAACAGAACAGGGAAAAGCACCATTCATAACTTTTCTTGTTGTGCAGAACTAAAAGTTGCGATCACAGGGCATGTAAAAACGGGAAATTCTAGGGACCCTGTGGGAATGATATTATCTTCCCCTAAAGGGACTGATAGGAAGTCAAAGCTACTGAATTTAAATCAAAGATGACTGTTGATCCTTAGTAATGGATTTACAGTGGGAGCTGAATGCTGTTTAGCAGCATTCTAGGGACAGCAGATGCAATGTGGGACAGAGTTTTGATCAGGCAATTTGGGAAGGGAGGAGAGTCTCAAATGTTGCTTCCTTCTATATGTTGCGGTAATCTATTGCCTAGAACAGTGCCTGCCATGTGACATGTGCTCAACCAATACTTGTGAATGAATGGTTAATTAAATTCATGACCTGCATTTTTTAAGGCTAAACAGAGTGAATTAAATTGAAAAAAATCAAGGTTTGATTCAATGTTCTACCACTTTCCAACTCTGCTATCTTTGGAAAGTTCCTTAACAGATCTACTATAAAATGGGTCTTGAGCAGCTACCTTATATGATTTTAAATATCACTAAATTAAATGTGATGTGTTCTCAAGCATCTGTCATGAAATAGAAGCTCAGTAAATAATAAAGGTGATCATAGACTATGTGGTCATTAGATCACATGATGACTATTAATATGTAAAAATGCTGTCCAGATTTAACAGAAAAGGGAAAACCAGTTTCTGGAAACACCCATTAGACAGCCAGTAAGTGGAATATGACTCGGGCTGCAAAGCTCAGTAGGTTTTAATTGCACCTTGTTGCTAGAGTACCTGTATAGTCAATATTGTATAATCTGTTTACCAGATGTCATGTTAACAATACATTTCTAATAGTCTGGGGAGCATTCTGTAATTTTCTTAACATTGGCATGATTCTTGGGTTTGGTTAAAAGGGTTTAGAAAAGATTCATTCTGTGTTTAGTCTCTTTTCTCTCCTGTTTGAACTTGTCCCTTGCCCTTCCCCTAAAGTCAATCTGATTGCCAGGAAACAGTTAGTTGTGAAATATGTCTCAATATTACATTTACTTGCAAGTCATTCAGCTTTACTCTCGGATCTGGCATTGCTCTCTCTGATGAGGTCAATGTAATGCCAAACTTAGTCACTGTCCTCTCCCTTCTTCCAAAGAAAACAGAAGGGCAATTCCAAGAAATTACTTTCTTTGTTAGCTCTTCAACCTCCAATTTCTTGTCTATCATAAATAGCATCAATTATCTGATGTATACCTGGCAGGGTAGTGATTCTGCCGCCTGTGCATCATTTAGTTCAGTTGATTCAGGAAAACATTTGACAATGAATGTGCGCGCGTGTGTGTGCACACACACACAGACTTCACTGCCTGCGTTTTTATATTAGCTAGAAAGGCTATCTGTCTCTAGTTAATAATAAACAAGATTAGAAACACAGTTTCTAAGCTGTGTTTCATGGGGCCTTCTCAAGGTGCATGTAGCAGAGACTAAATTATGATGACCTCTGGAAAATTTACAAGTTTCAATGGGTAAAGGGTTGTAGTTAACTCTTAATTGTAAAAACAAATGTGGAAGAACATAAGGTTATAGAAAAATCAGGAATTATCATTTTGTACAGTGGGTGACATATGGTAAAAATAAATAAATAAAAGAATAAATGCTTACTCATCTATGAATTCATTCATTCATGGGAAATCAAATAACCTATGTTTAAATATTCACTATGCTTGCATTTCAGCATCATCAAGAGATACTACCCTTGACCTTTTTATTTGTTTCCTTGGATCTGCCTAAACATGGTATCTCTCTTATAAAATAAGCCACATCATAAAAAAATTTAAGAAAATATTTCCAACACAAAGAAATGGTAAATGTCCAAGATGATGAATATGTTGATTACCCTGATCGAATCACTATGCATTATATGTATGAAAATATTACTACCTCATAAACATATTACTATGTAACTCATCAAATGACAATTATGTCAATTTTTTAAAAGAAAAGAAAAACTTTTTGAGAAGATGAATAAAATGTGATATATGCTTATTTAATAAAAAATTGATAGATGGTGATTTGGATTTTTTACTGATGTTAATATTGGTTAATGGGAAAAAAGAACTCATTAAAATTGCTCCATACTCTTTTTACCCCAAAGAGTTAGTCTATGCTAATATAGACATTACATTGTAATATACACGTATGCTTCTCTAACTCATTAATCCTAAGTCAAAGAGGAAAATAGACATTAGCAATGATATGTAAAACTCCCCTCAGTGTGAACATCAATATATTTTTTTAAATTTTTATTTTAGATTCAAGGGTACACGTGTGTGTTCATTATATGAACCTGTTGTGTAGTGGTGGGGATTGAGACTCTGGTGATCCATTCCCCAGATAGTGAATATTGTACCCCAAAGGTAGTTTCTGAACCCAAACTCTCCTCCCCCTTTCTCACTTATTGGTGTTCCCAGTGTCTGATATTTCCATCTTTGTGACCATTTAGCTCCCACATATGAGAGAAAACACTCGGTGTTTGGTTTTCGATTTCTGAGTAAGTTTACTTAGGATGATGATCTCCAGCTCCATCCATGTTGCTTCAAAGGACATGATTTCATTCTTTTTTATAACTGCATAGTCTTCCATGGTGTATAGATACCAATTATCCACTGATCAGTTGATGGGCATTCAGGTTGATTCCATATCTTTGCAATTGTGAATTGTGCTGAGATGAACATGGGGGCGCAGGTGTATTTTTTATGTAATGACTTGTTTCTTTGGCAAGATACCTAGTAGTGGGATTGCTGGATCACATGATAGATCTACTTTTAGTTCTCTGAGTAATCTCTATACCATTTTCCATAGAGATTGTACTAATTTACATTCCCACCAAGAGCATTTAAGCATTCCCTTTTCTCGCATCTTTGCTAGCATCTATCTTTTTTTATTTTTCGTTAATGGCCATTCTGACTGTTGTAAGGTGGTATCTCATTGTGGTTTTAATTTACATTTCCCCCGACTATGAGTGATGTTGAGCATTTTTTCATATGTTTGTTGGCCATTTGTATATCTTCTTTTGAAAAATGTCTGTTCATGTCATTTGCCCACTTTTCAATGGGGTTATTTGCTTTTTTCTTGTTGATTTGTTTGAGTTCTTTGTAGATTCTAGATATTATTCCAAAAGCAATCCTAAGCAAAAAGAACAAAGTTGGAGGCATCACTTTATTCAAATTATACAAAATGCTATAGTAATGAAAACAGCATGGTACTTGTATAAGAGTAGACACATGGACTGATAGAACAGAATAGAGAATCCAGAAATAAATTCAAATACCTACAGTCAAGTGATCTTTGACAAAGCAGACAAAAATATACACTGGGTAATGGACACCCTATTCAACTAATGATTCTGGGAAAATTGGATAACTACATGCAGAAAAATGAAACTTGATCCCTAGCTCTCCCCATATACAAAAATTAACTCAGGATAGATTAAAGACTTGAACATCAGACCTGAAACTGTAACAATCCTAGGAGAAAACCTAGGACAACTCTTATGGACATCAGCCGAGGCAAAGAATTTATGGCTAAACCCCAAAATGAAATGCAACTAAAACAAAAATAAGTGGGATTTAACTAAACTAAAAAACTTCTGTACAGCAAAAGAAATAATCAACAGAGTAAAGAGGCAATTTACAGAATGGGAGAAGATATTTGAAAACTGTATATCTGTCAATATTTATATTATAACGTCAACTACAAGAATTCCTAAGCGGAAATTTGAAATGCTTTATATTCATAAATCAGGATCTCACAAAACTCTATACCACATTTTCTGTACATTCATATGTGTAAATTTTATTTTTAATATACCAATTTCTAGTTTCCCAATAAAATGAAATCCTACACTGAAAAAATAAATCCAGTAGCTCACAGTTATGTGTCTTGGTGGTCAAGCATTTTTACCATTTTAAAATGAAATATGGCCGGGCACAGTGGCTCAAGCCTGTAATCCCAGCACTTTGGGAGACCAAGGCGAGGAGATTGCGAACCCACGGGTTCAAGAACAGCCTGGGCAACTTAATGAGACCTCATATCTACAATAAATAACAAAAAATTAGCTGGGTGTGGTAGCACGCGCATTTAGTTCTAGCTATTTGGAAGGCTGAGGTGGAAGGAAACCTGAGTCCGGCAGGTCGAAGCTGGGGTGGCCATGAGCATACCACTGCACTCCAGCCTGGGCGACAGAATGAGATTCCAACTCAAAAATTAAATAAAATATTATATTATATTATATTATATTATATTACAAAAATAATCATAAAATTTTGGCAATTATGTTTTGGTATTGTAGTGTTTTTGGTATCAGCAGAGATTGGGCAGATTTCAGCACATTATGTTACATATCATTATAGTTCATTACATTTAAGAATAAAATAACTAGCAGAGCCATTTTTCTTGTATCAGTGTTGAAAGGCCACAGTGTAAAAAAAATGACATGAATTGATTTATAGTGCATTTATCACGTGCCAGTCAATTTAGATTTTTTTCATATACTCTCTTAACATCCTTATAGAGTGGATAGATTGCTTTTATCTACATCTATAGTTAAAGAAAGTGGGGTTTGAAGAGATTAGGTAAATGTACCCAAGTTAAATAAGAAAAAAAAAAAGGTAATAAGCACAGTAAGTAGAAGTGCTGAGAATTAAGCCCAGTTACATATGAATCCTTATGCAATGATAACCACTCCTATCCTCATTTCCACAAGCTGGCAACAAAAAAAAAAAGGAGCAAACCTAAAACGTTGAAGAAAATGTATCCTTTGAAGTGTATAAGGTACCACCATCCTTACCACTCTTTACCATCCTTCCCATTGCTCTAGTATCTTGTCTTTTGAGGAGTATGTGGTGAACTATATCTATAAGTACTTGGGTCTGAGAGGCAGAACACCCACTTATATCACAGATCCTGGGGAGATTGTGTGTCAATTTATTCATTTTATGTGATAAATCAAAGGCTGTAAATATAATTCCTGAAGACAAATATGATCATCTTAGTAATGTTGATGTGCACAAATGTGGATTAAGATCAAGTTTGCTTAGAATTGTCTTTCTTTGACCATTTCCCTTTGAAAACATATGCTTGGAGTTTTAAAAGTGTTCAAGGCAAAAGTCAAACAATTTTATACATGTTTGCATTCAGGATAAGACCAGTGGCAACACTATCATCAAAATGCCCACAAGAAAATGTCTCTTTTGAGAATTATTTTACTACAAGTTTTTCTTTTTTTTAATCAATATTTTTTATTATGATATTGTGGGGTACAGTTAAGGTTTAGGTATACAAATATGTTTCATTCAGGCACCCTTTTTGATAAGAGAAGTCTCCCCATCCCCAGACAGATATTTACTACCATTAATCCCATCTCCCTTCCCCTCCCCCCATAGTTTCCCACCACTGTCAACTACAAGTTTTTCATCCTCATGTATTTCAAAGGGAAATATTTCTGAGTTATTTGTATTTATTTCAATACACATCGCTGAGTAAATTTTGTGGACTCTATAAGTTGTTTCAGTAAGTTTAATTTTATGCCAAAATGCTACAAATTAAAAAGTATTTTTAAGAAATTCAACTTTCCAAAGATGTCAGTTTTGCTGGATATGTTAAAAAAAAAAGCAACAGGAACTGTTCTACATAAAATTCTAACTTGAAAAAATGTTCAATTAAAAACCTGATGGAGAATGGTCATGCATGGATACCTTTAGAGCAGAGGTGAGGCAAGGCAGGCCTTCCTGCAACTAAATGAGCTGTGGAAATCATTCAGACTTGAGTTCCAATAATGGCTCTAGAACTTTCTTCTATGAGAACCCTGATCATCATTTACTCAGGACATCAGATTGGTTTGAGATAATACATGTAAAATGTCTAGCACATTGATCACAGGGATCAATAAATTAAATTAAATCTACTACTTCTATCGACTGGAGCCACAGATCATGAGACAACGTGATTCCAAAACATACTAATTGAAGGGTAGCTTAGCTGCTCCATTAGACAGTTTTGAGCATACTGCTCAGGAGATGTTCCTTGCAGACTCACCTCTCACAGGAGCCAACAATTCCAATTTGGAAGAAATCTGGTCACAGAATAATTCTTAAAGTATAGCCCCCCTTTTTTTTCTACCACATTTGATTCAACAATGGAAATGATTATCCTTGTAGATAAGAGCATAAATTCTAGCTCCATACTGCCAAAAACTCAAATTATGGTTCCTTCCCTCAGAGTCAGCTATATAATTTACAGGGCCCAGTTCAAAATAAAAATTCAGGATCTCTTGTGCAAAAATCAGGGGAAAGTGCTATTATAAGTAAGAAAAAAATTAAAATAAAAAATAATTGACACAAATTTTAAAATTTACAAATTTATCTTTATATTGTACATTACCAGCTTAAATACAAATCTAAGAGCATTTAACTTCCATGCAGAATCACTGAAATGACAAAATTCATATTCCATAGCTCATATATGTGTTTTGTTCTTGCCAGAACAGTGGAAACTGCACAAAACTAATTCAACTGTATTTATTTTATTTCTGGGTATGTGCACATTCTACCAACACTCTGTCATTGCCTCACTGATGAGCAAGGAAGAACTGACAGGAAAAGGCTCGCCTTCCTTCCATTTTCTTCTATGTCATTGTTACAAGCATAAGTAGTTGGCTAATACAGGGAAGTAACATGAGTAAGCAAGGGTATGGTAGGGTGTCTGGGCATGCGTGTCTGTTAGAATGCCACTGCTTTCTTTCTGCAATTAATTCAAGTTCTAATTTGAATAGAAAGTGCAAACTCTTGGGGATGTTAGTGCTCGCACTTAGTCATAGATATGACACACTTACCTTGTACTTGCTTTTAGAGTCTCTGAACTCCCATGCATTGTAAATCCACTGGACTTCTGTGTTCAGAGCATCATCAACACTACATGTTAACTAAGAAGAGTAGACATCTATATGTCATGTACTTCCTCTGCTCACACGCACACTTGTCCCACCAAGCTTCAATTACAAGACACAAGTTCAAAGATGTAATTATTAAGACTTTTAAGACAGCAATAGCAGAGCATTAATCCAAATATGACACCCTTCTGAGAATAGGGCCCTGTGCAGTTGCATAGGCAAAACACCCATGAAGTCAGCCCTACACTTACTGGCTATGTGACCTCAGGCATATTACTAAATCTCTCTGTGTCTCAGTTTCCTCTTCTATATATTGGAAAAATAATCTTACCTATGCTATCCTATAAATTTATTACGAGAAATAAATGTATTAATGTGTAAAGTGCTCGAAATCATGCCTGGCATAGAGTACAATATAATTAATAGCTATTAAGATAATTATATTTTATCATTATCATCATAAAGAATTTTTTGATGGGGTAGGGTTTTTTAAATGTCCTTTAAATGATATTTTTAAATGATCTTTGAATTGTATATACCTGAACCATCCCTGTCCACAAATTATGACAAAGATCATGCATTATATTATAATTCAGTTTTCGCTACTTTAGCGTGATTGATATTTTTGGCTAGATGATTATTCATTGTTGTGAGTGCTGTTCTGTGGATTGTAGGATATTGAGCAGCAACCTTGGCATCCACCCATTAACAGATAATAGTTCCTTCTCCCCAGTTATGACAATCAAAAATGTTTTTGGACACTGCCAAATGTCTTCTAGGGGGCAAAATGCTCCTCCCCAGCCCCACCCTCTCACTGAGAACCACTGCTTTATCACTATATAATACGCATCCATTCAAAACATTTAAAGCTGTCTTGTCAGCAAGTACATCAAGGGCCAAATCCACCCACCTCAAGCAGCACGCTCAAACTGCTGCACAGCAAAACTCAAAAATGGCATTCTCCTTAGATTCGCTACAGTCCTATAGCGATCTACTTCCTCACATTTACTGAGGAGCTGCTTTGGGAGTTTGTTTTGTTTTGTCTTTGTTTTGTTTTGTTTGTTTTGTTTTGCTTTGCTTTCAGTGGAAAGGTTCATTCAAGTCTGGGAACTGTCGAATCTCTGATAAGCGGGTCCAAGAAGACAGAAGCAAATTAGCCCTCATTCCCAGGATGGGAAAACCTATTGTCTAGACTCTTCTCTAGCCCAGCTCCCTCCTCCCCCGCAACAGAGGATCCTTGGCATGCCTCTGCTCAGACAGAGCCCTTATGGAAAGTAACATGAGGACTGTGCTGACTCCAGTGAGTTTGATTTATCAGGACTACTGGCATTTGCAAAAGCAAGTGGTCTGTTTGGATGAGATATTTCCCAGGCCAAGAGAAGAAAAAAAAAAGCTGGATGGATTCTCCCTGCTCTTAGAACTTCTGAATGCCATTGGTTCTTCTCAGCAGAGCAAAAACTGTGGGAATTCTGTCTGCAGGAGGCTCTAGGTATCCCAGGCATACCTCACCCTCAGCTCCCATCACCTCCTCAAGCACTTTTATTTCCTTACACCAGGAATGTTAATAAACCCATACTCTACACTGTTTTGACTCTACTTGCTCTCCAGCCTTCCTCACCACACTCTCCTCATCAGGCCTCCCTCTATTTCCCCTCCCCCAAATCCAGGTCTGCTCCCATCTGTTTTCTGTTAAGAGTTCATTTTCAGAGTGCAGGCTGGTGGAATTCGGAGTTCAGACCCCCTCGAGTGATGAGAGTCCTGGGGCTGCTGAAGGTCCCCTCTCACAGTCCCTGCCACCTCCCCCTCCTCTCCCTCCTTATGCCCCATTCGCCCTTGTGCAATAACATGCTGGAACTCACATCTGTTTTCAATTCCATGTTCATTTGAACTGTTCTGGGAAAATGGAAGCTCTCACTTAAGGCTGGGGTCTTAAAGCAACAGCAGGAATACAAACAACTCTATTCAACCAACAAAGAAATACATATATATGTATATTCTTCCATACACAAACTGGAGTTATTTCATTGAAGAGATCTCTGTCTACACTGGTTCCTAGATATGGCAATATATAATTATGGACTCTTAATTCCAGAATTCTTGGTTTTAATGGTCATCTCCTACCCAATTTCCAGTTTGGGAATGTTGCCTGAATTCCATCTACAATCTGAATTAACAGAGTGAATGTTCCCAGACTTCTGTCTTAGTCTTCAGTTTATTGTCTGATCACAACTGTAGATTTCTTTCTCATTAAAAAAAGAATGTTGGGGATTTTGTTGTCATCATTTGCCTCTCAGTTTGTTGCCAAAATAAAAGATGAATAATATACAGTATACATCTTTTACCAGGAAAGACTAATGGCAAGTTCAACTTTCAGGCAGAATGTAGAAAGGTGATACTATAGACTCACCCACATAACCTACTTCTTCTTGGGAAAAGTGTATTTGATCATAATTATAAAGCAATTGCCTATGGCTTTTATATGCTAAGTTGTGAGGAGGATGAATCAAAAATGCTTTAGAGTCCAGAAGATCCTGGAAAAATAAACTGTGTCATCCTAATGATAGGAAGTTATCATAGCAAAGGGAATTTGTTCTTTCAGGAATTGAGAATCACAGGTTATTTATTAGTAGAGATTGAGAATATAGATGCTTCCATTACATCACTTCTCTAGAAACAGCCTGAATGTGCATCCCCCCCCACCAGAATCTTTTGACTGACACCAGAGTCACAAGTGCAGGACAAAGGAGAGAAAACAGAATAAGTAGAAAACACACCAGGCTAAGCTGACCATAAGGATTATGTATTTATTCATTCAAGAATATTAATGTTAGTTTAATATGTATACATTACATATCAATAATGTAATAGCCATTTATTACATACCTTTTATGTGACAATATATAATATTCTACCCTGACAAATATTTGATGAATAATCATAAATTCATGTATCATATATGTTATATACCAGGGGGGAATCCCAATAAAATGGAACTATCTTTTGGGGGGCGAACCCCTTGTAGTACACTTGTAATTTGTTCCTCTGGATCAAACAATCGACCAAAGTTTTATCTGAAATTTTGAGAAGGTTGTGTCATGATTTGCAGAAGAAACATCCTGAATTGTGGCAAAGATGACTTGTTCTTCCATCATGACAATGTACCTTCCCACTGTGTTCAGCAGTTTTTGACCAAAACTGGAATGATCCTCATGCCCCACCCTTCCTATTCACCTGATCTCGCCCCGAGGGAGTTTTCTTGGTTTCCTTGGATGAAAAAAAGTCCTCAAAGGGAAACGTTTTGCCCATTTGTGGAAGACACAAAGCAAAAATTGCAGAAGCACTAACAGGCATCAAAATGGACAATTTCAAAAGCTGTTTTGGGCAATGGAAAAAGCATTTCAATAGATGCCTTGCCTCAAATAGAGGGTACTTAGAAGGTGATTGAACTTTAAACATACCCGCGTGGGCAACTTGGTGAGACCTCATCTCTACAATAAAAAAAAAAAAAATTAGCAGAGCATGGTAGCGCACGCCTGTAGTTCCAGCTACTTGGAAGGCTGAGGCAGAAGGATTGCCCGAGCCCAGCAGGTCAAGGCTACGGTGACCGGGAGTGGCCACTGCACTCCAGTCTGGGCAACAGAGTGAGACTCCAACTCAAAAATAAAAATAAAAAAGAATAAATATAAAATAAACAAAGAACTGAGTATCACATGTTCTCACCCATAAGCAGACCTTGAACAATTATCGTAATTCTATAAGAAAAGGATTGGCAGTAGCGGGAAACTGCTGGAAGGGGAGCGGGGAAGCAGGATTGGCAGTAGTGGGAATCTGCCTGGGGAAGGGGTGGGGGCACACCTCATCAACAAGGGTATCTGCATAATGAACATTTGTATACCTGCCCTGAATTGTACTCCACACCTTTAAAATAAAAAAATGAGTTGGGCTCCGTGGCTCAGCCTGTAATCCCGTGCCTTGGGAGGCTGAGGTGAGTGGATTGCCTGAGCCCACGGGTTCGAGACCCACCTGGGCAACTTGGTGAGACCTCATCTCTACAATAAATCAAAAAATTAGCCAGGCGTGGTAGCGCACGCCTGCAGTTCCAGCTACTCAGAAGGCTGAGGCGAAAGGATTGCTGGAGACCAGCAGGTTGAGGCTGCGGTGGCCAGGAGCAGCTATTGCACTCCAGTCTGGGTGACAGAGTGAGACTCCAACTCAAAAAATAAAAAAATATTTTAAAGTTTTTAAGTTTTATAAATAAATTCTGGGTTGTTTGGGTCTCCCCTCATCTATGTGTGTGTGTGTGTGTGTGTTGTGTGTGTGTGTGTGTGTGTGTGTGTACACATTATTCAACACATATCGTGACAGTATATATTTGCTACCTTAATGTATAATAAACTATATAGAGAATATGGGTATTATATGGGTTATATATACACAAATAGGTTGAATTAATGCATATAGAATTAATATGGAATTCTATTCTAGAATGTATAGGTTATATATATATATATAACATATTAACCTAGACTATAAACACTTATTCAAAAACTATGTAAGGCAGTATAGCTTAATAGTTTTGAGTTTAGGCCCTGGCACCAGGTTTCCAAGTTCAAATCTACTTAGTCATTACGTGACTTTGGCAAGTTACTTAACCTATCTGGCCTGATATTTTATCATTTGTGAGATAGAAATAATATTAGCTACCTGAAAGGGGTTTTAAGAGGTTTTAATTAGCTAATTTCTAAAAATTCTTAAAAAGAATACTAGCATGTGGTTCAAGTTTGATAGACATTAGCTATTACAGGAGGGGGGAACCCGCCCAAATAAATCTGAATTTATTTATAAAAATGTGTGTATTTATTCCTACATGTTTAAACTTCAGTCACCTTCGAAGTACTCTCCGTTTGATGCAATACACCTATTGAGACACATCTTTCACTGCTCAAAACAACTTTTGAACTTGTCGGTTTTGATGCCCTTTAGTGCTTCTGCCATTTTTTCATTTTACCTCTTCCACATTTGCAAAACATTTCCCTTTGAGGACTTTTTCCATGTAGGGGGCAAAAAGTCACTCGGGGAGAGATCAGTGAATAAGGAGGGTAGGGTACTGAGGTCATGACGTTTTTGGTCAAAAACAGCTGAACACTCACGGTGGTATGGACAGGTTCCCTGCTAAATCACCCAACATGAAATGGGCAAATACATTGAAAGAATCTCCAAAAAAAAAAAAATTCACCGGCACCAAATGCAGCCTTTCACAACGCTAGCTGGTACACAGATGCCAATCGGTTCCTAAAACGCTTACCAGCGGGGGAGGGGAGAAACCTTTACTACAAGGGGCCCGCCCTCCAAAAACTAATTCCAGGTTTTTTTGGGTTCCCCTCTCTTAGGCCCCCTCTGAGTAAGACAGGAGTTATGACCTAGTGAGGGAGACAAGCAGTAAAACAAGGGGTCAAGAGGGTGAAACAAGTGGTGAGTAGTAGGTACCACTCATGGAGGAAGATGAAAAGCATTCATTGGAGCCCCACTCTTTTCCTATTTACTAAGAAGAATTAGAGCTACCACTGAGTTGACAACAAGAACCCAGAGCTATTATCAACTTCCTCTATGTTACATCTGTTTTTAAATCAATCTTAGGATATTATTAACTTTTTTCTCACCCAAGTTAGTAGATATTGAGAGAAAAGGGTTTGGGCATTTAAGATATTACCCAATACATTTACTACTTCCACAACAAACCCTATATGCAACTCCGTTACAAATAGAATTTCATGTAGTGTCAACTCTGAAGGTGTTAATCTAACTTTAGCTTAGTATAACATTTAAATCCTAGACAATTTTAAGAAGACTGTCTGCACTATTGATCCAGCCTTTGGATCATATAGAGAGATAGATAGGCTATATCTACGTATTGGATTGGATTAAAGGAAGACTCTCTGTAATAAGAAGCTTGTAAATAGGCTTTCTGCAAATAATGCCACTTCATCTTCATTCACTCACTTTCTCAGCTAACTTTGTTCTAATTTCAGTTATAATTTATCCTACTAATAATCTCAATCCTCCTCCTATACCCCATTCATTTTAATCCACAACTGATTATGAGGAAAACCTTTGCAAAGATTACAAAGATTTTCAGATGAGAAACAAAACATTTGCCCAGTGCCAGGGCCTGTTAGTTTCAGGCATCTTATCCCAGAACTCAAACATATGCCAGACGTAATAAAAAAATGCATCTAGTTTTTCATGATAAGGTTCATAAAATTTTGAAATGCTATATGACTTTGGAATAGTCTCTTAACTAAGAACAAAACGACCTTGAAGAAATAGTAGTTCCTTAATTAGCTCTTCAAAGGAAAAAGCTTCCATATAATCGTTTTGTTCTTTTGTTTTCAATAAAAGGAGGCATAGTTTTAAAAAGACAACTCCCAATTATTGAAAGGGAAAATATTTGATAATAAGACCATAGTAATTCTGCCCAATAAGGTAGGAAAATTAGTTTCTTAAGGGAAATATAATGACGTGTGAAAACAGACCTGAGTTCAAATATCCCATCTATAACTTTCTGGCTGTATGACCTTGGGTTATTTGCACTTTAAAGTGAACTTTAGCATCCCTATTTGATCCACAACTACCTGGATGGCTCCTTATAAAGATTAGCAGTTGGGCTTACTAATCTATTTGTACCATGTGTACAAATGAGAGTCATCAAATACATGTTACCAAAGAGCATGGCATTGGAATGATGTAGGTGGAGTATCAATGATATGCCATGCATTGACCTGCTGTGTAATCCTGGGCTCAGTTGTCTCACTTTAAAGAGGGGTTAATTGCTGGGCCTGGTGGCTCACATCTGTAATCCCAGCACTTTGGGAGGCAGAGGTGAGAGGATTCCTGAACCTAGGGATTCAAGACCAGCCTGGGCAACTTGGGGAGACCTTGTCTCTACAATAAATCAAAAAATTAGCCACGCATGGTGGCACATGCCTATAGTTCCAGCTACTTGGAAGGCTGAGGCAAAAGGATCGCCTGAGTCCAGCAGTTCGGGGTTGCAGTGGCCATGAGCATGCCACTGCACTATAGCCTGGGCAACAGAGTGAGATTCCAACTCAAAAAATAAAATTAACTTAAAAAGAGAGGATAATAATAACCACCAGTCATGACATTAATATAGATTAAATCAAATGGCACCAGTTTCTCATTCATAATATGTGTTCAGGAGAGGTGGATTTTTTTATTATTATTATTCCCAGGGAGCAGAACAGAGAAAGTTCAAAGTTAGCCTTACTACTGCTTACCTAGATCCTACCCTCAGCTACCTCCCTGGACAAGCCACTACATGCTCAAATATTCCAGGGATAGAAAGCCTCAATCAGGAGGAGATGCAGGAGGGCTTTATAGAGAGGGAAACTTAAGATGATAAAACATTTTATTAGTGGATGGCAAATACACAGATACTCAATTTCTCAACATAGCTCTGGGCCTTGAGGCCCCAGGGTAAGCAGGCTACTGTCCCACTTTAACAGCCTGTGGCAGACAAATGGCTTCCAGGGAAAGAGAAGCAAGAGAAATGTGTTTATCTTCCAAGGAATACTTATAAAATAATTGGGGAGGGGGGTCTTCTAGGGTTACTCTGAATGTATAAACTGTTTATTTTTGCAGTACTGATTGGAAAGGCGTGGAGAAGGGCTAATGCACTTGGTTTCAGTGTTTACTCCTTCTAAGAGGCTGAACCCAGGGTTCATGACTGTTCAGTCATCCTCTTTCTGGAATAGATATTATTCCCCAGTTCTCCAATGACACCAAGTCATACTATCTCACCTCATTTCCTGCCTTTTGAGCCTAGTGAATACAAGTAGAAACCATCATTTTCAAAGTCAATGCTCAGAAGGAATTTAGGGGAGTCCTCATATGTGGGCATCCTAGAAGACTCTTGTACTCTGTCTCTCTAATTGGTTGTGAGAGAAAGTGGCTGTTTTCAATCAATCTTGCATTAAATCAAACTTGCTCCTGCATCAAAACTTAATGAAGACTTTTTTCTCAAAAAATTTGTCATGACTAATTAATAGTTATGACCATAAGAATCTGTTCATTTTTATGGAGAACAAAAATTATGTGAAATCTGACCAATAATGTTAATAATAATAACACTGAATGCTAATTAGGCACCAGGCATTGTTCTGAATGCTTTTGGAAATTAACTTATTAATTAATTCTCATAATTATTCCATGTAATTAAATATTAGTATCCCTATTTACAGATAAGACAACAGAAGTACAGAGAGGTTAAGTATCTTGTGCTAGGTACTTAAGAAGTGAGACGAGTAAATGATGGTACTGCAATCTGGAATGCATACAAATTTGAGTTAGAGCTCATTTTTTGAATTCTGCTGTAGGAAACCGCATTTTTATTGTAACCGTAGAAATTTAACAGAGGAGCATCCTAGAAACACTACAAATACTTCAAACCCATGAGGTCTAGATCTCAGCCCTGAGAGGAGGGCTCCTCACCAGATTTAATCTTCCCTTGGGTGTGTCTCAATCTTACAGACAGTAGCTACTCCCTGGAGTCACAATTTCTGTGTTCTTTAGAGTTTTCTTTATCACTTATTAGTTATCCCCCTGTTAATCTCAAGTTAATTTGGCAAGTCTTTTAATAAACTGCCCCTGTCCAAATCTCTGGTGCTTCCCGCCAGGAGAACTGGCACTAACACTAGTCCAGACCCCTTCCTGTCCTAATACTCTCTCCCCTTTGCTTCTCCTTCGAGCCACTCTTGACTCCTTGCTGTTTCTCAAAACTTCCATCCATTTTTCCACCTCTGAGCTTTTGCACTTACTCTTCCCTCTGCCTGGAAAGTTCTTACTCCAAGATATCCATGCAGCTTTCCTTCTTCCATCCTGAGAGTAATGACACAAATGCCACCTATCCTTAAACTGTTGCTGAAACATCACTATTTCTGTGATGACTTATTTGAGTCATCCCTTCCCTATCTTGTGCTAGGTACAAGGGCGCTTTTCATCATCTGGCATAAGTGCCAAGTATTCTGCAGTTTATTATCTACTTTAATTCTCCCACCAGCCTATAAGTTTCATGGAAGATTTTTTACTTTTATTCACTCCTATATCCTCAAAACCTAACACAGCAGCTGACAGAGTAAGCACTAAATAATTTTTTCTTTTTACTGACTGTCCATAAGGTAAAAATAAACCAGCTATACAGGAAAAGCAGAGTTATTTAAGAAAAATGTATCTTGTGCCTGTAGGAAATGCACTTTATAATTAATTGAGAAATATCTTAACAATATCGCAGTAAACATAATTTTATGATGTATTTTAATAACAACTCAAAATAAATCAAAATGTTATTCAGTAAATACTACTGAGAACCGCATACTAAATTTTAAAATTGAATAATAATAATAATAATAACAACATAATAATTGATCCAAAAAGGAGGTGAAGAGGAGAGGTAAAGGAATACAATAAGTGAGAAAAAAAGAAAATAAATATCAGGATAGCATAATATAAAAAATTAATGGCATTTATAGTGATCAATTATTAATAAATTATCAATTATTAATAAATCCTTTAAAATTTTTTTAAAACTTCCCACTATAAAAATTCACTAAGATATTTATAAATTTGTTTCACATTGCTATAAATTTATATAGTAATATGTATTAAAAATGTCACTATTTCTGTCTCTTCTTTCATCAAACTCTTTCATGTTGAGTTTCCAGGGGCCTAGAGCAAGCAGTCACTTTTATTCAGAGGTGTTTCTCAAATAACCTCGGAGGGCATGAAATACTATAGCTTTCACTCCATCCCTACTAGCCTTAAACCATAGCATAAAATTACACAAGCACTTTCTGACCTGGGTGTTCATCCCCTCTTCCACCTATCTCAGTGATTCCCAACCAACATTTAAAAATCATACTAAAGTAGTTTTGATGTTCAATTTTATTTTATCAGAGCTTCCTTTTTTTTCCCAATAATACTTTGTAAAATATTTCTCTTTCTCTCAAATGATTGCCAGTGGAAATGATTCAGATCTGTGTATATACATATTGAAATACCTCACAGAAAAATATAGAAAAGTAAATATATGTAGCCTGAGATGTTGTGTAAGGGTAATTTACATTTTAGTAAGAATGAGCATATTTACTGCAGCTACAAAAAGTTTTTAGATTGTGGAAAAATGATTTCTGTTGTGTATGACCTAGAAATATGAAAAAGCTTTTAGGAGAAGATAATAGAGCATTCAACATTTTCTTCTAACACTAAAACATCCTACACATAATCATTCTTCTGATTCCCAAGCTAAAAATGTCTCCAAAAAGCCCAGAGAGACCTTTTAAGGTTTATATAGATTCCAATATAAAAGATCAAACTATATGCTCAGTTGAAGAACAGATGGACAGTTTACAAATGGATGAAGAAGCAATCAAAATAGTATTATCTTTTGGTCAAAGCAGATACCAATTGGTATGAGATTCACAGAAAGTCAAATAGTGACTGACAAACTTTCCATAGAGCTTTCCCACTGAAATTTTCTTTCTCTGTCTAGAGACACTGCTTGGCCTTAATAGCAATGTCAGATCACTTCAGATTTCCTTCTCTAAAAGATCCATTCCCTATGAGCTCAATGCCTTCTTTTATGAATTTCCTTAATCAAATACTGTCTATTAAGTTTGACATTTTCCCAAACATATGTAACTTCCATGGTAATTAGAAGCATGAGTCACTCCTACTGGCTTTCCAGTGAAAGTTAGAGAGGAGACACGTGCTGCTTCAGAGAGAGATGACCCGTGTAATAGAACTTGAAACCCAGTGTGGAGATCAACTTTGGAATTATACATCTTCATGAAATTTCTGGATTGTACAGATACCAAGTTATGTCACCATTATTCTGTGTCTTTTTTTTATACTTCCTATCTGCTGGGCAGTTTATGAAGTAAGAGGGGTGTTGATTTCAGACAATTAAAAAATTCATATCTTAGTGAGGGCACTTTCTTTAAGGTTTTTTCAGTAAGGTTTATCTAATAGCAAAGGGGCATATGCCTATAAGAAGAATTGTTTTGACTTCTGTAACAGAAATGTGGGATTCACTTTCCCTGGAAAATGGCCAGAAATCAAAACTGAGGCAACATAATTAGCTGACTAAGGAACATATAAAGAAAGGGAGAAGAGTCTTTGCTCTAACTACCTAGGTAAAATAAATACATACATACATACATACATACATACATACATACATGCATATAAAGCCTCCCATATTATTTAAGCAAATATTTGTCACATTTTATGTTCTTTGCTATTAAAAACATATCAACATTACAAATGATAATATTTCACACACATTAATATATGTTAGTGAATATATGTTAGTGAACTGTGGTGATTTTTATAAGGAAAAATAGAAGGTAATGTGAATACATATCTCAAGTATAATTAGAATTTCACTATGCAAAATTGATAAGGACTTATCAGTACCAGCAGAGGAAATGACACATATGAAGGCTAGGATTACACTGGGAAAACAGATTGAAAGACACAAAGAAAACTGAACTTGAAGTCAACTGGTATCATTGGAAGCGTTTCATGACAATAAGAATACATTTAAGTAAAAAAATTCTACTCAAATGATATGGGACTAGGAATTTCAAAGCTAAGAGAAAAATTCAAGTGTAGGAAAATAGTCAACCTTCATCACAAGTAAAAGTTCTGGCAGAAGGTAGAAGAGAAAAGGCCATTCCTTTCACCACCACCCTCTTTGATTGATTGAAACAAATGCCTTTTGTTGTAAGCCACTAAGTTACTCACTGAGTAAATGAAATCCTAAACCTGGCCATGATCTTGGCCTACAATTTCTTGGTCACTAGCAATTTCTAATTTTGTGAACTCAACATCAATAGGAAGTGGAGAATTAAGTAGTGAAGCTGTATCCTTTATATTTTTCCTTTCAGTGAGTCCAAGGTAGATATTGGACAAGAGATTGTCCCAGAAATCAAAACTGAGGCAACATAATTAGCTGACTAAGGAACTCTATAAAGAAAGGGAGAAGAGTCTTTGCTCTAACTACCTAGGTAGAATAAATAAGTACATACATACATACATACATATGTACATACATATTTAAAAGTCTCCCATATTATTTCAGCAAATATTTGTCATATTTTATGTTATTTGCTATTGAAAACATATTAACATATTAACATTACAAATGATCATATTTCACATACATTAATTATATTGGTTAACTGTGGTGATTTTTATAAGAAAAAATAGACAGTAACGTGAACCTTAAGTATCTACCTAAATTAGAATTTCACTGTGCAAAATTGATAAGGTCTCACCAATACCAGCAAAGGAAATGACACATATAAAGACCTGGATTACATTGGGAAAACAAGTCAAAGGACACAAATAAAAGACATTGTGACTTTAAGAAAAAGAGTGAAGAACATGATATAGTCCTGTAGTAAGACCAGAGGTATAGGGAAGAACCAAAAAATAAATAAATAAATAAAACAAAACAGGGGGCTCTTTACCTTCAAAAACAAAGGTATACCTGGAGTAAAATGTGTAGTCAGAATTCTCTGAAGACAAATATATAATTAATTGACAGTAACTCAATCAACAAGATTGCATAGCCATACCCAATTTCATGAAAAATTAACTTAATCAAAATAATCCAAGTATTTTTTTTTTTGAGTTGGAGTCTCACTCTGTCGCCCAGACTGGAGTGCAGTGGCCGCTCCCGGCCACCGCAGCCTAGACCTGCTGGGCTCCAGCGATCCTTTCACCTCAGCCTCGCGAGTAGCTGGAACTACAGGCATGTGCTACCACGCCCGGCTGATTTTTTGATTTATTGTAGAGATGAGGTCTCGCTGCCCAGGCGGGTCTTGAACCCGCGGGCTCAGGCAATCCACTCACCTCAGCCTCCCAAAGGTGCGGGATTACAGGCTGAGCCACCGAGCCCGGCTTCAAGTATTTTTAAAATTAAGAAAATACCAACCCTTCCTTCCTTCCTCCCTCCCTCCCTCCCCCCCCCCTTTCTTTCTTTCAGTTGTGGGGCACAAGTGAAAATCTGCTACATAAGGAGGCAAAGGAAACATTTCTGCTGTGATTACTGCCATTTTCCCCAGGGTCTAGCAGTATCATAGGAAAAATATGTCAGGGATTCCACACTATTGGTTGACTGAGTGAATTAATGACTATACAGTATGATTATGATATTAGCATTTAATCCCACCAATTTAGGATCTATGACTAATGGAAATTTCCTTTTCCTGGTAGCTTCCAAATCTTTTCTTTGTTTTTCTTAGTCTAGATTGACTACTGATCATTTTCTATGTGGTCTAGAATAATCATTCCCTTATACTAAAAGATTTAATACCAACAACAGATTTTTTTCATGTGTCTACATGCAAGCATTCTAAGTTCAAGACTTTATTTAAAAAAATTTCAATCAACACTTTTATGAATAGAGACTAGAAAACTTTAAAATTACAAATAGTTTAATTCTCCTTTCAAACATCCTCTATAAGTAATGAATAGAGTTGCTGGCATCTTTTGAATGGCAACTTATTTGTACTATGTCACTAATATTTATATTTTTGAGTATCAGGGAATGGAGAGGGTCTGTATCTTTAGTAGGAAGAGAATAAAGAACTCAATTTTGAACTAAAACAAAAGCTCCTCAATCTTTAGAGTGGATAATACCTCTAGGTGAATTCTCTGAAGCATCATTTTGTATTGCAATTTTCTCAACATGTTGACATCAAATAGCACAAAAATACAATAAAAAGTATAAAAACTATTGATTCACTTTAAAAGCAAATCTTTCAGGTTTGACAAAGAACAAACTAGATATTCTGAAAAATAAAAGCAATCATTGCAAAATAATCAATAAATGAGTAAAAAAGTCAATTATACTTAAAAATAGAACAAATAAACTAGATGAAGAATATGCATAAATTACAAATAGAGCATAGAGAGATAATGAGAAGAAAAATATGAAATTGTTCTAGAAAACTGAGGAGAAAGGGATTATCATTAACTTATTCTATGAAACCAATATTACCCTAATACCAAAACCAGGCATATTCACATCAAATTTTTTAAAAGTTCAGACTAGTATCCCTGATGAACATATATGTAAATATCCTCAAGAAAATACTTGTACATTGAATCCAATAACACATTAAAAAGATAATATACCATGATTAGTGGGTTTTATACCAGGGATACAAGGAAGAGTCATCATAAGCAAATCAATAAATGTGTTACATTACATGAACAAAATTAAGGACAAAGACCATATGATCATCTCTTTAGACACAGAAAAAAGCATGTGATAAAATTCAGCATCCCTTTATAATAACAACTCTCAACAAATTAGGCATAAAAGGAAAATGCCTAAAAAAAATAAAAAGACAAATATCATAAACCCACAACCAACACACAAGCTTCTTGGGGGTGACTAAATTTCTTGATTACTTAAATTTCTGATGTAGGATTTTATCAAATGTTTTTTCTGCGTCTATGAAGACAGTCATATGGCTTCTGGTTTTACACCAGTTTATATGGTGAATTACATTTATTTATTTGTGTATGTAGACCCAGACTTGTATTTTGGCAATGAAGCTCACCTGTTCATGATGGATGATCCTTGAAATGTGTTTTTGTATGCATTTTACAATAAACTAGTTTAGAATTTTTGCATCTAAGTTCATCAGAAAAAGTGGCCTAATGTTTTCTTTCATTGTTGGGTCTATGCCATTTGGGGGTATCAGAATGATATTGGCTTTATAGAATGAACAAGAAGAATTTCATCCTTCTTGATTGCTTAGAATACTTTCAGTAGGGTTTCAGCCCTTCCTTGTACGTCTTGTGGAATTCAACTGAGAAATCATCTGTCCCAGGGCTTTTTTTTTTTTTGGCAGGAAGCTTTCTTATTACTGAGTGGATTTCTTGGGTCTATTTAGGGTTTCAATTTCTTCCTGTTTTAACCTTAGGAGGTTATGTGATGCCAAGAATTAATAATTAATTCCTCCATAATTTTCTAGTTTATTCACACACACATGTTCATAGTAATCTCTGATAATTTCTTGTATTTCATCAGCATCATTTCAAATTGTGCTTATTATAATTCTCTCTCTCTCTCTCTCTCTCACTCTCTCTCTCTCTCTCTCTCTCTCTCTCTCTCTCTCTCTCTCTCTCTCTCCACCCTAATCTGGCTAGGAGTGTGACAATCATATTTACCCTTTCTAAGAACCAGCTTTTCATCTCATTGATCATGTGTATGACTTTTTTTGTCTCTATTTCATTTAGCTGTGACTTTATTTCACTGATTTCCATCTTTCTACTATTCTGGGACTGAATTGCTCTTGTCTTCCAGTTCCCTTCGGTGGAATGTTACACTGATTACTTGAGATCCCTCTATTTTTTTGACATGTGCATGTCATGCTATAAAGTTCTCTCTCAGCATCAGTTTCATGGTATCACAGAAGTTTTGGTGTGTTGTGTCTCTGTTTTCCTTTGTTTATAGGAATCTTTTTATTTTTGCCTTGAATTCTTTAACCCCCAAATCATTCAGAAGCATGTTATTTAATTTCCATGTATTTGTATGTTTGGGAGATTCCCTGTGGGTGATGATGATTTTTTTTTATGCTGTTGTGGTCTGATAAGATGTTTGATATGATTCTGACCTTTTGAAATTTGTCCACTCTTAATTTATGTTGGAGTATGTGGTCAATCTTGGAGTATGCCCTGTGTACTGATAGGAACCTATATTCTGTAATTGTTGGGTGAAGTGCTCTGTAGATGTCTATTATATTCAATAGGTCTAGTGTTGAGTTAAAGTATTTTCTTGTTAGTTCTTTGCCTCAATAATCTATCTATGGCTGTTAGCAGGATATTAAGGTTTCTAACTGTAATTGTATAGCTGCCCATGTCCTCTCTTCGTTTAATTAGCAAATGGTTTATAAATCTGAGTGTTCCTATGTTGGGTGCATATGTATTAAAGATGGATATTTCTTGCTGGTGGATTGAGTTTTTTTTATCATTATGTGGTCTCTTTTTTAACTTTTATTGGTTTAAAGTCTGTTTTGTCTAATATCAGAATAGCTACATCTGCTTATTTTTTGTTTTCCGTTTTCTTGGAAGATCTTTCTACAGCCCTTTACCTTGAGGCTGTGGGTGTCATGTGAAGTGAGATGGGTTTCCTGAAGGCAGAAGAAGGATGGATCATACTTCATTAGCCAATTTGCTGCTCTATGCCTTTTAAGTAGTGCATTCAGTCCATTCGTGTTTAAGTAAATTATTGATATAGAGAGGGATGTTGTTTCTGTCATATTGCTTTTAATAGGCTGCTTTGCTTTTTAGGTGTGTGGCTGATTTGTGTAGTTTGTAAGCTCTGTGCTAGGTATGCCTTTGCAGTGGGTGGAACTGGCCTTTCATTTTTGTACTTGAAATTTCTCAAACATCTCCTAAAGAATTGGTCTGGAGGTGGCACATTATCTTAGGGACCAGATGTCTGGGAAGGATTTTAATTCTTCTTCAAACCTAGTTTGATAAGGTAGGATATTCTAGGCTGTAATTGTTTTTCTTTAAGAAAGTTAACAAGGAGGCTCAAGTGCCTTCTGGCTTATAGAGCTTCTGCTGAGAAATCTGCTGCAATTCTGATGAGTCTTTCTTGGTAGGTGGTATGTCCCTTCTCACTAGATACCTTTAGAATTTTTTCTTTCATGCTCATCTTGGCAAGATGGATTATTATATGCCTTGGGGATGGTTTTCCTGTGTAATATCTCACACACAAAAAAAATCACTGAATCTCTTGAATCTGCCTGGCTGCCTTTCTGATGAGATAGGGGAAATTTTCTTGGATAACATCTTGGAAAGTTTGTTTCACGGTATTTTTATTTTCCTCTTCTCTCTCAGGGATGCCAATCAACCATAGATTTGGTCTCTTTAGATAATTCCAAACCTCTCCTAGGCTTTACTCATTCTTCCTAAGTCTTTTTCCCTTGTTTTTATTGTACTGGGTTAGGTCAATAGCTCAATCCTCAAGCTCTTAGGTTCTCTCCTCTGCCCTGGTTGATTCTGCTGCTTAGGCGTGTCATTGTGCTTTGAAATTTCAGGAGAGAATTCTTCATTTCCTGAAGTTCAGTTTGTTTTTTTCTTAGAACAGCGAGCTTTGTTTTCACTTTCTGCACTTTTTTTATGTGGCCTGGATGATTTGTTTATCCACTTTCTGGTGGATTTCACTGAGTATCTTTGCCATCTACAGTCTAAGTTCGATGTCTCTATGTTTGTCATCAGGGACAAGACATTCTGAATAAGTTCTATTGCTTGGAATCTGGAAAGCCCTTTTGTGGTTGCCAGCTTCTTAAGGCTTCGAGGATTGTTGATGTTTTTCACTGGTTCTTCCTCATCTGTACGGGCAGATTTTTTGTTTGTTTGTTTGACTTCCCTTTTCTGGTCCTCCTGTGGAGGGGGGTGGCAGTAGTTGCAAGAAGGGTGATGAACTGGGAAAATACTGGTATCGCTTCACTGGTAAAGTCTGGCAGGAATGAGGCAAGTCCTTTCCTCTAATTCACAGGCTTTTCTCTCCTTCTGGCATAGATGTTAGGGGCTCTGGTTGGAGCTCCAGCTACCTCTTCCTCAGGTCTTTTGTCTATTCAGCAGGGCTATATGTGTCCAGGTGGTTCTACTCTAGCTCATGTGCTCTTGGTGTCAGAGTGGTCTCCATGCCATGTGGGCAAAAAGGACTGCCCCTTTTGCCAAGGTGTAGTAGAGAAGCAGTAGGGAGTTGTTATTTCTCCCTCAGTCTACAGGTGGGCAGGGCCACTACCAGTGTTGTATTGTTTAGAGGACTCCCCCACCTCTTAGTTTTTACCATGCTCTGTGGAAGGAGCTATCACAGCAATGGTGATCCCCTAAGGGCAAGTAGCATCTGCAGCCATGACCTGGATTTTCAATGGCTGCTAGTGCTGGAGAAGCAACCTTGGAGAAGCAGTTGTTGGGTGCTAGGGAGAAAGAGAGTGGGGGGGCACCCACGTTGCACAGAAAACCCTGCAGCGTGTTTCCAACTGAGCTCCTTTGTAGGGAGGGGTAGTTTCTGTGCTGGGCTTTCTGAAAACTGGGGTTCCCCAGGCTCCATGTGGCTCCTATCTGTGCCTCTGTCTCTGTTTAGGGCAGCCCTCTGTGCCCACTTGTGTGGGAGGATTGGGTTGTGGACTGTCCCTCCCTTGGTTGAGACTGCAGATGCTTGTATGAGGTTTGTCAAAAAGAAAAGCTGTCATTTTCACTAAAATCTATTATCTCCAAAGGTGCTCTCCTGACCTTGTGTCAGAGTGCTTCTAGGGTGTATAGGGCATGAAACTGTCCCTCCTCTGTGTCCCCAGGTGACCATCTGATTGATCTCAGTTTGGGTTTTTAGGTCAACCCTCAAAGCCCTAGGCTGGCTCCTCCATGTAAGTTTCTTTGCTAAGAATGGCAATTGTGTGGTCATCAGTTGGCCAACTTGGCCCTCCCCTAATAAAAAGTTAAATAAATGAAACAAACTGTCAAAAACCATAGAAAAAATTAACACAAATGAAATATATAAAACTTTGGAAAGGTTGGTGAATACAAAAATTGAACTTTCAAGTAATTAACCTAAGAATAAAAATATAATGTAATAGAACATAAAGTTGGCTTTCAAAAATTGAAAGAGAATACTAAAAAACTTTAATATGTAATAAATTTAAAAACATAAGTGCAAAAAAAGTTTACTAAAATTTACCCAAAAAAATGCTCAAAAGAAAACTTTAACAGACAAAACAAAAGTAAGCCATTAAAGAAAATAAATCCATGTAGATCAATTTCAACCAAGGAGAAACAAAAACCATCTTTGCCTATCTACTTTAAATAAACAAACAAAAAGACAAAATATCTGGAACAATTATTTTCAAAACAATGAATATCAGTCAACAAAAGAGCATGAGCCATCAGAGAAATCTGAGAAAGAAATAAGATTAATCCTAAGATTTTCCCACCTTACTCTTTTAATTAAATCCATGTCCAGGATTTAATTCAGAAAAAGGCAACCCAAGTGAAGCCTGGCAAACTCCCCGAGTTGAGAAGAAAGAGGGAAAATCTAGGGTGATCAAGATGACTTGGCATCCCAAGACAGAGTACTAGAAAGAAGAGAGCCATACAGATTATCCTTGAGTATTGAACACAGCATTTATCATTATGTGTGTGAGGAAACTACTT
The DNA here is from genome assembly GCA_027257055.1 of Cephalopachus bancanus. NCBI lineage: Eukaryota > Metazoa > Chordata > Mammalia > Primates > Tarsiidae > Cephalopachus > Cephalopachus bancanus. The sequence goes on from JAPVLO010000326.1 coordinate 2,040,181, forward strand.
GAGGCATGGAAAAGACAATACAAAATTATTAGAGGAAATAGTATTCGGTATACACAGAGTACAGAAGCATTGTCTGGATTTTCCCCATCAAATTTATCGGGAAACCTCACAACTTATAGGGCACCGGGTAGGGAGTCAGGGGAGATTTACCTCAATAGTGGGACATAATTGGGCCTAGACTAAATGCTGCTCTGTCTCCACCTAACAAATCTCCAAAGCAAAAAATGAAAGGATCAAATTTTTTACAAATATCTCAACTGTTTCAAAACAAAGCTCGGAATTTTTTTTTTAATAGCCAGCACCCAACAATGTAAAATACACAACATATGGAATTTTATCAGAGTATCAGAAAAAAAACAGGTAAATATGACCCAAGTGGGAAAAATATAAATCCATAAAATCTATCCAAGAAAACTGACAGAGAGGTTAGAATTCTCAGACAAGAATAATTGTGCTCCATATGCTCAAAAAAGTTAAGAAGACGCCTCAGAGAAATAAAAAGAAAATTATACTTCCAGAGACAAAAAAGTATATCTTAGAGATTAAAACTTACTGAATAAGGTATGTTCTGCCCATGCCTAGTCTGTTGAGAGTTTTTTAATTATGAAAGGATGCTGAATTTTTTTAACCTCAATAAAGGCCATATATGACAAATTCTCAGTTAACATTATACTTAATGGGGAAAAGCTGAAAGCCTCTTTAAAAATTGGAAGATGATAAGAATGCCCACTTTCACCACTCTTATTCAACATGATACTGGAAGCTCTAGCCAGACCAATAAGGCAAAAGAAAAAAATAAGAAGCATCAAAATTGGAAAAGAGGAAGACGCAATTTCTCTCTTTACATGTAACATATTCTTATATCAGAAAAACTAAAGACTCCAGCAAAAAACTCTTGACCCTGATAAATTTAGTAAAGTTGCAGTATCCAAAATTTTTCAACTACAAGATCCTGCTACATACAAAAATTGGTAGCATTTCTGTACACCAACAATGAAATATCTGGGGAAAAAAATTAAAAAGGCAGTTCCATTTACAACAGAAAAAAAAAAAGCCTAGAGAATTGAAGAGAACACAAAACCAAATGGAGATATTTCATGCTTATAGATACCCAAAGCAATTACAGATTCAGTGCAATCCTTATCAAAATATCAATGTCATTTTTCACAAATTATAAAAGCAATCTTAATATTTGCATGGAAACAAAAGAAAGCCAAAACATCAATGTGATGCTGAGGAGGAAACAAAAAAGCTGCAGGCATCTCGTGCCCTGACTTCAAAATATATTACAAAGTTATAATAACTAGAACAGCAAGGTACTGTTACAAAAACAGGTAACTGGACCAATGAAACAGAATAGAGAACCCAGAAATAAATCCACATATTTATAGCTAACTAATTATTAATAGAAATGTGTGAATATACATTGGTGAAAGAACAGCCTCTTCTACAAATGGTGCTGGAAAAATTGGATACCCATATGCAAAAGAATAAAACTGGACCCCTGTCTTTGCCCTATAAAAAAATCAACTCAGGAGAAAGAGAAGATGGAAACTGAGTCAGTCAAACTATGCGAGTCCCAGTGTGAGTGAGTGAGTGTATGGAAAATTTTGTGTACGTATCAGTGAGTGAGTGGGCATGTGAGTTGCTGGCTAAGTGAGGGCTAGGGAGTGAGTGGCCAGAGCTCTCCTGGTGAAACAGCTGGTGCCACAGCTGCTCGGTTTGGACCCTAGTGATTCCTGGGGAGCAGAAGCCAAACACCATTTTTTTAATATCAACCAGATCCTCCTGGGAAGATACTGAGAGAGACTGACTAAGTAGTGTTCTCCTGGTGAAACAGCTGGTGCTGCAGCTGCTCTGCATGGTCCCTAGTGCTTCTTGAGTCACAGAAGCTGAGCGTCATTGTTTTTTACCTGAAAAAAGTCTTTCTGGGAAGAAGCAGCAGGGAAAGACTCCTGGCTCCAGGTCCTGCTTCACCACTGCAGTGTGAGAGACTGTCAGCTCCAGGCTCTGCCTCACCACTGCATTGCCTGGTTCAACACTAACAGCAAGGGCTATGAAGGGAGCCCAGAGGCAGAGTCCCACTGGAGAAAATGAAAGAGGCACCCTGCCACCATCTTGAAAACAGGGCAGGAAAGTTCTCTGACTTGCTGACTTGCTCACCACAGAGCAACAGACCTGATCTCTGTGATCAGAGGATCAACTAGTCAGGGTTTGATTGTGACCCAGAGGGAATATCCTGAAAGCACAAATTTCGGAGGTACTCAGGTGCCCCACCTCCTACCCTGATTCAGCCATGGGACAAAGGGTGTGGCCAGAAAAAGGTAAGGAAAATCTCCAGAGAGATCAGTGGTGAGTCTGGGACTAACCCAATGCCCTTCCTCCCCAGCAATCCCTAAACATCAGACCCACATGGCTGGGACACGACTAAGAGGGAAAAACCCAGACAAAGCCTGGATATCAGTTGCAATAGGAGGACTCCACTCCAAGATAGGCTTGGTTGGGGCACCCCTGCCTCCCCACTGTGAGTACATAAGGAAGAGACAATCCCTTACCACCCAACCAGAGGGGATTCTAACCAAACAAGAGTGAGAGGGGAGGACTGCAGCCCCACCCATCCTTACTGCACCCCCTCCTTCTCATGTCCAGGCAATTAGGATATAGTGAATGAGGCAGAAGCTCTGCAGGAGACAGCAGAGAGCAGATGAGAGGAACAATTACAGAATCTGTCACAAGAGGGCAGAGTTCTATTTGTTTATTTGTTTGTTTTTGAGCTGAACTGTCACTCTGTCACCCATGCTGGAGTGCAACGGCACACTCACAGCCACCCCAACATCAACCTGCTGGGCTCAGGTGATCCTTCTGCCTCAGCCTTCCAAGTACCTAGTCTACAGGTGAGCACCACCATGCTCAGCTAATTTTTTGATGAATTGTAGAGATGAGGTCTTGTCAAGTTGTCCAGGCTGTTCTTGGACTTGTGGGTTAAAGTAATCTTCTCACCTCAGCCTCTCAAAGTGCTGGGATTTCAGACGTGAGCCACTGCACCCAGTTTAATTTTTTTGCCTGTTTTGTTTGTTAGTTTTGCTAATTTATTTTTCCTTTGTGCATGAATGTGTATGTGAGAGTTTGAGCTGCATCTGCCTCCTCTTTTTTTTTCTTTTTCTCTTTCTTCTTTTGTTATTTGTTTTCTGATTATATATATAATTGAGTGTTCATCTTTCAGTATTTTCTTTTATGCTGTTGGTTTGTTTTTGGTCTTTTGTTCTCATCTTTTTTTTAACTTAAAGTGTGTGTGAATACATGTGTGAAGGTTCGATCTGAATTCCATTTTTTTTCCTTTCTTCTTTGTTGTTGTCTTTTTGTCCATTCTTTCTCTTTCCCTTCTCCATTCAGTTTGTGCTGAGTGTGTGTGTGTGTGTGCACGCGCACTTGGTTTCCTGGTTTTTTATTGTTCTTTTTTTGTTTTGTTTTGCTTCGTTGTTATTCCAGTTTGTTTGGGGTATGTGTGTGTGGCTATGTGTGTATGCTCAATTGTTTTTTGCTTTGGTTTCTCTTTTCAATGTTCTGTGTTTTTTATTTTTCTTTTTTTGTCCATCTCATTTCATTCTGCTTTTCTCAGTTCTCCTCATTGCTGTTAGTATATCTTGGACTCAGGGTACACATACATACCCAATGCATTGTCATATAGAGTGGTGGTGAGGAATGTCTCAGGGAGCCCATACCACAATCAGTGAACATTGTGATTTGCAAGTAGTTTCTGAATCCTATCCCCTCTCCTATACCTTATTTGACTCTCAAAACTATACAAGATAGCAAAATTTCCCACCCACAGTCCTGTTTCAAAATAGAACAAATCCCAAATCCAGAGCCCAGTTCATGGAAGAATAGACGGTTGAACAAAGATTAGAAGTGAGAGTCTCTTCCACTGCCACTGAATAATGGAACTAAAGAGAAAAGAAAGAGATCTGTCACAAATGAGGAAAAACCAATGGAAGACCACAGGTAATTTCAAGTGTAACAAAGACAAAACTCCTGAAAAATCAGCCCTCAGAACTCAAACAATGGATGTCATCAACGACTAGCCCCAGAATATGACAGGGATTCAGGAATGGATGAAAAGAATGAATAAGACTCAAAAAAGACAAAATGCAACACTGAAAGAAATTGTAACAGAGATTTTGGCCATAAAAATATTTCATCCAGCCGGGCTCGGTGGCTCAAGTCTGTAATCCCACGCTTTTGGGAGGCTGAGGTGAGTGGATTGCCTGAGCCGCAGGTTCGAGACCCGCCTGGGCAGTGAGACCTCATCTCTACAATAAATCAAAAAATCAGCTGGGCATGGTAGCACATGCCTGTAATTTCGGCTACTTGGAAGGCTGAGGCGGAAGGATCACCGGAACCCAGCAGGTCAAGGCTGCGGTGGCCGGGAGCGGCCACTGCACTCCAGTCTGGGTGACCGAGTGAGACTCCAACTCAAAAAAAAAAAAAATTTATTCAGTAAATAAATAGCAAGATGACAAGCATGGAAAGCAGAATTAATGTAGCAGAAGAAAGAATCTCAGTACTTGAAGACCAGAACATGGAATTAACCCAATCTGTAAAAACATAGAAAAAACTCATAAAGAAAGAACAAAGCCTACAATACATGTGTGATTATATCAAGAGGCCAAACCTATGCCTGATTGATATCCCAGAAAAAGAAAGGGAGCAAGTATTCCAGGATATTATCCAAGATAACTTTACCATCTCACCAGAGGTGTGACCAGTCAAATACAAGAGATACAGAGAGAACCCCCACAAGACAACAAATGAGAAGGCCAACCCCTAGACACACAGTAATTCTCCTACCCAAATTAGGCACCAAAGAAAAAAATCCTAAAGGCAGCAAGAGAAAGGTCAAACTACCTACCAGGGAAAACTAGTCAGAATAGAAGCACACCTATTGGCAGAAACATTACAAGCAAGAAGGGACTGGAGTCCAATATTCAAAGTCCTCAAAGATAAACAATTTCATCCCAGAATTTCCTACCCAGTCAAGATCAGCTTCATCAGTGATAGAGAATTAAAATCTTTCCCAGGCATCCAAGCCCATAGAGATTATGCAACTTCTAGATCAGTTCTACAGGAGATGCTTAAAACAGTATTAAGCACTGGAGGAAAAAAATAAAGAAGGACCACACACTTCCCAAGAGAACAGCAGATCACAGAATCAACAGAAAATATATCATAACAACAAACTTGAAAACACACACATACATCAACCACAAATCTAAAAAAAACAAGCAAAAAAAAAGCTTTATAAGAACCTCATGGCAGGGATAAACAATCACATTTCAATAATCAGTCTGAATGCAAATGGACTAAATGCACCACTGAAAAGACACAGAATGGCAAAGTGGATAAGTAACCATGCCCCAATTATTTGCTGCATCCAGGAAACTCATCTCACCACAAGGGAAGCACACAGACTCAAAGTTAGAGGGTGAAAGATGAGCTTCCAGGCAAATGAATCACAAAAGAAGGCAGGAGACATGATCTGAATATCAGACAAAACAACTTTTAAGCTATCAAAACTTTAAAAAGATACAAAAGGACACTAAATATTGATAAAATGTTCAATCCATCAACAAGAAATATCCATCCTAAACATATTTGCACCCAACACAGAAGCACCAGCATTTATGAAACAACTACTAAGCAAACTAAAAAAGATATTGACTCTAACACTACTATAGTTGGGGAATTAAAATACCCCACTAACAGCCCTAGATAGATCATTGAGACAAAAAAAAATTGACAAGGAGATTCAGAACCTCAACTTGACACTTGACCAAATGGAGTTCATAGATACCTAAAGAATATTCCACCCAACAATCAGAGAATATACATTATATACACCACCTCATGGAACATACTCCAGATCAATCACAACCTTGGCCACAAATCAAGCATAAACAATTCCATAAGATTGAAATATTGTCATGCACTTTCTCAAATCACAGTGGAATAAAAATAAATATCAACACCAACAAAATTTCCCCAAAGCCCACAAAGACATGGACACTAACAGCATGAAGCTGAATAACTACTGGGTCAATATCAAAATCAAAACAGAAATTAAAAGATTCCTGGGAACAAATAAAAATGTAGAAACATCTTACCAAAATCTCTGGGATGCCATGTAAACAGTTCTAAGAGGGGAATTTATATCTCTACAAACACACATTAAAGAAATGGAAAGATCACAAGTTAACAGCCTAACAAATTACTTAAGAGAGCTGGAAAGACAGGACCACCAAAACCCTAACTTTAGCAGAAGATCACCAAAGAGCCCAATATGGGACATAGAGGACAAAAATATTGTAGAAAACACATCAACAAAACAAAACATAGACTCTTTGAAAGGATTAGCAAGATTGATGAACTCCTAGCCAAAATGACCAACAAGAAGAGAGAAAAAGTTCCAGTAAGCGCAATCAGAAATACAAAAGATCAAATCACAACTGACCCCAAAGAAATACAGAAGATTATCAGAGATTACTATGCACACATGTATGGAAACAAATTGATAACTTAAATGAAATGGAGGACTTCTGACAACACACAACCTCCAAAGGTTGAAAAAAGAAGACATTGAGACACTAAATAGACCAGTAACAATCCAGGAAATTGACTCTGTTATAAGAAACTACCTACCAAAAAAAAGCTCTGGTCCTGACAGCTTTCCAGTATAATTCTGCAAAACATACAAGGAGGAGTTGATACCAATCCTACTGAAAGTATTCCAGGTAATTGAGAAAGATGGAATTCTCCCCAAATTATTTTATGAAGCTAACATCACACTGATACCCAAACCGGGTAAAGATCCAACAAAAAAAAGAGAGAGAGAAATACAGGTTAATATCCTTTATGAGCATAGATGCAAAAATCGTCAACAAGATTCTAGCAAATTGGATCTAACAGTACATCTCAAAAATCATCCACCATGACCAAGTAGGCTTCATTCTCAGGATGCAGGGTTGGTTCAACATCCGCAAGACCAAAAATGTAATTGAATACATCAACAGACGTAAAAGCAAATCCACATGATTATACCATTAGATGTAGAAATTTTTTTTGCTAAAATCCAGCGTTCCTTCTTGATAAAAACCCTCAAACACCTTAGTATAGAAGAAATATACCTCAAAATAGTAAGCACCATCTACAATAAACTAACAGCTAGCATTGCTAAATGGACAGCAACTGGAAACATTTCCTCTGAAAACTAGAAGAAGACAAGGCTGCCACTCTCACCCCTCTTGTCCAACATTGTGTTGGAAGTCCTAGCTAGAGTAATTAGATAAGAGAAGGAAATTGGGGGTATCCAAATAGAAAAGAGAAAGTTAAGTTATCCCTCTTTGCCGATGATATGATCCTATACCTCAAAAATCCAAGAGGATCTGTCAAAAACCTGCTTGCACTGATAAAGGACTTTGGCAAAGTCTCAGGGTACAAAATAAATGTGCAAAAGACAGCTGCATTCCTATACATCAACAACAAGCAGGAGGAGAACCAAATAAAAAGCACAATACCATTCACAATAACCACCAAAAAATGAAATTCCTCGGCGTCTTCCTAACCAGAAAAGAGAGAGACCTTTACAATGAGAACTCAAAACACTACTCAAAGAAATCAAAGAAGACACAAACAAATGGAAAAATATTCCATGCTCATGGATAGGAAGAATCAACATTGTTAAGATGTCATCCTACTAAAGGCAATCTACAGATTCAATGCAATACCTATTAAATTACCAACATCATTCTTCTCAGACCTGGAAATGACAATACAGAAAACCATATGGAAACATAAACAACCACAAATAGCCAAAACAATCTTCAGTAAAAGAAACAAAACAGGAGGTATAACACTTTCAGACTTCAAACTTTACTATAAGACTATAATAATCAAAACAGCCATGTATTAGTACCAGAATATGCATATGGACCAATGGAATGAAATAGAGATTCTGAAAGCAAAACCTAAATTTCTCAATCAACTCATCTTTGACAAAGTCTCCACCAACAACCACTGGGGGGAGGAGAACCTATTCAGTAAATGGTGCTGGGAAAACTGGCTGATTACATACAGAAGATTGAAACAGGAGCCCTACCTATCATAATACACAATAATCAACTCTAAATGGATCAAATGCCTAAAAGTAAAACCTCAAACTTAGAAAATGCAGGAGACACCGTTGCAGAAATTGGAACTAGCAACCAATTCCTGATCAAAATTCCAAGTGTCCATACTGTAAGAGATAAGGCAGATAAAAGAGAACTCATCAAACTGACAAGCTTCTGCAAAGCAAAAGAAACCATCAAAAGGGCAGGGAGACAGCTCACAGAATGGGAAAAAATATTTGCCAACTGTATATTTGACAAAGGCCTAACATCTGGGATCTATAAGGAACTCAAATATACCAAAAGAAAAAAAAACAGCCCCATTCAAAAGTGGGCAAAAGACATGAATAGACACTTCTCAAAAGAAGACATATGGGCAGTCAACAGATACATGAAAAAATGCTCAGCCTCACTAATCATCAGAGAAATGCAAATCAGAACCACACTGAGATACCACCTAATTCCAGTAAGAATGGTCATCATTAATAAAACCAATAACAACAGATGCTGGCAAGGATATAGAATAAAATTTATGCTTCTACACTGCTGGTAAGAATACAACCCAGTGTAACCTCTTTGGAAAACAGTCTGGCGATTTCTGAAAGAACTAGAAATTGACCTTCCATACGGTCCAGCAATCCCCCTATTGGGAATATACCCAAAGGAACTCAAATCATTCTACAAAAAAGATACCTGCATATTCATGTCTATTGCAGTACTATTCACAATAGCAAAAACATGGAAGCAACTGTGCTGCCCATTGAAACTGGACTGAATTTTTTAAATGTGGTACATATACACAGTGGACTATTATGCAGCCATAAAGAAAGACAAGTATATGGACTTCACAGCAACTTGGTTGGATTTAAAGTCTATAATTCTCAGTGATCTATCTCAGAAACAAAGAACAGAGTAGCATATGTTCTTACTCATAAGCAAGCCTTGAACAATTATAATAATACTATAAGAAAGGAATTGGCAGTAGTGGGAAACTGCAGGGAAGGGGAATGGAATTGGCAGTTGAGAGAAACTGCCGGGGGAGACAGGGGGCACACTTCATTAACAAGCATACCTGCATGATGAACTTTTGTATACCTAACCCTGAACTGTTCCCACATCATTAAAATTAAAATTAATTAAAAAACCAGCCTAATATGGGTTAAAGACTTAAAAGCAAGGCCCAAAACTGTAAAACTAACTACTAGAACAAAACATAGAGGACATACTTCAGAACATTGGTCTAGGCAAAGATATTATGATTAAGGTCTCAAAAGCATAGGAAACAAAAACAAAAATAAATAAATGAGACTACATTAAGCTAAAAATCTTCTGCACAGCAAACAACCAGCAGAGTGAAGAAAGAGAATATATTTACATACTGCAAATCTGACCAGAGACTTATATTTAGAAACCACAATAAACTTAAAGAGCTCAACAGTAATAACAACAACAACAAAATAATAATAATAATAATAATCCCATTAAACATTGAGCAAAGGCCTGAATAGACATTTCTCAAAAGAAGACATATAAATGACCAACACATAGATTTTTAAAAATACTCCATATTACTAATTATCAGGGAAATGCAAATAAAAACCACATTGAAGTATCATCCTGTCCCAGTTAGAATGGCATTATTAAAAAGACAAACAAAAAAAAAGTTGGTGAAGATGTAGAGGAAAGGGAACTCCTATACACTTGTGAGTGGGAATGTACACTAGTATAGCCACTATGGAAAACAGCATGAAGATTTCTCAAAAAACTAAAAATAGAATTACCATTTGATCCAGCAAACTCACTACTGGATATCTACCCAAGGAAAAGAAACAAATATACCAAAGGATTACCTGGACTTGCATGTTTATTGCAGCACTATTAACAAAAGTCAAGATATTAAATCAACTTAAGTATCATCAGTGAACAAATGAACAAAGAAAATGTGTATATACACACAATATAATACTAGTCAGTCATGAAAAAAAATTTTTTTTAGTTGGAATCTCACTCTTATTGCCCAGGCTGGAGTGCAGTGGCATGCTCACAGCCACTGCAGCCTCAACCTGCTGGGCTTAGGCAATTCTTCTGCCTCAGCCTTCCAAGTAACTGGAACTAACTAGTTTTGTTTTTGTTTTGTTTTGTTTGTTTTGTTTTGTTTTGGTCAAGACAAGGTCTCACCAAGTTGCTCAGGCTGGTCTCAAACCCCTGGGCTCAGGAAATCCTCTCATCTCAGCCTCCCAAAGTGCTGGGATTACAGGCTGAGCCACTGTATCCAGCCTAGAAGAATGAAATTATATCATTTTCAGTCATATGGATGGAATTAGAAGTTATGATGTTAAGTGAAATAAGCTAGGCACAAAAAGACATTTGGATGCTCACACTTATATGAGGGAGCCATAAAAGTTAATCTCATGAAGGTAGAGAATACCATGATAGATACAGAGACTGGGAGTGTGTTCATGGGGGAGTAGGGTGGAGAAGGGAACAAAGAGAGACTGGTTAATAGGTAAAAATAGAAGAAATAAATTCTAATGTTTGAAAGCAGAGGATGACAATAGGTAACAACAATGTATTGTATATTTCAAAATAACTAGAAGAGAGGACTTGAAATGTTCCCAACACACAGAAATGATAAATTCTCAAGGTGATGGATATACTAAGTACCTTTACTTGATCATTACACATTCTATACATGTAAAAAATATGATAGGTACCTCATACATATATACAAATGTTATATATCAATAAATAAATGCACTGAATGAGATTAACAAATGAGCTTGAAAACATTGTAACTATCCAAATGATGCACAGAAAAGAAAATAATAATATTTCAAAAATGAGAAAAGTGTCAATGACTTCTGAAACAATTTCAAGTGACATAACATACGTATCCAATATCCCTGCAAAAGAAGGGAAGTGACACCAAAAAAATAGTTAAAGAAACAATGGTCAAAACATTTTAAATTTTAATAAAAACTATAAACTCATAAATCAAAGAAGCACAATCAACCCCAAGCACAGGAACCATGTGGAAAACTACATCACGACTTATCATAATTAAAGTGATCAATACCAGTGATAAAGAGAAAATCTTAAAAGTAGCTGAAGAAATAGGAACCTTACATAAAACAAGTAAGAATCACAGCAGATTTCATGTCTGTAAACAATAAAAGCAAGAAGACAGTGTAGCGACATCTTTTAAGTACTGAAAGTAAAAACTCCAAACTTAGAGTATCGTACCTAATAAAAACATCTTTTAAAAAGAGCATACAAAAGTTAAAATAATTCATCATAATAAGATCCAAATGATAAGAAATATTACAAAAAGTTCTTAAGGCAGATGAAAAATGATATCCTATGAATATATAGAGATACTCAAAGGAATAAACTATCTTAGTTACATAGGTAAATGTCTGTTGCAACATAAGAATAAAATGTAACATATTCTTTAAAGTTGATTATGTATAATTAAAATACAAACTAAGGTTACAGAAAGTAGATCTATGGTTCTCTGGGGCCCAGGGTGAGATAAAAATTTGAGGAGCCAGATAGGGAAATTACAAACAGACAAGGGTGAATCTGAGGAGAGGATGGATATTTTCACTATTTTAATTGTGGCCATGGCTTCAAAGATATATCAAAACTTTTTTGGGGGGGGGCAGGAAGGTTTGAGTACCTTTATTATTTCAAATCATAAAAAACAACAACAACAGAAAAAAAATCCTTCCTTAAGCTTTTAATCTCGTCTGAGATACTTGATTATATTCTGAAATAAACAATGGTTGATTTGCCAGTTTTCTTAATAATCATGAGTTATATATGCTTTTAAAACTGAAATAAGAACGTTTTGCCTACTAGCAATATGATTGCCAAATGGATAGTTTTACAGTCAAGGAAAAAATCAAACCAAACAAATTAATAAATAAAGAAGGCTATGAGATGTTTCCAGTAGCTGAAAAAGGTAAAAAACGAAATATAAAGAGACCCTCCCAGGATAAGAAGTTAAAATTTTGAAAACATAAGCACACTGTATTATACAAATGAAGTCGACATAGACTTTTAAAATTAAAATGCAAATGAAAGAAAGTTTTAAAAAATCACTATTACGTGCAGAATCATCAAAACCTTAATTGGGAGAAGAACATTCCTGCATGTATTTAAGTGTTTATTTCTCTGGATTCTCTACAACAATAATGTGAGCCAGGTAAATAATGCTGTTTTCTGCTGTCACAGTGGTGTTGATTTTAGAAATGATAAATGGAAATGGTTATTGCTCATTATTGGGGGCCATAACCAGTGGCTTACATAAGTCTCCCATAATCCTAGATGTGGAAGGCAAAACTGAACTATAGTAATCCTGGCAGGAGTTATGCATGTGGAACTAGAAACTCCATGAATCCAATATTGCAAAATAGATCATCATTACTGAAACAGACATTCTCCCTGAGAAGTCTCCTTTTGGACCTTAAGATTTTTCAAAATTTTTCTTCTGGAATATTCAATTATGTATATGTATGTAATACATATGTCATGATAACTGCTAATAATTAAATTTCACAATCACCTAGGTTGGCAGAAAGGTTTGATTACCATTTCTATTTTAAATCACACATATGCAAATTGCCACTTAGAAAATAATCGCAAATAAAAAAAAAACTTGCAAAGCTAAAATGAACCCTGTGAGAGAGATGATTTGTTCAGATGAGGAACACTGGTCCTCATTTTTCATGTGGCCCTTTCACACCCATTTTAACTTACCAGATTTATTTTATTTTATTTTTTAATTAATTAATTAATTATTATAGAGATGTGGGGTACAATTCAGGGCTAGGTATATAAACATTAATCATGCAGGTACCCTTGTAGATGAGGTATACCCCTCCCTCCTCTAATAGTTTCCCTCAACTGCCAATCCCACCCCCTTCCCTGACTGTTTTCCACTACTGCCGAGCACTTTCTTATAACATTATAATTGTTCAAAGTCCACTTATGAATGAGAACATATGGAACTCAGTTCTTTGTTTCTGTGATAAATCAGAGTATGATCAACTCCAAATCCATCTAAGTTGCTGCAAAGTCCATAATTTGTCCTTCTTTATGCATAATATCCCATTGTGTATATGTACCACGTTTTTTATCCAGTCCAGCTTTGATGGGCAACATGTTTGGTTCCAGGTTTTTGCTATTGTGAATAAAGTTGCAACAAACATAAGTGTGCAGGTATCTTTGTCATAGAATGAGTTGAGTTCCTCCAGGTATATTCCCAATAGGGGAATTGCTGGGACATATGGAAGGTCAATTTCTAGTTCATTCAGAAATCGCCACAGTGTCTTTCAAAGAGGGTGCACTAGTATGCATTCCCACCAGCAGTGTAGAAGTGTTCCTTTTTCTCCACATCCTCGCCAGCATCTGTCATTGTTTGTTTTATTAATAATGGTCATTCTTACAGGGGTTAGGTGGTTTCTTAATGTGGTTTTGATTTGCATTTTCTGATGATGAATGAGACTGAGCACTTTTTCATGTGTCTGTTGGCTGCCTATATATCTTCTTTTGAGAAGTGTCTATTCGTGTCTTTTGCCCACTTTTCAAAGGGGCTGTTTGTTTTTTTCCTTTTGGCACATTTGAGTTCCGTGTAGATCCTAGATACTAGGCCTTTGTCAAGTATACAGTTGGCAAAATTTTTTTCCCATTCTGTAGGCTGTCTCCCTGATCTCTTGATGGTTTCTTTTGCTTTGCAGAAGCTCGTTAATTTGATGAGGTCCCTCTTGTCTATCTTATTTATTAAGGTATTGGCCTTTGGCATTCTGAATAGGAATTTGTTGCCAGTTCCAATTTCCATAAGGGTGTCTCCTGCATTTCCTAAGATTCTTATAGTTTGAAGTTTTACATTTAGATCTTTGATCCATTTAGAGTTAATTTTTGTGTATGGTGATAGGTAGGGGTCCTGTTTCAGCCTTCTGCATGTGATCAGCCAGTTTTCCCAGCATCATTTACTGAATAGGTTTTCCGCTCCCCAGTAGTTTTTGTTGGAGGCTTTGTCAAAGATGAGTTGGTTGAGGAATTGAGGCTTTGCTTCCAGAATCTCTATCCTGTTCCATTGGTCTATGTGCCTGTTTTTATACCAATACCAAGCTGTTTTGAGTACTGTAGCTTTATAGTAGAGTTTGAAGTCTAGAAGTGTGATACCTCCTGCTTTGTTTCTCTTGTTAAGGACTGTTTTGTCTATTCATGGTCATTTATGTTTCCATATGAATTTCTGTATTGTCGTTTCCAGATCTGAGAAGAATGATGTTGGTAATTTAATGGGAATTGTGTTGAATCTGTAGATTGCCTTTGGTAGGATGGACATCTTAACAATGTTGATTCTTCCTATCCATGAGCATGGTATATTTTTCCATTTGTTTGTGTCTTCTTGGATTTCTTTGAGCAGCGTTTTGTAATTCTCATTGAAAAGGTCTTTTACTTCTCTGGTTAGGAAGATGCCGAGGTATTTCTTTTTTTCTTTTCTTTTCTTTTTTCTTTCTTTTTTTTTTTTTTGTGGCTATTGTGAATGGGATTAAGCTTTTTATTTGAGTCTCTGCCTGCTTGTTGTTGTTATATAGAAATGCAACTGACTTTTGCACATTTATTTTGTACCCTGAGACTTTGCCAATGCCCTTTATCAGTGTCAGCAGGTTTTTCACAGATTCTCTTGGATTTTCAAGGTATAGGATCATATCATCAGCAAAAAGGGATAACTTGACTTCCTCTTTTCCTATTTTGATACCCCTGAATTCCAACAACAAATGACATCTAATCGTACAGACACACAAGCTGACCAACCTCCTTAAGATGTACTGTTCCCTTAAACAACCGGGAGGTCTTAGCTCCCAAGTTGGAGGTTAGGCAGAGCTGAGTGGGCGAGTCACTACAGGTTTCTGCCTGGTCACAGGGCTCCAGCTGTTCTCTGGTCCCACTATAGTCAGGGACAAGTTAGGGAAGGTAAAGTGCAATACTGCTGGGCGTTCCTGCTCAGTGTAGTGGTCAGGGTGGCTAGGGGGTGGGGCAGTGTGGTCACCAAGGGAGCCCAGTGCTCCATGGTGTAGGAGCCTTGGATCTCACTGGGCGGTGGAGGCTTGGGGCCTGGTGGGGTGCTTCAGTTAGAGGGGAAGTCCGTAGCTCTGAGGGGCAGGCCCATAGGGACTCTGCCGGCAGCAGCAGCTCAAGGCGGGGTTGGGCACTCCAGCCCAGGAGGAGCACAGAGATCCAAGGCGCTGGCGCTGGGGGCCTGCATGTGTAGAGGTGGCTTTGGGCCTGGTGGGGCACCCCAGGAAGGGATGGTGCCCACAGCTCTGAGGGGCGGGTGCCATGGCCACCCTGGGCAATGGTGGCTTAAGATGGGGTTGGGCACCTCAGCCAGAGCAGGGACCCAGAGCTCCAAAAGGTGGGCAGTGGCAGCGGCTTTGGGCCATGGACAAGGCACTTCAGCCAGGAATGGAGTTGGTATCTCTGCGAGGCAGGCACCTAGAGCATCCCTGGGCGGTGGCAGCTTGAGATGGGGCTGGGCGCCTCACTCAGGGTGGGGACCTAGAACTCCAAGGGGCAGTCAACGGCCATGGCTTTGGGCCACATGTGGGGTGCTTCAGCCGGTGATGGAGCATGTAGTTCCAAGGCATGCGCATGGAGGGCCTCCATGGGCTGCCACAGCCTAAGATGGGGCTGGGTGCCCTGCCAGGGAGGGAGCTGGCAGTGACTGTTATGGGAAAGATCAGTATAGCCAGCAAGGGAGCTCAGATCTACACAAGGCGGTATCTGAGAGCCTCCACAGGTGGAGGCTGGCGACTTGGGGCCGAGTGGGATGGTGCAGCTGCGAAGGGAGCTGGGAGCTCCACACAGCAGGGGCTGAGGCTGCATGGGGCAGAGCAGCAGTGGCAGAGGGGCCATGGTAGCCAGCGGTGCGTGGGACCAAGGGTCTGCAGGCCTCGGACTGGTGCAGCTGGCAGTGGGCAGGAGGTGGGGGGAGAAAAGCAAGAGTCTTTATAGGAATTCACAGTCCCACCTGTGCCATCGCCATCCTACTGGAACTCCTCAAAACTTTTCTAATTTACTAAAATTAAAAGTCTACAAGTGAAGTCACTGTGTTAAAACTTTATAGAAATTCCAGTTTAACTATCAAGTAATAAGTAATCTCTATTTGCTAAATCATTTCAGAAAATAGAAAAGGAGGAAACAATTTCCAAATCATTTAACAAAGCTATTACCTTGAAACCAAACCAGGACAGGATAACATAAGAAAGGAAAAAGTGACAAGTGGGACCTCATCAAATTAACGAACTTTTGCAAAGCAAAAGAAACCATCAAGAGAGCAGGGAGACAGCCCACAGAATGGGAAAAAATATTTGCCAACTGTTTATCTGACAAAGGCCTAACATCTAGGATCTACAAGGAAGTCAAAGCACTCCAAAAGGAAAAAAACAGCCCCTTTAAAAAGTAAGCAAAAGACATGAATAGACACTTCTCAAAAGAAGATATACAGGCAGCCAACAGAC
This sequence comes from Cephalopachus bancanus, assembly GCA_027257055.1. NCBI lineage: Eukaryota > Metazoa > Chordata > Mammalia > Primates > Tarsiidae > Cephalopachus > Cephalopachus bancanus. Next base: position 2,056,874 of record JAPVLO010000326.1, read on the forward strand.
ACATGAAACAGTGCTCAGTCTCACTTATCATCAGAGAAATGCAAATCAAAACCACACTGAGTTACCACCTAACCCCTGTAAGAATGGTCATCATTAATAAAACAAACAACAACAGATGCTGGCAAGGATGTAAAGAAAAAGGAACACTTCTACACTGCTGGGAAAGCAAACTAATACAAACTCTTTGGAAAACAGTGTGGCAATTTCTGAAAGAACTAGAAATTGACCTTCCATATGACCCAACAATTCCCCTGTTGGGAATATACCTGGAGGAACTCAAATTATTCTACAAAGAAGATACCTGCACATGTATGTTTGTTGCAGCTCTATTCACAATAGCAAAAACCTGGGACCAACCATGTTGCCCATCAAAGCTGGACTGAATTTTAAAAATGCGGTACATATACACAATAGAATATAATGCAGCTATAAAGAAGGACAAATATATGGACTTTGCAGCAACTTGGATGAATTTGGAGTCGATCATACTCAGTGATTTATCACAGAAAAAAAGAACAGAGTTCCATATGTTCTCACTCATAAGAGGACCTTGAACAATTATAATGCTATAAGAAAACGATTGGCAGTAGTGGGAAACTGTCGGGGGGAGGGGAGATTGGCAGTTGAGGGAAACTACTAGGGGAGGTAGGGGCATACCTCATCAACAAGGGTACCTGCATGATCAATGTTTATATTCCCAACCCTGAAATGTACTCCACATCTGTATAATAAAAATTAGAAAATAAAAAAAAAGGAAAAAGTGTAACTGACATTTACGGCAGATCCAATACTTTGTCTGTGTGTGCTCTGCTGAGAAAAAGAAGTCTGAGGTCATTCAACAGTACCTCTTATGCAGCTAGATTTACAAGGGCCCCTGAAATCTATTGCTGGATCCAGGGCAGGGACAGATCTCAGCTCCCCACCAACATATGCTATAGCTACTCTACTTTTGAAGTTTACCAATCAAGCAACTGTTTAGAGACAATTTAATTGTAAAGAGCCTTCATACCTAAGTGATCTTTTATTAGCCCAAATGGAGTCCCATGTATTAGAAGGGCCTACCTTCCCCCAACTCCCTCCCAGTTCCTCCCCATTAAAGTGAAATACAGCTTTAATATCGTCACACCTGGGAGAAGTGCTCTTAGCAGCCACGGATGCCCACCCTCCCCCATTTAAGGGTTGCCTCTTATTTCTTTATTCCTTGGGGCTGGGCCTGGCAGCTTTTGAATGATCAGATTCATTTTAAAGTCAAGAGAAACAGTATGTGAAAAGCAAAACCACTGGCACTTATGTGCTTTGGAAATGACTTCAGTCATCATTTAAGTAAAAAAAAAAGTTGGCAGGACAGAACAAACAGTCCATCAAAACTAGTTTTAGAATGTCTTTATTCAATATACATTTGGGGAAACTGCAGGATAAAGGACTCCATCAAATCCAGGTTTTAATGCCTCTAGGGCTTCTGACCCCTGGCAAAGGCAGCAATGGGCAAAGCAAGCTGGCCTTAATATCTATGGAAACTACATGGGATGTGGGGTTAAAAGGATGAGGTTTATAAACAAAAAGTTTCAAAGCTCTGCTTTGATTCCTAAGATAAAGTTATAAGAAGTAGAATCAGAATTCACTTATGGCATTTTATCTCAGGTAAAATGTTTTGTTAGCTCCCTAACTAACTTCCTAGCACCAACACATAGGCATATCTAGCAACCTGTGAGCACTCAGAACTCTGTTACATTGGGGCACCAAACAATACGTTCAAACCAATCTATTATTATCTCCACGTTGAGTCATGCTCTCAAAGACTCAGACCAGTCAAGAGCTTTTGTAAGGTCACACAGCTTTCATTTCTTTGACTCTAAAGTCTATGCTCTTTATGTTTACGCTATGGTAGTCAGTGAGTGAGGATATGTTCCTCTTCCATTGCAGTTGCTTGACTAGTACTTAATTTGGAGATGCCTTTGATATTTTTACCTCCTCCTTTTTGAAGTAAGTCAACAGTACTACCTGATTGAGTCAGGTAGTAGCTCTCCTGTTCCCAGGCATGGGTGATCAAATATTCTTTTGTATTTTTGACATTCCTGAGAAAGTTGTATCCACTGGCCCATATATTCAGTCAAGTATAACTTTTTTGGTTACGTAGTTCTAAATTTTTCTCACTCTCACATTAAAGTATCCTAGATCTTTCTGGAGATTTAAGGTTTACAGGGACCAGCAAGTATCTTTAAGCTTGGGGAATTTGATCTAGTTCTTTTCCTCCTTTGAATAGCTTAAGTGTTCCTGCTACAAGGGAACACCACAGAGCAAACAGGAAACAAAAAAAATGACTGATGAAATCTAAATTCCAACAGAAAAGAGAAACACAGAGAAAGAAAGAGAGAGAGAGAGAGAGAAGATGAGAGGAGAGGAAAGGAAATGAGAGGAGAGAGAGGAGAGGAGAGGAGAGGAGAGGAGAGGAGAGGAGAGGAGAGGAGAGGAGAGGAGAGGAGATCATGTTGAGAGTCAAAGAAATTCTTTTGATTGACTATTTAAAACTAGATCAAATTTCACCCTACTTTTTTCATTTCATCATTTTCCCTCTCCCTCTCAGTCCACCTCTACCTTTGATCACTGCCACCCTCAAAAATTGCAACATCATTGAGTCCTGTATTCCTCCTTTTCCATGAAAAAGTCATTTACTTTTTACCTTGGACAAAAGCCCCAGTGCCTTGTAATCAAGGCCTGGTCTTGCTTAATGGTATGAGAGTGAAAGGGATATAGAGAGAGTTTATTGTTTTTCTAATGATATTGATATGAGCTGCTGTGTTCCCATAAAAACAGAGCCAGGCATGCTTAGATTTTATAAGGAAGGTGTATGGCCAGGCAGTATTATTATCTCTAACACAGCGCCTTGGAAATGAGTCAGTATGGCACACTACACAGGAGATATTTTAGGTGTAGAATTTGGTCATTCCCCTGTGATGTTTCCTGACATAAATAGGAAAGGGAAGATAACACAAAATCAAAATTTAAATGATCTGAGCTAACCTCAAACAAGGAGAATTTAGGTTATATATGAATAAATTTATTTTATTTTATTTTATTTTTATTGTAAAGATGTGGGATACAATTCAAGGTTAGGAATACAAACATTGATCATGCAGGTACCCCTGCTAATGAGGTATGCCCCTCCCTCCCCTAACAGTTTCCCTCAACTGCCAATCCCATACCACCCCCCAACAGTTTCCCATTACTACCAATCACTTTCTTATAGCATTATAATTGCTCGAGGTCCTCTTATGGAACTCTGTTCTTTGATTCTGTGATAAATCACTGAGTATGATTGACTCCAAATCCATCCAAGTTGCTGCAAAGTCCATATATTTGTCATTCTTTATGGCTGCATAATATTCCATTGTGTATACGTACATTTTTTTTATACAGCCCAGCTTCGATGGGCAACATGGTTGGTCCCATGTTTTTGCTATTGTGAATAGAGCTGCAACAAACATATGTGTGCAGGTATCTTCTTTGTAGAATAATTTGAGTTCCTCCAGGTATATTCCCAATAGGGGAATTGCTGGGTCATATGGAAGGTCAATTTCTAGTTCTTTCAGAAATCTTCAGACTGTTTTCCAGAGAGGTTGTACAAGTTTGCATTCCCACCAGCTGTGTAGAAGTGTTTCTTTTTCTTCACATCCTCTAGCATCTGTTGTTGTTTGTTTTATTAATGACAACCATTCTTACAGGGGTTAGGTGGTATCTCAATGTGTTTTTGACTTGCATTTCTCTGGTGATAAGTGAGTCTGAGCACTTTTTCATGTTTCTTCCCATGTATCTTCTTTTGAGACATGTCTATTCATGTCTTTTGCCCACTTTTTAAAGGGGCTGTTTGTTTGTTTTTTCTCTTTGGTGCATTTGAGTTCCTTGTAGATCCTAGATGTTAGGCCTTTGCAAATAAATAGTTGGCAAATATTTTTTCGCATTCTGTGGGCTGTCTCCCTGCTCTCTTGATGGTTTCTTTTGCTTTGCAGAAGCTTGTTAATTTGATGACGTCCCACTTGTCTATCTTATTTATTAAGGTATTGGCCTTTAGGGTTCTGGATAGGAATTGGTTCCCAGTTCCAATTTCCATAAGGGTGTCTCCTGCATTTTCTAAGATTCTTATAGTTTGAGGTTTTACGTTTAGATCTTTGATCCATTTAGAGTTAATTTTTGTGTATGGTGATAGGTAGGGGTCCTGCTTCAGTCTTCTGCATGTGGTCAGCCAGTTTTCCCAGCATCATTTACTGAATAGGTTTTCCTCTCCCCAGTAGTTTTTGTTGGAGGCTTTGTCAAAGATGAGTTGGTTGAGAAATTGAGGCTTTGCTTCCAGAATCTCTATCCTGTTCCATTGGTCTATGTGCCTGCCATTATACCAATACCAGGCTGTTTTGATTACTGTAGCCATATAGTAAAGTTTGAAGTCTAGAAGTATGATACTTCCTGCTTTGCTTCTCTTGCTAAGGATTGTTTTGTCTATTCATGGTCATTTATGTTTCCATTTGAATTTCTGTATTGTAATTTCCAGGTCTGAGAAGAACGATGTTGGTAACTTAATGGGTATTGTGTTGAATCTGTAGATTGCCTTTGGTAGGATGGACATCTTAACAAAGTTAATTCTTACTATCCATGCGCATAGTATATTTTTCCATTTGTTTGTATCTTCTTTGATTTCTTTCAGCAGTGTTTTATAATTCTCATTGTAAAGGTCTTTCACTTCTCTGATTAGGAAGATGCTGAAGCATTTCATTTTTTTTTGTAGCTATTGTGAATGGGATTGAGCTTTTTATTTGGGTCTCTGCCTGCGTGCTGTTGTCATATAGGAATGCAACTGATTTTTGCACATTTATTTTGTACCCTGAGACTTTGTCAAAGTCCTTTATCAGTGCCAAGAGGTTTTTGACAGGTTCTCTTGGATTTTCAAGGTATATGATCATATCATCAGCAAAAAGGGATACCTTGATTTCCTCTTTTCCTATTTGGATACCCCTGATTTCCTTCTCTTGTGAATTGCCTGGGCTAGGACTTTCAGCACAATATTGAACAGGAGGGGTGAGAGTGGGCAGCCTTGTCTTGTTGCAGTTTTCAGGGAAATTTTTTCCAGTTTCTGTTTATTTAGCAATATGTTAGCTGTGGGTTTGTCATAGATGGCACTTACTATTTTGAGGTATGTTCCTTCTATACCTAGGGGTTTGACAGCTTTTATCAAGAAGGGATGCTGGATTTTATCAAATGCTTTTTTTTTGCATCTGAGATAATCATGTGGTTCTTGTTTTACATATATTGGTGTATTTAATTACATTTATGGACTTGCAAATGTTGAACCAGCCATGCATCCTGGGGATGAAGCCTACTTGGTCATGGTGGATGATTTTTGAGATGTGTTTTTGGATCCAACTTGCTGAAATTTTGTTGAGGATTTTTGCATCTATGTTCATAAGAGATATTGGCCTGTAGTTCTTTTTCTTTGTTGCATCTTTATCTGTTTTGGTTATCAGTGTAACGCTAGCTTCATAAAATGTTTTGGGGAGAATTCCATCTTTCTCAATTGCCTGGAAAACCATCAATAGGATTGGTATCCGTTCTTCCTTGTACGTTTTGTAGAAAGCCATCCAGTCCAGGGCTTTTTTTTATAGATAGTTTTCATATGATAGACTCAATTTCTTGGGTTGTTATTGGTCTATTTAGTGTCTCAATGTCTTCTTGTTTCAACTTGGGTAGGTTGTGTGATGCAGAAAGTCTTCCATTTCATCTAGGTTATCAAGTTGTTTTCATATAGGTGTACATAGTAATCTCTGATAATCTTTTGTATTTCTTCAGGATCAATTGTGATTTGATCTTTTGTATTTCTGATTGTGTTTATTTGGGCTTTTTCTCTCTTTTTCCTGGTCAATCTGGCTAGAGACCCATCAATCTTGTTAATTCTTTCAAAGAACCAACTTTTTGTTTTGTTGATGTTTTCTATGATATTTTTGTCTTCTATGTCCCATATTTGGGCTCTTATTTTTGTGATTTGGATTCTTCTGCTAAAGTTGGGGGTTTGGCGGTCTTCTTTTTCCAGCTCCCTTAGGTGATTTGTTAGGCTCTCCACTTGTGACCGTTCCATTTTCTTTCTTTCTTTCTTTTTTTTTTTTTTTTTTTTGAGTTGGAGTCTCACTCTGTCGCCCAGACTGGAGTGCAGTGGCTGCTCCCAGCCACTGCAGCCTCAATCTGCTGGGCTCTGGCGATCCTTCCGCCTCAGCCTTCCGAGTAGCTGGAATTACAGGCATGCGCTACCATGCCCAGCTGATTTTTTGATTTATTGTAGAGATGAGGTCTTGCTGCCCAGGCGGGTCTCGAACCCGCGGGCTCTGGCAATCCACTCACCTCAGCCTCCCAAAGGTGCGGGATTACAGGCTGAGGCACCGAGCCCGATTCCATTTTCTTGATGTGTGCTCATAGAGATATAAATCCCCCTCTTAGAACTGACTTCATGGCATCCCAGAGGTTTTAGTAGGCTGTTTCTTTATTTTCATTTGTTTCCAGGAATCTTTCAATTTCTTCTTTGTTTTTAGTGTTGACTCAGTCATTGTTCAGCATCATGCTATTTAGTGTCCATGTCTTTGTGGGCTTTGGGGAAATTTTGTTGGTGTTAATATTATTTTTATTCCTCTGTGGTCTGAAAAGGTCCATGGCAAGATTGCAAACTTATGAAATTTGTTTATGTTTGATTTATGGCCAATGATGTGGTCGATCTTGGAGTATGTTTCATGTGGTGATGAGTAGAATGTATATTCTGTGGTCGTTGGGTGGAGTGTTCTGTAGGTTTCAATTAAGTCCATTTGTTCAAGAGTCTTATTTAGGTTCTGGGTCACTTTTATGATTTTTTGTCTCGATGATCTGTCTAGAGTTGTGAGGGGGTATTAAAGTCCCTAACTATGATAGTGTAGGAGTCAATCTCTTTTTTAAGTTTGCCTAGAAGTTGTTTTACCAACATTGGTGCTCCTATGTTAGGTGAATATATGTTTAGGATGTATATTTCTTGCTGATGGATTGAACTTTTATCATTATATAATGACCTTCTTCATCTTTTTTAATTTTTTTGATAGCTTAAAGATTATTTTGTCTGAGATTAAGATTGCAACTCCAGCTTTCTTTTGTGTTCCCTTTGCCTGAAAATTTGTTTCCCATCCTCTTACTTTGAGTCTGTGAGTGTCCTTTCTGGTGAGATGAGTCTCTGGGAAATGATATATTGTTGCCTCATGTTATTTTATTCATTTTGCCATTCTGTGTCTTTTCAGTGGTGCATTTAGTCCATTGACATTCAGGCTAATTATTGAAATGTGACGGTTTATCTTTCTTTGTCATGATGTGCTTATAGAGTGGTTGGTGTACTTGTTTGTTTTTTGTTTTTCTTTTGGTGTTTTGGGTTGGTTCATGTATGTTTTCAATCTTTATCCTGCACTCTTGTGAAGAACATTGTTGTCCTTTTTCCCTTCACTTCTTGTTGAATACTTTCTTAAGATTTTCTTCTAGAGTTGGTCTGGAGACAGCATAAGTTCTTAGAGACTGGATATCTGGGAAAGATTTTTATTCTCCCTCACTGATGAAGCTTAGCTTGGCTGGGAAGGTTATTCTTGGTTGAAATTATTTATCTTTGAGAACTTTGAATATTGGACTCCAAGCTCTCCTAGACTGAAGTGTTTCTGTAGATAAATCTGCTGCTATTCTGAATGATCTTCCCTGGTAGGTAGTTTGACCTTTTTCTCTTGCTGCTTTTAGGATTTTTTCTTTCATACCTACTTCTTCAGGTGGATTATTATGTGCCTAGGAGTTGGTCTTCTCATTTGTTGTCTTCCTGGGGTTCTCTGAATTTCTTGTGTTTGAATTCGTGCATCACTGATGAGGTGAGGGAAGTGTTCTTGAATAATTTCATGGAATGTTTTTTCCAGAGTTGTCTCAGTCTCTCTTTTTGTCTCAGGAAGGCCAATTACTCTTAGGTTCATTCTCTTGAAGTAATTGCTCATCGCTTGAAGATTTTGTTCTTATTTTAAGCTTCTTTTCTATGTTTTTGACAGTTTGGTTTAGTTCTATATTTTGGTCTTCAAGTTCTGAGATTCTGTCTTCTGCCTGGCTAATTCTGTTTCCCATGCTTATTAGTTTGTTATTTATTTCAATCACAGTATTCCTTACTGCTGTTACTTCAGTTATCAACTCCTTCCTATTTTTCTCTTATCTCTCCTCCACCCTTTTTATTCTCTCTATTAATGTCTTGATATTTGGTTTTGTAGTATGTGACCAGTAATTCTGGGGGCTCTTAATTGTTTGGATTCTGAAGTCTGTTTTCTCAATATTTGATCTCCCAGGAGTCTGTGTAAGACCTATATTTTTCTTTTGATTTTTCTTCATTTGTGTAGATTTGCCTCCCCACTTTTTCCTTTTTTCTTTCCCCCGCCCTCTGTCTTCTTTAAATCTGTTGTTCAGGGGTCGCGGGGTTGCTTTTTGCTTCTGTTTGCTCAATCTTCTATTCTTTCCTATGTGAATTGTCTGACTTTGTTCAATTCTGAGGTGGACTGCCAGTCGACAGTTATACCTTTCGCTGCTTTGAGATTTATTTGAGGGGGAGCTGTGATTCAAAATTCATTTGCAGATCCCAGTATCCACTGATAGGTGTATGGATATACTGGATCTTGCTTCTCACTGCCTTGTAATCTGTTCCTGAAGTGGGGGTATTTGCTTGCTCCCTGAAAGTAAAATAATGTAAGAAAAGGGAAAGAAATTGAACAGGGAGTGGGGGGAGTGGAAGACGGAGACAGGAGCGCAAAAGGGAGAACAGAGGTACCCACTAATAAATGAAAATAGACCTTAAGACAGATAAGAGTAAGAGAAAACAAAAATAAAAACAAACAGTCAAACAAAAAACAACAACAACAAACAAACTAGGACATACAATCATACAGACACACAAGCTGACCAACCTCCTTAAGATGTACTGTTCCCTTACACAACCATGAGGTCTTAGCTCTCATGCTGGACATTGAGCAGAGCTGGGTGGGTGAGTCACTGCAGGTCTCTGCCTGGTCACAGGGCTCCAGATAATCCCAGGTTCTACTGCCCAGATCCAGCTGGGGGGGTGGGGGTGGAGTGTGAGACAGCCAGTTGCTGTAGGTCGGTGTATCACATGTGGCTTAGGTCCCAGGCTGGATGATGCACAGAGCTGGGTGGAGCTCATGGTGCATTGCAGGTCTCTGCCTGGTCTTAAGCTCCAGCTGTTCTCTGGTCCCTCTGTTGTCAGGTGCATGTTGGGGGAGGTAGAGTGTGAGACTGCTGGGCATTGCTGGTCAGCATAGTAGTCAGGGTGGTTAGGGGGTGGGGTGGTGTAGCCAACAAGGGAGCCTGGAGCTCCATGAGGAAGGAGTCTTTGGCTCCCTGGGTGGTGGAGGCCTGGGATGGGGCTGGGTACTGCAGCCAGGGAGGGAGCCCAGAGTTCCGTGGCTGGCAGCGGCTTGGGGCAGGGTGGGGTGCTTCAGTCGGAGAATGGGCCTAGAGTTCTGAGGGGCATAGGACGAGGGCCTCCTCAGGTGGGTGGTGATGGCTTGAGGCAGGGTGGTGTGCTTCTTCCAGGAGGTGGCCCAGCGCTCCAAGGGGAACCTCTGTAGGCGGCGGTGGCTTGGGGCATGGTGGGGTGCTTCAGTCAGGGATGGAGCCCACTGCTCCGAGGGGTGGGCACCGAGGGCCTCTGCAGGGGCAGCGGCTTGAGGCGGGGTTGGGTGCTTTAGCTAAGGAGGAGGCCCAGAGCTCTGAGGTATGGGTACCAAGGGCTTCTGCCAGGGCGGTGACTTGAGGGGGGCTGGGCACTTCAGCCAGGTAGGGGGCATGGAGTTCCTAGGGGCGATGGCCCAGAGCTCTGAGGCGCAGGCGCTGGGGGCCTCTGCAGGGGCAGAGCCTCCAGCCGGGGCTGGGCACTTCAGCCTGGGTGGGGGCCAGAGCTCCAAAGTGTGGGTGCTGGGGGCCTCTACAGGGGAAGCGGCTTGAGGTGGGGCTGAGTGCTTCAGCCAGGGCAGGGACCCAGAGCTCTGAGGCGTGGGCGCCAAGGGCCTCTGCTAGGGTGGTGGCTTGAGACACGGCTGGGCGCTTCAGCCCAGGCGGGGGCTTGAGCTCCAAGGCACGGGCGCCGGGGGGCCTCCACAGACGAAGGCAGCTTGAGACAGGGCTGGGCACCTCAACCAGAGTGGGGCCCTGGAGCTCTGAGGGGCGGCACCGGCAGCGGCTTTGGGCCTTCAACCAGGGATGCAGCCGGTAGCTCCGAGGGGTGGGTGCAGAGGGCCTCCGCAAGCTGCGGCTGCCTGAGACGGAGCTGGGTGCCCCAGTCAGGGAGGGAGCCAGCAGCAGCTGGGTGCTGACCAGAGCAGTGAAATCAGTGAGGGAACCCAGATCTCCACAAGGCAGTATCCAAGGGCCTCCACAGGCGGTGGCAGCTTAGGGCCAGGTGAGGCGGTGTAGCGGGGAAGGGAACCTGGAGCTCCATGCAGCCGGCCGGCCGCTTGGGGCAGAGTGGCGGTGACTGCAGGGCCGCTGTAGTTGGGCGGTGTGTGGGACCCAGGGCCTCCAGGCCTCGGACCGGTATGTCTGGCGGAAGGAAGTGGGTGGGGGTAAGGAAGCAAGAGTCTTTATGGGAACTCACTTTTGGAGAATCTCACGGTCCCACCTGTGCCATCCCCATCTTACTGGAACTCCAGAAGAACTTTTTAATGGAGGCACCATTGGTACAATGTAAAATTATTTCTGAAAATACATGGTATCCATTAGTGTATAAGTCTTCCCAAGAAGTAAATAACAGAAATAATTTCTTGGACATTGAGTAGAAAAAAATGGAACTAGCACCATACACTGCAGGCCCTGAACCCATGGGCCAGCAAAGTGTACACATTTACAGGAGATATGTACATTAGCTCATGTTCCTTCAGAGTAGCAGGCCTTAGTGGAAAAGAACTCAGCCAGGGATCAAAGGAACTTGTTGGAAAAGCTGACAGGAAATGTTCTGGTTAAATACCACTGTATCTTTTCCATTTATTGCTATGATTTGCTCTTCTGAAAGGAGTATTTATGTGATTTGGACATTGTCTAGCTTAAAGAAAACTTAAGAAAACTCTGCTTCTTCTTTCACTAGCCCCCTTTTACTTCTGATTGTCTTGGCACTTTCAGCCTCAAGGAATCAACAGTCATTGGAAAACAAGGTAACACAAGTGGTTCATCTGAGAGGAAATAAAGAGGAGATCGATGTGGAAAGAACAGTAATCCCAAATTTCAGTGGCAGAATTATTGCACTGCTTTTATTATCTATCTTTTTCCCTTCAGACAACCACTACAATTTGATTCCTTTGGTTGTCAACCCAAAAGATCAAATTCTGATCTCAATGAATCCTTTTATTTTAGAATATCTTCCCTTTCCCATTTGTGTGAAATGTCTAAACTCTGACTAAAATATATCCTATCTTTTGTGTCATACCCCTTATTCTCCATTTCCCACTTACATGACCCAGAAGTATAAGTCCTCCTTACCTTGTTAGTATCTTCTCTCTCTAAGTATCATCTAACCTGCAGGACTCTGATCGCTCAATCCTGACTCTCCTGGACAGCAGAAATTCCAAGCTGTGCTAGCCACATTAGGACAATTATCTTATTACATCTCTGTGTATGCAGACAGCCAGGGACAGAGGTAGTGAAGAGTTATGGAGATGGGGAGGGGGACTGGGCTTGAAGAAGTAAGGCTAATGCCAAAGCAAGGCAGGAAGATGGGGTATATGAACTCTCTTCAGACAGGAGGAATACAATCTAGGCCCAAAGATTTGGGTTTTCAGAAAGGGCTTATAATCCACCCAACCACTTCAACATTTCTTAGAAATAGATTTGTATTCAATGCTTAAGCTTAGAATTACAATGTATTATGTATTAAAGAGACAAGTCAGAGAAGGAGTGAGGAGAGAATGGGGAAGGAGAGAAAATAGGGGGAAAACATGTAAATGTTGCAGGAAGTTATGTGGGAAAGAAGTAATCATAAGAGTTTTATCTGATGAGAAGTCTATTAGGTTCTTCCCCAGAAAATCTCAGTTTGCTCAGGACCACCTAAGTCTATGGAATGACAGATGAAGAATGCAAAGCAAGGTGGACAACAGGAGTACCCTTAGCTAACCAGAAACAGGTCCAACTGTTGCAAGAAAGCTGTGACCATCTGCCCTTTTTCAGTTTGCTGAAATATCACTTCAGTCCAAAAGGAGACACTTCAATTCATATTGATCACTTTTAATAGTTGTTCATAAAGACATGTTATCTGTTCACAGGTTGAATATTGCTGATAATCTTTGTTCATTTAAAATTAAATTTATGTTCCTTATAGATCCTAGATGTTAGGTTTTTGTCAGATATACAGTTGGCAAATATTTTTTCCTATTCTGTGGGCTGTATCCCTGCTCTCTTGATGGTTTCTTTTGCTCTGCAGAAGCTCGTCAATTTGATGAGGTCCCACTTGTCTATTTTATTTCTTATAGCATGGGCAATTAGGGTTTTAATCAGGAATTGGTTGCCAGCTCCAATTTCCATAAGGGTGTCTCCTGAATTTTCTAAGATTCTTATAGTTTGAGGTTTTACGTTTAGTTCTTTGATCCATTTAGAGTTAATTTTTGCGTATGGTGATAGATAAGGGTCCTGTTTCAATCTTCTGTATGGAACCTCTTTGGAAGACAATGTGGCAATTTCTGAAAGAACTAGAAATTGACCTTCCATATGACCCAGCAATCCCCCTACTGGGAATATACCCGGAACTCAAATCATTCTACCAAAAAGATACCTGCACACGCATGTTTGTTGCAGCTCTAATCACAATAGCAAAAACATGGAACTAACCATGCTGCCCATCAAAGCTGGACTGGATAAAAAAAAGTGGTACATATACACAATGGAATATTATGCAGCCAAAAAGAAGGATAAACATATGGACTTTGCAGCAACTTGAAGGATTTAGTGTCTATCATACTCTGATCTGTCACGGAAACAAAGAACAGAGTACCATATGTTCTCACGCATAATCAGACCTTGAACAATTATCATAATGCTATAAGAAAAGGATTGGCAATAGTGGGAAACTGCCAGGGGAGAAGGGGTGGTATTGGCAGTTGAGGGAAACTGCCAGAGGAGGGAGGGGCACATGTCATCAACAAGGGTACCTGAATAATGAACATTTGTATACCTAACCCTGAATTGTACCCCACAATTTTAAAATTAAAAATTTTAAAAAATGAATAAAATTTAACTTAATTTATGTTGAGAATATTTAAATCCAAATACAACTATATTTATATAATTGTATGTAATAAATTATTAACTATTGTCTCTCTACCATACTATCAAATATTAGAACTTCCATCTAACTGTATTTTTGTAGCATTTAATTGATATGTCTTCTTTTTCCCTCCCCCCCCATCTCTCCTAGCCTCTGGTAAACACCATTTTACTTATTAGCTTTGTGAGACCCATTATTTTTTTTAGCTTCCACATAAGAGAGAACATGATGCATGTGTCTTTCTGTGTCTGGCTAAGTTCACTTAACATAATGATCTCCAATTTCATTCATGATGCAGCAAAGATAAATGCTTGAGTTGATAGGTATCCCAATTACCCTGATTTGATCATTATAGATTGTATACATGTATCAAAATGACATATGCACCCCCTAAATATGTACAACTATTACATATCAATAAAAATGTTAAAGAAATAAAATGAATTAATAGATTTAAAAAATAAATTTAACTCTTTAATCAACTCAAAATACTACAAACATATACACAAAATAACCCATCAATAATCCAATATCAAATATGCATATTGATATAACACATACATTTGTGCATGTACAGAAAGATAATAGAAAGATGGGTGATAAAAATTAATGTAGAGATATATAAAAAAGTAGCTTCCCCTTTGCCTTCCATCCTAGATTACAAAATAGAATTTTATATTTTTTCTTTGTTTGTGAAAGTTTTCATTTAAAGTTTGAACCATCTGCAATTTATTTGTTGCATAGCATTAAATATAGAAATCTAATGATATAGTTTAAATTTATAACCCTTATCTTCAATATTACTTATATGAAATATATTTTCCATTGATTTTGAGACACATTTATTGCATATTAATTTCTTTCGTACTTTTATATATGTTTTTAGACTTTGTTCTATAGCCTTCATTTATTTGCCTTCTCCAATGCCAGAATGTTGCATTGTACTGGCCTAATTTCTTAGTAACTTTAGCATTAAGAAAGATATCTCTTAAAGGAAGTTTATAAATGTTTTTGGCAACTCTCCATATTTACTCTCCCATTTGACCTTTAAAATTAATTTGTATGATTATCCTCAACATCTACTTTCCACGGTGAAAAATAATTACCTTCTTGTCGTAATTGAATTACATTTCCATACAAGTTTGGAAAAAAACAGACAAAAAACTAGCTATTGAAGCATCACTATGCATAGGGATACTTAATTTCAGGGACACTATCAAGGCAGAGATCTCATAGGGCATTGGAATCTCAATGTATTTACACCTGTAATATGAGAGGGGTGGACACACACACACACACACACACACACACACAAATTATTTTTTGGAGAGTGGGCCCCTTGTAGTACAGGTTTTTCCCACTAGTTAAGTGTTCTAGAAACCCATCGGCATCAGTGTTTAAACTAACATTGTTGTAAGTTACTTTTTTTGGAGATTCTTTCAGCATGTTTGTGCATTTCATGATGGATGATTTAGAGTGCACCTGCCCACACTGTGCTGAATGTTCAGCAGTTTTTGATCAAAAACGGCATGACCCCCACGCCCTGCCCTTCTTATTCACCTGATCTTACCTCAAGCAACTTTTATTTCCCCAGATGAAAAAAAGTCCCCAAAAGAAAATGGTATGCAGCCAGGCTTGGTGGCTCAACCTGTAATCCCATGCTTTAAGAGGCTGAGGTTAGTGGATTGCCTGAGCCCGCGTGTTCGAGACCTGCCTGGGCAACTTGGCGAGACCTCATCTCTACAATAAATCAAAAAAAAAAAATTAGCCAAGCGTGGTAGTGCACACCTGTAGCTCCAGCTACTTGGAAGGCTGAGGCAGAGGGATCGCCGGAGCCCAGCAGGTTGAGGCTGCGGTGACCAGGAGTAGCTACTGCACTCCAGTCTGGGTGACAGAGTGAGACTCCAACTCAACGGTATGCCAGTGTGGAAGAGATGAAACAATGAATGGTAGAAGCACTAAAAGGCATCAAATTGACAAGTTTAAAAACTGTTTTGAGCAGTGAGAAAAGTGTCTTGACAAGTGTATTGCATTAGAGAGCACTTTGAAAGTGACTGAAGTTCGAACATGTAAGAATAGATGTATAATTTTTTGTAAATAAATTCTGAGTTCTTTGGGTCCCCCTTCTTGTAATATACAAATTTTTGGCTTTGAAACTGGATGAATTTGCGTAGAAAATTCAACTATGCCATTCAGTATGTAAGGTACAGTTTAGTTACCTAATTTCTCTGAGGCTCAATTTTTTTCATCTATAGTATAGAAAAGAAGATACCTACTCTTCAGGATGTTGTTCTGAAAATTCATTGTATATCTAGCACAGTAGGTGCTCACCAAAAGTTGTTCCCTTTCTTTTTCCCTTCTAATAATCTATTTTAAGTCACTTGTCCATTTTGTATTCAACTTTATAATTTAACATTATTGTGAACAATTGATATTGACTTTACAGTGGTGGAATTGTTGTAACAAGGATAAGAATGAAGAAAGAAGGTCATGAGCAAAATATATATTTGTCTCAAAAACTTACAGTCTAGTGAATGAACAAACATTTCTTACATTTTTAAATAAAATAATCAACTGGGACTTTTGTGAAATTCATAAATATATTTTCAGAGTTATGAGTTAATAAAACTTCTCTTTCTTTGAGAGAACTTTAATGGGGAAGGAAGAGCAATAAGGGTTTTTTCTAAAAGGTCCTTAAACACAAGCCTCCGTATTTACAGTCAAGAGAAAGTCAATGAGTATATGTGTAGTCTCTTGTACTTGAAATATAAGTTCTTGGCCAAAAATGAAAAAAATGAAAATAAAAGTGTATGTCTGCTATTGTTGTGATTTAGTTATATAATAAAGTACCTCAAAACTCCCTTCAAATATAGCAGTTACTATTTGGATCCATAAACCAGTAGCCAAAGCCACATATATTCTAAATCCACAATTTTTATTTTCAAGACAAACCTGGATATTGCTCTCTCTCAACAGGGCTTCAGTGCTTTGTCTATTCCCTTCACAAACGTGGGGCAGTACTGACAATTTTTGCCTTGTCTCAAGACTGCTTCTTTGCTGTGTCTTTGCAATGAGAGTTGCTGTCTTTCTCATCAGACAAATAATGCAAACAGAAGGCACTTGGGATATGCCCAAAGACTCAGATTTCTTGATATCATTTCCACGTTAGGCTTATTTTCCTGTCTTGGGAGCATATAATTTAGATTCAAATACCCTGAATGTCTTCAGATAACTATTTTCTCAATGAACTTATATTGCAGCCCACAGGCAGAAAGAACTCTCTCAGAAAGTCATATTTTCTTTCCTTTATACTTTCAGATGTCCCAGAAGTCCACTAGTCTGTTAAAACTAGTCAGCTCTCTTCAATATAGCTCTACTTTTCTGCTAAATGTACAGTGCTGCAGTCTTGGGAAACAAAGTTTAAGTGCCAAAGAAGAAATAGTTCACAGTTTAACTAGTTGCTTTAATTTTATATCACAAGAATTAAATACTGTCCAACCTAGAATACCAGGTTTATTGTCACTTTCAACCCTACCTCCTAGACTAGGAATATTTCACACTCATGTGTCTATTATTTGCAATGCCCCACTCCTGATAGTAAATTCTGTAACAGTTGTTATGTTTTTGGTTGCAAATGTGAGAAAAGTCAGCTAAAGTTGCATTACATATAAAACTAATTTATTATTCATGTAAGTATAATTCCAAAGATAACACTGGCTTTAAATATAGTTTGATTCAAAAGCTAATGAGAACCTGATTTTTTCCTCCCTTCAGCATTATTGGTTTACTCTAAGACTGGCTTTCCTTGGGATCTTACAGGGGCTGCCAATAGGTCCCAAAGCTACATTTTTTGTTGTTGTTGTTGTTGTTCAGTTCTGCATAAAAGCGAGCCTTTGCCTAATCATTTCCAGCAAATGGCCAGAGATTGATTCTCTAAAATAAATCTCCATTCCATTCCAGGGAATGAATTGTATTGCTTGGCTTATCTTAAGTTATATGGTATATTTCTAGATGGGCAGTATAGTCAAATTACCCAGAACCAAATGGATTTCTAAATAGTAAGACATTCTGGAAAATAGAAAATAAGAACTAATTCCTAAGGAAGCATCCAATAAATATCCTCTATGCTTATTTAAATAGTGGTTTTCTCCTTACTGGGTAGTGATCATATACATTTAGCTCATTAGGTTTTTTTCTTAGCAACTAAAACAATGCAATTCATTCCTAGGCTAGGAATGAATATCATCCAAAAAAGTGTTTGTCATTAGCTGTATACATTACACATTAAACACAGACATAGCAGGAAAAAAAGTGGTTTACAAATACAGATTAGAATGATTCTTTTACTTCATATGTCAGGATGCTTACACTTGAAATAGAGACAGAAATATCTCACTCCCTTATTTATTTATTCCAAAGGTCACCTCTTCAAACAGGATTTTCCTTAACACAAGTCTATCCCCCTACAACATTTCCTATCATCTTTCCTTGTATCAGCTTTATTGTAGATATGCTTTAAATATCATAAATCCACCAATTTAAAATGTAAAATTCAATTGATTTTTCAAATATTCACAAACATATGAAATATTCATCACAATTTTAAAGCATTTCATCTTCTCAGAAACATATTTGAAATAGTCTTCAAATATTGCCCCTTATTTCCTTCAGCCTTAAGGAACCACAGATATGCTTTCTTACTCTATTTTTCTGTTCTGGACTTTTATAAGAATGAGATCATATATAATATGATCATTGTGATTGTCTTTTTTTAGTTGGCAGAGTGTATTCAAGGTTAATCCATGATGTAGCATGTATACGTATAGATTCTCCTCAATTCACAACCAGGTTATGTCCCAATGAACCTAACATAATTTGAAAAAATTAAGTTGAAATGCATTTAACACACCTAACCTACCAAACATCATAGTTTAGCCTAGCCTACCTTAAGCATGTACATTAGCCTACTGTTGAGTGAAATCATCTGACAACATAGTACACTGTAGAGTATCGACTTTTCACTCTTGTGATTATGTGCCTCATTGGAAACTTTGGCTCACTACTGTGGCCTAACATCACAAGAAAAAATATCACTAACTTGAAAAAAGATCAAAATTCAAAGTACAGTTTCTACTGAATGTGTATCACTTTTGCATCATCTTAAACAATTGAAATATTGTAAGTTAAACCATCATAAATAAAGAACTGAACCTCATTCATTTTTATGGCTGAATAACATTCTATTGCATGGAAATACCGCATTTTACTCAACCATTTCTCTGTTGATGGATGTTTGGGATATTTTCACCTTTTAGCTATTATGAATAATGATGCTGTAGACAATTATGTGTAAGTTTCTATGTGGGAACATATGTTACCACTTTTTATGGGTATAGGAGTTGAATTGGGAGGAAATATAATCACTTTAATGCTAATCATTTGAGGATCTGCCAAATTTTTTTCTGACGTGGATGTAGCATTTTACATTCCTAGTAGTAGTAAATGAAGATTTTGATTCTTTCATACCCTTACCAATGCTTGTTATTATTTGACATTTTTATTCTAGCCATCTTAATAGGCATAAAGTGGTAACTCATTGATTTATCATAGTTTTAGTTTCATTTCCTTGATAACTAATGATGTTGAGCTCTGTTTATCAGTCATTTGTATATCTTCCTTGGAAAAACACGTATTTGGATACTTTACTCATTTTTATTTGTTATTCCTCTTTTTATTGTTGAGTGGTAAGAGTTTTAAAATATAGTCTGTATACAAGTCCCTTATCAAATATATGATTTGCAAATATCTTCTCCCAATCTATAGGTTGTCCTTTCATTTTCTTGATGGTGTCCTTGGAAGCACAAAATTTTAGTTTTGATCAAGTCTAATATACCTAATTTTTATTTTGTTACTCATGCTATTGGCGGCATAATTATGAATCTCTTGCAAATTCAAAGGCAGATATTTGCCCCTATTTTCTTCTAAAGATTTTATATATTTTTGCTTTTGTATTTAGGCCTTTGATCCCTTTGAGTTAGCATCTGCACATGGCATGAATAAGAATCCAGCTTCATTTTTTTTGCATGTGGCTATCCAATTATCCAAGCAACATTTGTGAAAAAATTAGCTTTAAATAGTCTTTGTACCCTTGTTAAAATCAGTTAAACCTAGATGTATGAGTTTATTTCTGATTTTTCAATTCTATTCCATACATATATGGTGACAGGACCATACTGTACTGACTTCTGCTGCACTGCATTGAGTCTTGAAATCAGGAAGTGAAAGTCCTCCTGTTTTATTCTTCTTTTTCAAAATTACTTTGACTTTTCTGTAATTCCATATAGATTTCAGAATAACCTTGTCAATGATTAGAAAAAAGTCACCTGGGATGATGACAGAAATTGTGTTCAATCTGTAGATCAGTTGGGGAAATATTACCTTAACAATGCTGTCTTCCACTCTATGGACATAGTATGTTTTTTTCCTTTTTAATATCTTTTTTTATTTCTTTCAACAATGTTTTATAATTTTCATAACATAAGTTTTGCACTCTTTTTGTTAAATTTACTTTTAATATTTTTTATAATTTTAATGCTATTGCGAATAAAATTGTTTATTTTATTTAGTTCATAACAAGTATGGATGAATGCAAATGATTTTTTTAGTGTTTTTTCTTTTTTTATTATAAAGATGTGGGGTACAATTCAGGGTTAGGCATACAAACACTGATTATGCAGTTACCCTTGTTAATGAGGTATGCCCCTCCCTCCCCTAGCAGTTTCCCTCAACTGCCAAACCCACCTCCTCCCCCAACAGTTTTGCATTACTGCCAAATGCTTTCTTATGGTATTATAGTTGTTCAAGGTCCTCTTATGAGTGAGAACATATCGTACTCTATTCTTTGTTTCTGATAGATCACTGAGTATAATTGACTCCAAATCCATCCAAGTTGCTGCGCAGTCCATATATTTGTCCTTGTTTATGACTGCATAATATTCCATTGTGTATATGTACCACATTTTTTAATCCAGTTCGGCTTCGATGGGCAATATGGTTGGTTCCATGTTTTTGCTGTTGTGAATAAAGTAGTGTTTTTTCATGTATTGTGAGCAAAGTTGAGAATAACTGGAGATGGACAGGGACATAGAGGGGCTGGCAGAATATTGTGGAGGTGGGGAGAAGCTCACTCAAGGACTGTGAAAGGGAACTCAGATGGAGTTCATGGATGCTGTGTAAACCCCAAGTCCTGTCAAGAAATGTATCACCCAGATGTCAGAGGCTGCTGGGGAAACTGTCTTGTTATTCCACAACCTTATAACCAACCTTTGGGAAGAACAGGACCCAGGACCCCTTCTCTTGCACTCCTTCCAATAGGTATGGCCTCCTCTCCTTTCCTTCCCCAACCTCCAACCAAGCCTGCTCAGTCCTTAGTATCTGGGGTGATCACATTGGTGTACAATTTTGCAGCCTAGATTGGGACATTTTAGGGAGTATAAGGCAGGAACTATTAACAACAATGCAGGGCTGCCGATGTAGGCTGGGACCTTTCCAGGCAATTATGTGGTCATTCTATTTTTACTCCAATGTGAGTTTAGGCAAACATTTTAACACTTAACTGGGATATTTATTGTGTAGATTTTTTTTTCATGTTACTACAATCTTAGAAATTAAAGAAAAGATGAGATATTTTCAATGGCAAAGGAATGTCCTTTCATTTCTTTTATTTTTTTAATTTTAGTATAAAGATGTGGGGTATAATTCAGAGTTAGGTATACAAGCATTGATCATGAAGGTACCCCTGTTGATGAGGTATGCCCCTCTCTCCCCTAGCAGTTTCTTTCAACTGCCAATTCCACCCCCACCCCCCGCCCACAGTTTCCCGTTACTGCCAATCACTTTCTTATAGCATTATAATTGTTCAAGGTCCTCTTATGAGTGAGAACATAGGGAACACTGTTCTTTGATTCTGTGATAAATCACTGAGTATGATCGATTTGAAATCCATCCAAGTTGCGGCAAAGTCCATATATTTGTTCTTCTTTATGGCTGCATAATAATCCATTGTATATATGTAACACATTTTTTTAAGCAGTCCAGCTTCAATGGGCAACAAGGCTGGTTCCATGTTTTTGCTATTGTGAATAGAGCTGCAACAACATGTGTAGGCATCTTCTTTGTAGAATAATTTGAGGTCCTCCGGGTATATTCCCAATAGGGGAATTGCTGGGTCATATGGAAGGTCAATTTCTAGTTCTTTCAGAAATATCCAGACTGTTTTCCAGAGAGGTTGTACAAGTTTGCATTTCCACCAACTGTGTAGAAGTGTTCCTTTTTCTTCACATCCTCTAGCATCCGTTGTTGTTTGTTTTATCAATGATGGCCATTCTTACAGGGGTTAGGTGGTATCTCAATGTGGTTTTGATTTGCATTTCTCTGATGATGAGTGAGGCTGAGCACTTTTTCATGTGTCTGTTGGCTGCCTGTATATCTTCTTTTGAGATGTGTCTATTCATGTCTTTTGCCCACTTTTTAAAAGGAGTGTTTGTTTTTTTCTCTTTGGCACATTTGAGTTCCTTACAGATCCTAGATGTTAGGCCTTTGCCAGATATAGAATTGGCAAATATTTTTTCCCATTCTGTGGGCTGTCTCCCTGCTCTCTTGATGGTTTCTTTTGCTTTGCAGAAGCTCATTATTTGATGAGGTCCCACTTGTCTATCTTATTTATTAAGGTATTGGCCTTTAGGGTTCTGAGTAGGAATTGGTTCCCAGTTCTATTTTCCATAAGGATGTCTCCTGCATTTTCTAAGATTCTTGTAATTTGAGGTTTTACATTTAGGTCTTTGATCCATTTAGAGTTAATTTTTGTGTATGGTGATAGGTAGGGGTCCTGTTTCAATCTTCTGCATGTGGTCAGCCAGTTTTCCCAGCACCATTTACTGAATAGGTTTTCCTCTCCCCAGTGGTTGTTGTTGGAGGCTTTGTCAAAGATGAGTTGGTTGAGGAATTGTTTGTTTCCGGAATCTGTATCCTGTTCCATTGGTCTATGTGCCTGTTTTTGTACCAATACCAGGCTGTTTTGATTATTGTGGCCTTATAGCAAAGTTTGAAGTCTGGAAGAGTGATACCTCCTGCTTTGTTTCTCTTGCTAAGGATTGTTTTGGCTATTCGTGGTCGTTTATGTTTCCATATGAATTTCTATAGTGTCATTTTCAGGTCTGAGAAGAATGATGTTGGTAACCTAATGGGTATTGTGTTGAATCTGTAGATTGCCTTTGATGGGATGGACATCTTAAAAATGTTGATTCTTCCTATCCATGAGCATGTTATATATTTCCATTTGTTTGTGTCTTGATTTCTTTCAGCAGTGTTTGTAATTCTCATTGTAAAGGTCTGTCATTTCTCTGTAGGAAGATGCCGAGGTATTTCATTTTTTTTAATGGTTATTGTGAATGGGATTGTGCTTTTTATTTGGGTCTCTGACTGCTTGTTGTAGGTATATAGAAATGCAACTGACTTTTGCACGTCTATTTTGTACCCTGAGACTTTGCCAAAGTTCTTTATCAGAGTAAGCAGATTTTTGACAGATTCTCTTGGATTTTCAAGGTATAAGATCATATTATCAGCAAAGAGGGATAACATGACTTCTTCTTTTCCTACTTGGATACCCCTGATTTCCTTCTCTTGTCTAATTGCCTGGGCTAGGACTTCCAACACAATATTGAACAAGAGGGGTGAGAGTGGGCAGCCTTGTTGTGTTCCAGTTTTCAGGGGAAATTTTTCTAGTTTCTGTCCATTTAGCAATATGTTAACTGTGGGTTTGTCCCAAATGGTACTAACTATTTTGAGGTATGTTCCTTCTATACCTAGGTGTTTGATGGTTTTTATCAAGAAGTGATGCTGGATTTTATCAAACGCTTTTTCTGCATCTAATGGGATAATCATCTGGTTCTTATTTTTACATCTGTTGTTTATTTAATGACATTTATGGTCTTGTGTATGTTGAACCAGCCCTGCATCCTGGGGATGAAGCCTACTTGGTCATTGTGGATGATTTTTGAGATGTGTTTTTGGATCCAACTTGCTAGAATATTATTAAGGATTTTTGCATCTATGTTCATAAGGATATTGGTCTGTAGTTCTCTTTCTTTGTTGCATCTTTACCCAGTTTGGGTATCAGCATAATGTTAGCTTCATAAAATTATTTGGGTAGAATTCCATCTTTCTCAATTGCCTGGAATACTTTCAGTAGTATTGGTATCAGCTCCTCCTTGTACGTTCTATAGAATTCCGCTGGAAAACCATTCAGTTCAGGGCTTTTTGTTGTTGTTGTTGGTAGTTTTTGTATGACAGAGTCAATTTCCTGGGTTGTTATTGGTCTATTTAGTGTCTCAGTGTCTTCTTGTTTCAACTTGGGTAGGTTGTGTGATGTCAGAAAGTCTTCCATTTCATCTAGGTTGTCAAGTTTGTTTTCATATAGGTGTACATAGTAATCTCTGATAATCTTTTGTATTTATTTAGGGTCAGATGTGATTTGATCTTTTGTATTTCTGATTGTGTTTATTTGGTCTTTTCTCTCTTTTTCTTGGTCATTCTGGCTAGGGACCCATCAATCTTGTTAATTCTTTCAAAGAACCAACTTTTTGTTTTGTTGATGTTTTCTACGACATTTTTGTCTTATATGCCCCGTATTTGGGCTCTTATTTTTGAGATTTGGATTCTTCTGCTAAAGTTGGGGTTTTGGTGGTCTTCTCTTTCCAGCTCCCTTAGGTGATTTGTTAGGCTCTCCACTTGTGATCTTTCCATTTTCTTGATGTGTACTCGTAGAGATGTAAATCCCCCTCCTAGAACTGATTTCATGGCATCCTAGAGGTTTTGGTAGGATGTTTCTTTATTTTCATGTTTCCAGGAATCTTTCAATTTTTTCTCTGATTTCAGTGTTGACCCAGTCGCTGTTCAGCATCATGCTGTTTAGTGTCCATGTCTTTTGTGGGCTTTGGGGAAATTTTGTTGGTGTCAATATTTATTTTTATTCCTCTGTGGTCTGAAAAGGTCCATGGCAAGATTGCAATCTTATGAAATTTGTTTATGTTTGATTTATGGCCAATGATGTGGTCGATCTTGGAGTATGTTTCATGTGGTGATGAATAGAATGTATATTCTGTGGTCGTTGGGTGGAGTGTTCTGTAGGTTTCAATTAAGTCCATTTGTTCAAGAGTCTCATTTAGGTTCTGGGTCTCCTTTATGATTTTTTGTCTTTATGATCTGTCTAGAGTTGTGAGTGGGGTAGGGTATTAAAATCCCCAGCTATGATAGTGTTAGAGTTCATCTCTTTTTTAAGTTTGCCTAGAAGTTGTTTTACCAACATTGGTGCTCCTATGTCAGGTGTATATATGTTTAGGATGGATATTTCTTGCTGATGGATTGAACCTTTTATCATTATATAGTGACCATCTTCATCTTTTTTGATTTTTGATAGTTTAAAGGGTATTTTGCCTGAGATTAAGATTGCAACTCCAGCTTTCTTTTGTGTTCCCTTTGCCTGAAAATTTGTTTCCCATCCTCTTACTTTGAGTCTGTGAGTGTCCGTTCTGGTGAGATGGGTCTCTTGGAGACAATATATTTTTGCCTCATAATATTTTATCCATTTTGCCATTCTGTGTCTTTTCAGTGGTGCATTTAGTCCATTGACATTCAGGCTAATTATTGAAATGTGACGGTTTATCTTTGTCATGATGTTCTTATAGAGTTGTTGGTGTACTTGTTTGTTTTTTGTTTTTCTTTTGGTTTTTTGGGTTGGTTCATGTGGTGTTTTCAGTCTTTTTCCTGCACTCTTGTGAAGAACATTATTGTTCTTTTTCCCTTCACTTCTGTGTTTAATACTTTCTTCAAAGTTTCTTGTAGGGGTGGTCTAGAGGCAGCATAAGTTCTTAGGGATTGAATGTCTCAGAAAGATTTTAATTTTCCCTCACTGATGAAGCTTAGCTTAACCTTAGCTTAACTGGGTAGGTTATTCTTGATTGAAATTGTTTATCTTTGAGAACTTAGAATATTGGACTCCAAGATCCCCTAGCCTGAAGTATTTTTATAGATGAATCTGCTGCTATTCCTATTGGTCTTCCCTAGTAAGTAGTCTGACCTTTTTCTCTTGCTGCTTTTAAGATTCTTTTCTTTTACACCTACTTTGTTCAGGCAGATTGTTATGTGCCTAGGAGTTGGTTTTCTCATTTGTTGTCTTGCTGGGGTTCTCTGAATTTCTTGTGTTTGAATTTTCACGTCATTGTTGAGGTGAGGGAAGTTTTCTTGATTAATTTCGTGTAATGTTTGTTCCAGGGTGGTCTCTGTCTCTCTTTCTGCCTCAGGAAATCCAGTTACTCTTAAGTTCGTTCTCTTGAAGTAATCACTCATCTCTTGATGTTTTTGTTCTGTCTTTCTAAGCTTCTTTTCTGTGTTTTTGACAGTTTGGTTTAGTTCTATATTTTGATCTTCAAGTTCTGAGAATCTGTCTTCTGCTTGACTAATTTTGCTTTCCATGCTTATTAGTTTGTTATTTTTTTCAATCACAGTATTCTTTACTGCTGTTATCTCATTTGTCAACGTCTTCCTAATTTCCTCTTGTCTCTCCTCAATTATTTTTATTCTTTCTATTAATGTCTTGATGTCTGGGTTTGTAGTATGTGACCATCATTCTGAGAGCTTTTCATTGTTTGCATTCCCAAGTCTGTTTTCTCAATATCTGATCTCTCAGGGGTCTGTGAGACCTATATTCTTCTTTTGATTTTTCTTCATTTGTGTAGATTTGCCTCCCCACTTTTTCCTTTTATTTTTCCTCTGTCTTCTTTAAATTTGTTGTTCAGGTGTGGCAGGGTTGCTTTTACTTCTGTTTGCTCAATCTCCTACTCTTCCTTATGTGAATCCTCTGGCTTTGTTCAATTCTGAAGCTGGACTGTTTGTTGGGGGTTATACTGTTTGTAACTTTGAGGTTTATTTGAGGGGTAGATGTGATTCAAAATTCATCTGCAGATCTCAGTATCCACTGACAGGTGTATGGATACACTGGATCCTGCTTCCCACTGCCTTACAATCTGTTCATGAAGTAGGGGTATTGGTTTGCTCCCTGAAAGTAAGATAATGTAAGAAAAGGGAAAGAAATGGAACAGAGAGGGGGGATTCGTAAGGTGGAGACAGAGGAGAGTAAAAGGGAAAACAGACCAAGGTACCCACTAATAAATGAAAATAGACCTGAAGACAAATAAGAGTAAGAGAAAACAAAAACAAACAATCGAATGAACAAAAAAACAACAACAACAGCAACAACAACAAAAAAACTAGGACATACAATCATACAGACACACAAACTGACCAACTTCCTTATGATGTACTACTATTTATTCCCTTACACAAACATGAGGTCTTAGATCCCAAATTGGAGGTTGGGCAGAGCTGGGTGGGTGAGGCCCTGCAGGTCTCTGCCTGGTCACAGGCTCCAGATGATCTCAGGTTCTACTGCAGCCGGGTTCAGCTAGGGGAGGCAGAGCGCTAGACTTTCAAGTGCTGTAGTGCTGTAGGTTGATGTGTCACATGTAGCTTGCTCCTCTTTTTCTTTCTTTATTCTGAGGTCCCAAGCTGGAGGCTGCCCAGAGCTGGGTGGAGCTCATTGGACAATGCAAGTCTCTGCCTGGTCTTCAGTTCCAGCTGTTCTCTGGTCCCACTGTGGTCAGGGGAAAATTGGGGGAGGTGGAGTGTGAGACTGCTGGGCATTCCTGGTCAGCAAAGTCCTTAAGGTTGCTGGGGGCAAGGCAATGTTGCCGATAAGAGAGCCCAGAGTTCCACAGGGAGGGAACCGTGGCCCTCCCTGGGTGTGGAGGCTTGGGGCAGGGCTAGGTGCTACAGCCAGGGAGGGAGCCCAGAGCTCCACAGGTGTGGTAGCTTGAGGAGGGGCTGGGTGCTTCAGCCAGGGAGGGTGCCCGGAGCTCTGAGGAGCGGGCGCTGATGGCCCCTGTGGAGCTTCCAAATGATTTTTGTATATTGGCCTTGTCTCCTACAAACTTGTTGAACTATTTTATTAGTACTAATAGTCCTTAGTGTATTTTTAAGGATTTTCTCTATACATGACTATACATTGTGTGAAGAGAACAGTTTTGCTTTTTCCTTACATTTAAATGTCGTTTATTTCTTTTTCTTGTCTAATTTATCTGGTGAGAGCCTCCAATATAATGTTGAACATAAGTTCTGAGAGCAGACATCCTTGTCTTGTTTCTGATGTTAGAGGTTGTGCAGTCTCTCAATGTTAGATATGATGTTAACTGTGGATTTTTCACAGATACTCCTTATCAGGTTGAGGCAGTTCCCCTTTTAGTCTTAGTTTGCTTATTGGTATTATCATGAAAAGGTTGTGAAGTTTGTCAAATCTTGTTCTACATTCACGGTTACATGATTTATTTTTATTCTATTGACAATATGTATTACATTTCTGATTTTCAAATGTCAAACCAACCTTGCATCCTTAGAATAAATTTAACTTGGTCATGTGTACAATCATTTTTATATGACACTGTATTCATTTTGTTGAGGTTAATGTCTCTATTTTTGTGAGTTATTGTTTTCTAGTTTTCTTGTGATGTCTTTGACTTGTTTGGGTATAAGTTTAATAGAATTAGTTAGGTAGTGTCCCTTAATCTTCTATTTTTTGAAAGAGTTTATGGAGAACTGGTATTAATTCATTTTCAAATGTTTATTAGAAGTTGGTGGTAAAGTCATCTGGGCCAAGACTTTATGTTGTGGGTAGTTTTGTTTATTTGGTTTGTTGGTTTTATCTTTTATTGAATACTTCAATCTCTTTACTTGCTATAGGTTTATTCAAGTGGTCTATTTCTCCAAGTCAATTTTGGTAATTTGTAATTTTCTAGGAATGTGTCCGGTTATCTAATTTATCTAATATGTGGATGTACAATAATTTTTAGTGTTTCTTTATGCACTTTTATTTTTCTAAGGTTAGCAATTATGTCCCCTTTCATTTCTGATTCAAATAATTTTAGTTTTTTCTTGGTCAACCTAGCTAAAGTTTTGTCAATTTTGTTGAGCTTTTCAAAAATAAGCTTTAGGTGTCATTAATTTTTCTA
The DNA here is from genome assembly GCA_027257055.1 of Cephalopachus bancanus. Taxonomy (NCBI): domain Eukaryota; kingdom Metazoa; phylum Chordata; class Mammalia; order Primates; family Tarsiidae; genus Cephalopachus; species Cephalopachus bancanus. The sequence goes on from JAPVLO010000326.1 coordinate 2,085,326, forward strand.
CTGTTTTTCTTTTTCCTTTTTTTTTTAAAGCAGGATTTATTGAGAGGAGAGAAAATCTCCCATAGTGGGAGGGAAACTGAGGGAGTTGTCCTATTTTTCTATTCTCTTTTTTATTAATTTCTGCTATAATATTCATTATTTCCTTTTTTCTGTTTACTTTCTAATTAGTTTGCTCTTCTTTGTCCAGTGTATTAAGTTAAGAGGTTAGATTGTGGATTTGGCATCTTTCTTCTTTATTAATATATATTCTCAGCTATAACTTTTTCTCTAAGCCCTGCTTTAGTTGCATCTCATGAGTTTTGGAGCACTGTTGTCTTGGTCAATTCAGGCTGCTATAACAAAATATATCAAACTGAGTGGCTTAAATGAAAAACATTTATTTCTCACAATTCTGGAGTCTGGGAAGTGCAAGATCAAAGTGCCAGTGATTTGGTGTATGGTGAGGATCCTTTTCTTAGTTATTGGATGTCCATCTTCTTAATGTATGCTAGCATGATAAAAAAAAAAGAGCTAGACAGCTCTTTGTGTTTCTTTTATAAGGGTACTAATCCTATTTATGAAGGCATTGCTTTCATGACTTAATCATTTACCAAAGGCCCTACCTCCTAATGCCATTACAATGGGGCTCAGGCTTTAAGAATATACATTTGGGAAGGGACACAAAAATTCAATCCATACCAGTTGTAACTTTATTTTCATTTATTACAAAGTATTTTCTGATCATTCTTTTGATTTATTCTTTTGTCCATTTTTTATTTAATAATACATCATTCCACATTTACATATTTGTGTGTTGCTCAAATTTCAGTTGTTGATTTTTGATTTCATTATATGTAGTCAGAGATTTTGTATCATTTTTAGCCTTTGTAATTTATTGAGGCTCGTGTATAGTGTAGCAGAATGATCCATGCACTACTGAGGAGAGAGTATATTCTGTCATTTTGGGATAGAGTGTTCTAGTAGATATCTGATAGGCCTAGTTGGTTTATAGTGTTGGTCATGGCGTCTACTTCTTTACTAATCATTCGTCTAGTGGTTCTAATTATTATCAAAATGGTATATTGAAGTTCCAATTATTATTGTTGAATTGCCTATTTTTCCCTTTGTTTTCTTCATTTTTTTCTTGATGTGTTTTGGTGTTTGGTTATCAGGTGTATATGTATATATATAATTTTTTTTTTGAGTCAAAGTCTCACTCTGTCACCCAGGCTGGAGTGCAGTAGCATGCTCATGTCCACTGCAGTCTTAACCTGCTGGGCTCAGGCAATCCTTCCACCTCAGCCTTCCAAGTAGCTGGAACCACAGGTGTGCACCACCACACCTGGCTAATATTTTGATTTATTGTAGAGATGAGGTCTTGTCAAGTTTTCAGGCTGGTCTCGAAACCCTGGGCTCAGGCAATCCTCTCAGCTCTGCTTCCCAAAGTGCTGGGATTGCAGGCATGAGCCACTGCGCTCAGCCAGGTGCATATATGTTAATAATTGTTATAGCTTCCAGAGGGAGCGGCATGATTTTATCCCTCTTAAATTCTAATGACATTTTTCATTTTAAAGTCTAATGTTAGTATGAACACTACAACTATTCTGATTGCTATTTGTGTGATACATATTTTTCCATACTGTTATGTTAAATCTGTTTGTGTCTTTGGATTTGAAGTGCATCTCCTGCCAGACACTTCTAAAGGAGGGAAGGAGAGAAGAAGAGAGGGAGAGAGGAATGGAGGAGGGAAAAGGGCCCGTGGTAACACACTGGGTGCTTGATCCACTATCAGGAGGAGAGAGGACCAGCTAGAAGCCCAAACCTCACCTGCATGCAACCTACTTATTAGTAAATCCCCGCTTTTACCCCATAACTCCACATTAAATAAATAAATTGATTGAGAATAAGGTTAAGAGAGAGGTTAGCTAAGAGACAATGTGCATTATAAGCTCATCTTAAATGAACTGAGGTCAGTTAAGAACCAGAGTCCCTAGCAGGGCTTGAATCACCACTTTTTGTTGTACCCATGATTACTCATTATAGAAACATGCATTGACTCTCTATGCACATTTTCTCTAGGCTCCAACTTGCAGCACCCTGGTTTCCTTCCCTCCAGAAGATAATCAACCTGAGAATGGTATGATTGCAATAATGATATAGCAAACCAATCAGAAATTTCTATTAGCAACAAAGTTACAAGATTCTTATTTGCTCATATTCAGAAAGTAATGGCATAAGAAGATAATTTAAATTAAAATGATGTTTTTATCCCCCAAAATGTTTATCTCTTATGGACAACATATAACTGGAGCATATTTTTTAACCCAGTCTGACAATCCCTGCCTTTTGATTAGATTATTTAATCGATTCACATTCACATTATTATTAATATAGTTGAATTTATGTCTATCATAATTTTACTTGTTTTTCTATATGTCTCAGAACATTTAGTTTCTCTATTCCTTCTTTTCTGCTTTATTTGGCATTGAATGAACATATTCTAATGTTGCATTGTAATTCTATTAATATTTTCAATATATATATTACTTTTATTTTTTGCTCTAGTGTTTACCATATACTTCTTAAATTACCAAAATCAGTTTCAGGTTTGTACTAGCTTAATTCCTAAAATATATAGATACATTTTTTTATATAGCTCTAGTCCCTCATTCCTTTTCTGACAAATATATACATATTTATATTTACATTTATATTTATAATTATTACTTCACCACTTTATCATCTTTTATCATTTATTTGGTTCATTATAACTTTGCTCCCACCCACTTTCTTTATATAGGCAAATATACTGCACATATTTTGCATTTCTATATATTGCAAGCCCAACAATTCTTTATATATTTTATTCAGTTGATTTTCCAATCATTTAAGAGAATAAAAGATAAATTGCCTTTCATAATTATATAATTATGAATGCCTTTCATAATTATATAATTACCTTTGCCAGTGCTTTTTTGTTGTTGTTCCTGTGCATTTGAACTTTTATCAGGGTCATTTGTTTTCAGTATGAAGTTTAAAATCTTTAGTACATGTTATAAGGTGGGTATGCTAGCAACCAGTTCTCTAAATTTTTGTTTTTCTGAAAAGTGTTTATTTAGTCCTTATATTTGAATAATTGCTTTGCTGTGTGTAAGTTTTCTGTTGACAGACTATTCTTTCCTTTCAGCATTTGAATATTATATCTCACTGCCTTTTGCCCTTCATTGTTTCAGTTAGGAAGTTAGTTGTTAACTACATTGGGGTTCCCTTATAAGTAATGTGTTTTTGTTTCTTGCTGCTTTAAAATTTTTCTCATTATTTACTTTCAGTATTCTTAGTATGATGTGTCTGTTTGTGAATATCTTTGTGTAAATTTCATTGAGCATGTTAGATGTGTACATTATTGTTTTTCAATATATTTGAATAGTTTATAGCCGTTATTTCTTCAATATTTTTTTCTTTTTCTTTCTTTCTCTCTCTCTTTCTTTCTTTCTTTCTTTCTTTCTTTCTTTCTCTCTTCCCTCTCCTAGTACTCCCATTATTTGTATGTTGTTGCACTTGATGTCCACATTTTTCTGTGGTTCTGAGACTCATTTCTCTACATTGTCTTTTTTCTAATCATTTTTGGTTTTCTTACTCTCTAGAAGTCTATCTTCAAGTTTATTGATTATTTATCTACCAATCAAATCTACCATTTGAGTCCCTCTAATACTATTTTTTAATACTTCAGGGCTTGTACTCTTTAATCCCAGAATTTCTACTTGGAATTTTTTTTTTTTTTTTTTTTCAATTTCTGTATTTTTATTGATGTCTTCTATTTTATGTGACATTGAAACCATGCCTTCCTTTTATTCTTTTAGTCATGTTTTTTTTCTTTAGTTCTATGAACATAGTTACAACGACTACTTTGAAATATATTTCTATTAAATCCAACATCTGCTTATTCTCACAAGCAAGTTCTGTTGCCTACTCTTTTTCTGGTGTATGGTTATACTTTTTATTTCTTTTTGTTGGAAACTGGATATTTTAAATAATGTAACAATTGTCAGTACTTCCCTCTTCCCCTTGGCATGGGATGTTTCTCCATTTGTTTGTGTCCTCTAGCAATTTTTTTCTGAGACGCCTAGTATAGGCTTTCACAAACCTTGGATATATTGTATAGTAGTGGGGATTGGGTCTCAGCTGGCCCATTCCCCAGATAGTGAACACTGTACCCTGTATGTAGTTTCTAACGCTAATCTTCTGTCCCATCTCCTCTCCTCTTCCCTCCCTTTGTGTCCCCAGTGCCTATTATTTCCATCTTTGTAACTATTTAGTTCCCACATATGAGTGAAAACATAGTGTTTGGGTTTGGTTTTCTGTTTCTGAGTTAGTTTACTTAGGATGATGGTCTCCAGCTCCATCCATGTTGCTGCAAAGGACATGATTGCATTCTTTTTTATGACTGCATAGTATTTCATGGTGTATGTATACCACATTTTTATTCTCCACTGATCAATTGATGGGCATTCAGGTTAATTCCACATCTTCGTAATTGTGAATTGTGCTGAGATGAACATGCAGGAGCAGGTGTCTTTTTTATACAATGATCTCTGTTCCTTAGGGTAGATACCTAGTAGTGAGATTGCTGGATCAAATGGAAGATCTATTTTTAATTCTTTGAATAACCTCCACACCACCTTCCATAGTTTACATGCCCACCACAGTTTATAACTGTTCCTTTTTCTCTGCATCCACGCCAGCATCTATCGTTGTTTGACTTTTTTAATAATGGCCATTCTGATTGACCATTCTCACTGTGGTCTTAATTTGCATTTCTCTGATGATGAGTGATGCTGAGCATTTATTCAAATGCTTGTTGACTATTTGTATATCTTCTTTTGAGAGATGTCTATTCATGTCATTTGCCCACTTTTTAATGGGATTATTTATATTTTCTTGATGATTTGTTTGAGCTCTTTTAAGATTCTAGATATTATATTAGTCCTTTGTTAGATGTATATTTTGTGAATATCTTCTCCCATTCTGTAGGTTGATTGTTTGCTCTGTTGATTATTTCTTTTGTTGTGGAGAAGCTTTTTAGTTTAATTAAATCCCACTTATTTATTTTCATTTTAGTTGCATTTGCTTTCAGGGTTTTAGCCATAAATTATTTGCCTAGGCTGATGTCTATAAGAATTTTCCTAGGTTTTCTTCTAAGATTTATATGTTTTCAGAGCTGATGCTTAAGTCTTTAATCCATCTTGACTTAATTTTTGTATATGGGGAGAAATAGAGATCAAGTTTCATTTTTCTGCATGTAGCTATCCAATTTTCTCAGCACCATTTGTTGAATAATGTGGGTTTTCCTCGGTCTGTGTTTTTGTCAAAGATCAGTTGGTTGTAGGTATTACTTTCCAGTTTCTCTAGTCTGTTCCATTGGTCCATGTATCTGCTCTTGTACCAGTACCTTTCTACTTTGGTTACTACAGCCTTGTAGTATAGTTTGATGTCAGGTAATGTGATGTTTCCAGCTATGTTCTTTTTGCTTAGGATTGCTTTGGCTATTCTGGATTTTTTTTGGTTCCATATGAATTTTAGAATTGTTTTTTCTAATTCTATGAAAAATGACATGGATAGTTTGATAGGGATTCCACTGAATCTGAAGATTACTTTGGGTAATATGGCTGTTTTAATTATGTTGATTCTTCCAATCCAAGAGCATGATGTTTCTCCATTTATTTGTGTCCTCTGTAATTTCTTTCATCAGGGTTTTGTAGTTCTCCTTGTAAAGATAATTCACCTCCTTGGTTAAATATAATCTTAGGTTTTTTGGCTGCTATTGTAAATGCAATTGAGTTATTGGCTGGATTCTCAGCTTAGTCACTATTGGTGTACAGTCATGCTATTGATTTGTGTGTTGATTTTGTGTCCTGAAACTTTATCAAATTCATTTTTGAAGTCCAGGAGACTTTTGGAGAAGATGCAAAAGTTCTCTAGGTATAAGATCATATCATTGGTACAGAGATAGTTCTGATTGTTTCTTTTCCAGTTTGGATGCCCTTTTATTTCTTTTTCTTCCCTGATTACTATGGCTAGGACTCCCAGTACTATGTTGAATAGGAATGGTGAAAGTGGAACTCCTTGCCTTTTTCAGTTCTGAGGGGGAATATGTTCAACTTATTTCCATTAAGGATGACATTGGCTGTGGGTTTGTCTTATATGGCTTTTATTATTTTGAGGAATGTTCCCTCTATGCTTATTTTGCTTAGGGTTTTTATCATGAAGGAATGCTGTATTTTAGCACATTTTTTCTGCATCTGTTGAAATGATTATATAATTTTTCTTTTTAATTCTGTTTATGTAGTGGATCACATTTATTGGTTTGCATATGTTGAGCCACCTTTGCATCTCCAGGATAAAACACCTGGTGTTTTTTTTTTAATGTTCTTTTGAATTTGGTTTACTAATATTTTGTTAAGGATTTTTGTGTTTATGTTCATAAGGGTTATTGATATGTACTTTCTTTGGTTATTGTTGTGTCTTTTCCTGGCTTTTGTATTAGAGTGATACTAGTTTCGTAGAATGAGTTAGTGATACTGGCTTCATACGATTCCTTCCTTTTCAAACTTGTGGAATAACTTCAGTAAAATTGGTATCAGTTTTTCTTTGACGGTCTGGTAGAATGTGGCTTTGAGCCCATCAGGTCCCGGACGTTTGATGTTGTTGGGAGACTTCTCATTACTGTATCAATCTTGCTGCTCATTATTGGTTTGTTCAGGGTTTCTATTTCTTCTGATTCAAGGTTGAGAGGTTGAATGTTTCCGGGAATTTATCCATTTTCTCTGTATTGTCTAGTTTGTTTGCATAGAGGTGTTCATAATAGTCTTGGATTATTTTTTGAATTTCCCTCATATTAGTTGTATGTCTCTTTTTTCACTTTTGATTATGCTAATTTGAGCCTTCTCTCTTAATTTCTAAATTAATCTAGCTAGAGGTCTACCAATTTTGTTTACCTTTTCAAAGAATCAATTTTTTATTTCATTGACCCTTTGCTTTTTTTTAATTTTAATTTAATTTAGTTCTGCTCTGATATTTGTTATTTCTTTTCTTCTCTAGCTTTGAGTTTGGTTTGTTAATTGTTTTCTAGTTCTTTGAGGTGTGATGTTAGGTTGTCGATATGTGATCTTTTAGTCTTACTAATGTAGGCCTTAAGCGCCATAAACTTTCCTCTGAGGACAGCTTCGACTGCATCTCAAAGGATTTGATTACTTGTGTCATTGTTGTCATTCATTTCAAGGAATTTTTTTAACTTCCATCTTGATTGTATTATTGACCCAAGTATCATTTGGTGCAAGTTGTTGAACTTCCATAACTTTGGTTTCACAAGTTTTTCTTGGAGTTAATTTCTAGTTAAAATTCTACTCCACTGTAGTCTGAGATGGTGCTTGATATGATTTTGATTTTTTTAATTTATTGAGACTTGATTTGTGATATATCATATTGTCTATCTTGAAAAATATTCCATGTGCTGATGAGAAAAATGTGTATTCTGTAGTTTGGGGTTATAATGTTCTATAGACGTCTGTTAGTTCCATTTCCTCTAGAGTCCTATTTAACTCCAATTTTTCTTTGCTGACTTTCTGTCTGGATGGCCTATCTATTGCTATCAGTGGAGTGGTGAAGTCTCCCACTATTATTGCATTGCTGTCTATCTCTTTTTTTAGGTCTAATAAGATGTGTTTCATAAAGCTGGGGGCTCTAGTGTTAGGTGCATGTGTATTTAAAATTGTTAAGTCTTCTCATTGGACTTATCCCTTTATCATTATATAATAACCATCATTGCCTTTTTTCTTACTGTTGTTAATTTAAAGTCTGTTTTGTCTTATATAAAAATGACTACTTTTGTTCACTTTTGGTTTTTATTTGTGTGGAATATTTTACCCCACCCCTTTACCCTGAGTCTATAGGAGTCTTTGTAAGTTAAGTGGGTCTCTTAAAGGCAGCAGATATTTGTTTTTTTAATCCATTCTTGCAGTATATATATTCTTAGTGGGACATCGAGACCATTTACGCTTGGAGGTAATAATGATATGTAAGATACTATTGTATTCATCAAGTAGCTTTGTTTATTCATTTTCTCTATATTATTGGTGTTCCATAAGCCTGCAAGCTTTATGACCTCCAGCATTTTTCTACTGGTATATTTTTCACCTTTTGTTTCAGTATTTAGGACTCTGAATATTTCTTATAGAGCTAGTCTAGTGATGACAAATTCCCTCGGTGTTTGCTTGCCTACAACAGATTTTATTTCTCTGTCATTTATGAAACTTAGTTTTGTGGTATACAAAATCCTTGGCTAAAGGTTATTCTGTTTGAGGAGACTGATGATGGGACCCCCAATCCCTTCTGACTTATAGGGTTTCTTCTGAGAAGTGTGCTGTTAGTCTGATAGTTTTACCTTTGTAAGTTATTTGATGCTTTTGTCTCACTTCTCTTAAAATTCTTCCCTTCACTTTGACTTTGCAAAGCTAGATGATTATATACCTTGGGGATGACCTTTTTACAATGAATCTTTTGGGGGTTATTTGGGCTTCTTGTATCTGACATTTAGATCTCTGACAAGGCCAAGGAAATTTTCCTCCATTATTCCCGCAAATAGAATTTCCAAACCTGCTGCATTCTCTTCTTCCTCTGGGACCCTTATGATTCTTAGGTATGGATGTTTTACATAATCCCACATTTCTTGGACACTTTGTTCTGTTCTCTTGATTCTTCTTTTCTTTATAGTTGTGTGATTGGGTTAATTCAAAAGGCTTGTCTTCAACTTCTGAGATTCTTTCTTCTGCTTGTTCTAGTCTACTGTTAAAATTTTTGACTGCATTTTGTAGTTTCCTAAATGTTTCTTTCATTTTCAGAATTTCAACCTTTTTTTAAGGTGTCTAAATCTTTGGAGAATTTTTCATCCATGCCCTGAACAGTTTTTTTCTTTTTAAAAAAATTTCTTTATATTGGTTTTCAACTTTCTCCTGAAGTTCATTGACCAATTTTATCATCAACCTTTTGAGTTATCTGACTGGAATTTCAACAATTTCCTTTTGGTTAAGGTTCATTGCTAAAGAGTTGGTGTGGTCTTTTGGGGGAATTGTAGAACTCTGTTTCTTATATTATCAGAATTATTTTTCTGGCTCCTTCTCATTTGGGTAGACAATTTCTTCTTACTTGAAGGGGCTGACATAGGCACTGTAGGATTACTCTGGTTATATATAGTCTTGGTGTGATGAGTTTCTCAACTGCTGGATGTGGCAGTTCTGTGCTATGTACCTGCACTGGCTCACAATGTCCTGAGTGGCCAGAGTCACTTGGAAATGTTATTACCTGGTGCTTGGGATCTGGCCTTCCTCAAAGCTGAGGTATTGTATCTGAAGTGATTGGTTGCACTATTGACCTCTGGCCAGGAGGTGGCACTTTTGAGAGAAATCTAGTTCTGAGTGGCTATAGAGTTTCCCCTCGGCCAGTGCTGCTCCACGGAAGTGCTCAGCCAGCCTAGGGTGATGGCGGGGCTCTGGGTATTTCCCAAGTTTTCTTGGGAGCCTTCTGGTATTATTTTGAGCCTTCTGGTATTTTAGGGGAAAAAAAGATGAGACACCCCACAAGTATGTACTCCTAGCTGCCCCAGTGGGGATTAGAAGGGAGTCCCAGGCCACTGGAGTAACAGGATCCCTGCAAGTTCATGACAGGAGCACAGAACTCCTGAATTCCCATCTCTCACCTTCCCCACTATGTCCAGAGGCTGTGGTGAATTGCGGTTGTGCAAGAAATAGTCTGACCTGTTCCAGTTCAGGTCGGTGGATTTTTTTTTCTTCTTTGCTCTAGGTGGTTATTATTCCTTTTTTGGAGACTCATGGGACATGCTGCTGGATCCATTCCTTTCTGAGTACTGAGGAAACTCTATCTTGCTTTACTCTGCAGGAGAAACTCTAGCTGCCTTATGTTGGCCATCTTTATCCAGAATCCCCACAAATCTCGTTTTTAAAACCCAGTCATGGTTAATTATTGTTTGGTTATCTATCTTCTACAGTACAATCTTAGATTAATGAGCAATTCCTCACACATTGTCTATAACATTTTAGGTGGTCAGTAAGTTGTTACTGAGTACATAAATAAACCAATGAATGAGATATAAAATATTTAGTGCACTAGTGGTCTAGGAGGTTAGTCAATAAACTGTGGATCTGGTCAATAAGTATTTATGAAATATCAATAACTTACAAAGCATGATAAAGATTAAAAGAATGTTTTTTAAGTTTTACCCTTAAGAAGTTTTTATCGTGATAGGGAGTAGTATACAGAAATACTGTTAAAGATAGAAAAAGTCACGTGTAAATTGAGTCAGGACTACTAATCTGCGAGGTTCTACACTGGCTACTATGATGCCTAGGGGTTCATCTAAAGTTCTTTATCAGAAACAACACCATCCTAAATGTTAGAGTCCCATGCATCTGTTTAAGACTATAAGAATAGGTCTGCTTTGAAATTAATATGCAAATTTACTTAAGATTTAGAAGATAGACGCAGAGAGCATACTTCCTTATTAATTCTATGAGGCCAGCATCGCATCATACAAAATCATAAAGGTACAAACTATGATTTGAATAAAATCAGAAAAGAACTAAATAAATGGATTTAGTGGATTGGAAGACAATATCAGGATACCAATTCCTCCTTAACTGATCTATCAGTTCAATGTATATTAGAAAATGTGCATGTGTGTATATGTATGTGTGTGTGTGTGTGTGTGTGTGTGTGTATACATACACACACAAGGAACTCAAGAAGTCCAAAGATATTCCATATATAATCTCAGTGGTGTAATTCAGGATGATTCCAAAGGCCAGAAAACTGGGGGAAGCGGAGAAGGACACTGGTGTCCCAGGGTCAAAAAAAAAGACTAAAAACCAATAGCTCTGATCTCCAAGGGGAGAAGGTGGATATCTCTACTTATGGAGACAGAGAGAATTTACACTTCCTCTGCCTTTTTGTTTTATTTGGGCCCTCAATGGATTGGATGATGCACATTGATAAGAGCAGATCTTCTATACTCAGTCTACTGAGTCAAATCCTCTGCCACCATAGAGCTTTCACCATTTACAAAAATAAATCACAATTATAAATACAAAATGCAAAACTATAAAATACCTTGGAAATAACATAGGAGAAAATCTATATCACTTTGGGTTTAGTAATAACTTTTTTAGATATAACACCAGAGACATAACTTATGAAAGAAAGAATTGGTTAAGTTGGACTTCATTAAATTAAAAAATTGTACTCTTCAACAGATACTCTCAAGAAATGAAAAAGCAAGTAATAGACTGGAAAGAAATAATTGCAAAAGACACAACTGATAGAAATAAAAATTTTGTACCAAGAATTCTAGAAACTCAACAAGAAAACAACCTGATTAAAAATGGAGCAAAGACCTTCACAGACACCTCATCAAAGAAGAATCACAGATAGAAAATAAGTATATGTAAAGATGCTCCACATCATATGTCATCAGGGAAATGCAAATTAAAACTTCAATGAGATACCACTACACACCAAATGCTGACAAGGGTATGGAGCAGCAGGAACTCTCATTCCTGGTGGAAATGCAAAATGGTGCAGACAATTTGGAATACTGTCTGGCAGTTCGGTTTCTTACAAAACTAAACATACTGGTATCATATGATCCAGCAATCACTCCCCTTGTTATCTGCCCAAAGGAGTTGAAAACTTATGTCCACCAAAGAAAAAAGAAAGAAAGAAAGAAAATGCACAAAGATGTTTATACATAATTGCTAGCACTTTGAAGCATTTAAGATGTTCTTTACTAGGTGAATGGATAAATAAATTGTGTACATTCAGACAAGAGAATATTATTCAACACTAAAAATAAATGAGATATTAAACTGTGAAAAAGCATGAAGGAAACAATAATTAACAAATGAAATAAGCCAGTCTGAATGCCTATGTGCTGTATCATTCCAACTATATATCATCCTAGAGAAGGCAAAACTATAAAGACAGCAAAAATATCAGTGGTTGCCAGGAGTTATGGGAGAAGAAGAAATAAATGGCGTAGACAGAGCACAGAGAATTTTTAGGGCAATTAAGCTACTCTGTATATTAGTGTTAGATACATGTTATTATAAATCAGTTCAGACTCATGGAGAGTACAACACTAGAAGTAAGCCCTAATATAAACAATGGACTTTGGGTGTTAATGATGTGTCAATGTAGGTTTATCAATTGTAACAAAGGTACCATTTTGGTATGAGTTGCTGATAATTGGGAGATTTGCATGTGTAGGGTATATATAGGATATTTCTTTATGTGTCTCTCATTTTGCTGTGAACCTAAAACTGCCCTAAAAAATAGTGTTCTAAAAAAATTTACTTAGGATAAGGTACTTAGCCTCTGTTCATTCCACTGGAAGGTTAAAAGTACATTCTAGTAAAAAGAATAAAGCAATATAGTTTAAATGGCCCACATCCTAATAGAAATATTTGTGCCCCAAGTTTACTCAGATTTTAAGTGTTAGTAAGAAAGACCTGAAGCACCACAAAGTTGACCTTCTTGTTAAGGTTCTTTGAAGAGATAATCTGACACATAAACACCTTTTTGGTCTTTGTCTTTGTCAGAATAAACTTCCTTCCCAGACAGATGGCAGATTGCTAAATGTCAGGTTAGCTTTGGGGCAGTTTAATTCAGATGGTGTCAACATAAGTAGCTGTTGACTTGTTGTGCAAAGCCAAACCACTCCAAAACAAAACTCAAATATTTTATTATAGACAATTTTGTTTTCAGATTATATTTCCTGTGTTATTCTTGCACCCTGTTTCTTTTTGTTATTACTACCAATATTTGCATGTAAACAGGATCTCTGTTGCTTAGCAATTTATTACTTCTGTTTTTTCTTCTCTACTGAAATTGGGTTATTTCTGTAGTAGGGAAGAGAGCTGTTTGATTTGTCTCCCGTCTACAAAGTTTATCCCATTTTAAAATCTGAACTTAAAGCTTGGTTTTGGAACAAGTCACTCAAATGTTCTTCAGATTGTTATTTGTATTCCAATTCTCACTGAAAGGGGATTGAAAGGACCATTGCTTTTGATCATTGTTGCTTTCTGCCACATCGATTATACCTACTTGAATCAGTGAAGATCACTGAAAGGGTATTCACTAAAGTACTTTTAATAATCGAGAAAAATTAGAAGAAACCAGATTTTATCAATAGGATCTCCATAAATATATTATTGAGTCTATAATACAAATATACAATGGTATTTATTGTGGAACTGTTAACAATGAGATAGACCTACATATATTAAAATGGAAAAATGGCCAGAACATATTTAAAATTTTAGGGAGAGGGAAACAAATGGAAATACAACATGTATATTATGATCTCATCTATATATTAAAAATAGGTAGTGGGAAGACCTAGATAGACCTTTTAATTTATAATCTCTTTTGTTGCTTTTATAATCAAAACAAAAAATACCCAATACAATTAAGAACAAGCTCTTGTTTTCTATCTCTCTGATTTTTCATAGCTGTCGTGATAGCAGCAGGAATATCAAACTATAAAGTTATGAGAATACATTCTTAGCATCCTACAAAGTGACAGACCTCAAGAGAATTATTTGTCTCTCAACAAATCTCACAGACACATGAGTATCTCATCTGTAAAAGTGAAAATGAGAACCCAAGGCTTAAAATATAACCTCTTACATCATGCAATATACTTCCAAAAGGTAGTGAACACTGACTTTAGTGCCAGCAATGGGAAATGCACGAACAAGATACCTGAACTTTAATGTCTATATGGGGTGACCCAAAAAACCTGGAATTATCTTTTGGGGGGCAGGTGCCTTGTAGTACAGGCTTCTTCCACTAGGTAAGTTGTCTAGGAATCCATTGGCATCAGTGTACCAACTAGCATTGTAAGACGCTACATTTGGCTTCAGTGATTTGTTTTTGTTTCTTTTTTTCTCTTTTTGAGATTCTTTGATTACATTTGCCCATTTCATGATGGGTGCTTTATGAGTGCACTTACCCACACCACATTGAGTGTTCAGCAGTTTTTGACCAAAAATAGTATGACTCCGTGCCCTACCCTCCCTATTTACCCAATATCACCCCATGCAACTTCTTCTACCCCACGAAAAAAATCTTCAAAAGGAAACATTTTGTGAAAGAGGTGAACCAAAAACGGCAGAAGCACTAAAAGACATAAAAATTGATGAATTCAAAAACTGCTTTTAGTAATGGAAAAAGCATCTCAATAGGTATATTGCATCAAATGGAGAATACTTTCAAAGTGACATGTTTAAATATGTAAGAATAAATACACAATTTTTTATAAATAAATTCCACATTTTGGGGTCCCCCTTCATATATAGTCATCTTTTTTTTCTTGTTAAAAAAATGACATTTTTAGGCATCTTGGATAATACATGAAATCAATTGCTTAGCCACCCAAAATAAATAACCATTTACTCCCAAAAGAAATCATTATGTTTTCTATGGTCTGAATATTTATGCCCTTCCAAAATTCATTCACTAAACCTAATCCCCAATGTGTTCGTATTAAGAGATGGGGCTTTTGTGAGGTGACTATGTTATGAGGACTCCATCCTTATGAATGGGATTACACTGACAAAAAAGGCTTGAATAAGCTTGTTAATTCCTTCTACCATATGAGGACACTTAGAAGTCACCATCTATGAGAAACAGGCCTTCACCAGACACTGATGATTTAGGGCTTCCTAGCCTCCAGAATTGTGAGCATTAAATTTCTGTTGTTTATAAATAGCCCAGTCTAAGATATTTTTGTTTTACCAACCCAAACAGACTTAGACAACATTCAAACTGAAAATTTTTTTTGCAAATAAACTCAGCTAAAACTCAGCCTAGATCTTTATCTGCCAAAGTGATACTATGGATTGACTACCAGTACTACCTTTCCCTGAATTCTAAGTTGAAATAAATTATTTGGAGTCATAAAGACTACCATGACTACTGTACAATACTCTGGCATTCTTTGCATTTTAACAAAAGAGGGAAATGAAAATTAAAAACTAACAGTTTTTTGAGATCTCAGAATGAGGGCCTTTGCTAAAGAGAAGAGAGACATTATATTCCACTGGTGACTCTCAGACTAAGAGTCAAGAAAATTGAGTTCTTTTTCATGCTTTATCAACCTGAGTGAATAGGAACTAGACATTGTTTTCATGAACCTTGATCATTTTTCATTTAAAAAATGTGGAATTAGAAAAGATGATGTTTCATGTTCCTTACAATTCTATGGAAACTTAATTCATGATGATTTCACATGTCTGGTGTTGGTTGCCCAAAATTCTTTGTAGATAGTACCTTACTCAGCTCTAGTTTCCCTGGGCAGTGTACTACTGATGGGATTAAGGACATGCTACCTCAAATATGGCACTTTCACACTTAAGAAAACAGCAAAAAGTTCACTCTGACCCTCCTTTTGCTCTTCTCCCCTGAAGCAGGTCATAAGCCCTCATTCAACTGGTACCCTCACTATACCCAGACGATATGAACATCCTTATCCCAGAAGACAGAGAAACACAAAAAAGCAACTAAACAAACAGGCCTTGCTAAGTTCCCTCCAGTTGATCACCATTAGATCATACATTTTTGTCTTCTAATAATATTTCTTCAAGACTCTTCACTCTTCATCAAACTCAGCATAAAAATACGCAAATTTCTTTGTATCTTTGTGTCTTCATTTCCAAAAGCTCTTGTATCACATAAAATTTACATTAAATAAATTTGTATGCTTTTCCCTTGTTGATCTGTCTTTTGTTATAGAGGTCTCAGTCATGAACCTAGTGATGGGAAAGAAAGATATTCTTTTACTCCTATAGTACTAAAGTTACCCCCACACCCTCTGTATGTACACACAGCCATCTTGCCATTAGACTCTCATTCTACAAAGTCAATTACTTTGCAAGTTACATCTGATAAACCAGTTCATAATAAGTAGATTGTCATTTGGGGACAGATTGTCTCCTCTCCAAAAAGATAAAATCAATGTGAATCAGTTCTTGAAGTCTCATTTTCTGATAAGATATGAAGTGTATTGACAACTTTTATGCATCTCAAACCGAAAGAATGAATAAAAATAACAGTAGACTTTTGATGCGCACCATTGAGCATGACAACTCTGTGTGATAAAGTGTTAACCCAACTTTGAAAGTTAGGAGCAATGAAAAAATTAAAAATCACCAATAATTAATCAACAATTACCAAACAATGGAGATCAGCCACTTGAGTCAGGCTGACGATTAGTCTTGGGACCAGCTTGTTGCCACTACAGCCAAAAACAGCCTGTACACATGGTAGCAGGGAGGCTATTTGGTGTGTACAAAGCCATCCAAGTGGAGAGGACTGCTTTTGTTCACTGGCTTGCCTGTTTTCTCTTTTTACTTCAGCATTGCTCATAAATCTTTCTTTATCTTAGTGAAACTTTACAAAGCAGCTTAACGGTGTTGAGATCAGTTGTCTCCTCCCTTCCTCCTTCCTACTGTCATTTCCTTTGAAAATCATCAGGCTCCCAACTCAACTTTCTTCTCTCCATTGAAGTAATGAGAGAAAAGAGGTGGTTGTTGAATATCTTGCAGTGACACCTAAAATCTATGTACCTATTTGATAATAAGCAAACTATTTTTACTCTTCTTTCTTCCTTGGACCACCATAGCAAGTACTCCCATTGGTGTTCTTAGTTGGCTTAACACAATTTCAGTTCCAAGATTGTTTCTCAGTTGCTTTGGTAGGGATGAAAAAGAAGAATTTTCTGAGCACCTGGTTTTAAATATTTTTAATATATATTTTTTTTTTTTGAGTTGGAGTCTCACTTTGTCGCCCAGACTGGAGTGCAGTGACCACTCCCGGCCACCGCAGCCTCAACCTGCTGGGCTCCGGCAATCCTTCCACTTCGGCCTTCCGAGTAGCCTGAATTACAGGCATGCGCTACCATGCCCAGCTGATTTTTTGGTTTATTGTAGAGATGAGGTCTCGCTGCCCAGGCGGGTCTCGAACCCGCGGGCTCAGGCAGTCCATTCACCTCAGCCTCCCAAAGGCGCGGGATTACAGGCTGAGCCACCAAGCCCAGTTATATTTTTAATTTTTATAGTTATATAACTATCCAGAATAATGTGTGTGCATATATACATAGATGTGTGTGTGTGTGTGTGTGTGTGTGTGTGTGTATGCATCCTTTTTCAAACATGTGTGTCTATGTGTGAATCTGTGTCTAACCCTTAGAATGCTATCCTATCATCCATCATATCTTTGGCCACGAGATTCCATTGACTTGTAACTTTCACATCTTGATCACCTCTTCACTAATGATACAGTGTAACCCACATACCCATCTCCTTGTTTATAAACTTTTAAGGGGAAAAGTTAAACTATCTGATTACCAGAGAAACCAAATTTGGGCTAAGGTTCTTGGCAGAGGAGTAGAAATTATTCTATGACTGACTAAATTTTCATGAGAAAACAGCTGAAAACACTAAATTCTATGTAAGGTTTTATATTCACCTCGCATTACAGTTAAATTTTGAATGTTATGATAGATCAAATGCACTATAGAGTGATCAAATGTATTATAAAATATATTCAATAAAGAATGTTTTATATTCAGAAATACACATTATTAGATAAATACTAGTGAGTTAATATTGGAAGCAGAAAATGTTGGAAAATACTCCTTAGGATTAAGCTCTCTAAACCTCAAAATTAGAATACATTTATTACATACAGACAAGGCTATTGTTTTGAACTGGGTATTTATTGAAGAAAATTCAACTTGGGAAAAAAACCCTTATTTTATTCATTAATTGTTCTTTAATTGGATAAGACAATGGACATTCCCAGTAACTGAAAGTTTTATTTTTTTTTTTAGAATATTAAGCATTTCTGAATTTTAAAAATAGTCACTGTATTATTTCACTTTTAAACTAATCAGCATGATTTGTGAACACATGCTAGAGAAAAAGTCGGCAAGCATCACCAAAATAAGAAGGTTTCATTGCTTTAGGAAACCATTTAGGAATTATAATGAAATTAGACAGAAGTGATCTAGGAAAAAGTCGTAGAGATCTATAGTGCCATGATCTCACTGAAAGCTTTCTGTGACCTGTATGTACACTATGCAATGTTATGTCTCAGAGTCATACAAAATAGTTGGCAGGAAAAGTTTTTGCTCTTTCAATTATCATTATACAGATAGAGTGGTATTTTACTGTATGCTGGCATGCCTTTAAGGAAATTGTTTTGAATTTAAAATAGTCTTTTTTTTTTCCATTTTCTTTTTTCTGTACTGGATCACCTTTCAAAAATTTTGGGGAAAATAATCTTATAACACAGCCTGAAATTGTATTTTTTAAAAAGTCAAGCGTGTTTAGTAGCTTTCTTAAGTGAAACAATCTAAGAATAAGTCAAAAAGAGGAGAGATACTGAACATTCAACATGCAAATCACTTTATAAGAAACTTAGGTTTAAAAATATGCACACTAACAATGACTTGAGAGGTGCAAAATTATGAATGGTAGTATGTCAGAAACCGATAACAATAGTATCAAGAAGGGTAAGGTCAAAGAAAACACAAAGGGTTTTTCAAGCTATATTTGGAACAGGAAGATGAATGTGGAAGGTAACTACTTGGCAGTAATCACATAATCTTATCAGATGGCAGAAAAAAGACATAATTCCATAAATGACATTTTATCTCTCTTACTTCCAGAAGGTGAGTGTTTACATTGAAAAAGATAGAAGATCAGTAAGAGAGATTAGGAGAGAAGAAGCCAAAGGAGCATGTAGCATTTTTAGTAAATTCGTGCCTAGAATAATTTTTTCCCAGACATAGACAGCCTTTGAAAGTGACTGTTGGGGGCACACCTCATCAACGAGGGTACCTGCATAATGAGTATTTGTATACCTAACCCTGAATTGTACCCCACATCTTTAAAATAAAAAATTTAAAAAGAAGAAAATGTAATTGCTGACATAAAATCTGTAATCTTATAAAAACTCCAGAAAACTAGAAAGTTCCTAAAAGGCTAGGGCAACAGATATGCATACCTTTTTTCAAAGGAGGAAAAAAAATGGATTTCTGGAACAATATACTTAACCTCATTCACACAACATAAAAGCTACACGTTAATTCCAGTTCCCCTACTAGGATTGTAAATCTATGTTATTACAGACACTAAAAGAGAAAAATACTATATCCAAAAAACTTACTATTTTAACAAAATAAATATTTTCAGTTTTGTTCGTTTGTTCCCAGTACATTTTACATTTTTCTCTTTTGCAAGTAGTGGATCAACATTTTTAAATCTTCTTTATCAGTATAACAGTATTAAGGTGTTTTGGGTTTTATTTTGTGTTTTTCAATTTTACAAGCATAAGTCTAAATTAATATATAATATTCTCTCATATAAATTTATGACAATTTAGGTAGTTATTAATTTATTATAGAACTTTTTAGTTTTATAAATAATTCTAAAATAAATACATGATGTATATGGTTTTCCTCTTAATGTATAGAAAGAGTTTACTTGAACATATTCCCTAAAACTGGTTTAGGAAATCAAACGTTATGAGCACTACATGGAACAAGATGAATATTAAACAATTACATTCCAAAGTGATGATGTATTTTAACATCAGTACCATTTTATTTGTTCATCTTGGAAGCACTGAGAATTATTATTTTGATTAAGTTTTACAAAAATTTTAATAGGTATGCAGTAGAACTCATAGATGTTACGGATATTTATTTAGCTTAATGAAGGTTAAAACTGTCCAATTATAAACTTAATTATAATTGTTTTGTGTGTAATACTCCTTTATGAGTTTTGTGCATTAATTAACTTGTCTTGAAGTTTATTTTTTATATCATGAGTTTTATATTTCACACTGCATGTTATATCATATATACTTTTTCTTATTTGTTACAAAGATTATAGTCTTTTTTGCCTTTCTTTTGAATTATTTTTATAGGTTTTTTTCTTTTAAGTAATTTAGTTGGTTTATTTATTCAGCATTCCATCAATCATTTCAAAATTATTTTTTTCTTGAAAAATTATAAATATTGCTGTTTTCTATCTTTTGGTATATTTACATTATTAGTTATTAAACAGAAATTTCTTATCGCAAAAAGTTTAAATAAAATATGAAAATTGTCTCTAAACCATCCCAATCTCAATTGTTCCCTACAAGTAAGCAATACTGACTTACTATGGTATGTTTATTTCTAATTATTTATTAAATGCTTTAAATTTGTGCTCTTTCTCTCTCCCCACACAACGCAGACATACACACATGCATATTAAGATTTTATGTTTACCTAAATGAAATAATTGATATCAACCTCATTAGAATTACAGAGCTGTAAAATAAACCATAATTACATACAATTTTACATCCAATAAACTGGCAAAATTCATTCAGTTTGGCATTTATCAGGAATCCCAGTGTGTTCTAAACCATGGTGAAGGTATGGGACAAAAATTCTTGCATTTGTAGTCTTGGAATCAAACAGGATTAAGTGTACCACCTGCCCTTGCTCAGTCGCCTCTCTTTCCATCATATTGCACAGAACTGACAGTACTCCTGGGTAAGCATTCATCCTTGTCACTTTGAGCAATGTTTATATTTGCACAGTAAACTTTCATCCCTGGCACTCTTTATTTCTTCATATAAATCCGTGCTTCTGATTAGTATCATTTTGAAGAACTTCATTTAATATTCCTTGTATTCCAAGTCTGCCGGTGATGAATTTTCTCCACGTTTGTTTGAAGACACATATTCAAATATACTTTTCTAACAAGATATTGATTTTGATATATCCAGGGAACCCCCGGAACCCTTCTCAAGAACCAGACCTTGCATTAGCAGTTCACACACTCTGTTCTACTATGATATGGGTGAAAACTTCAACCTAGTCCATGAGCCAGTGGGCAGCTACTCTGCTTCTGGTCTAAAGACAGGGACTGCCCTACTCATCCTTATGCTTAAGTTATAAATAACAACAAATGAAGCTGATTTTAATCATTCTTCTTTTATGAACTTTGTTCCATTCCTGCTGTTAAATCATAGACAAATCTCTGACATCCACAATGCATAGGGCAACTGCAATCCTCAATACCTTAAATGAGCTTTAAAAAAATCATGAAAAGTATTTCCCACCCCACGCCAAGCTATCAAACCCAACAGACATAAGACTTTAACCAAATCATTGTCCACTGATTTTTCTCATCAATTTCTCATCCCTACTTAAATATATTTATTCTGTTTTATCCCTTTCTTATTAATCTATTTTAATTTTATTTATCATTGCTAAGTATTAGCAACATCAACCTCCTCAAATTATGAAATTGCACTATACTTTGAGTGGAAATATAATAATATTTTTTTCTTTCTTTTTTCTTTACTGACTTGAAAGACATACATTCAATTTCTATTTTGTAAGAGTTTACATTTTAAAATTTAAGAATCCGATTTTCTGTATATTCTAACAACAAAAAATTATTTGTTACATTCCCCTATGACTAATATAATGACCTTAGGGTACATTAAATTTCCTCCTAAACCCTCTCTTTGCATCGTCTATCTGTCTAATGTTCTATTTCTATCCGAATTTTAAACAACCATTATTCTTGCAATTCATACTAGTTTATATTCATTAATACTTTTATTAATGTAATACTTATTACATTATTATTAATACTTTTGTTTACCATTTTTCTATGCTGTCCATTTTATTCTTTTATTGATTTAGTCTCTTCTTACTGAAGTATTACTTATAGTGGTTCTTTCACTAAATAATTTTATACACTTTATGTATTTTTGTAGTTTCCCTGTTTGTGTTCTATGTATTTCAAGAGAACTAGACTAGTATTTATGTGAATTTCTCAGCTCAGACTTGCCCCAACTTAATATTGTTGTGAATTTGTACCTTAAATCTTCTCATAGAATAAAAAACAGATTCTGATTTATCATGAGTTATTCTGTTTCCATTCGTGGAGTGGAATGGGTAACTTTTTTCTGGATTTCAGTCCAGATTAAAGATTTTTTTAGTCTCAGTTTATAGGCAGGCCGATGTTTTCCCTTCTCCTGATTTTATTCCAAGAGCCAAATTCAGAATTCTTGCCACATATGAGATCTATGACTTCAGCTTTTATTCCATATAGGTGTTTAAACACTGACCTTATTAGTTTGCAATCAGTCTGGATTATTTCATTGTTTGTGCAGCTTCCTCTCGTCACTGTCACAATGGACTTGTTCTTCCTTTCTTTTTTTTTAATCAATATTTTTTATTATGGTTTTGTGGGATACAGTTAAGAGTTAGGTGTACAATTACGTTTCATTCAGGCACCCTGTTGATAAGAGGTGTTTCCCCGTCCCCAGACAGATATTTGCTACTGTTAATCCCATCCCCCGCCCCATAGTTTCCAAGTACCATCAGTCATTTTCTTGTAGTATTACATTGGATACCACACTGAACGCGCCCGATCTCGTCTGTTCTTTCTTTCTAACACAGAAGTGTCCATGTATTGCTTTTAAGTTCAGATACATTATGTATTTAAAATGGTTACATTATATATTTAAAATTTTAAAGACATCTGTCAATCTTATGGCTTTGGAATGGAATCAGAGAGATTTCTACATCTGCTCAGTCTAAAATATTTAACAAAAGTCCTAGTAAGTCACCTAAAATTCCACAATTAGAGATCAGTTTTCTATATTAACATATCTCCCAAAGTAGCAGGCCAAAAATTTGTCTTTTCATGTCATGATAGCTAATATTTTTGAGTGCTTACACTATGTGCCAGACACTGTCCTGAGTACTTAATATTCTTTTTTATCTTTACAGTTATATTATGAAGTAGGCTTTATTCTTATACTCCATTTTATGGATGATGAAGCCAAGTCTCAGAAGGTTGAAAACTTTCCCAAGAGTACATAGCTAATAAGGAGTGGTAAAACAACCCACACTTTTAGACAGCACGTTATCATGGATCCTAAAATATCTTTCAGTATACTTTTCTCTCTACCTGCAATATCAGTCATCTTCATTTGCCTCCTTGGTTTTTATCCATTTATTAAGACTCATCTCTAATAGTTCAAATGTCATCCATGTGCAATTTAAGAATTTTTTCTCTCCCTTTTCTGGGTTCCATAATTCTGTGTTCTATTAATCATCTTATAGTGCTATTGCCTAATGACTAATTTTTCCCACTGAATTGTGAATTTCTCTAAGGTGGGAACTTTGTTCCATCACTTTTGATTGGCAGTGGTCATACCAGTGTACAGCATAGAAAGTGGGTCTTTGGCAAATGTTTATTGGCTAAATAAAGTTCTAGAGAGGTAACTTGCTAAACTATTTTCACAAGAATATTGCATTATTTTTAACAATTTGGACACAATTTTGTGTATGGCTATCAATGTAATACTAATATATGGCAGCTTGATGTGTTAGGGAAAATATGGACATTTTGAAGAAGGCTGAATTGTGTTTACATTCATTTTTGCTACATTTTTTAGGGGCAAGAATTTGGGTAAATTAAAATCCTCAGAGACTATCAGTTTTCCTTCTGCAATATGAGACTCATATGACTCACCATGTGTGGTAGTCAGTCTGTAAGATGGTCCCCAAAAGCCCCTGTGTTCTGCTATTCATGCCCCTGTGCACTCTTAAGTGTGGGTGAACTCATTGACTTGTTTCTAATGAATGGAATACTGTAGCAGTGATGGAAGGACACTTTCCAATACTTGATTACAAGAAGACCATGGCTTTCATCTTAGATTTGCTCTTGATTCTCTCTCTGATCACTTCACTTTGAGGAAAGTTGGCTACCATGTCTTTTGGCAGCCTTGTGGAGAGGCCCACTTGGCATGGAACTGAGGGCTGCTAACAACCATGTGTGTGATCTGGGAAGTGGCTCCCCTAATTGGGCCTTTACATGACTTCAACCCTGGCCAACATTTTGGTTGCAGCCTTTGACAGACACTAAACCATAACTGCGTAGCTAAGCCCCTTATGTATTCCTGATTCCTTATGCAGAAACCTGCATAAAAGAAGTGTGGGTTGTTTTCAGTAGCTAAATGTTGGGGTAATTTTTTTACATGGTGATTAATAACTAATAGACCATGCCAGCGTTATTATTATTCAAAATCTATATGCTAAGTATTTGAGAGAGATAAAGAGCAAAACAAAACATAGAAAGGAGTAAACCTTTGGAAATTTACACAATTAGGAAAGAATACAAACACAAATTTAGGTCAATTTAGAAGCATATTTATTACCACTCACTTGTAGTTCATCAGTTAGTGAGGTGCCATCTCACCTATGTATGGGGTTTTAAGAGGAAACAGCAAATGCTTCTGTAAGATTTCTACAAGAAGCTGAGCTTAGAAAAATGCCTAACTGCATAAGACATGATGGTTATACATTCATTGAAGGACTGATTACCTCGAAGGGTTACCCAGTAGGTCATATGAGGTCCTTATTGAATCTCTTTTAATTCTATTTCCACTTTTAAACTTGCATGAATAGTTCTGATGATAATTACCAAATGTTGATATGTATGGAAAATCAGCATTCCACAAATATCCAACTTGGGCAGCTTTCATACACGTGTGGCTGCTTGAAATTCAGCAAATTTCATTAGAATCACATGTTTGCTTAGAGAAAGAGTAGCCAAGCTGGAAACACACACACAAACACACACACAAGCAGATGCAGAAAAGAAGAAATCTTAAGTTGAATGTGTAAGAATTACAAGCTCCAAGTTGGATCTTCTGAGGTCCACCTTGATTATTTTGGGTTCCTTCAACCTTGGAGTTCAGCTAATTCTTGCCTGATAATTTTCTTTGACATTCTGTCTTTAGTCCCCTCTCCTTTCTTTTGTCTGTTAGTGATTGTGCTCACCCTGTGCCTTCAATTACTTTCATTCAAACAACCCCAAAATCAGTATTTGTTTCCCTGACTCTTGTCCTTAACCTCCATACTATGCCTACAACTAACTAGGCATTTTATTATGAATGTTCCTTAGACATCTTAAATTTATCATATTCTAAATTTATTGTTCTCAATTCAAAGCTACCTCCTTTTCTTACTAATTTTTTTCTGTTAATTATTCCTTCAAATACTTGTTTATCCAAGTAAAAAATCTTAATATGATCTTTTACATCTCTTTTTCCTTTCAGTCTCCTAGTCCACCATGTTTTCAGGTAAGCTTGGAACCTACAGATCATAAAAAGTTGATCTTAGAATAATATCAGATTAGTTACTGCTCCTTAATGCAATGAGAAAAATAAGAAAAGCCAATGAGTCGAACTAAAACTAGAACTTATCAACCTAGCAGCAAACTGCCCTTTGTACTGAGATGATGTTCTGTCTGTCTTTTAATGTATTAACTGTCTTGTTTTCATAAAATAAACTTGACAGTAGAGTTTAATTTGTTGCAATGTCCTCGTGTGACAAAATTATACCATCTTTTTAAAAAAATAAACTGTTAAATTTAAAACTCAGACAAGCTCTGCTGTAAATTCTTTACCTGCAGTTTTTCTCATTAGTCCCCCTTTTCCATCCCTACTGCCATCACCTAGCATCCAGCTTTCATTATTTTTTTCCCTTGATAATCACAACAACCTCCTAACCAATTTCTTGGTTTCCATCACTTTGGTCTTTTCCAAATTGCCTACAGATAGAATACTGCCAATAGAAACCCCTAAAATTATGGCATTAATCAAATTACTATCCTTCTCAATATCCCACCATCACCACCACCATCACCACCAACAGCTGTATCTTCTCTACTGAGATTCAAGATTAAGCTAAATGTGAGATCTGGCATTGAGAGCTCTCAATGGTCTCTGTACTTTCTTGTCCAACCTGCCCTAGTTAGTCCCTGGGTCACTACCTTGTTTTATTGTCACAGCATTGTCACTATCAGGAATCTTCTTATGTATTTGTTGCTGTGTTTACTATATCTGTCTCCTTCATTTACATATACTAGAATACATGCTACTTGAGGGCAGGAACTTAATTTTTGTTCACTATTGATCCCTAAGTTCTCCTCCACAATATGAGTTCCCTATAAACTTGTTGAAAAACATGAATGGAAATAAAAAACAATAAAATCTCTCTCACTCTTAATATTTCTCAAGTCAGTAGCTCTAAACTAGGGAAAATTTTGCCCTCAGGGTCTGAGGAAGACAAACTGATGTATGCAGGGAAATCAGCATCAACATGCACTTGATGACTATCCACTTTAGAGGACAAAACGTATCATTTGGTAAGCATGGGCTATGGGAAATCAGGCATTCTGTTCTCCTCACCAGTACTTGCTCTGAACAAAAATAGGCAAAAATGGTGAATGTGAATACAAAGAAAAAGGCAGTCCAAGAAGAGACTGTTGCTCTGGAAAACCAACCAGTCCTTCAGCAAAAGAACTTATATAGTAAATCGATTGTCAGTTTAGCAGCACTATTTGTGAATGGAATGCTTTCTGTTGAATGAATGAATGCGGTTCTGTAATTTACGAAATCTGACTCAAAATGGACTGAGAGATATGAGCATGATTTAACTGATTGATAGCTGCATGCACACATTTTTCCTCTTGTCACCCACAGCCAGTTTGGTTTTACCCTGTGGCTTACTAACAACCAGGCTGTAGGAGAAATCCAGTCATTTATAATATGACTAGATAATTGTCAATTGGCTATTTTCCACACTGATAAGCTTTTCTCATCAGAGAACTAAGGTCTTCAGGCCAACAAAGATCTTTTCACTTACCGTTTCTTCCTGTCAGAGGAATTTATGGTGCTAGATTGCAGAATTGAGAAGGTTTGCAAAAAGTCATTTAGTTTTGTTCTGTTGAATCTTGAGGTTGTCCCAAACTCACTAAGAAATATGATGATAAGAAATAGGATTAAAAGTTTCAAAGAAGGACACACTTTGGTGTCACTTGGTAATGTGTTTCTGGTCTCTTAAGTCTTACAATCAGAAAACTTTGCTGTTGTTTTGTTGTGTTTTCTTCCCAACGTTAGACTCATAAGTACCTCTTCCAACATATTCCTCTTTATCCCATCCTCTGTGCACCTGGCAGAACTGTTGGCCCTTCTTTAGGAAAGAGGCATGTATCGCAAAATTACATGCAGATCCCTTTTATAAAATACATTTTATTTAATCAAAGATGTCCAGAAGTTTTACAATAATCTCTTTTTCAAACTAGTTTTACTATAACCTCTTTTTCAAAAATGCTGTAGTCATTGATCCTTCCAGGGATAAGAAAAATATACAGAGAAACTGCACTCTTATTTTTAACACATTTTTGTACTCATAAAATAAGGATTAAATCTATATTTGCTTTTCATGAAACTAGAAGCCTAAATGTAAAAAAAAAATTGAATTATTTCAAAACTTCTGTTCTTGGTAATGTCTTACTAGTTCAGGTCAAGGCAGTGTCCTGTCTTCTAAAATCAAGCCGCTAGAGGGAGTAAAACCCAGCAATCTGCAAACCATCCTCAGGCCAGAACAGCAAGGTTGTCTGTTTCACCTTTCTCTTTAAACAAATGATCCTCAGCTCAGTTGCCCCAGAAAAACACCAGCATCTGGTGAGCTGTGTTTATTCTGAGGTTACTATTTCTAAAAATAGTTTTCTGAAAATTCACCCTAGCTGGCTGGGAAGCACACAGGCGGAGTGGTGAACCAGTGAGTTGGAGGCTCTCCTGCCTCAGGGGTACCCTGGAGGCTGTGAATGTGGAAAAAGAATGCACTCAAAGATCCCCAACATGGTTTGCAAGGGAGGGCTGCAGGTGTCCTTGAGGACAACTGCAGGCCAGACACACCTGCCCGTGCAGAAGCAGATCAGCTGGGAGCTATGAACATCCCTGCTGAGCCCCAGAAGCTATGAACAGCAGTTAAGGAGGGAGTCTCCTATTCTGAGGTTGTAGAGCCCCCACATAAGAGCCACGGGGGTGAGGAGCAGGGTGCTGGTTCTGGGTGAGATATTTGTTTCAACCTGATAGTGGCAGATGAATGAGGCTTCCACAAATTCTGCTGGTCTTCCAGATAACACCACAAGAGTATGTGTGTCCATCACGCGCATATGCCAGAAAGTGAGGGTGGAGAAAATCAAGATTTGGGGAGTTCTTTTATTTTCCTTCTCCAAGTTTCATCCTTATCCACTCTTCCAATTTCAACTAGAGTGTTCTCATTTTTAGAGTCATTTTCATTTTTCTTTAGATTCTATTCTAAAATTCTACAGATCTACAGTAAAGAACTTCAATAGTGGGATTTCTGCAAGGGTATTTTAGACAATATTTTTGGATATCCCCAAATTGTACAAAACATCAAACTGCATGTCCTTTCTCCTCAGGAGCCCAGCCCCGTCTCCAGAGGCTCCAGCTTTGCTTTCCTCTCTGCCACCTTGTTGCCTTATAATGGGAAGTTTAACTTGACTGTGGGCCCTCTAAGAGAAGAGAGGACAGGCATCCCTGTTCAAGCCTTGGATAATGATACACAGAGAATGGAAGAAGCTGATGCACAGACTGTATCCTAGAAAACCAGCTGCTTCCCTCTCACACAGATCCCAAGTCATGTCTGAAGCAGTTTTTCCAGGCCTCCTCCAAGGCTTTCTGTGTTTCCCTGATAAATTTTTAAGAGAATTTAGCCTACTTGAATACTGGAGTAGTACACTATGTGAGCTTTCAGTGTCATTGCTGAAGTGTATAGTTTCTGAGCCTTTGTACTAAGGCAGAAAGAATTGCAGGCTGAGTTTTAAGAGAATTCCACTCTACTGATATCTGACTATGACTTCAGACAATTAATTGAATTCCTCCAGGCCTCAGTTTCTTTGTGTACAAATTAAGGACAAGACTTTCTGTTAGATCCTTTTTGGTTCAAAAGTTTAATGATTTCTGTTTGGTAAATATACAGAGATTTTTGTTTATTTGTTTTGTTTTGTTTTTTTTAACATGTCTAGTCCACTACCTCCACCTAAAAGTCAATAGAGAGAAGTCTGGAGTAAAGTGCATACCAACCTCAGGGTGCATAGCCATACTGTGTAGGAGGAAGCAAATATAGAAGGAAACAAGCTTCATTTATTCTGCCTGATATGGTTATCTCTCTGAGGCTTGTGCCCATGCAAACAAGATGAGGGTGCAGAGGAAGGGGAGGGGGACACGCTGCCAAATGTCAAATGTTCAGAAAAGACTTTGAACTCTGACAATTGAGACTTCCGGTAAGGTAACTTTTGTCTCTACTTTTGCAAAAAGAGTGGCAGAGGGAAACAGAGAGCAGAAAATGATTCGAATATGAGACCATTATCATGTAGGTTTCATGTAAAGATTAGGCAAATAATATCTAAATTACTTAAAGTAATCTGGGGCTCTTTTCTTTGGCTCTCTTTAAGAAAATCCCTGGTAACAACTCTGAACTAACATTGCATTTCAGGCCACCGTGATACTCCCATGTGGCCACCGTACTCTCGGCATGCTGGAAAGAGGCACAGATGGTCCAACCTGCTGAGAATCTTGCCACTCTAGCATGAGAACATTTCTAAAGCCTCTGCCCTCAGGACCACATTTGTTTAAGGAAAATAAGGCATACACATGAACTAGTGAATAATAAAATGCAACAGTACAAAGTATGATACAGGCCAACATCTTATAAAGGTCAAATATACAGAGATAGAAAACACATCTGTCATCTGTAAGCTATGGTAGTCTAGGAAAGCTCATGAGCAGGGTGGGAATTTAATGTTGAGTGGGTGTGAGTTTGCATATATATAGAAGGTGTATTTTGAAGAAGAAATCATGAAAAAATATCATATTTATTTGTCTGCTCATCTATATGTTTAGCCAATCAGGACATATAATCTATTATTCTGTGCTTCAAGTCTCTACATAGTAACCAGAAGACCCACAAAATTCTTTTTAATTTTAAATTCTGATCATTGGGTGCAGGAAATTATGAGATGGCAAACTGATTATATATGAAGATCCCTCATTTTGTCTGTGAAGCCTGGGTATGCTCAACTACTAATGACAAGTGATCAGGAAACCATTATAGTCTCTCTCTGTGACTACAGTGCTAAATATATTTTGGCAATTTTAGGACCACCTGCTCTGGAATTTTTTAAATCCTTCTAATAAAGCACTGAGTTCACTGGCTTCTCCAGTAGGACTGCACACTCAAACATCAACACCGTATGTGGTTTAAAAAAAAAAAAAAAAAAGAGCTGGCCCTGGGAGGAACTCTGAGACCCTGGACTTGGATAAACGTTGGAATTAGAAAAAAAAAATTTTTTTTAAGCTTGTAGGAAATTGAGGCACGAGTATTTCCAGAAGGGAGGGACTCATTTGAGACCATCGAGGGACTGCCGACTGTTCTTGTTCACGATGCCTCAGTTCAAGGAAATGGACCGTGCCAGAGTACATGACGGAGAAAAAGGTTCTTAAACATTTCCCCTGGAAATCACCACTGAATAAATGCCAGGCTATTCTAGAATCTCTAACTCACTGGCTCTTCTTGCCTCTTAGATGGATAAAAAGCAAAGTGCAAGTCTGATGGAAAAAATGGCAGAGACCATGGCTGTTTCCCCAACTCTCCACTTAACTGCCTGCCAGACAATTATCCTGTGTCAGATTCCTAAAGGTCACAAGGATTTATCCTTTCAGGTAGATCAGGAAAGAAAAACGAACTCATGAAATGCTGGAAGAGGGGGTTTCCAGTGTGGTATGATTTCTGGGACCCCTCATGCTGTCGAAAATATTTCATAATCCCTCAAGTACTCCCTGAAAAGGCAAGGGCAGAAACTGGAGACAATACTCTGTTCCAGTTTTGTCCAGCTGCTTGTGCACTGAGAAATCTGTGAGAAAAATCTTGAGACTTCAGTTTTCTTTTTCTCTCCTTATCCAGCCTCATTACTTTCCAAATCCCAGAGAGAAAAAATAAATAATTCACAAAAGATGCAGGTGTGGTAGATTGAGAGCAGGTTCGCCTGGTGATGGGAGGGCTCTGTAAAGAGGGTCTGATGCCATGGCTGGGATGTGGGTGGGAGCGAGCGATGCTTCCACAGCTGACAGCTCCATCCAGAAACATGGGACTGACACAGGTACTATGAAGGCTATGGAGGCAGGGGTGAGCCCTCCCACCACAGGGACCAAAGAAGCCATTGACTTCATCTCACTCCTTTCATGCCTCCCCTGCCTGCCCCCTGCTCTGTCTCTATCCTGGAGAGCCAGCTGCAGCGTGTAGGAGAAACGGACCCTGTCACGGCTGTCTCTAGTGTGTTATTGTTAGTGTTACATTACAAATCCTGTTTCCATGCCAGGGTCCCTCGGGGGTCATAACCAGGAGAGGCCATGACCCTGTCAATAAACAGAACCCCAATCCTTAATGTAACCACTTCACATTCACTGGGCCTGCTCCATGGGCTTAGAGATGAGATTCTTCTTCTAGGCAGGATCATTTCTGAGAGGTTCCCTTGGAAGTGCAAGGTAGAAAGCATATGGGAGTAGACCAGATGCTGATCCTGGTGGCAGGTGGGAGGCAAGCGTGGGCTTGCATGGCCCATGCTTCCCCCAATCCTCCACTTATCAGAACAGAGTGTATCAGGAGTATTACCATCAGTCTGAAGTTTGTCTGGCTGCCTCCTTGCTGAAGTTCTGTTTCCCTTAGAAGACCCTCAACAATAGAGAGTCCTTTGCTAGTCTGTCAGATGTTGAACTGGATGGAGTATAAGAACACTGAACAAAAAGGAAGCAGGCATAAAATAACTTGGCATACATTACTCTGTTGGGAGATGTGGTTGACTTTAGCCCCCGCTTGCAATCTTTCTTGCAGATTTATCCACCAAGTATAATGTGTTTTCTTTCCCATTGCAAAGCCAGCTGATGAATGCTGGGTGGCACCAAGTGAAGAAAATAATAGAAATAGAATCTGCTCACTCATTCAGCAAATATTTTTTGAGTATCGACCATGTGCCAGGAACACAGTTCCCACCACATTGATGCCAGACAAGTAAAAGCACCACAGAGCAGTCTGATTGTTAAGAAGTAGTTTCTTCTTTTCTGTCATTATCTAGCATTTATATATATATATGCATATATATGAAGCTCTTGATACCAATACTTGACCTCCATAGCTATCACTCTCCATAGATCCCCTTGAGTTGGCCTAAAGAAAAAACATTCTTGGGTGTCTGTTGTAGGGACTAAAATACTGAGAGAGAGAGAGAGAGAGAGAGAGAGAGAAGTAGTTTTAGACTCTGCCCAAACACAGCTTCAAAGTTAAAGACCATCGCTTAACTTGTTTCTAAGATACCACCAAGTGTTTGAGTATATGGGGGGAGGATGATGAGATAACTGAACTAAATGTGGTGCTATTATTTGTGTTGAATTGATTAGACTCAATTACAGGCTGGAAGGTGACTTGCAGATCTAGAGACCAACCCTTCATTTCTCAAATGAGGAAACCAAAGCCTAGAAGGAGAAAGGCATTTGTCCACAGTCACAAATTCAGTTTCTGGTTCTAAAAAATTAACACAGCATTGAGAGAGAAGCAACTGAAAAGGAGAGAAAGGAGCCAAAAGAAAGGAGCAGGTGACCAAAGGCAAGCTTCTCTTTTTAATCCTGGTCTGCCCAGGAAAGATTAAGAGCTATCTTTGAGGTAAGTCAGACCAGTGACTCAGAAGCAGGTGATGCTAGAAAGAAGACCCTGAAGGCATGGAGTTTTGTTCCCTGGCATACTTTAAACTTCCAGAATGGTGCCTGCATACAGTAGATGCTCAGTGACAATTGAATTAATAGAGCTGCCTGGCCATCAGGAGTGTTTAAATATGCCCTCAGCCCCTATTTATACCTTACTCTGAGGAACTCCCTTTCACAGTTTCAGCTTCTACACCAACCTTTGTTTACAAAAGGGAACTACATAAAATTACCAGTCTGAACCAGGGACTCCCACTCTGAGAGTCTGTAACTACTGGGGGTTATAGATAAATAGTTTTTAAAATCACAGAATACATAAAATCATTTTTATGTCAATCCTTTAAATGTCAATTAATAATCAAGAGCATAAATACTATAATTTATTATTTTGTTGATATTCAAAATAGATCACCTGGCTCATCATGTTTGGAAATCACTGCTCTGGAACTGTCCCCTAATTTCACAGATAACACACTTTATAATCTTCTTCCAGAAAAGAAGAGGGACTTTCCCAAAGTCACTCAGTCCTTTGGTAGCAGAGCTGGGTATCAAATTCAGGTGATCTCTATCCTTTCCACTACTCCATTTGGTCTCAGATGGCATTTCCTAACACCTCTATCTGAAAGGATCACCCACTTTGACGTAATGTGTTTCTGAAATCATAATATGAATCACATAAACTGTGTACCAGGCACTACACCCTTTAATACATTATTATCATCATACTCACATCAGCTCAATTAGGCAAATCCTTTTCTTTTTTTTTTTTTTTTTGTTGGAGTCTCACTCTGTCACCCAGACTGGAGTGCAGTGGCCACTCCCGGTCACCGCAGCCTCGACCTGCTGGGCTCCGGTGATCCTTCCGCTTCAGCCTTCCAAGTAGCTGGAACTACAGGCGCACGCTACCATGCCCGGCTAATATTTTGATTTATTGTAGAGATGAGGTCTCACCAAGTTGCCCAGGCGGGTCTTGAACCCGTGGGCTCAGGCAATCCACTCACCTCAGCCTCCCAAAACATGGGATTACAGGCTGAGCCACCGAGCCCGGCTGGCAAATCCTATTATTGACCCCATTTTAAAAGTAAAAAAGAAGAAATGGGACCTGAAAGAGTTACAGAGTTTTTACAAGGTCATTACGATTAGTAAGTTGCAGAGAAAAGTTCAAATTCTTTAACTCCAAAGCCCAGATTCTCGTGCACTTTGGTGTGTACAATTTAAGAAGCACACATCTATAAAACTCATGGTATCCGCTGAAACAAAATTCAAGGACACTGAAAGGCAGCCTTCAGTCGTTCTGGCTATAGCTCCATAAAAACTGCTGTGGGTAAGGAGTGGCAGGAGGCAAGGAGTCCTGGAAGACATGACTCAATCACTCTCCGCCACTGGAGAGGACATCTCTCGTTCTCAATTGATGAATGTAGGCCTCGATCAAGATCAGAAGCACCTAAGTCTTCCATGAAGATGTCATTTCTTAGACCCCATCCAGAGCGACTCAAAGAAAAGCTCTGTTGTAGAGCTAGAGAATCTGCAGTTATTACAAACACGCCAGCTGCTTTTGAGTACATCCTAGTTTGAGAATGAGAGGCCTGAGAGACTCCAGGCAGGATGTCAGTGTGAGGAGAAAACAAAGGAGGCAGAAAGCAAGGGTCAGCAGCAGGCCCAGCTCCAGCCTAAGAGGAGCCTAGCTGAGCCCCAGACATAGACCTGACACTGCACACAGCCACACCCCACAACCTAATCTGCAGAGAGGGAGGAGGGGTGCCTTTCGTGTTTCTGGGTGTGCAGAAGGTTTGTGTGTGTTTGTTTAGAACAAAGCCTATACTTAACTGGCACAAATGAAACAGATTTTATAAATAGATGTGAGCATGAATGGTTTTTATGATTAGCTTGTTTTTAATCACCGTGCTTGACCAGTGTCTGTGTTCAACTAAGTAAATATTTCTATGGTGATAGTATACACAATACAATAGCCATTATTTAATGTTAATACAAGTACCATATGGGAGGTCTTATCAAGCTAGAGCCCCAAAGCATAATAAAAGCAGATAGGAATAGATAGGCAAGGGTAGGCCTTGTTGTACAGTTGGCTTGATAAAACATCTGCTCTTGCAAATGTTGGCCACACAAGTATTTATACAGAGATGGTTTTCCTGGGGGATCTTCAGGACCAGCTCAGATGGCCATGGGTTCCATTTTTTTTTTCATTTTACACACTTGGTGACCTTGAATAAGTAAGTCTTTATAATAATTATTTAAACATCCATGCCTCAATTTCCCAATTCTTAGGCCTTTGCATGCCTCTCCAGAGACTACTGAATATTAATTAACACCTGACAGAATCTTTGAGTTCTATATTTAGAACAAAGAAATAGGGAAGGGTGGTGCTGAAATAATGCTTCATTATGTTAAGCAGTCCAACATATAAAAGGGAGACAATCCAGTACATTTTTCATTTACAACTGGAAATATAAGAAATCTTGAAGTTTCCTGAGTTTAGTAAAGCAGTCTTGTAAAGAGCAAAGCCTCTTAGGAAATGTACTAGTTTGCAAACATTGCCTGATAACTTTTCACTCATGAGGGACAACTAGGATGTTAAAGGACATGAAACTAGAATTATTCTCTCCTGAAGAAAGGCAAGTGAGAATGGTAGAATTATAGTGTTGTGGAAAGGGACATTTTACATTTTCACAAAAGCATTACTATTCTGATTTACCTTTTGTGTTCTAACTTACTAATACTACCAAGTTCATTGCAAGAATATTTCTAGACTGCAATATAATCTGACATCATCTTCAGACCTTGCAATGAATAGAAAAGAAGGTTCTATTTTATGCCTCAGTGTTTTACACTTTCTGTCTACAAAATGGTTTTGCATCCATGATGGTATCAAAGGAAATGGGTACCATCAACAACCTCCAATTTAAAGACATGTATGCAACCTCCAAGAAGAGATTTGCCCAAGTGCAGAGTTGAGTCAGAAGGCTCGAACTCAAAACCCAAGACTTATGCGCTCTTAGTCAAATACTCAAGGAGACTCTGCTCTTTATAAATTGGAAAGGGGAATATGGCCGAGGAAAGGGTCACTCCTGGGTGGCCAAGCTTTCTATGAGGAACTCTGAAGTAAGTTTGAGGGTGCTGACTAGTGTTTCTTTTCCTTCTGGAAGTGCTTCCCTTTCACAAGCATTCAGCCACCTCCCTGACCACTCTGGCAATCAGTCAGGCTGAAAATGGACTATTAATTTGTTGCTTTTACTATCAGAGAGGAAGTTAGACATAGGTGAGACGAGACTATGTGGGTCAAATGCTTAAGGAAAGAGACTTGAATTCCCAACTGTGTTGTCTAACATAATGGAATTCTTTCCAATTGATTTACTACAGTGACCGTAAATCTGGAAACAGTGTGTTCTCAAATATATTTGGAATGACTGCTAGGGAATGGTTGGTGAAAAGAGCATATGGCACATAGAATGAGAAGGGAACTATCTGTGTCTCGGTGGGTAGATGACTCAGTTAACTAACTATTATGTCTCAAGCTCTGGGTTAAATGTACTAGTGAAAACTGAGGGAGGGTGAGGCAGGTTCTATGTTTCAGGTGACACCATGGTCCAGTCTGCCCTAAAGGCATCTCTCCTTGTGCCTTGTTCAGAGCCTGGAATCAAGAAACTCACCCTGTCTGATTCAAGAAATGGCTCACCCCAGTCAGGAACAGGGACTTTTCTGAATGCCTGTGAGAATCGTGTGTGCTTATGTGTTCATGTGCTTTTGGAGTGCTCAGTTCGTCCCTGAAGGAACGGAGGAGGGCAGCTATGCAGGGCATTAACAGTACAAGCTAGATTACGCATACCCGTCTGTTGCTGATTTCTGCTTTGGTCTGCTTTCTTGACCTAACTGCCATGCATGTTTCTTATTATTCTGTGGATTTGTTTTGCACTGATGGGTGGGAAAAGGCTGGTGAAGCAATAATCGTGTAAGTGAAAGCAATGACTCTCTAGTGTCCTCTACAAATTTCCCACAGTCCTTGCTAATGCCTCAGGGCCCTTCAGGGTTTAGAATTACAACTTTCAGTAAATATCCTTCAACTCACACTCACATATGCTGTAGTGAAACAGTACCAAGTCTGTCCTGACAATCCTTCACAAAGCCAGAACCATGCCATGTGTTCAAACATTGATCAGAGTTGAGGAATAACTAGGACAATAGCAGCAAGAATTTACTGAGCAGGGAGCACACAACAGGCACTATTCTAATCGATGATTTAATCTTCACAACAATCCTTAGTGATAAGTGCTGTCATTATTAGCTTTTGATAAATGAAGAAACCAATGCCAAAGCCAGTTAGCAGAAGAACTGGGACTCAAACATGACAGTCGTGCTTCAACATCTCTAAGTGCTACCCCTTTTCAGGAAGTCAAAAAATGGTAAAAAGTTGGCAGAGTTGGAAGTTATTATTTCACCTTAGCATCACTGACTGAAGAAGTGAAACCCTCACTAAATAAGAATAGCACCTCCCCCTTTTACCAATGGGGACATTTTAAAGTAAGAATTGTGCTGCTTCTGTCTCAATATGGTTGCCAGTCATAAGTTTATGGCATGGCTATCAGGTTTCAAAGGATTTGAGTGGAAAGACTGATGGTAAAAATTGTTGAGTGGAGAAATTGACTATGTTTTGCCTATCAAGATGACACTGCTGACCGATTGCTGGTTAGGCTTCTATGCTAAGTAATTTTTCTAGTTGCCTTGATATGTTGTCCTGAGTCATTCAGTCTGCATCTTTTATTCTCTTTTGGCCAGTTGGGGATGAGGGACAGATGGTCTTGGTCTTTGAA
This sequence comes from Cephalopachus bancanus, assembly GCA_027257055.1. Lineage (NCBI taxonomy): Eukaryota > Metazoa > Chordata > Mammalia > Primates > Tarsiidae > Cephalopachus > Cephalopachus bancanus. Next base: position 2,122,912 of record JAPVLO010000326.1, read on the forward strand.
GGAGTGTTTTATTTTCTTCTGTTCAAAACTAAATAACCAAAATGAGGCGGCTTTGCCCTCCCTAATTCTGTATTCTCACCAGCTAAACCATCTATCATCTTGGCTTTTATGGGAGAAAAGAAAAAGAATAATTTTGAGACATATTTAGGAGAGTATCTCAGATATGGAACATGAAAGATAACAGCAGAGGGAAAGTCAGTTGGAGGGTCCAATTATAAACCAGAAGTTACTATTTTGATGTTTTCATTCAGATTCTCTGTGGTCTCTTATTTTACATAAGAATACATATTTTTGAGATTCTTTTTTACTAGGTGATAACATTCGTTTAACTGTTGATGAATAAGATATATTCTAAAATAATATTACTCTAGCCTAATTCTAGATATGTGTTTTAAACATTGCTGTGTTAAATAGTCAACTTTAGGGATCTAATCAATATTGATGATTTTTTAATCTTTATTTTTATTGTAAACATTCTCAAATTATTAGGAAGAAATGTGTCATGTCATTTTTCAGCTCCAGCCACATTTCCTCTTGACTTAAGGTAAAAGCCCCTCTATATACTGCTAGCAGGAACGTTAATTGCCACAAACTTCCCTGAAAACAATATTTTAAAAAGCCTTAATACCAATCACACTCAAGAAACAACACACACTAAAAAACCTTGGAGTCAGCCTAATTGTCCAGTAATATATGACATGAATGATACATAAGTATTATGAAATAATATATAGCCATGAAAAAATATAATATTTAAGTGACATAGAATCATGACCATGCTACAGTGACTAGTGAAATAATAGCAAGTTACAAAACAACAAATACAATGTCAGTCCATTTTTTAAAACAAAAATATATGTTTGTGTATATATGCTGGTATATGTTGTGATATAGTAAAAAAAACACTGGATTCATACACAACATACATACTAAAACAGCTATTTCTGGGTTGTAAGACTGTATATTTTTGTGATTTCTCACTACTTGTATTGTATTCATTCTGACAATAAAATATAAAATACACGAAAATTGATAGAATTTTATTTTGCTGTCTTCACTGTAATTTTTGGTGTTGATATAACACTGGCCGTATTTACCACCATAATTAATTCTGAACATTCAGTCTCCTGCTCATCTCAGTGCAATGATTGTTATCCTGACCAGGTCTCTTAATAAAGATGGATTGCTGCTATTCATCATTAAACTTCATAAACTCGTATTTGTCATTGTCATTTATAATTCTTTATTTTTTTCAAGGTACATTAAATCATTAGTTAGCCTGTCTTCATGGTATGTTTTCCCATTTCCTGAGCCATAAGACATCAGTTTAGCTGCAGTGGCCTCTTCAAAGCAACAGAGTGATTCAACAAGTATTTCTTGATCATCAACAGGTGCAGATTATGATACCAGGAAGAACGGGAATAACACCAACGAACAAGACTGAGCCCTTGATGATTAGGAGCTCAGAAAGCATGGACATGGTTATAATGGCATGATGGCAATTTATTAAGTAAAATTCAACCCATTCATTTGGGAACCAACTCAGATGAGTTATCTCTTTGTGTCATCCATGTTTACTAGCTGATCAGCCTATAGCCATATAAACACTTTGTTTTACTTTTCAGGTAAGGAAATTAGAAGACAGAGAGGACCTGTAGCTTGTCCTTTATTCCCCAGAGCCCATTTCACACTCTTTTGATCAAATCTTCAGTTATTTCTCCAATTACAGGATTCCCATCACCAATTTTAGAATTTAGGGTTTGAGACTAGATGTGAGATGGACTCTTGAGACAGAGTTACCTCCACCTGCTGTTACACTGTTGAGTAGATGAGAAAAGCAGGCTTAATGTTTGTCACCAATGTCTCTCCCTATCTCTTACTGTGCGACGATGATCACTATCTTGTTGCCTTAGAGACTGTCAGACCTGGCATCTCCGTGTATCTGCAGAACACTTGGTGGTTTCTGAAAACAGGTGTGGCCTCGTTGAGCGTAGCATAGCCACAACTTTTTTTTAAAGTTACTTTGACTCTGACGGCTTTTACCAACTTTCCAAATGTCACTCAGTCTTTCTCAGGGGCTATTTCTCAAAGTCACTGGTAAACTAGTTTCTTACCTGTTTTGTTTTTTTCTCTTTCTCTATATTTTAAGAGATGCAATACTAGATAGACAAAAAGCTTACTGAAGCAAAAACTGGTGTGAAGTGACAATTGTGTGTTAGTTGTGGCTTGTACGTTGACAATTAGTTCTGGTCCTCTTGCTGGTGGTGTGGCTTTTGAGGTAAATTACATGAAGAAAACCATTTCTCATTTGGTAAATTCCAGTGGGTTACAGAGCTGAGGGAGCTGATACTATCACCCACCACCATATATTTGGCCTCACTATTATAGAGCTCATGAACAGTAAAGATATTAAAAGTACATTAATATTGGGTCAGATTAAGCAGGAAAAATAACCCCTATTCAACTATGAACATTTCATCAAAAAAAGAAACCAAAAAACTGTGTTCAAACAAGTGACTATCTGGAGATAGTCATGAAAATCAATGACTATGGAAAGAGTTGGAGAAGCTACATATATTTTGCTAGAAAAATAAAAATATATTTTAAAAAAATCAAGAAAGCTGACTTCAAATATTAGAAAAATAGCATGTGACTGCACAAGCAGCCATAATCTTTAAGGCCAGAATGATGTACTTATAGCTTAAGTGGAGAAATAATTCAAATCCAAGGAGGCAAGACATTATAGCAACAAGAGCTCATCTAAAAACAACGGAATGGTTGCCTCAAGATGACAAAAATTCCCATCGCAGAAGTCAATGCTAGATTAATATTTGTCAGGCTTGCTGGGGAAGGATTCCTGTTGCAGGAGGGAGATTGGATGAGACCTCCAAGGTCCTTAGCAAATGTAAGATGCTATCTGTCTAATTAATTGCCAGTCAGACTCTTAGGTGTTGTCCCAGGCTCTCTTCTCAGATCGTTGAAATGTGGATTCACTTCTTTCTAACTGTTAGATCATTGAGTGGATTCACATCTTTAAATCAGCAGTCGGCAGAAGTAGCGATAGAGGAGAGAGAAATTTCCAGAGTTTCAATCTGATTAATTAGTGTCCCAGAACCTTGACTTAGAAAGATCAAGGAGACCATGATGCTTATCAGAGTTGAGTGCTAATACTATATGAGATCAACCAGATGTCTACCTCTACTTGCTTCCTCAAAGGAAAAAATAATTTCTATATTTTTTGGGTGTTTGGGTTTGAGGATGGTTTGATCTTCAGTGTGTTTTGTTTTTGTTTTTTGGCCTGGAGTTCCAAAATGCATCATAATAAACACCTGGATGGCCAAAGCACTCCTGTGTCTCTTGGTGGTGAGAGTTAAAAGTAGACAATCTAAATTGGGGTTTTGGTCTCAGCTCTGTCCCTTGTGTGCTGTACGGCTTTGTACATGCTGCTTCACTTTTATGGGCCTCTGTTTTCTCATTTCTGAAATGGAATGAGCACTGTTCTACAAGTTTATAGGAATCAAATGAGAAAATACATGTGAAAGTACTTTATATGCTTTGAAGCACCTTTCAAAATTTAGTTACAGTTACTCAAGTTTTCTCAACTCTGTGTTGTGGTCAGTGTAAGATATAAAAAGCTCATTCTTCATTCTTTGCATTAGACTTTTTTTTTCTCAGAAGTAACATTTTTTGGTCTTCTAATAGGTTCTGTAGAAAGACAGATGATTGATGAGAACCATCATTTTGAGTCTACCCTTGTAAGTGAAACAGAACATGAGGTGAACACCTGGAAAATTATGTCTTTCTCAAACTTCCAACTATATGTTGGTATAAGATGACCAAATAGACAGGTAACAGTAACTATTGAGTTTTATTAAACAAGGCTAACAACTAAGGTTAATAAACCTGGAAATTCTCAGGAAAAGGAGAGTCTCTCTATCAAATTCCAAGTTTCAATTATTTGGGTTTATTAATTATGAGGTCTTGACATTCCATAATTATTTTTACTCTAAAAGGAAAATATTCATAGAGTTCCTCCAATTCTAAACAGCAAAAAAAAAAAAACCTTCCCCAGTAGAAGACATAAAACATTTAACAGAATGGGTTTAGCAGAGCTTCTCACATGCTTATGGGAAATAAAATGTGTGATCACACTATACTAATATTTTTTACCAATAATATTTTGTTGCTTGATTAGGTCTTTTCTGCATAACACTGAATCCATGTGCTTTGTTTTCATTAAACAGAATCATAGAAGATAAGTAGCCACAAAGCTTCAGTCTGTTTTCAAAGGTGCAGTCAAAATGTTACACTTCTAAATTGTGGCAATGAGACACACCCTGAAGAAAGAAAGCGTTATGCCTTCACAAGAAAACAGAGAAGCCAAGACATCTTTTGACATCTTGAACACGCCAAGAAAAATGTATCTTAACCTTGAAAGCCCATTTTAGGAGTGAGCAGGACCACACCAACACAAAACCAAGAAGCTGACTCATTCTCCTCCACTTTGTCCCTTCTATTCCAAATGGATACCTGAGATTTTGAACTACTTCACACAACAGAGTGTCACACTGGGGCCTCCCACCTCTATCTGCTATCAGTATTTCAGGTTCAAATACTTCCTGACATCAGAGTCTCCATTAAAAATATTTCTGTGATCCATTTTCTTAGGGCATAATTCTCTAGTGATGGGGACTATCCCTGTCAAGTCATTCTTGTTCAATAACATTAATTGTTGTATTCAATTCAGGTGTCTGCTTTGTGTAAAAAGAGAATTTGTGAAGATACAGCCTAATGTGAAAATGAGTGATTTTTGTTGCAGAAGTTTCATATATAATGACAGATTACCATACAGAAGACCACCCATTATTACCTATGCATGAATACAGTGAGGGGGGTGGGGGGAGGATATACTCTTTACACCTTTAGCATTTCCTGAAACTGTGGTTCACCTGTAGGGAAAGGAAAAATGCTTTTGTACCAACACTTTCATCCCAAATCTCCAGTCTGTTGAATATAAGGTTAAACTGAAGACTAATTTGGCCATCAGGAACAAAAATAGAAAATCGCATTTTGGCAGCCATCAAACACATGAAAAAAATGCTCAGCCTCACTAATCATCAGAGAAATGCACACTGAAACTACAATGAGATACCACCTCACTACAGTCAGAATGGCTATCATTAATAAGTCAAAAAACAACAGGTGCTGGTGTGGCCACAGAGAAAAGGGGACACTTCTACACCATTGCTGGGAATGTAAGATAGTTCAAGCTTTATGGAAAACAGTGCTGCAATATCGCAAAGGACTAAAAATTGAGCTTCCATATACTCCAGCAAGCCCTCTTCTGGGAATACACCCAAAGGAACATAAATCACTGTACAAATAAGACACCTACATATGCATGTTTATCACAGCACTATTCACAATAGCAAAAACATGGAACCAACTCAGAGACCCACTGAAAGTAGACTGGATAAATAAAATGTGGTATGTATACACAATGGATTATTATGCAACCATAAAGAAGAGCAAAATCATGTCCTTTGCAACAATTGGATTGTAGCTGAACACCATCATACTAAGTGAACTATCACAGAAACAACTGAACACCACATGTTCTCACTCATAAGTGGTCCCTGATCACAAGGGTAGGACTGGCAGATGCTGGACACTGCTGGGGAGGAAGGGAGGCAGGAGGGAGGGGTGCACCTGGTAACACATTGGGTACCTGGTCCACTATCAGGAGGAGAGAGGGCCAACTAGAAGCCCAAACTTCACCTGCATGCAACTTTCTTATGCAGTAAATGCTCATTTGTACCCCACAACTCTAAAATAAAAGTGAATTTTATAAAAAAAGAAAATAGTGTCTTGGCACAGAAAAGCTGCCAATCCCCCCGCCCCCCGCCTCACTCTCTCTCTCTTTCTCTCTCTCTCTCTTCTCTATCCCCCAAATCTACTGAACACTTCCAGTGTTTCAATGTTACTTATATATGATAATAGCAACTGACAACTAAGTTTAGATTGAACACTAAATTAAAGTATTTTGACATTTGATTATTCGTTTATTGAATGTCACTTATTTAAACATGAATTCAATAAATGTTTTTTGAGCATCTACTATATAATAGGCCACATGATAGTTGCACGGAATATAGCGAGAACCAAGAGCTTATGGTCAACTAAACAAATATAAATGAACAGTATATGAAAATGCAGTTGTGCTGAGCTCAGGATACAATGGGGCTTATAGCAGAGGCTCCCAGTATTGTCTTACGGAGCCCGAAAAATCTTCCTAGAAGACATGGTATCTAAGTTGAATCCTGGAAGTAGCAGAGAGGAACGATGTGCAAAGACACACCAAGGGTTTGCATTTTTGGCAATGATCCAGTCTAAAGGGAAGATATAACAGAGTATATGAGGGGAACTGAGTTTTTCAGCATCCAGAAACAAGTAGGAAAGAAAGAATTAAAAGAGATATATTTGGAGAGAAAGTTATGGGAAAGAGTATTTTGGATCATTTATAGTCAAAGGCTACTGCATAGACCTTTTCAGAGGTTACCACTTGAATGATTAGGTTTATAGAATTATAAAGTTAGAAGGAATTTAGGGGTAATTTAATATAACACCCACCCCCTATGCATAAATACTCAGCATACTATCTAGATAAGTACCCCAAAGCCTCTCCTCTAAGATGTAATTACCTCCAAAGAGGAAGAAGACACTAGTTGACACACAACACGCTCCCTCCCAGTCTAAGATTCTGGGATGTTCTTCGATCTTTCTCTGAGGGAAGATAATATCATGGTTCCTACTCTCAATATGTTAACATTTTAATGATCATGTGATTTATTCATTAATTGCTAGATAAAATAATCTGAAAATAATTACAGATAAAATAGATAATACCATAGTAGACTATAGAGTAACATTACCAGGTGTTTCAGACTTTGGGATTCATTATATCTCATTTTTGTGACTTGGGATACAACAGAGGGCAAGATACAGGCCCTGCCGCCAAAAAATTAAGAAGGCAAAACATTTAAGTAAGCAGGTGAGGACACTTACTGCAATTCATGCGGAACAATATGAATGCATATGAACCCTACCTACTAAAAATGAAGATATAAAGTAAAGATCATTCAGAAACCCGGGGCAGTTCTCATCAGGGGTGCCTGAAGTCACATTGGGGGACAGAAAGGAGACTAAGCTACAAAATGTGTGAACATAAGCTACACAGAAGAAGGGTCAATTAAGCAAAATGTGTTGACTATGGAGTCTGGCTGCTGCATCCCTTTTAAGTGAGAGTCAGGGACTTCCCACTGGGCTTAGCATAGGGTTGTCCTGCAGGGTAGCGTGTGTACTGGATATTGTGCAATCAAATGCTATTTGATTAACAGGACTCATGCAGTGTCTTTTATAAAGAAAATCATTTGCTGTTATTTTAATGGATGTCTACATACTTTGAGTCTCTCTTATAATGAGGATGCTCTCTGTAAATGATACTAAAACGATAGGAATTGGAGACATTGCTTTAACCCAAACACCATGGCAGTCAGGAAAGGAAGATATTAGGAGCAAATGGGACTTCAAGAATGCGTCACTTCTCATCCCATAGAAAGCTGCTCACAGATCCTATTCTGTATCTTTCTTTATTTTCATGTTAGGTAAAGTTAAGTACCCATCTTCTTTTCCATATCCATAAATTGCTAAGCAGCCCCATTTTTGCTTTTTAAGACCAGTTCTATATGATCAAAGTTAGCATGGAGTTACAGGCTCTTAACTTCTGTTTTCAGGGGAATTTTTTTCTCTAAGTGTTTAGAAAACTAAGCACTTCAATTTGTGCCTCACATAGCAGGGTTCCCTCCTCTTCTCAAATAATCTAGATTTTTCATCCTTCGTGTTTTAGAACTGCTATTTTTTTACACATTTGGATTGTATTGTCTAACTCTAAGGTTGTTAAAAGAGCTGTTAACCTTTATTCGACCCTTGCATTAGTTTACCATTATAGCTGTAAGAAGTAAAAAATTGATTAAACAAAATAAATTTAATACCTTATAATCTGAGTCAGAGGTCCTAAAATCAATGTGTTGGCATAACTGCATTTCCACAGGATGCTCTAATAAATAATCTTTTTCTCTTCTCTTTCCAGGTTCTTGAATCTACCTGTATTCCTTTGCAGTCCTTGACTTGGGGCTTCTTCCTTAAACTTCAAGGCCGCTAGTGTATCATGCTCATCTCTCTCTCTCTCTCTCTCTCTCTCTCTCTCTCTCTCTCTCTCTCTCTCTCTCTCTCTGTCTATCTCTCTCTCCCCACCCCCATGCCCACCCCCATTTTTATGAAGCAAACAGTGAAAACACACAGTCTTGTGCCCTCCAGTCAAAACATAATCATTCTCGAGGGCAAGTGATGACATGTGATGAATCTTTTCTACCTAACCTCATTCTTTGGTTCAATGGCAGTCTTTTCTTCAACTTTAGCTTCTATACACCAGTCAACAGGTATTTCTAGAAATATATAAGCAGGCCCTGGACTTCTAGTTTGTGGCACAATGTTCCTGAAGGTTGGTCACACTATAAATTTGCATGGACTGTTATTTCTGTCTCAGCCAGTCAACCAACCAATTGGTAATCAAGAAATATGTGTTAGCCGGGCTCGGTGGCGCAGCCTGTAATCCCGCGCCTTTGGGAGGCTGAGGTGAGTAGATTGCCTGAGCCCGCGGGTTCGAGACCCGCCTGGGCAGCGAGACCTCATCTCTACAATAAATCAAAAAAATCAGCCGGGCGTGGTAGCGCATGCCTGTAATTCTGGCTACTCGGAAGGCTGAGGCGGAAGGATCGCCGGAGCCCGGCAGGTCGAGGTTGCGGTGGCCGGGAGCGGCCATTGCACTCCAGTCTAGGCTACAGAGTGAGACTCCAACTCAAAAAAAAAAAAAAAAAAGAAATATGTGTTAAGTTTCTACTATTGTGCTGGTATTCTGCTGCATGCCGGGAATACAGTGGTGAATAAGACAGATGTTCAAGCTTTATCCACAGACAGCATCAAATAAGCAAGAAGAATAGCAAAAAGTGAATGACAGATACTTATTAGGCATACCTTGATGAGTAGAATAATAGAATGCAAACTAACATAATGCAAAGGAGTGAAGACTGGAGTCTGCCTTTATAATAAAACTCTACTGCACTAGTTGCTCAGGAATAATAGATAAGAATTAAAAGGCTTAGATTCTGCATTCAGAAAATTTTCTGTGTAACTGAGCACACAGAATATTATATACAAAATGACATGAAAAGAGTTAGTTAATATAAGTATAAATCAAGAGCAGGAATAAAGGTACAAAAGGGAGAATTATCTCTTTCACCAAAGAGAGCCAAAGATTAGTTCATATGTGAAAGAACTGTTGTGAGCAGTGATGGAAGGAGGCTAGGGAAATATGTAGTGGGAGAAAAGAGGATTTGGACTTTTAGCAAAGCATTTTCAATGCTAGGGAAGAATTGCTGTTGGTAGGACAAAACTATTCTGCAAAATATGTCAATGCAGGTGTTGGCAAATCTAGATGAAAGTTGCTGTATAGATGTCAGGTATGATTACAAAATTTAAGCTCCTTAAGGGATGAGACATTGCTTCATTCACCACTCTAGCCATAGAACCCAAACTACTGCCTGTCACAGAGTAGACAATCTGTAAACGTTTGCTGAATAGAAGTGTGAGTGAACAGACAAATACAGAGATGAAAGAATGAGCAAGGAATTGCACTTTGGACTAAGGACAGTAATAAACAGTTCTGACTTACCTCTCTGGAGTGCAATACTAAACACCCGAAAGCAGACTGTTATCACTTGCCTTTGTCTGCCTGGGGAGCCAAATAAACCAGCCTAAGCAAGAATGGAAGTTTGGAGCACTTTCTACTGCACATCTTATATCAGTTCTCATGGGCTTGGCTTAAAAATTCGATGAAAATTAGAATGGTAAAGAAACTGGGGAGTAATTCTAGGAACACCCTTGGACTTCCAGCACCCTGTCTTTTTCTCTTTCCCACTGTTCTTTGTGACATAAACCCCCAGCCCCAGCACTGAAAGCCACTGGGTAGACCAAGCCATTAACTGTTAGAAGAAATGCCTGCAGACACGGAAACTTACAGAGTGAAGTGTGTTAGACTAAATATTGGTGTCGAATGAAGTCCCAGAGCAATTAATTGCCACACTCTTTATGTAAACAATTTTATCTTTCCTTCACTTTACCTCAACAGGTCTTTCAATATCTTATGCTGTCCAGAGCCCCTGTAAAAATTTCTCTCAGCTTTTCTCAATACATTCCCTTAGAACTTGAAATGTCTTTAGCTATCATAACAAACAATTGGGGCTCTTCCAGTGAATTTCTCCAAATAAAGTGAATTATGTGGCACTCTTCTCCCATAAACAAGTTTTCATCCTTCAGTTTGTGCACTTGACATGGAAGAGGTGACAGTAAAGGAGACAGAAGACGCTTCTTTCCTTTTCTCAGCTGTCCCCTGGATGTTTGTCATCCTTCCTCTGACACTACACTCCTTCATTTGGAAGAACCCAAATTGTCCTTGTGAACCCAGAGCAAGTCCCAACAAGGGACAAAGAAAGAAAATACAAATGAAATAAAGAGGGGACACCGAATAACAGTAGTGGCGTGAACATGAAAAGAGCTGTGGCCTCTCTCTTCCCCATCCCAAGTGGCCTCCTCTCCATTCTCACACCACTGGCCTGGCAAGGACAACAGATGCAGCTCTGAAGGTGAGTCCTTGGATGTGATGCAACTCTCATGCATGACTGAGCGTAGTTTCAGGCTGCAGGGCCTGTTGTCTGAAAGGAATGAGTGCCAAGGAGACCAATCCACCATAGTCAGTGACAGACAATCAAGTAAGAGAAACCAATCAGGAAAGTCTAGAGGGAAAAGAGGACGAGGAGAGGTGGTAAGAAGAAAAAGAGGCGACATAAAGGTCACTGCTGCGAGAAAGCATTTGCTTAATCTCCCTATCTCTAGAGTGATGGATGAGTGGTTAACAGAATGGCTCTGTTTCACTTATGTTTAGAAAAAGGAGAAAGCAGAGCCAGTAGAAAATGCTCCATCGTTTTTTGGACTCAGAACAAGCACTTGGCTTTGGCCTTGGGGCAGCTGCAATCACTTTCATCTCCTGGGCAGATGGAGGTTAGAAGTTTAATCCACACTATCAGGTAAGGTCAGAAATATCTTCCCCTGCCTTGATCTCATTGGGATCCAGCCTCCCTTGTGACAGTGCCATGAAAAGGGGTTATATCCTTCCCTGTCTTGGCCTGCCTGTACTATGGGGATTTCCCTATCACTTTTAGGCATTTAAATCAAAATTCAATTATTTGGAATGGTTTAATTAAAGTCCATTAAAAGGAGTGGGGAGGGACAAGATGGGGTCTTTGAGAGTCTCCTGTACTTCTACTTTCTATGGATCTCTCTGACCAAGACTCTTTTCCAGGTAATCGTCTGGTTGGCTAAACCCAGTATATTCCTTCCCATCACCACATACCCTTATAGGAATTTCAGAATGATTCTTCATTTTTGTATACTGAAATAAGCATTATGTGAGCCTAGGTTTTCCAATAAAACAGATAGCCTGGAATCATTCCAATTAAAAGATAGCCTAAAGGTACACTGTAAACATTTAACTTATGAAAACTAACAAGCAGATGAAACAAAGTTGAAAGCTCTCAATGAGGAATGCTCCATATAGAAGTGTTTGTCTTTGTATACTGAAGAGAGTCTGGGAGAGGTCAGGGAGATATCCCAAGCACATCTGCTCTCAGCATGTACTATTTGTACAATATGTGAGGTTCATGACTGGGTCTCAACAAAGAGAAGCAAAGAGCTGTGAGGTCTCTCCCCACAGTGGTCAGTCTTTGGGCAACCTGGAAAGTAGAACTTCAAGGACATCTCACAACTATTTCTGTGGCCACAGTTACACAGGGCATCCACTCAATATCTGTCCAAAAGGAATACTCGCTTATGAGCCTCATGGGGTAACTTACTTTATGTTTACCAGAAAAAAGGGGGAACCACTAATCTAAATGTAAAGGGCCCCATAGCACATGAACTTCTGTATTACACTTGCCAAAGTTTGAATCTCAACTCTATTTCTTATAATGTTCATGATTTGAGGCAAGTTATCTGATAGACCCATGTTTTAGTTTTCTTCTTTATAAAATAGTAATAATAGTGCCTATGCTGTAAGTTTGTTGTGAAGGTGACATATAATGACATTTTTAGAACAGAATTTAGTTATATTTAGAATTTAATAAATTTTGGCCAACACAACTACTAATCTTCCCAGTAAGATTTCTTATATAAGAGTCATTCCATAATAAAGTTACTAGGAACCCAATTGCATCATTCTTTGCTTATTTTTAATCAAGGGAATGCTTAAAGAGAACTCTTTTAATACAAAAGTCTTTTAAATCTCTGCTCTCTGTCCTTTATATTGGACTCTAAGGAAATATTAAGTTGTTTCCAATCAAGTGTTTTTAGAGTGGATTCAGCTGTACCATTGCATGTGACTTGTACAAACATAGAAACTACATTGACCAACCACAATTTGGGAAAAGTTGTGGTAAGGTAAAAGAACCTTAACAAGTTGGGAACCAGTCTTGCCTCTTGATCATAATTGACTCAAAGGAAGCATTTAAAAGTGGCAAAACCAGTTAATGACTCCACTCTACTCATTTTCAAAATAGTAGTAATAGTAGGAATCATAAGCAGAATTGAAATCTGCAAAGCAAGTTAATCAAAATGCAAGGCTAAAGTATGGATTCTATATTACCCAATATAACATAGTATTAAACAGCCAAAACTCCCTTTCATACTATCTTGAAACTCTCCTTGATTAGTACTCTGTTCCACTGGGTCTTATTAACATGTTCATTTATATTTACTGTCCTAGGAAGTCATCAAATAGCCTCTTTCTTCAGGTCTCGGACCTTTAGACTGTTCCTCATCAACTTTACCTGAGACTCACAGTATCCGAAAGCCTGTGAATTTCTCACTACAAGGAATTTGTTGTCTGAGCTCACAGGATATATATTCTGATCTTAAACTGAGGACTGTCCAGCAGCCTGCCTGTGGATCTCTGGCTATCCCTCCAATCCATTCATCACTGCAGCCAGAGTGATTATTTCAAAACAAAAGTATTATCAAGTTGTCATCTGTAAAATCTTAAATTTGTAAAAGAAACAAACCACCTTAAGTGGTTTCCACTGGTCTTAGGATAGAAACCAAATTTTCGACATGGCCTATCAGTCCATGTAGATCACAGTGTAAATCTCAAGTTAATTTTGGTGGCGCTCTCCCCTCATGCCAGCCAGACAAGCTACATTTTTTTCCTTAAATACATTGCTAAGAGAGTTTGCACATGTTCCTTCCTCCTGGAATGCTTTCTTCACTGCCCGCTTCAGTTTTGCCTAAGGTAAAATCAGGCCCCTGTTTATGCTAGCTCAACTTTCTTTTGTGTATTTGTTACAGGAATTGATAGTACAGATCTCCCTTTGCACTAAATATTAATCAATGCAAATATTTAATTAATACTCTTTCTCTAAGAGGACAAAGACAGTAATTGTCTTATCCATCATTGCATCCACAGTGCTTAACACATGGTCAGCTTTCACATATATAAGTGAAATTTTATATCTAAAAAATAAAGCAGATTAATGTACACATTTCATCAATACTTCTTACTTAAAATAAAAATCAAAGTTACCCAAGACCATGATTTTCATGGCATATTCCCAACATGAGGGTCTTTAACCAAATATCATATTCTCAGTGAGAAAGCAACTGGCGACTATTTCTAAAACTTAAATTACTGCCTCAGCATTATTTTTTTCTTAGCAGTTGCCACCATTTAACGTCGACTCTATTAAATATGTTTGTCTAGTTTACGATCTGTCTCCTAAAGTAGAATCTTACTCCATGAGAGAGGAATTTTCGACTCTTTTGTTCACAACTATATTCCCAGTGTTTAAAACAAAGCTTAGAACACATTAAGAGCACAATAACAATTTGTCATCAAATACTATAGCTCAACTCAGGAATATTAGGCCAGTCAACTCTGATGCTAATGTCCTCTCAAGAAAATCATACGTTCCATTAAAAAAATAGAGAGTTTGTTTTCATACACTAGATTTTCTAGACCAGTAGTAGCCACTGCATGTAGTTATTGATCACTGAAATATGAGTAGACTAAATTGAGATGTGCTATAAATATAAAATGCACACTGGATTTCAAAGAATTACTATAAAAAATAGAAAATATCTTAGGAATAATTTCATATTGATTGCATATTGAAATAATATTTTAGATATATTGGGTTAAATAAAATATATTATTCTAATAAATTTCCTCTGTTTCTTTTTACTTTTTAAATGAAGCTACTAGAAAATTTAAAATCACATGTGCCTTACATTCTATTTTTATTAGAGAGTGCTTAATCTAGAATTTAATTTTCCAATGACTGAAAACACTTATTGGAGGAAATGTTAGGATGTAGAGCAAAATTTAAAGAGCCTGATCTCTTAATTCTCTTTGAAGGAGTTCATATGCTTTTCATACAGCAGTCCTACTTTAGCAGAGGTTGAACTTTATGCAACTTGTTACCCACAGTTAATCGAGATCCAAAAAACAAGTGAGTACAGTACAATAAGATATTTCATGAGAAGAGCACATTTAAAATACTTTTATTACAGTATATTGATAAAATTTTTCTATATATTTTTTGTTGTTTTTAGTCTCTTACTATACCTACTTTATTCATTAAGCTTTGTCATAGGTATGTATGTATAGGAAAAAATATAGCATATACAGAATTTTGTATTATCCCGGTTTTAGGCATCCATTGGTGATCTTGGAAATTATCTGTCTAGTATAAGGGGGAACTACTGTATATGAAATGAAGATTTGATATTTGCAAGCTCTGCATTTGACAAAAGTCTAACATCCAGGGTCTACAAGGAACTCAAACAAATTGACAGAAAAAAAAAACTATTAAAACATGGGTGAAGGTCATGAACAGCCATTTCTGAAAGGAAGACATTCAAGTAACCAAGAAACGAAAAAATGCTCAGCCTCACTATTCGTCAGAGAAATGCAAATCAAAACTATGAGATATACCTAACACCAATAAGGAAGGCTATTGTTGAAAAGTCAAAAAAAAAACAGATGTTGGCAAAACTGCAGAGAAAAGGGGATGCTTTTACACTGTTGGTGGGGAAGTAAGCTAGTTTAACCTTTGTGGAAATCAGTGTGGCATTTTTTTCAAGACCTAAAAATTGAGCTTCCATATGATCCAGCAAGCCCTCTTCTGGGAATATACTCAGAGGAGCATAAATCACTCTACCAAAAAGACAACTGCACATGTCTGTTCATTGCAACACTATCCACAGTAGCAAAGATATGGAACCAACCCATCAAAAGTGAACTGGATAAAGAAAATGTGGTACATATACATGATGGAATATTACGCAGCCATAAAGAAGAACAAAAATTACATCCTTTGTAACAACATGGATGTGAACTAAGTGAACTATCACAGAAACAAAGAACTAAACACTGCATGTTCTCACTCATAAGCACACCCTGATCACTGGAACATGAGCACACATGAACACAAGGATAGGAACAACAGATGCTGGGCACTGCTAAAGGAGGGAAGGAGGGAAGAGGGATAAGGGCATACAACCACACACTGGGTACTAGGTCACTACCATAGGGAGAAAGAGCCCACTAAAAACCCAAACCTCACTGGTACAATTTACTTATGTAGTAAATCCTCACATGTACGCCACAACTCAAATAAAATTAAATAAAATATTTTAGAAAATGAATTCCCTTTTGCTTTATATTTTTAACCTCTTTATTTTCCAGACAGAAAATAAAGGATTTTGATAGAACACTGAGTGAACTGAGGAATCTAAACTCAAGTGAAAGTAGAATTATTTATTTGTCTATTATCTGGCATGTGATCATTATTCTGATTTTCTTAAGTTTGACTAAATTCACAAGTGACACTGGCCAGGCTTTGTCTTAAAGTTTGTATTTCTCTTGTCACATTTCAAAATTATAATCCTCCTAAAATAATACATGTAGGTTTTTAGGAGGTGCTATCTCCATTTTATACTTTGTACTAAGACACTTGTTTTTAGATAGCACACTCATCTAAAATTAGTGGATTAAATCAAATAAGGAAACAACTGGTCAAATTCATCAGTAGGTATAGTATAAGTAAGTGCCCAGGGAACTGGTCTAGAGGTAAAATACTCAATACATTTGAAAAATATTTTCTGCACTGAACAGTAGAATTTTAAGATGATAAAATGCTGAACCTATCTTTGAGGAGCTCATAATTTTGTGAAGATGACACATAAGCAGTTAATTTCAACATTGTGTGGTAATTTTCTGATAAAGAGAAACATTGGGTTCAATAGGTGCACCACAAAAAAGGACCAGAACCAATTGGTTAGTGTATGTTTGCATGTGTGTGCGTGTGTTAGGGTGATGGAAGAGATAGGGAGGAACAAATGCTATATTTCCCAATTAAGGATCAACATTATTGATCACTTAATAGTTATACCTTCCTTGTTTATCATCTTTTTATGAAAGATATGCTAGATTAGTATGAAAGTGATCACTTCCTTCTTACAGGAACTTTCACTACAAGTGTCCCAAGTCTGCTTATACTAATAAGTTAATAAGATCAAAGAGATAAGATAGCTGTGATGAAGATTCTCAGCATTTTTTTACTTGCTAAGAACCATCAGAGAAAGGAAGACAACTCTCTTCCTTGTGTCTAATAACATGGTTTTACTAACCAGTCTGTATAATCTTGCACTAGCATTCAAACAAATCCAAGATGGCTTCTTTCTTTCTTCCTTCCCTCCCTCTCTCTCTCCCTCTTTCCTTTCTTCTTCTTTCATTTCAATAGCTTTAGGGGTACAAATTGTTTTCAAATGGATGCATTGTATACTGGTAAAGAAGCTTGGGTTTTAAGTGTATCCATCACCCATCCTAGTGCACATTGTACACAATAGGTAATTTTTAATCCCTCATCCCTTCCCACCCTCCCTTTTCTGAGTCTCCAGTGTCCATTACATCATTCTAAATGCCTTTGCAGATTCTTAGCTTAGCTACCACTCATAAGTAAGAACTTGCAGTACTTAGTTTTCCATTCCTATGTTACTTTTCTTAGGATGATGATTTCCAATTCCATCCAAGTTGTTAAGAAGACATTATTTCTTTCCTTTTTATGGCTGAATAGTTTTATATATATATATATATATTCCTCTGATCAGTTGATGGATATTTAGGTTGATTCTTTCTTTCCTTTTTATGGCCGAATAGTTTTATATATATGTATATATTCCTCTGATCAGTTGATGGATATGTAGGTTGATTATTTCTTTCCTTTTTATGATTGAATAGTTATATATATATATATATATATATATATATATATATATATATATATATTCCTCTGATCAGTTGATGGATATTTTTTTTTTTTTTTTTTTTTTTTGAGTTGGAGTCTCACTCTGTCGCCCAGACTGGAGTGCAGTGGCCGCTTCCGGCCACCGCAGCCTCGACCTGCTGGGCTCCGGCGATCCTTCCGCCTCAGCCTTCCAAGTAGCCGGAATTACAGGCATGCACTACCACGCCCGGCTGATTTTTTGATTTATTGTAGAGATGAGGTCTCGCTGCCCAGGCGGGTCTCGAACCCGCGGGCTCAGGCAATCCACTCACCTCAGCCTCCCAAAGGCGCGGGATTACAGGCTGAGCCACCGAGCCCGGCTCAGTTGATGGATATTTAGGTTGATTCCACACAAGATGACTTCTTGAGAAAATCTTGACTCTGCCTGTAGGACTTTCCTGGAATCCATCTCTGGAGGGAATGGAAGACCTTTTATTTAGGTGAAAGAAGAAGTCAGTCATCTCTGCAAGCTAGAATGTCCAAACTTTGTCATATGTGTTAGAATAAAAATATTAGACAATTAGATTTAACAAAATTTAATTGAACAAAGAATGATTCACAAATCAGGCAAACCCTGAACCAGAATAGGGTCAGAGAGGTTCCAGCACAGTCACATGATTGAAGAAAAAACATGACTAGAAAAGGGAAAGTGATATACATACAGAAAATGGAAATGAAGTACAGAAACAGCAGATTGGTTCCAGCTCAACATTTGCCTTATTTGAACATGATTTAAATACTTGGACATTTTTGATTGGTCAAAATTCAGTGATTGGTTTAAGAGTAGGTCACAGTCTGTTTACATATCCAGTTAGGTTATAGCTCTCTACGTGTAGAGAAACCTTCAGGCAGAACTTTAAATATGTAAGAAGGCAACTTTAGGTTAAGCTTAATTTAACATATGCCTGTCTGCCAGCAAAAGTTTGTGGAAATTCTTTCAATTGGAAAGTAGTTTATGGATCCTGCTACAGATGCGAAACGTCAATTAGGGATTTCAACTTCTATTCAAGTCATAGATAAATGAATTAGTATTCAAGGAGAAAGAGTTCAAGGTATTCTAAATTTAGCAATTTCCATCAAACTAGATTATTAGAAAGCAATATGGCTACTCCCCTTCTTCCAGTGCAAAATGTCTTAACTTAAATTTTCAGTCTATGTCCTTGGCTTCTACCCAATATCTGACATAGTAAAATGTGTGTGTGTGTGTGTGTGTGTGTGTGTGTGTGTGTGTGTGTGTTATATGTACACAAAAATCATTCTACATTTACAATTACACCATTGTTAAAGTGATAATTCATCATGTAATACAGTGATCCCCTTTCACTATATAACCAATCCAAAAATTAATTTATTAACTTAGAATCTAGAAAAAATTGTAGACTTATATGCTGGTAAAACTATAACCCATCAAGTTTCTTCAATTGCCTTGCCTGCTAGTTAGCCCAGGAAGCGTTACTATTCAAACGAGCTAACTATGTCAGCCTGTGTTAGAGTTTCCCAAAGGCTGCTCCACAGATCTCTACTGCGAGATGCTTTTCAAAACTTTGTCTAATGGTCACAAATGTTAGACTTACGTTTCTATTAGTATATAAACAGCTCTAAAATATCCAACAATAAATGTTTGAATTTGTTTTATCCAACCTTTCCTAAACTCATCTGACCACAGAATTCTGCCTTTACATAATACTAATACCTGTTATCCCAAAGCACAAAAGGTGAGAACTGCTGACCTAGGTCTTTGACTGATTCATTTTCTTCCCTCTTCTAGAGGTTCTTTGTGTTTTTCTCTACTTCTGTGATTACCTTTGATGTATTATAAGGCACTGATAATCAATAAGTTGTGAGGGTAGGCATGTCTGGGTGTATATGTGAGAAAGATGTAAGTTTTGCTGTGTTCCTTTTTTCCCCTCCATTTGTTGATCTCCAATCTGTTCCTGGCAGGACCTGCACATGAACAAGAGCCTTCTAGGGAAAACCCAGAACCCTTCAGGAAGTGGTATATGATTTGGTACTGTAGTAGCTAGTGAGTTTCCTTCTGAGTCAGGGCTGCCACAAGGGGGTCCCCAGGAATTGACACCTCTCTGAAAAGATGTAAAGATGTTAGTGATGAGGTCATGACCGCCTCCCCTCCCTTTGTTAAGAGCCCTCTAGGGCTTTTCCCAAGTCACTGAGATTAACAGAATCCAAACCAGATTTTAGTTCAGGCCCTCCCCTCTCTCCGAATTCCCCTTACTTCCTTGTTTTAATGCTTCCTTGGAGTATCTTGGGTTGCCCGTTTTGGGTTTCACATCCTTCCACCATGAAAGGCACATTTCTGTGCTGTACCCAAAGCAGCATCATAAAGATGTTCCCATGGGTTCATTTTACATTTGCTCCCAAATCTTTCTCATGAGAAGAATGACTTAAAAGGGTGCTTGAAGAATGCCATATGCCTGGGGCAGCAGCAATAACGCAGTTTCACATGTTTGGAGATCTTTAACTTCTCTTCTCTGTGCTTAGTCTCTATGCTTGTCTTCAGAGATTCCGTTCAGTAGAACCCTATTGGACACATTCTTACAGAAAAGCACTCCTATGCTGCTGCTTTGTAAGGAATGTAAAAGAATCCTCAGCCTCGTCTTCAAGTCAAAACCATTCTTAATTCATGCAAAATAATAATTTTACAATTATTATGAGATTTTCAGAAACACTGGGCAATTTCTCCTTCATTAGCAGCTATCTGGAAAGTTATTACCTAGAGAACAATTTTACATCCTAGAACTTCTTCTCTTTAGAACACACCAGACAACTCTCAAGCCATTAGTGCTATTCATTATTCTTCTTTGAAAGATAGAGAAAATTGGGCCCAGGAAAAGGCAGTGAAATGCCATAGGTCACCTTTGAATCTGTTCTGGGTTCATCATACAGAACCTCAGTCTAAAGGCTAATTCTTCCTCCAACATACAGCACTGCTTCCTGGACCAAATATATCATTTTTACAATAATAACAATGTTCATAAAACCTTGACCCAGGAACCAGAATCTTCTAGGTGCTTATTGTAAGAGTATATTTTAGTGGAAAAATTGGTGAAATTTGCATAACATTTGTAGCTTAGTAAATAGTAATGCACCATGATTATGTAAAAAATTAACATAGGGATTCTGGGTATATATCCAAAGAAATTGAATGCAGACACTTGAATAGATATTTGTACACCCATGTTCATGGTAGAATTACCACAAGAATCCAAAGGTGGAAACAATCCAAATGTTCATTGACATGTGAATGGATAAACAAAATGTGGTATATACATGTAATGGAATATTATTCAGCCTTAAAAAGACACGAAATTCCGACACATGCTACAACATGAAAGAACTTGAAGACATGGTGTTAAATGAAATAAACCAGACACAAAAAGACAAATGGTGCATGATTCCACTCATACGAGGTCCCTAGACCATTTAAAACCATAGAGACAGAAAGTAGAATGGTGATTGTCAAGGGGGTAGAAAGAGTGAGGAGGTATTACTTAAGGGGTGTAAAGTTTCAGTTTAGGAAGATGAACTTTTGTTCTAGAGATGGATGATTATGATGGTTACACAGCAATATGAATGTACTTAATGCTATTGAACTGTACACTTAAAATGGTTAAAATATATTCAAGGTATGTATATTTTACCACATTTTTTTAAAAAAGACTATCATTAGGGGAAATGGGATGGAAGTGAAAGGTATACTAAATTCTTGATACTATCTTTGTAACTTTTTTTTGTAAATCTAAAATGATTTTCCCAAAAAGTCTATTTAAAATGAAAACACTAGTAGAGGACTAAATGAATGCCGCCAACAACAAGAAAAACTTATTTCTGATTTTTACGCTAAGCTGTATCAGGCTTTCTGGAGTTGGGAAGTAGGCAAGACACCTTATTTTTAATAAGTTATAAAATTTAAGAATCATTATTTCATTAAGACATTTCTAATAACTGTTTTTCAAATTATGTGCTTCCTTCCTCTTTGGTCAGCAATGAAATAAAATATATGGAGAATTCCTGAGCCACCATATTTTTCAGGTAGATGTTGCTTTACTACTCTGGTTAGGATTTTGGGCTCAACCCAGGCCATTGGGATTGTATGCAACCCCAGAACTAATGGTGTCACCATGTCCTCACCCTTTCCCTGAATCCTCTCTCTATGGCTCCTGCTTTCCTTCCACTTCCACTTCCACTTCCCTACCTTGTAAAAAAAAAAAAAAAAAAAGACTCCATTCCTAAGAAATTTAGTAACCATGAACTGATTGGGTCACGACTAAGCTTATTTCTCTTTCTTTCCTTGTCCACATCCAATGACCCCTTTCAACAAGGGTCAGAGCTGGCTTTGTAACTGAATACAAGAACAACAAGCAGGAAAAGGTGGCAAGAGCATCAAGCTTTAAAGCTTTCTTGTCCCAATGCTACACTCAATAAAAAAAAAGAAAGAGGCTGCTACAGCGGTCATGGGCATGTCAGGTTGGGAACATAGAGGCCAGCAAATGAGTTCACCAAGGAAACCAAATCACTTCACTTCTCAGTGATTCATTTTACCATGTGTAAAATGGCATCGTTGAATGAGAGAGATTGTAAGGGTTTTCCCAGCTGTGAAAGCCTGTGATTAAATAAAATAAGACCACTCTGACCTAAAATGGCCACTATCCTTAGGAGTAAAGCTTACACATTGGGTGGTTCACAATTTTTGAGTAAAGATCCACCACTAGGATGACTCAAACTATACTTATAAAAACAAGTCTATGATTTCGTCAAGGTTTCCAGTGCCTCTGAAATGGAGGAGGGCTGAGATGAGAAAGGTACAAGTGATATCTGAGAGATATGAGAAGTGACTGTTCTTTGATGTGTGTGTAAATGGCCCCTCTCCTGCTGTTTATTGTGAACTGAAGAAAAGGAAATTGTGGTAAGAACAAGTTTGGTGCTCAGAGAAGATGAGGTGGAGGGGCTTGATTATGCCTCCATGTTCTCTTCTCATTTTCTCCTGATCGGTAATTTCTGGTCAAGCAAACACTCCTCTGGAGAATCACATAATCTTAAAGCAGCTGCTCCATTCTTTGGAACTCTGGAATCTGAGATTCTGAAGTTGGAGATGCTGTGCTTGCTGCTCAGCATTGGAAATGTGAGTGATGAACAAGGTTTGAAAACTTTTGGCCCCACAGTGATGGTAAACAGTGCCCAAAAACCACTCTAAGCAGCAGGCAGTTAGTATCTTTCAGCCCAGTCAAGAAAAAGAGGAAAACAGGCCAACTGAGAGCTAACCCAGAGAGGCAAAAGAAGAGTGGGAGAAAAAAGAGCAAGGTAAACAACTTGAGATGAGGGGGCTCCCTTCTGCTGGAATTGTGCTTCACAGGCTGAGCCCAGTGGTATCTAGGCATAGCAGCTTTCTTAGGTATCTCCCAATTTCCCTTCCCAGATTCTGGGGTATCAAAATGTTGTAAGTAATACCGTGAGCTGGCCAGAACTCTGCCATTACTCCTGTTATCTTGGTTCTCTTTTGGAACCAGAAAATCATACTGCTTGATTTGTGAACCCTTGATTGTACTCTTGTTGCCACAGAGGCTACTTGATGGTTGTTGGATCTCTTTGGAGTTTGAAGATGGGCAGTGGTTACTTTCACAGCAACATATGGTCATCTCAAGAGCACCCTATTTCCCTGACTCTGGAGACAAAAGCATTTAAAAAAGTATAAACTGGGCCAATCATCTGTGGCTAAGAAAGAGGTCAAGCTGGGGGAGAAGTGGGTAGCTGTGACTGATGAATGTCTGGTCTCAGTCCATTGGTTGCAAGCAATGGCTACAGTGTCCCAACCTAAGCAGGCTCCAGTAAAAAAGGTTCAACTTACAGGCTGGGAACATGGACAGTCAGGGATGCTGAGACAGGTTGTGGGCCTCCATGGGTCTGAGTTAGTCTCCTCTGCCTATTTTGCATTTCAGACATGGGGAGGCAAGGTGGATGCATTTCCTGGCAGCATTTCCCATTCACTTCCACTACTTAATTGCCTAGTGACCTCGAACAAGCCCCTTAGCCAATCAGAACCTTCAATTTTCCACCTATGCAATACCTCATTAAAAGTTAAGAAACCTGGAACTTAATGACCTTTTTCTATTTGACCTTTCTGCATTTGCCCCTTGATAATGTTTGTCTTTCAGCATCTTTCTAGAAAGAATTACAGTGAATAGCCTCTTCTCATCTGTTATACAGTGATGGCAAAAATAATTCCCTTGCCACAGCACCTTTCTTTTGTTACTAGTTGTGTCACTGACTTGCTGTGTAGCCTGGATTCAGTCAATTTTCTTCGCCTTACCTTCATTTCCTGCCCTGCTTCCTCCCATCATCCTCAGTTGAACTGAACAAAAGTCCCCTGAACCACGCACCACACCAAACCAGCACTAGATCTCAGAGCAGCTTCTAAATACAAATGATTTCCACATGCTCTTTGTGTTAGAGCTTCTCAGATTCCTAATAGTGAGTGCTGCACTGTCAGATAATGTCAGTTAGAGTTCACTGAGTAGGATTTGTAATAAAGATTAGGCCCCTATAATCCTTGCCCACAACACCTTACTAGGTAATCCCATCCCAATCAAGAGTTTCTTTTCTCCTTTGAGTCACAAGGAATCCTTAATACATGAAAAATAAAAATGTGAAATGCCTACCAGAAACACCACCATACTCCGCCTCCTATCTGGCCTGTGGGGTCAGCGAGTTCTCTCTGTGGTTTGAATAATGCCGCCTGTGTGACTCTCCTCATAAGTGCAGAAACAGAGAACCAGGACTGTTTTCAGAGCAGAGAGGTGGCTTGGAGAAGATATGTGTAGGGGTTTTTGGCACAGAACCTGGCTCCATATAAAGGCTCACTCCAGCTGAAATTTTTCTTATTGTAGGTATTAGCAGGGAAAAAATAGCCAAGGATGGACGTAAACAACTGCAGCAACAAGGTAAAGGAGGAAGCCTAGGCCCTAGAAAGGAGGTTTTTCTAGGTCCATTTCTGTGCCTGAAATACATCCGCAGACTTCTCTGGAAACTCAGGTGTGCCTTTCTTCCCTGGGGCCAGCACCTCTTGGAGGTACTGGTGGCACAAGCAAGCCCTGACACAGGAGTGTGAAGAAAGGCCTTCAGCTCACCCCACCCCTGCTCTCTGCTCAGAACACACCGAGCTTGTCGACCACTTGCAGCCCTGCTGTTTGATCTTATCAGGTTCTGTCAAGGAGGTGAGGTGCATGCGTTAAGGAGTTCGTGCCTGTTCATCATTGTGGTTGCCCTGAAGTGGAGTAGGCAAGGTAACAGTTGAAGCCATTTTTGCAGAGAATTGCACAAACAGCAGCAGCTGTCAGAGATGCAGTGGTTCCATTTCAGATCGAGAAAACACCCACAGAATGGTAAAGGCTGTTAAAGAAACACCACAAAACACAGAACAACATACACACGTCTATACACACACCAAAACAGTGCAAACCAAAAGCCCCCGGGGCTCAGAGGAAGTGCTGTGTGCCAACAAAGAAGCAAAAAGTGGAGATGAATTCTTTGTTGGATGGCAGAAGATTGAGGAACTAAGGCTGTGCTGCAGATGGATGGGTGCTACATGGCTGTCTTTGAGGAAGGCAGTCCTGAGAGGGGGAAAAATACCCGAAAGCTCTTGGGGCTTGAAACTGAGAATTTCTGCTTTAGAGAACTAGAGACAACTTCCTTCTGAAGGAGAACGTATATGGAGCAAGGGAATTACAAATTAGGACCCTTTTGGAAGCAACAGACATTTTCAATCTGCTAAGCAGTGTAGCATGTGGGAACTGACAATTGTTGATAATTGTTACAATCATTCTCGTATAAAGTAAAGAAGGTCTTTTTCTCAAAAAGAAGGAAGGCACTTGGTTAAGTTAAGCATTTGAAGCACCTAAATTTATGCCACACTTACCACAATGCATTCATCAATTTGGTAAACACAATGCAAGAGTGAATAAAATAAACTTTGCCTGGTTTGCATACAGTTTATTACCTAGTAGAGGGAACAGACATTAAATAAATAAATCCTGAAATACATAATTACAAATTATGATTAGTGTTTTGAAGAAAGCGTAGTGTTATGAGACAGAATATTTTTAGCTGTAAGTGTCAGTCTATTCAATAAGCATTTAAAATAGTTCCTACATGTAAAATTGTAGGGATATATAGGAATGACTGAAATATGATCCTTCTTTTCTTTTTTTTTTTTTTTTTTTTTTTTTTGAGTTGGAGTCTCACTCTGTCGCTCAGACTGGAGTGCAGTGGCCGCTCCCGGCCACCGCAGCCTCGACCTGCTGGGCTCTGGCGATCCTTCCGCCTCAGCCTTCCGAGTAGCCGGAATTACAGGCATGCGCTACCACGCCCGGCTGATTTTTTGATTTATTGTAGAGATGAGGTCTCGCTGCCCATGCGGGTCTCGAACCCGCGGGCTCAGGCAATCCACTCACCTCAGCCTCCCAAAGGCGCGGGATTACAGGCTGAGCCACCGAGCCCGGCTCGATCCTTATTTTCTATGAGTTCAGAACCTTTTAAGGGACTCAGGCATGTTAATAAATAATAATATTTGAAAGTAGAAATGAGAGATGTATCACTAACTTATTTTGGGCTCATGCTATATATTCGCTTCTTCCAGTTATCTGTATCTGTGAGGTTTTTTTAAAATAATTAAACTTAAAATCAAAACCACATTGAGATACCACCTAACCCCTGTAAGAATGACCATCATTAATAAAACAAACAACAGATACTGGCGAGGATGTGGAGAAAAAGGAATGCTTTCACACTGCTGGTGGGAATGCAAACTTGTACAACCTCTCTGGAAAACAGTCTGGAGATTTCTGAAAGAACTAGAAATTGACCTTCCATATGACCCAGCAATTCCCCTATTGGCAATATACCCAGAGGAACTCAAAATCATTCTATGACAAAGATACCTGCACACGTATGTTTGTTGCAGCTCTATTCACAATAGCAAAAACATGGAACCAACTGTGTTGCCCACCAAAGCTGGAATGGATTAAAAAAAATGTGGTACATATACACAATGGAATATTATGCAGCCATAAAGAAGGACAAATATATGGACTTTGCAGCAAATTAGATGGATTTGGAGTCTATCATACTCAGTGATTATCACAGAAACAAAGAACTGAGTTCCATATGTTCTCACTCATAAGGTGACCTTGAACAATTATAATGCTGTAAGAAAGCAATTGGCAGTAGTGAAAAACTGTCAGGGGAGGGGGAGGTGGGACTGGTAGTTGAGGGCAACTGCTGGGGGGGAAGGGACATGCCTCATCAACAAGGGTACCTGCATGACCAATGTTTGTATACCTAACCCTGAATTGTACCCCACATCTTTATAATAAATGAATACATTTAAAAAATAATTAAGCTTAGCAAGCACAAAAGACATTACTATTTACCTGGTGGTAACCATCCAACTATGGGCACCATGTCTTAGAGCAGTGTTGCTCAAATTGTAATGTGCATACACATCATTTGAAGATTTTGCTATACTACAGATCCTGATTCAATTGGTCTGGAGTGGGCCCTGGGACTTGGCATTTTTTGTAATTATTTGAAGATAATGTGGATGCTAGTGATCTGCAGAGCAGTTTGAAAAGCATGGTCTTAAGAAGAGAATCAAATTCTACATTGTGTTCAATTAGTATTCCTTCATACAATGTAAGTGTATTGCGTAGCAACTATGAAGTTGGTTTATATTAAGCCTTCCCTCGCCTTACTAAAAAAGATTTAGCAGTATACAGTTGTTTGGAGTCCGGGTAACCACTTTGTATCTAACATAAATACTCAAAGAATCTGTGGAGGAAACCAATCAAGATGGCAAGAGTTGTATGATATATTCATGAAAAATGCTGAATGAGTAGATGTTGTATCTCACCACAAAAATAATAACTCTGTAAGGTAATACATTTGTTAATTAGCTAAATTTAACCATCTTACAATGTGTATACGTATACTTTAAAATTCCACCCTGTACACGTTAAATAGGTGAAATTTTACATGTCAATTTAAAACATAAATTAGAAAAAATAAAATTTAATTTTAATAAAGAGTCCTTAAACACATTGGCTTTGCTCAATGGTTTTATTGTGGTAGATAATATATGTTTGTATTGACATAAATTTATATGTCAGAGATTGTTCTGGAACTCAACACAGAACTCTCAGACATTCCCAGGTGAGAAGAAATCATTCCCGTGGAGTGCAGAGCGTGATCTGCCTTCCTCCCCAACGCATTACCAGTTCTTCTCAATGTCTTTCTACCCAGCCCCCTTGCAGGCAGGCTGCCTGAGAGGTTGTGGGCATGCTGCTGTCCCCTCCCACAATGACATTCATCACCAAAATGAAACTTGACACCAGAACTGTCATTTTAGTGAAGAGATGAAAAAACTCATTTAACCTTTCCACTCAGTAGGCTGATCATTCTCTCTGTCCTGAAGAACGCTGGTGAGATTCACCAGAAGAAGTTACCCAGGGCATGCTAATGCAAGCGGTAGTCTTTCCTTTTCATATTAGGAGTTCATTTCTACCCATCATTTTCAAACTTCACACAAATGGAAACTCAGATTGGAAGAAATCACCTTGATTTCCTCCACATAAAGAGCATCAAAGGACTGAATAAATGATGAAAGGAGGTAGTATTCTAGGCACAAAGCCCTTTCTCCACTGCTTTTCAGACTGTCAGGGAAGTAATTGACATTTCTCCCATATCACAGTGTCCTCATACCAACACCTTTTTGTCCTGCTGAGAATTAAACCTGTCACTTTGTCCAATTCTTCATTGCTAAGAAGCATTCACGGCCAGAGACTTGTCATTAGGGGTGTGATTACTCGCACTTGATAGTCACTGTAATATTTAATATTCCCTAAATGACAGACAATCCTGAGCATATAGGAAAAACTTGCACATTTTTTTAAGAAGAAGCAATTGTTTTTTGTTGTATAACTTCGAGTGAATTGTTGTCTACACTATCTGAACTAACTGATTCAAATCCAAATTTTTGTAACAGGGAAAGTCAGCCAGAGATTTGAGAGAACTTTTGAGTACAATACCTGGAGATATGCAGTTCATTCATAATGCAAATATTTTTAAAACACTTTTTCATGGGAAGGTACTATTACAGACCCTTTCCACTGTTTTAGGGGAAAATATTTTGAAAAGGGGTGGGTGAGCTAAGAGAAGATATAGAGGATATCAAATGCTTTAAGGGGAAAGTGATTAAGTAGGAAAAGCCTTGGTTGAGGAGATTTGGACTCTAACCCTCATTCTACCCACAATGGCTTGTGAGAAATTGAGCTGAACTAAACTAGCACCCAGTTTCCCCATTTGTAGCGAAGACCTTGGTAAAGTTAATGTTTCATGACTCCATGTGATTAAAACCTTTCCATCTTCTAAGGAACTTGTGTCTCCCCCAATCTTTTATGTTACAAATGGTGGCCGCTCTGATACTAAATCACTCAACATGAGAGACCTGGGGGATGCCATGTGAACTTCATCACAAGTACCACCCAAAGTGCATTCTGTCACTGTTTCACAAAAGCTCATATTGCACAACCTACAAGGCAGGTCTAGATACCTCTGCAGGTGTCTCCAGGGGACATACTCTTAGTGCTTGAAGAAAATAAAAACTAACAAGATGACCAAAGTAGAAATAACATTACATTCTCCCACTAATTTTACTCTGAATCAATTTGGACACTCAGGGCAAAGCAGCTTGAGCAAGTATTCCGACTTCACTCTCTTCCGGTGTGGGCTTCTGAGTTTAACAGGGTAGTCATGGAAAGAATTTAGACACAACCCAAAACTATGTCTGAATTTGGTTTGCTCTCTCTCCCAACTTTTGTAATATTCCTGTGATGGAAGTTATTTCCTTCAATTTATAGGTAAAGAAACTGAGAAACTGTAACTGAAAGTGTTAAATTACTACCCACATGCCAAGCTACTTGTATATAATGTACAGCATTTGAATCCAGATCTGACTACTGCTATTGAAACTTAGAAATTTGCCTCCGCTCACTTACCTATAAAAATGCACCAATAATAATACCTAAACTGCAGTTTTGTGAAGAGGATTAAATGACATGATATACATAAAATGTTTGACTCAAAGTCTAGAGCACAGTGGGTATTCAAATTTCATTACCTTTCCAAATACCAGGAGATCAGGTCTGCAGCCTGGAATTGAGAGATAAACATTCTCACGACAGAATGGGAAAGGAGGAGAAGAAGCAGTTGGATGAACTCTTGAAAGACCTTTCTCCAAGTTATCATTCCAAGGTTCCTGTTGTTACTTTCTGGAAGGTTTTGTGCTTATGAAGCAGATACAGACTGAAGGGCGGGCCAGTCCCTATCATCATTCTGCAGTCTTGCTTGTGTTGGGTCAGCATACCAGTGCTCATGCCTCTGGGGAGGCTGAGCACCCTTTCTGGAATCTTGACAGGAAATGCAACCCTACAACCCCACTGCTTTTTTGAGGAGTCATGGGTGATGAAGATGTTTCCTGCCATTCTGTACAGGACAGAGAGTCACTTAACCCTGGTTTAATTATCAGTGGAGTAGCCAGCAATTGGAAACCACCCCTCAGAGGGAACCAGCAGCCAGAACTAGCCCTTTGACATCACCCTGTCTTGATTGCAAGCAAGTAAAGCTGTCACCTTCCTGTTTTATCTACACATGGTGTTTGTTTCCTTTGACGTGGATTCTTACACTTAGGGTGGGAGGGATTTCTCGAAACACATTTGTTGTATGCCATTGATCCCAGCCCCCCAAGACCCCTTTCTCTTTCCTTTTCAAGGCTCCAGGAATTGCTAAATGGCACATCCTGAACGCCTAGCACTCTCTTGGCTAAAAATACCAGAGGGTGTGCTTATCTGCATCGGTGCTTCCTCCCCAGGGGCTTTACAGACGTTATCTCATTTATCCTTAAAAACACCCTGTAAGGTAGGATATGGTCAAATAACATTATTCCAGAAAGGTAAGGAAGGCTTTAAGAGGAAAGGTCATCAGAGGAGGTTCTATTATGGGGCCCAATAGACAAGCTGAGGTCTTTAATTTCTGAACTTAAAATTCCATTCACTCTGCATTTCCCCCTTAGAACTGTGGGAGTCCATAAAAAGCGAATACAAACCTATGACTACTGGCACATAGAAAAAGGCTGGATTTAAACAGATAGGAACCCTCTGGGGAGCTACTTCTGAGTGTCTCAGTTTTCATCGCAACTTTGCAAATTGAAGAATCCCTGACCTTTAGTCAATCTCTCTTTTATTCCCACAAGCAAATAGTTACTGAGTTAGAAATATTTCAGGTGCCCCTCCAGATTCACTGCCCATAGTTACTGTGTTAGAAGTATTTCAGGTGCCCCTCCAGATTCACTGCCCTCCCTCCCACATGCATGCCCCAAGGAGACTAGCTTATAGGGCCCAAATAACAGAGATCCTTTGCCTTCCAGCTGCCCACTGGCTTTAGCCTTTAGTGAGCACGGTCAGGAGAGTGGGAGGATGCAGAAGATGGATGGTGCTGAATTTATTAGCCCATTCTTCCCTGTGGAGTTGCCATGGCCTGGCTACATCCTGGACAAAATGTCAGGTCCCACCAGGCATCCCTGGGGATGGCAAAGGCTCATGCCTCCTGATGGTACCAACCCCAAGCACTGCTCAATCCCTGCTGCATTTCTTAAAACCCCATCTACACATTTTGTAAATAGTTCCTCCATTAAACTTATTACAACATCCAGCTAGGATGAGGTCACCTCCCTTTCTTGATTGTACCCAAACTAATATAGTTTCTATTTTTTTCATCCAGTTCAGATGATGTGATACAGATATATGTTTTACTTACTGAATTATAAAAGACAAGATGGCATTATATTTTAAGCCCTCAATACATCTGACCTTGATCACTATGTTATTTCCAAATCTCTCTCCCTGTAGTCTCCTGGCTATTGTTGAGATTGTCAATTGTCGAAGTGTCTTTTCCAAAATACCCATGTAATTACATCAGTCCTGCATAAGTTCATCAAAGGTCTTGGTGCCTTTCAGCATATCTTCTACTTTTACATATCTTTTCTAGAGTAAGTCTTTTATCTATACCTCCAGGATATCCTCAATAAATATTTATTAACTAGATGAGTATTGAATGGGACTTTAGGTTTTAAAATAAACACGGCTATTTCCTTTTATAATATTATTTTCTATTAAAGTACAACCAGTTGTCCTACTAAATGATTTCTCTTCACATAGCTATGAGAATGCAAACATCAATGTACAATGCAGCATTTCTAATTGTGCAGACCTGTCATCAGTGAGGAGTTAGATTGTGATGAAAAAGCAAAGGCTACAAACTAGATTTCATGGATTCAACTCTTGATATCTCCACTAGTCCTGCAACTTTGGACAACTTGCTCAACATTCTATACCAATCTAAAAAATGAAGATAGTGATATCATCTAACTCACAAGTTTGCTGCAAGGATTAAAGGAGTTACACACAAAACACTTACAACAGTACCTGGTGAGTACACAATAAATTTAGCTCTTATTTCTTAATCTGTACTTTGTTCACCATATCATCCTCATACTGTCTGCTTATACTTGTTTAGCTCAACTTTTCATAAAGGCAGACCTCTACCTGAAAACCTTCTAAAATCAAAAACCATTACAACATCTAGCAGTTGTGACCATGAGCGCTTCATTGCAAGCTGTCATATGGACTTCTGATAGCCTGTGCTGAAGACATTCTGCATTAACATTCTCTGCTATTGCTTCCTTTCCCTTCAATGACTTGCCAGAATACAGGGAAAATAAGTCACAAGAACTTAAAATGTCTTTCTCTCTCTCTCTCTCTCTCTCTCTCTCTTATATATATATATATATATAATATAATATAATATATATATATAATAAATATATATATAATTTTTTCGCAGTTGAGAGCATATTCTATATACAATTTTGTATCCTACATTCTTTTCATTTTGTCAAGTAATAATCACTGATCCAAATTATACATAAAAGTAAGTTTGAAGATGCCATTAATTTAATTAATTTAGTCAGTGCCATCACGGTATTCTAACATTTGTTCATACCATTAACTTAATTAAACATTCCCTAATATTAGAAAATTTATTTTTTAAGTTTTAAATAATTTCTATAAAACTGTAATAAACCTCTTTGGTTATAAATTTTCATAAAACATTTCCAATATAAAATTACTGGTTTCAAAAATATGAATATTTTAAAGCTGTTGATAAACCTTTATATAAAATTGCTTTCTAGAAAGTATTTGCCTGTTTATATTTCACCAGCAGTGTTAGAGTTAGAGTAAACTCACCAAGCTGTAAATTTATGTATTAGTTAATCATTATTCATTGAAATTCAATGGTTTTTTTCTTTCTTTCTTTCTTTCTATTTATTTTATTTATTTATTTATTTTTTCTTGAGTCAGGTCTCACTCTGTTGCCCAGGCTGGAGTGTAGAGGCACAATCACAGCTCACCACAGCCTTGACCTCGTAGGCTCAGGCCATCCTTCTGCCTCAGCCTCCCTAGTAACTGGGACTACAGTTGCACACCACCACACTTGGCTAAATTTTTTTTTTTTTTTTTTTTTTGAGTTGGAGTCTCACTCTGTCGCCCAGACTGGAGTGCAGTGGCCGTTTCCGGCCACCGCAGCCTCGACCCACTGGGCGCCGGCGATCCTTCCGCCTCAGCCTTCCAAGTAGCCGGAATTACAGGCATGCACTACCATGCCCGGCTGATTTTTTGATTTATTGTAGAGATGAGGTCTCGCTGCCCAGGCAGGTCTCGAACCCGCGGGCTCAGGCAATCCACTCACCTCAGCCTCCCAAAGGCGCGGGATTACAGGCTAAGCCACGGAGCCCAGCTTGGCTGAATTTTTTATTTTTTGTAGAGGCGAGGTCTCACTGTGTTGCCCAGGCTGGTCTTGAACTCCTGGGCTCAAGCAATCTTCCTGCCTTGATCTCCCAAAGTACTGGGATTACAAACTGGCAGTCAGTTAAAGCCTATGTCTTTTAAATGCATGTTTTAAATGATAAGTGTTAAAATAAATATAAAAATAGATACAACTATAACCTCCATTTGAATATTATTCATCTTTTATTTCATTCAAAGGGTCATCAATTGAGACGATATTTTATTAATTATATATGCCACACCTGGCACAGTGAGCACTACAACACTGCAGGGCACCCTGATGCCTGGTCTATAGCAAAGCCACTTGTAGCCCTGGAAGACTATGTTTAGACTCCTGCAATGTGCATGTGTCCTGGATCACATCTTCTAACTGGCTTCTTGCAGATACTGAATGCAAAAAAGGGCCACTTAAGGCGCATTCCTTCCTTTATTCACTTACTCAGAATTTACTAATACATGGCCCAATACATGGTAGAAACTATGCTGAGTACCAGGGAAACCACATTAACAAGAGAGACACAGGGCCTGCCTGTGACAAGCTTACATTTTAGAGAAAATACTTGATTACCTAATTAAATCTTGAATAATACTTATGAGTAAGTGGTCTAAAACAGAATAATAAATGATACAGAGAACATTCAATCTGGTGAGTTCACGATTTCTGCATGAGGTATATTCATATGTCACTAATACTTTTGTACATGGAAATCACCGTATTATAAACACCTGGTAAGATTAAAAATGGCATTTGATGATAACTTCTGTCCTTTATCTTTCTTTGATTTTTATGCAATCACACATGCTCCCAGAACAAATGGAACATATGCTAGCTCCCCTGACTAAGTCTATATGCCAGGGTTAAAAGGTACTTCCAATGCTCAATAGATAATGACTGCATAAAGATAAAAAAGAAAAATTAATTATCTAAAATCTTTTTTGTTTCCATAAGTTTAGCATCTCATAGACTCTCAATGACAAACTCTACATGGTGAGGAGAAACTAAGCCTAAAGAATATCATTGGTCTGTCCCATTCACAGCCAGTCATGGAAAGAACTAAGAACTGTTCAAGAAAAGAATAATCTAGGTCCTTTAGACAGCTTTACAAATAGCACTCACTCGCCTGCTTGGCCAGCAAGTAATAATAAATGCCGTACAAGTGACAAAGAATCTTACTTTGGTTTATTGGCTTTCCCATAGCTCTTCAAATGTTTGACCTCATTTGCAAGGTTCTATTCTGGATACAAAGACACATCTCCCCACATGGCAAATGAGGGGTGATGTCCTAATCTCCCATTCCCATCCACACACCAGATGGATCCAGGGAGATTAAATCAAAGTTTAGCTAGGGGAGCATCGCCTGTTGCCCTGCAGAGCTTTTGTGCCTTTGGTGCCTATTTGCTTACAAAGATGAATAAAAGGCAAAGAACGTGGTCCCCACAGCCCACTCTCACCACTGGTGAGGAACGGCATCCTCCGAACACCAGACTAGCTTCCGGTAAGCAGAGCAAAACAGAGATCTTTGACACGTAGAGGCCAGGGAGAGGTTCTTGAAGGAACAATGGGACATACGGTGGACTATTTACAGACCCACTACCCTCTGTGGTGGCTACTGAGTCACCCAGCAATTTGTATTGTTTGGTTCAAGACCCCCACGCCTCCTTCTGTGTAGCCCCCCGCCTCAGCCGTCTGCTCAGTTATTGTCATTGATGGACTCATCCTGGCCTTCCCCACCCCCCACACCCACTGGTCACCATTATCATTCCCCCTATTGTTTGCTGGGCCTGGCCCTGACCCCTGAGTATTTATAAAGGCCACTTCCCGCTGCATCATTGTGTGCTCTGTGGCCCTCAGCTCCCCACATTTCCTGACAATGGGGAGGAGGGGCCTGTTAACAACTGGAGTCCAGCTCCCAACTTCCTCCATGTCCTGTTTACCCGGTTCTGCAAGCATCTCTCTGGCCACTCCTCAAGCAGAGTCCACCAGTTCTGCCTTGTCTCAGTGTGGGCTGCAGTGAGAGAAATCCTACTGCAGTCTAGCAGTTTGCCTGCAATAAAACAAGCAAAGGGCCTCTGTGCTGTGAGATCGAACCTCAAAAGGTGTTTCAGTCTCTAGATTAAGCTACTGGTGTTCTGAGTCAAAACTGAAGATGCTGGACTTGGAGAGATACACACACAGCCTCTTTCTCTATGTTTCTCAGTGTGTGGAATTGCTGACAATCACAGTCTTTACCCCTTGGGTTCTCTGGAGCTTGGAACCTGAGGGCATATACTACCAGGGCTATCATAAATTCAGACAAAAGCCTTGCCCTTGTGGGCAAACACTGGGAAAGGCAGGCATGTTCTTTATAGAAATATGGCATTTCTGTGTCTCCTAGGATTTCTTTTCTTTTTTTTTCTCTTCACCCTTTTTCTTGTTCTTTATAGAAGGATCTTCTTCTTTTGAAGGATGATGCACTAAAACAAATATATTGGTGAGTGGAAAGAGCAGTAGCTCTGTCCATCTGTGACTATGATCTTTCAACTTTTAAGTTATTTATTTTTTGACTTAATCTGATAGGGAGCTCTTCCCATTTTCCACACACAAATGAGAGAACCAAGGCTCAACCTGAGTGATTAAGAAAATTGCTTAAGGTCATGAGCCAGCTACAAAGTCCATTTCCTACCTAAAGATACCAGGGTGTATAGCTTTAGTCATTTGCTCAGTCTTGATGATACTTAAGTTCTTTCTTCCCTCAGTGCTTTGGTTTCTCCTCTCCACTCATCTCCTCCTTCCCCATTCATTTAATATTCTGGGACGGTGAAGGGCCACATCCACCAAAAGCTTGAACCCCATTCAGAAGGATTTGCTGTTAAGCCCTTGAGACTCACAGCTGTTAGAGAAGAACTTTCAAGTCTCCATCCACTGGGATGAGTATCTTGTTAAATCAAACACAGCCTGGGTGAGATGTTTGTGGTCTTTGATCTCTCCCACTATTAAAGCCTGTCAGAAACTGAGATTTTGGCTGCCCCATGTTGTTTACTATTGCAGTCAGAACTCTATCTTCAATGGGGAACACAAGCAAAAGGTGACTGGAGTCACCAACATATCAGCCAAGGCTGTCCTCATATCTAGATTGCTGAGTTTGGCAAAACCGTGGTGTTTTCCCAGCATCCAGCCACCAACAGCCACACACTCTTTTCCCTAAGTCCATCTGGCCACTCTCTGGCCCTGATACAACCTCATTTTCTCGGGCACACAGCTGAACACGTAAGGGCCTGAACTGCACCATCCTCCCAGCCCAGTAGTCTTCACCCCGCCCTCTCTCTCAGCACACTTCCTGTTTCATTCCTTGCCCAGCTGCTGCTCCAGACTGTAGTGCTCCCAGCAGGCAGCAGGCCAGTTTCAGGACCATGACAGGGTGAGTAATGCACAGGCCAGCCAGCAGGTCAAAGGGCAGCTGCTCCTGGGATTGCAACTTCTTAGATGAGGAGGCCGGTAACTGTGATCACCCGGTGGAATTAGTTCCCAGAGCTGATGGGCAAGATAAAGCACATTAGCAAAATGTGCCTTCTTTGATTTTATGCCACAGGGGGCAATGGCTTGCCTGGAGAACCTGAACTCACCACTGACCCTCTGCTAAAGCTACTGCCACTACGTGATCTTCCTTATCAGCACCATCGTCATCATGTAACTTTAGAACGTCAGAACTAGAAGGGGCCAGACAAACCCTCCATTTACAAATGAGGAGATAGTGTTCCAGAGAGCTCAAATGGATTCCTGGAATCTTTACTCCACTCATTTCCATCTCAGTAATTCCTTCACTACATTATGCCACCATTACTGGGAGAGAGTTCCCTGGGGTATGAGGTTAGAAGTATGAGCTATAGGCCAGGCGCAGTGGCTCACACCTGTAATCCCAGCACTTTGGGAGGCCAAGGCAGGAGGATCACTTGAGCCCAGGAGTTCAATGCTGTAGTGAGCCATGATCGTGCCACTGCATTCCAGCCTGGGTAACGGAGTGAGTACCTCACTCACATAAAATAAAAAGAGGTATGAACTACAGAGATGAGGGTGTCCCTATTTCTCATATTAGCTTCAAAAGAATAAAGTACCAGGAATGAATTCCTCATCCCAGCAGACACATTACTACTTGCAGACAAGAAGAGAGAATGTATACCACAATCACCAGTTTTGGAGAGCAGTTTCCCCTCTACTCACCACTCTAACATACTCCACAAAAAGCTAAAGTCATAAAGCCACAGAAATAAATACTAAAAAAAAAAAAGAACATGCAAAAACACAGCATCATCACCCAATAGCCTTTGTTAAACCCCTAAATGTGCACAGACTTGTGCAATCCAAATAAAAAAAAATAGCACTCTACTCAAAAACTAGCTAGGTATCATGCTTGACATATAAGTCTTCATCCACTCATTCATTCATTCATCGATGCATTCCTTCAGTCAATAAAGAAACATATCAAGGCTCAGTCTACACTTATTCCTAACATATTTTATGCCAGTCACTAAAGTAGGTGGCAGGATAATTCAACTGAACAATAATTACATTGGAGCCTACCATGTGGTGGGGGTAATAGACAGTAAAAACAATACAACCTGAAGTGAGAGTATATCAAAAAATAATTACAGATACGTACATAAATAGAGATGGGCATACAGAGACTAGACTTGTTTAGGATGGATGAGAACATCAAGATTGTCTTCACAGAATAGATAATATCAGAGCCCAGTTTTTAATGATGACACACTCTGGAGGTGTGGGCTAAGAATTGGGCAGGCGTCGCAGACAGAGGCAATGACCTGTGCAAAAGGAAAGAAAAAATAGGGGCCTTAGGTTGCTCAGAGAGCCACATAAAGTTCAGCATATCTGGAGCAGAAGATGGTCATGATTCTTTGGGTGGAGTCTGTACCACATGAGACCTTCCATGCAATCCCAAAAACACGGACGTTATTCCAAAGGTACTGGGGAGTTATTGAAGACTTGAGTAAAAGGAATGGTAGCATAAGCTTGCAATTAAAAATATTCTGCTTCTCAAGTGAAAATTGACTTGAAGGGAGATGAGACTGGTCAGAAGGCTGCAGAACAGCCCAGATGACTGCTTCTATGTGTCAAGTGCCTGACCATATCAGCAACTAAACTCATCACTTTGCAAAGTCTACACCGACATTTCTGACAATAAATTTTTTTTTTTTTTTTTTTTTTTTTTGCGTTGGAGTCTCACACTGTCGCCCAGACTGGAGGGCAGTGGGCACTCCCGGCCACTGCAGCCTCGACCTGCTGGGCTCCGGCGATCCTTCCGCCTCAGCCTTCCGAGTAGCCGGAATTACAGGCATGCGCTACCACGCCCAGCTGATTTTTTGATTTATTGTAGAGATGAGGTCTCGCTGCCCAGGCAGGTCTCAAACCCGCGGGCTCAGGCAATCCACTCACCTTAGCCTCCCAAAGGCGCGGGATTACAGGCTGAGTCACCGAGCCCGGCTCTGACAATAAATATTAATGAACAGCTACCAGTTTCCAGGTACTGTTCTCAGGACTATAGAAGATGCAGTCAACAAGCCTAAGAGTCCTTTCCC
This sequence comes from Cephalopachus bancanus, assembly GCA_027257055.1. Lineage (NCBI taxonomy): Eukaryota > Metazoa > Chordata > Mammalia > Primates > Tarsiidae > Cephalopachus > Cephalopachus bancanus. The sequence goes on from JAPVLO010000326.1 coordinate 2,161,967, forward strand.
CCTTATGCTCTAATGGGGGAAGACAGATGATAAACTCTTAAGACAATTTTAAGTACCAATAAATGCTATAAACTATTTCCTTGTGCTTATTCCTCAAGATTATATGGAAACTAAGGTAAACAGTGAAGATTTGAGCCCAGAACTGAATCCTCAGTCCATGATCTAGCCAACACATACTTTATGAAAAAATAACAGAACTTGGGTTCAGGTGTGTCAGGAAAGAGGGCATAGAGAAACTGGGGAGATCAGAGGACACTAATGGTAGTTTTTTTTAATTGAAAGATTATTTTTAAATCTTTGATTTCTTATTTATTTGCTTTTGTATTTATGTATTTATTTATTTATTTATTTTTAGAGTGGGGATCTCGCTATATTGCCTAGGCTGGCTTCGAACTCCTGGGCTGAAGCAATCCTCCATCCTCAGTCTCCCAAGGTGCTGAGATTACAGGCGTGAGCCACCACACTCAGCCTCTAATGGTAGAATTGCTAGAACTTGCTGTTTAATAATCTATTATTGGCTGTGAATCCATTAACTGGGTAAGTTTAGAAAAATGGAAGAATCTGATATAAGTTTAGAATTTTTTGATACTTGAACTTCCTGTTAACTGATTTATTCAGTCATTCATTCATTCACCTCACATTTAATGAGCATTTACTCTCTTCTAGGCACTATGCTTGGTATTCAAGAATAGCAATAAATATACAGCCCCGTTCTTAATTTGCTCACAGAAAGTGGTAAATCAGACAAATAACAGAAGACTAGAGAAAAGCAAGATAGGTGTCCTCAAAATAGCTAGTACTGTACTTACTGAGTACTTGCTATAAGTCAGATGTTCATATTATATATAACATCGAACTGAATACCAAAAACAACCTGTTTATTACTATTACCTTTAAGTAAGTCAGACAAAGAATGATGGCCACCGGTCAAGGAAGGTGCAGGAAGGCTGTGATGTGAGTGTGAACACTCAGGTGTATGAAACCACAGTAGGCTAGGAACCTTCAAGAAGACACTTAGACTCTAAAGAAATACCTGTTATTCCAAGGAACATTTCCACATAAAGAGAAAGGTAGCTTATTTCTTGTGTGGAGCTTTGTTTTTTAAACCAAAGTTGACAGAATAAACCAGCCAAGGGAGAGAGTTCCTCTTAAAGAGGTAGTCTATATTTGGTTCAGTGGTGTTCACTTTACATAAGATAGTTCTAAATCTAATAATTCAAAATTCCCCTCAAAGCCTAGAGCATACTGTCCAAAATATCCTTACTAATGATTCATCTTTATTCTTTCAGGTATAAATTTGATTTTTGGAGACAGCTTAAGCCTCAGTTAGAGCCCAGTATGAAGACTACTAAGAAAAGTTGTGTAGAACAAACAATTTTTAGTCAACAGAAGAGCAATAATTGTAATTAAAAAATTACTGAGTGGCTTTCTATGAGCCAGATACTTTTTATGGGTCAGAAAATGATGTCTGTTCTTTAAAAAAATCTTAGGTGGTAAATATAATTATTTTTATTCCTACTTTATTGATGAGAAAAAGATCAAAGAGGTAAACAACTTGCCCCAGGTCATATAAAGATTCTGAATTGAAAGCTAGGTCAGAATCCAGCATCCAGGTTTTCAACCATTTTGTCTTTCTATTCCTCCATAATACAAGACCTTCAAATCAGACTTATAAATTAAACCAGCAATAGGGCCTAATTGTGAAAAGAGTAGATCATAAATGCTCACCACTCACACACAAACACAAAACATAACTATGTGAGGTAACGGATAGGTTAATTTGTTGGTTTGTGGTAATCATTTCACAACGTATACAGATATCAAAACATCACATTGTACACAGTAAAGATGCTCAACTTTTGTATTTCAGTTATACCTCAGTAAAGCTGGAAAAAAGACCAAAAAAGACAATCTGTGTTTAATTGCTAGACCATTTGACAAAATGATTAATAAGGTAAACATGTATTAATTTTCATTCATTTATAGATTTATTTTTAAATTTTGAGAACAGTCATTTTTTTCTAACCTCAAATATTTTGGAGGAACCTTTAAAAACATGTAGACCACAGGGGCACCATGGCTAGAATACCATGCTTATAGCCTTTTTCCAAGGAAGAACCCTAGAAAGGTTAGGAATCCCACAGTTGGGTTAAATATGACGTCTTCCAAAATGAATGCTGTATGCTGAAAAACAAGCTTTAGTCTCATTATTTAAAGGCCTCAATATTCGAATGTATAATATCTCATGCTCTGAGGAAATGAAATGGTGATTGTCTTGATTGCATTTCCTAGGTCTAGGCTCTCTTGCCTGAAACCCCATCCAATGTCTTCTTTTAGTTCCTCTAAAAGCTACTCAGAATGCAGACAGAATCTACCTATGTTTTTGAATTATTCATGGGCAGGGCACAAGTAGCTATCTCCTAAATCACACTTCAGTATTAAAATTTCTACATGTTACTCCCATATGTATGTTTAAGAGCGGGGTAACTTGCATCGCGGCTTCGTTTATTTTGCTTTTTGGAAAAGTGGAAAGAGATTTCCCTAAGCACTGGAAAATATGTGAGATAGGAAAGAGAACACCAGAAGAGAAACAAAACTTCAGACAGAAGTGAGGAGGAAGGAAGTAGAAAGAGAGACCAGATTAATTCCGCTCCCCCACTTTCGACCTGAGACTGCCTCCTGAGCCTAGGGTCTCAGAGGCTCTCAGGTCCTCCAGTGGGGATCAATGCGCTCATTTCCATATCAAAGAAACACACTGACAGCCGAGGTCCCAGTGAAAGAAGATCTACACTCAGAAGAAAGTGAAGTTCAGCTCCTTAGCAAGGCAAGCATTTAAAAATAACTTTAAGCACCAGCAGTTCCGATCCCATTTTTCTAATCTCCAACTACAAATCATCTATTGACCAACCCATCCAGCTACCCACCCCAGGACTTTCATTTACTCCCTTTAAAAAATACACTTCTCGGCCGGGCTCGGTGGCTCAGCCTGTAATCCCGCGTTTTGGGAGGCCGAAGTGAGTGAGTTGCCTGAGTTTGCGGGTCCGAGACCCACCTGGGCAACTTGGCGAGACCTCATCTCTACAATAAAAATCAAAAAAATTAGCCGGGTGTGGTAGTGTGCGCCTATAGTTCCAGCTACTTGGAAGGCTGAGGGGGAAGGATCGCCAGAGCCCAGCAGGTCTAGGCTGCAGTGGCCGGGAGCAGCCACTGCACTCCAGTCTGGGCGACTGAGTGAGACTCCAACTCAAAAAAAAAAAATACACTTCTATGTATTTGGCATAATGTATGAGCATAGCTAAGGTTAAACATCTCAGAATATATAGACTTTTTCCACCCTTTGGTTCCCTAAAAAAACAGTGGCTTCTAAGGCCACCAGGAAGAAACACCTGCCCTCTGCAGTTTGTACACACAGGAAGATTAGTAACAGAGAGAGGACCCATTTCCTAAACACAGAATCCTTCCAAAATCTCTCCTTACTTCCAACCTAAACTGAGCCCATCCACAGGAATCACAAAAGTTCAAAGAGAAACAGAATAGGTGCAAGAAACCCATATTTTGAGGGTAGTATTCATATAACTTCTCTGTGCCAAGGTTGTGCCACTGCTCACGTGTCAAGTGAGTAAACCATGCTTGGCCTAACAGGACAACCTAGCCCATCAAGTGGCCTTCCCCTCTGGGAGTCACAAAAATGCACTTCAAAATAGCCTCTGTAATCAAGCTGCATGGGTGGAGTATTCCCCCAGCCAACTCCAGGAAGTTCCCTATCCAAAGCTATTCTTCAGGTTGGAACTGTGCAAATAATTAGATTCCCACTTGCTCCATAACCCTCCTAGGCTGAAAGCCCAGGCGTGGAGTACAGGTGGGACCATCAAGCCATGCTTTGGTGGCTCAGGCGTTACCATAGAAATGGAAGGCTTTATTTATTTTACTGAAAAGAACAAAACAACAGCCACCCTTTAGACAATAGGATCACGTCATCTGAGCCCTCTGTGCCCCTGGTGAAAAGCCCAGCTCCAAGGTCTCTTTCCTCAGCCTCCTCACATGTATTCTGGAGGAGGTGGGCCCAGCCAATTGCTCTGAGGCCTGGTTAGTCCGAAGAGAATGTGTCACTGTGATGTGCCTTTGCAGATGTTTCCTGGGCTGAGCCTAACAAGGTTGAAAGGAGAGATTTTGGCAGCAGGAGGGCAAGAGGTAGCTGTAAACTCAGCCTTCATGGCCCTCCCTAAAAATGTAGGCCATTCACAAGGGAGAGAAAAATGCCCTGTAGCAAAGGATTCTAAAATATTGCTGTTGTCCTAGTTAATAAAAGGATTTTGAGATTGAAAAGAAGTGCCTTCTGTACGATTGGCAACAGATAGCACCACTATGATGACACTCTGAAGAGAGTCATAACATGCAAGACATAACATGCCCTCTCCTCTGATCCAACACTCATGACCCAGGCTCCTACCCTACCTTCTCAGGAAGCTTCTTTCAGTTTCTCCAGTTCACACAGAACTTTCACACTTGTAATAGCAACAGTGATTGCTAATGCTTACTGAGCTTCTACTCTGCAACAGGCATTATTCCAGGCATTTTACATGGATTAGTATAATTACTCCTCACAACGACCCAATAAGATATGTTCTTGTACTGTCCTCATTTTATGGTGATGATATGAGATGCAGAGAGGTTAAGAAACATGCCTAAAGTAACACAGCTACTATGAGGCAAAGCTTAGATTTGAACCCAGACATTCTGGCTTCAGAGGCACTTATTATCTTATTACACTTAATTTAGTATCTCCTGTTAATTATTTGTTTCTTTTAGTGTTTTGTTTGTTTGGTTGGTTGGTTGGTTTTGGTTTTTTTAGAGTTGGAATCTCACTCTGTCACCCAGGATGTAGTGCAGTGGCAAGCTCACAACCACTGCAGCCTCAACCTGCTGGGCTAAGGTGATCCTTCCACCTCAGCCTTCCAAGTAGCTGGAAATACAGGCACACACCACCATGCCCAGCTAATTTTTTGATTTATTGTAGAGATAAGGTCTCGCCAAGTTGCCCAGGCAGGTCTCGAACCCAGGGGCTCAGACAATCCTCTCATCTTAGCCTCCCAAAGTAGTGGGATTAGAGGCATGAGTCACCAACCCTGGCCTCTTTTAGTTTTTGATTCACCAAATATTCTGGGAAGCTACCTGACTAGTCACTGTGTGAGAAATGAAGATGGACACAAAACAACCTGAAACATGGACTCAAGGTCCTTACAAGCTACGAGTGCATATAATACATTTCCAAATAATATTGTGAGGACATCTGAGACCCAGATCATAAAGCATGGCAGCTGTAGGAGGTCTAACATAGGCTTTTATGAAAAACCCAACACTGAAACTGGAACTTGAGGAAAATAAAACCAAAATAGAAAATGTTGCTTATAGAAACATGTTTCGAGCACTGCCCAGCAGAATGTGTGTTGTGAAGAGCAATTTTTTAGATTGGTAACTGTGACTTATGTATCAATGGGCCCATGGGTAATAAGGACAACCTTAGTAGGTTATGGCCAGAAAATGCAAATTACTTAGTTTAGGGTTTATTTTTAGACAAAGAGGAGTCAGTGAAGATATTTGAGCAAGAGAATAATGCAATGAAATTGTGCTTTGGAAAAATTAATCTGCAGTGTACATCATGATTCAGATGGAAGAGAGAGAAGAAACGAGAGATCAGTTGGGTAACTATCACAGATCAGACAAGATATAACGATGAGTTCAACCAGAATGAGATGGTAATGGGCAAGGAGGAGAACTGATGGAAAACACATAGGGAAAGTTTAATCCAAGGACATGTTGGCATACTGCATAGAAAAGCCCACAGAGGGGTCTGAAGGAATATTTTACCATTAAGAGAGAGAAAAGTTATGAGGAGGATCTGGTTTATGTTTGAGACTTTAAGCTTGAGACATATGTAAGTGTGTAAAGCAGAGAATTGAACATCTTAGACTACAGCTCAGGAGAAATTTCAAATGCCCTGAAAGAGATTTAAGCTTTATCCATACAATGATGGCCAGTATAATGGTAGATTGAAATGAAATAGACACAAGCCAGGCTCGGTGGCTCAGCCGGTAATCCCGCGCCTTTGGGAGGCTGAGGTGAGTGGATTGCCTGAACCCACGGGTTCGAGACCTGCCTGGGCAGGGAGACCTCATCTCTACAATAAATCAAAAAATCAGCCGAGCGTGGTAGCGCATGCCTGTAATTCTGGCTACTCAGAAGGCTGAGGCGGAAGGATCGCCAGAGCCCAGCAGGTCGAGGCTGGAGTGGCCGGGAGCGGCCACTGCACTCCAATCTGGGCGACAGAGTGAGACTCCAACTCAAAAAAAAGAAAATGAAATAGACATAAAACAGAAATTGCAGCCATTTATTATTATTATTATTATTAAAAGAAACATAATGCAGGCTCTAAGTTCCCTGAAGATGTCACATATACCTGATTTATATCCGATGTCTTAGGCAACAGCCTGCTACAGAATAGACATATAATAAATATTTGTGGAAGAGATAAAGCCTTTTAGATTCAGGGCAAATTAGAAAAATAGTCTGTTTGAATAGTTGCAGAAACTTTAAATTCTACCCTGAACAACATGCTAGTGGATAAATTGAGCTAATGTGTTTTTGTCAGCAAGGGTATCGGAACATCCAAAACGGCAGTTGAATCTCCCCTTATGATTATGGCTTCAAAATTCAGAGTTATGAATACTTCTAGGTCAATAACTGCAACATTAAACATTGATGGTCTTCATGTATGTTTCTTTTCTCTAAGCCTTTGACAATTTTCACCTCTAAAATGTCAAGACTTTCAAGATGGTGGACTCACACTTCCCATCTCCACATCCCATCTATAAAGCGGTGATGAAATTCTTAGCTTCAACCCTGCAAGGAAACATCTTTTTAGACCCCGCAAAAGAGTTTTACATGCTGTTGTAAATTGCAAAGTAATCATTAGGTGTTGTTTTTTTAGCACTTTTTAAGAATTTAAACATCACTTGGCCAGGATGACATATGAAAGAAGGTGGATTCTGAGTTAGGGCTCCAGCCAAATTTCCCCAAATCAAGGGTGATTAAGTAGGAATGTTTTGTGTACTCTGGAGATGGGTCAATATTCAACATGGTTGAAAGTGCACACTGAACAGTGGAATAATTTCCATTTTAATTTTCAGGTCAGCCCTCTAAGATATATTTGGGGCAACATGATGACTGTGCAGTGGTTTTTCTCTGGTGGTTCCGTGTAGATTAAAGACTGGTTAAGGAGATAAACAAGGAGACAAACAGAGTGTTACCACAGATACCTGAATTTGTTTCTTCTCATCAAAAGGCATTCACCACACATTGGTTCTTTTTATCTCTTGCTGGTCCCTGTCAAAGACATTGAGTTGCACCTTCACCTAATTCTCAAATCAAGCCTCTGAAAATTTAAAATTAAAAAATATTTAATTCATTATTTTATTTCTTTTTTTTTTACCCCTTTCTGTTATTTCCCATTTTCCTGGGTAGCATATGATGAAATTGCCTCACCTCAACCTTATGTGTTAGGAGATGTTGAAATTAGCTATTTTGGAGGAACTCACAGATTTAGATTAGTTTTATTGGTCTTATTTTTCAGATCCAAAGCAAGATCAAAGCCTTTGGTAAGAACAACCAACAGTTGAGGAGCTATGGTGGGAAATGTAATCTATAACTACCATATCCTAGGAGCACAGAGTATGAGAAAACAAAAGACCATCACTTCATTATCTTCAGCTCCAATAAGTCACTAGATTAAAGAATCAGAGATAAGAAGAACATTTAAAACTAGGTCAAAAGGTTAAAGTGCAAATTGGGATTATTGTGTTTTTATAAAATGCAGACAGGGAGGGGAAAGGAGTACTCTAATAATCTACCTCCAGTCTATGCATTTATTAAAATGCTAACTGGCACGTCCATGTCCACCCTTCTACAAACACACTCCTCCTCCTCTGTACTAGATGTAGAGGACACCACAAACCAGAAGCATGAAGCTAGCCTGAAACACCTTTCACCCGTTTCTTCCCCTCACATCTAATCAATTTCATCAAACCATGTTCAGTTTTAAGTCTACTCCAAAAAACAAATACGTACATATCTGTCATGTCAAAGCTAACAACATCAAAGGGGAATTTTGATCCTGAGAAGAATTTTTAAATATATTTATAGTACTATTACATTTATACAATCACTAGTAACTGTTTCTACTTTGTTTCTGTTTTTGTTTTTGCTTTTTTGGAGTTGGAGTCTCACTCTGTTGCCCAGGCTGGAGTGCAGCAGCATGCTCATGGCCACCACAGCCTTGACCTGCTGGGCTCAGGTGATCTTTCCGCCTCAGCCTTCCAAGTAGCTGGAACTACAGGTGCGAGCCACCACGTCTGGCTAATTTTTTATTTATTGTAGAGACGAGGTCTCACCAAGTTGCCCAGGCTGTTCTCAAACACCTGGGCTCTGGCAATCCTCTCACCTGGATCTCCCAAAGTGCTGGAATTACAGGCTTGAGCCACCATGCCCGACCCCTATGTTTTAAACTTAAGGCATGTTTTCATTAAAGATACTCAGGCTTATGAATAAATGAAACTGAATCTGTTTTTCCAGGAGAATGTTTGAAATTCTGTCACCATTTTACGTTTTGGAATAAAGATTCCTGCAATCAAGTCATAGACTCTCATTTGAGCTAACAATCAATTATCCTACCCAGAGTAAGGAGGAACTTGAATTTTCCCATTGTTCTTCAGAGCTGGAGGATGTCAGAAATACACACAGCATAGCCTATGCACTCTCTATAGTAAATACCCTAGAGCTATGCTGAAATTTAATGTTGAATTGGTTCCAGTTTATGGTAAGGAACCACCAACGACATGAAAGAGCATTACCAGCCGGGCTCGGTGGCTCAGCCTGTAATCCCGCACCTTTGGGAGGCTGAAGTGAGTGGATTCCCTGAGCCCGTGGGTTCAAGATCCGCCTGGGCAGTGAGACCTCATCTCTACAATAAATCAAAAAATCAGCCGGGCGTGGGAGCACATGTCTGTAATTCCGGCTACTTGGAAGGCTGAGGCGGAAGGATCGCTGGAGCCCAGCAGGTCGAGGCTGCGGTGGTCAGGAACGGCCACTGCACTTCAGTCTGGGTGACAGAGTGAGACTCCAACTCAAAAAAAAAAAAAGCATTATCTTACCCAACTGATTCATACTCTGCTTCCAGTCATAGTACAAATGAGCACATGCCCACACCCACGTGCACTCTCATAAATAGTCAGTTTAAAGGGAGTGAGTCAGGGAGCTGTAACTTTTCAGTCAACCTGCCAAAAAAAAAAGCTATGCTCTTAGAAATTCAGCAGCTTTTGTTAGCACAGAAGTTTCAGCCTATAGGCCAAGGATTGCTTTGAGGCATAGACAAACCCTGTTGTTATCTCAGGATCCTTACTGCAAGAACAATTCACCATGGAAAGTGCACTTATGACAGAGCTGTGGCAGAATGTGAAATCATTCATGTGCCTAAATCTCTCCCTATGACTGGAAATCCTACACCACGTAGAGCAGGCTTACTTCCACATGTGAAGACCTCTGTTCAGTAGACGAGAAACCATAGCACCTTCGAAGTGTGGGAAGAGCCCAAGAGGCTGGAAAAATCTACGTGTCACTCTTGAATTTTCAGAAGACAACTAAAAATATCCTCAGGGCTTATTTAGGAGAAGACTGTATGTAAGTTCATGCGTGCATAGTTTTTAGATCTAAGGCAAAACGTAAGAATAAGGTCTTACTCACATGTATACTCATAAGGCCCAAACATATTTCTCTAGAATCTGCACATCTCCAGGGCTCAAAGAGACCTCATCAAGCCCCAAAGGACACTGCCTGGTATAGTGCAAACACTTACCTTAAATTTAGAAAACAAAGCTTGGAACTCCTGTCAGTATCTACAAGCCAGTTCTCCCTTCTGTACTCATTTTTCTTATGGATAGAAGAGAGAACTGAGTTATTTGACTTTCAAAATTTTTTCTGGTGTGAAACTTGTAGATGTAAGTCACTAAGTCTAACCATGCTAAGAAGACTCCAATATTCTGGGCTAGCAAACATCAAAGTTCACTTCTTCATCCTCAGGAAAAGTTGACCATAATCTTAGTTGCTTTCCCGTTTCCTTTTGATATGTTTTTTTCTGTATTAATCCACTATATTCATTCTACTTTATTCATACAGAAGGCATTGATAGATACGGAAGTGGCTGTAATGACTTAGACCTAACTAATGATCTCCCACAGCCTTTCTTATGAGTTATTGTCTTTGTGTCTCACAATAATCCTGCCAGTGTAGGCAAGCCAGGCATGCCCATTCCCACCTTAATGAGGATTCATGAACTGGCAAAAATATCTGTTTCAACAATGATGATGTGTCTAAAAATGATAGGAGACAGGGCCAGTAACCATATATTTTACTCTTGGACTAATCTCTGATCTACTATTCCAAAATGCCTCACCAAAACAATATTACTCACTTTCAAATGAACATTACTCTTTATAGAATGCCCCCTAAAGAAAAACATCTATTTTGATCTTTATAAAACATACAAAGTTCTGTGAGAATCAAGCCCATGCAACATAACCAGACTTGAAATAAAGACTTGAGATTATAGTTTGATTGACTTAAATGCTATCAGCTACAAACTTATCCAAATTATCTCAAGGCAAACATAAGGAAGATTATCAACCATTTAGTCCTTCTAAAAACTAGGAGACCACTATGCTATTTTCTTAGCATATAACTTTTTTTTAATACCTACAATAATCCTTTCAAAAGAAATTACTATTTGACAACTGGGAAAAATAATTGAGGCTCAGTTAAGTAACGTGCATAAAGGTCACATAGCTAATAATTGACTGATGTGAAACTCAAACACAGACATGTCTGATTACAAAGTCCAAGCTCTTCTCACAGTTTGTAAGAAGAGTCTATAATTCCAAATTGATAATCTCAGTTCCAGATTGCACCAAGCAATTCAATCGGCATCTATCTTACCAGAGACTGTAATCCTGAAGAATTACCTAACTTCAATTTCAGCTTCAATTTCTCACTATTGAGAAGAACCTTTATTATACTCTACCACTTGAGTTTGAAATTGTTAATTTTTAATAGAATCTACATATAACCTCATAAATTGGTGTTCTTTCTCCATTCCTTCTCCCTTTCCATCCATCCTCAAAATCACCTTTTAAAAATTGATTCTTTTGGGGGAGGGTAGTTTATGATTTTAGAATCCTCTTAACCTCTCATTACCATAGAAAAATATCCAAAATCCTAAGCCCAGGTTTCAAAACATTTCATTAATTAGCCAGTTTTCAGTTCACTCCAAGTATATTGCTCTCAATTCCCTAGAACACAGGTTGACAAACAGTCCGTGGACCAAATCTGTCACTTTTTTTTTTTTTTTTTTTTTTGAGTTGGAGTCTCACTCTGTTGCTCAGACTGGAGTGCAGTGCCGCTCGCAAGCAGCCTCGGCCTGCTGGGCTCCAGCGATCTTCCACCTCAGCCTTCCCAAAAAACTGGAACTACAGTGCGCGCTACCACACCGGTCATTAAAATTTATTGTAGAGATGAGGTCTCACCAAGTTGGCCAGGCGGGTCTCGAACCCGCGGGTTCAGGCAATCCACTCACCTCAGCCTCCCAAGGCGCGGGATTACAGGCTGAGCCACCGAGCCTGGCAAATCTGTCACTTTTATAAATAAACTTTTATTGAAACATCGCCACACATATTCATTTAAATATTGTCTATGGCTATTTTCATGCTACAACAGCAGAGTTGAATAATTAAGGCAGAAATTATAAGGCCTACAATCCTAAATCCCATCTGATCCTTCACAGAAAAAGTTTATTGACCCTGTCTCTATACCACAATATCATCAAAAAATTCACATATCACAGTTTTTCAAGCTTAGAGTGGGAATTGTCTCTCATACCAACTCCACCTATAAGAAATTAGACTCGGCCAGGCTCGGTGGCTCAGCCTGTAATCCCGCGTTTGGGAGGCCGAGGTGAGTGGATTGCCTGAGCCCACGGGTTCAAGACCCTCCTGGGCAACTTGGCGAGATCTCATCTCCACAATAAAAAATCAAAAACTTAGCCGGGCGTGGTAGCGCACGCCTGTAGTTCCAGCTACTTGGAAGGCTGAGGCGGAAGCATCGCCGGAGCCCAGCAGTCCGAGGCTGCAGTGGCCGGGAGCGGCCACTGCCTTCTAGTCTGGGCAACAGACCGAGACTCCAACTCAAAAAAAAAAAAGAAAGAAAGAAATTAGACTCATGTTTAGTTCCAATTTTATCCTTTCCATAGAATGTTTCCAGTGTTTCCAGTTTGGTTTTTCTAGCAGCTTGCTTGCAACTCTGTTTAGCAATTCCTATGTTACGCATTATAATGAATTTAGTTGCTCTTATGTCTGTTTATCCTTATTAGATTTGAAAGAAACTTGACCAGAGTTACATTCTTTGCATCTTTATACCTCTTTTGATAGCTACATAGTGTCTGGCACATCTTAAGCACTGGATAGCTGTGTATGGAATGAACGAATGTCTGCAACAGTAGGAAACGTAAACTGTTCTTGTAATCAGAAGGTAACATGATCATGGGTCCTAGAGATGCATGAAGAAATTGACATCATTTGATTGCCCAGAAATCTAAGGGAGAAGAATATAAATAGGTAGAAATGTTGCTACTCTGCAAGACACAAGAGCGGTTTTTGTGAGACTGATAATCATCTATTTTCAGCTACAGCAAGGAGAAGATAATAGAAACCCAAACTTACACAGAAGTGAAAATAACGTGTGTTAATATTAAGAAATAAAACCAAGACATTGAGGAGTTGTATGAGCTGAAATTAGTCAGTTAAGTAACGTAATGGGGTGTCTCAATATATTTTAGTGTATACAACACATTGTTTTCACTATCAGCTCATAAAGAATAGAGAACGTATTTCTCTTCCATTAATATATTTTATGTTTCTTCTGATCTACTTTCAGATCTATTTCTTCCTGTAAACCTCAGAACAATCTTATAGTTTAAGTACAGTCTTATTTTAATACTGGAAAAAGAATAAAGACTACAAAAATAAGAACTCATCTATGTGCTATTTTTAAAAAGAGGAAACAAAAATGGGCATTGGGCATAATTAGGAATCTCTTGTCAATTCCCATTCTAACATATTTATGGCAGTGAATGGTATTCATCATCTGAATTTCTGGACGAAATGAATACTGAAAGAATTGCAGATATCTCTTTCTCTTCTTGTCAACCAATTCAGTTGAAGCCAAAAGAATTAATACTTCTGAGAGCAAAACCAATGCACACAATAGTGATGATGTAGATTATTAATAAAGTCACTTGTCTGGTTCTAATGTTAATTCATTTTCAAGCATCCTTATTTTTTCCATTACAGATCCATTTGTGAAAATTGTTTTCCTCCTCTTTACTCCCAATGACTATACCTAGGGTGAAGAAATATATGCATGACAAAAAGATACTGTGGCCTATATAACTGGGTAAAACCTTGAGCTGTTAATTAGGTTTGTTTCCCACTACTCTCTCTCATACCCATTGCCCTTCCTCAACTTCCATTATCTTTATTAACATTCTATGAGTAGTAATAACTTTCTTTACATTCTACTCTATGGAGAGCAATGGTTTCAGCTAAAAACCAAGAGTCAAATTCAAGGTGTTAAATATTAAAATCTGCCCTTAAAACCTACATCAGTGGGGGAAAAAATCCTGAAAGTCAAGATTTTTAGTCACATAAACCAAGGTTTTAAGAGGGAGGAAGAAAAAATAGAGAGGAATGCATTAAAATCTATATTATGGTTTGGATGGTTGTCCCCTTCAAACCCAGTGTTGAAGGTGGGGACTAATGGGAGATGTTCAGGTCATGGCGGCAGATCCCTTATGAATTGATTACTGCAGAAGGTGTATGAGTAAGTGCTTACTCTATCGGTTTCCATGAGAACTTGTTGTTAAAAAGAGCCCAGCACCTCCCCTCTTGCTCTCTCTTGCTTTGTCTCTTGCCATGTGATCTCTGAACACACTGGCTTCCCCTCTGCCTTCCACCCTGAGAGGAAGCAGCCTGAAGTAGATACTGGCACCATGCTGTTTGTATAGCCTGTAGAACTGGGAGCCTATAATAAGCCTCCTTTTAAAAAATAAATTACCCCACCTCTGATATTCCTCTATAGTAGCACAAATGAGCTAAGACATTCTAAAAATATTTTTCCTACCCAAAAGAAGATACACTCGGGCCACAGGTATAAAGAGGAAAATCATAACTGTGATGAGAATTTCCGTACTTGTCAGTCTACAAAAAGAACCTTCACTTTTTGCAACAAAGCTCATAGAAACACTAAGAGACCAGAGAATCTCTAGCAGAAACTCCAAATCCATTTTCCAGGGACAGTGGAGGAAGGATCCAGGGGCAGAAGAAATGATTACCTAGCTTCCCAAAGTTATAGTCCTAGGGAGCTGCAAGACTCAAAAAGTAGTTCATTACACCTGAGCTGTAAAGTAACCATCACTGCATGTTGGACAAATGGGATAGAGGATAGACTTTCATAGTCCAATGCACTATGATGGAGTGTGGAGAGCATCGAGTCATTTTCATCCAGAATGGAAGTGGCTGAAGAATCACAGGTGGTTCTGGAGACATCTCCCTATATAGACAAAAATCAGTGCAGAGTAATCTACAGGGATATTGTAGCCCAAGAGTGAAGGGAAGTGAGGGATTCAGGGAGGGTTCAGCAGACACAGAAGCTAGCAATAAACCAACAGAATTTTCACAGCTCAAGAAAAACCTCCTGCATTGTCCACAGAAAGACACTTAAAGACACAAATCCCCGAGTTCAAAACAACTTATCCTCTTACCCAAGTCTAGATTAATCCACAGAGAAGAAACTTTTAAAAGAAGGAAAAGCTTGAAGAGCATGAGTTTAAATCCTAACATGGACTGAGTTTATGTGAGAAGTAACTAGATCTGTTGGACAAAGTAGAGATTGAGGAGCTAAGTTCAGGTTCAGTTATCCAGAAGTAAAAAATATTTCATTTACATCCTTGAATGTGTAGCTCTAAAAACTGTGCTATCTGTAATTGTTTATAGGGTTCCAGCACATACAGAAAGAGACAAAATGTACCTGGTACATCATCATACGCGAAAATGATACTGGCTAGTATTTACATGGCTCAGAGTGCTTTCTGTGTATTGACTCATTTAATATTCACAACAACCCTAAGGGATAGATAATGCTATCCTCACTTTCACCAGTGAGGAAATATAGGTATTCAATATTTTCTCTGGGTCAGGGTAAGAGATGGGGTTGGAACCCAGGCCAAGGGCACTCAACTTCTGCTCACATCACCACCTCTCAGGTGAATGGCAATGGTGGCAATGCCTGAACTTTCATCAGTTCTTTACACCAGGGACACTGTAATCTCTGTCTTCTGTCTCCAGACATTGCACCTTAGTTTTTGACTTGTACCCTCCTTTTCAACTTTAATTTTTCAGATTTCTAAACCCTGGTCTTTCTCTAGTAGAACCTTTCTATTTGTGTCTGAGATTTATGGTCTCCATGATGAGAATCTTTGTATTCTTTCACTGAAAAGGGTGCCCCAGGCTCAATTCTCTGGCATTCATCGGGAGAAACAATACTGGTACATCTGTCTACCTTCCCAAACTGTGCCAACTGAAACTTTAGTTCTCAAAGAAGAAACATGGTTCCCTCACCAGCTTTCATAACCAAAGTCCAGGCAGGCCACAGGCAAAAGTCTAGGCACCGTGGATAATGAAACACAAACTTTTACTGGGAAAGACCCAAATATCTAAATTTGTTACACAGATATCACAAGTTTGAAAGGGGTCAAACTTATTTCCTGTGGTTCCAGAAATCAGGTCAATTACAAATATGTGAAAGGCACAAGAAAGGAAAATATATGGGTTCAATGGAAGAAGAGTGTTCTTAAAACTGGCAATAAAGTAATGATGTATTTGAGAAGTTGTGAGTTTTGTGTCTAGAAGGCATTCACCAAGGCCTAAATACTCCCCACCCTAAGAGTATGTGTGTAGAGGAGGAAGGAATGACTAGAGGACCTATATAATCACTAATTAACTACTATCATTAGACCAGGGATTGACAACACATTTTTTTTGCTATTACCATTCTATGAGTGGTAATAACTACTACTCATAGGAAATATTTAAAGACCCAAATGTATTGTGGGTCTTTTAGTCACTTGCAACTACTTATCTCTGTCATTAAAGCTAGATAGCACCATAGGCCATAAATAAACAAATGAATGTTTATAGTCATGTGTCACTTGGTGACAGGGATACATTCTGAGAAATATTTCTTAGGCAATGCCACCATTGTGTGAACATTAAACAGTGTACTTACACAAACATAGGTGGTACAGTCTATTGACTATCTAGGCTCTATGGTGTAGCCTATTGCTCCTAGGACACAAACTTGTACATCATGTTACTGTACTGAATACTGTAGTAAATTGCAACATAATGGTAAGTATTTGTGTGTCTAAATATTGAAAAATACGGTAAAGATAGAGTATTATAATCTTATGGGACCACCACTGTATACGCAACCTGTTATTGACCAAAACATTGTTATGAGGTACACAACTGTATTTATAAAAGAAGGCAGGCTGAATTTGGCCTGCAAGCAGTAGTTTGTTCTGGGTAATTTCAAGTCCCCCAGTGGAAAAACAAAATATTTCCTAGATAATCGTGGCACTGTTAAAGAACTATGAGACATATTAACATATAATCTGAGCAAATATTAACAGGAGAGGGAAAGTTCTAAGTATGATTGGGGAGGCTGAGAAGCATGAAGTTTCCCTCACACTTTGAACTCTGTCTCAAGCTGGCATTCCCTACAAGGGTGGCTTACTGCAGTCTTGGGCGTCCAGCGACTAGTGTCACAGATGCCAGACAGCCTCCAGAGATCCAGAGCCTGAGAAACCGAAAACATTAAATGTCCATGGTGAGAAAAAACTAGTCTCCAATGCAGCATCTCACTTTGCAGATGAAGAAATTGACACCATAAAGGAAAGTAACTTCTCCAAAGGCACACAACTATTGTGTGGCAGACCTAAGCCTTAAAATTGTGTCACCAATTGGTTTTCTTGATGCCTTCTTTAAGTGTGGCTAAGGATGGCCGTTCTACAAATTTAAGGAGCAGTCCTGACAGATGTCACAGCTGTGGGGCTGAGTAGATGAGGCACAGCTTAACCTGTAGAAACAGAGATTAAGCCGGGCTCGGTGGCTCAGCCTGTAATCCCGTGCCTTTGGGAGGCTGAGGTGAGTGGATTGCCTGAGCCCGCAGGTTCGAGACCCACCTGGGCAGCGAGACCTCATCTCTACAATAAATCAAAAAATCAGCCAGGCGTGGTAGTGCATGCCTGTAATTCCGGCTACTCGGAAGGCTGAGGCAGAAGGATCGCCAGAGCCCAGCAGGCGAGTCTGCGGTGGCCGGGAGTGGCTACTGCACTCCAGTCTGGGCGACCAAGTGAGACTCAAACTCAAAAAAAAAAAAAAGAAAAAAGAAACAGAGATTACATTATCTCTAAACTCCTAAATCCTTTACAGAATCAGTGGTATGGTTAAAATTTTGGAGACCCTAAAAAATGTGTTAGAAAACAATGACTAATCTTTGATTAATTCCTAATCAAAAACATCTCAAGACTGCATAAAGCATGGGCTATTCTTAGTTATTTACACTTATAGAAAACGAAAATCAAACTGGTTGGCAGAGTCTGTTTCTTTCCCCTTGATGTGCAGCTCGTTCTCCATACTTTACCACTTTCTGAGCTACTTAATACCTCACCTTAATTGAGCATAAATTTAAGAAGTCAAGCTGAGAAATGTAGTCCAAATTTTTAGAATGTTTCAAAACATCTTAGAGGGTCCATCTGAATCTCCCCCTTTTATTGATAGCTGACTTAAGAGACACTAGGAATGGGAGCAAAGCTGTGCATTATTGACTCCAAGATTGGTATTTTGGGAATTTAAAGCCAAAGATCCTCAAAAGGGGTATTCAGGGAATGGGAGATGACATTTGTCCTCTCGGTACAGGCCTTGTCCGTAGGCATTGAAAAACAATACAAAAACTGATGAAAATTTAGTCTGCTTTTTATTAACACCACTCAGACAATTCTAAACAATATCAGTGATAAAATACACCTTCTTTTTTTTTCTTTTTTTTGAGTTGGAGTCTCACTCTGTCCCCCAGACTGGAGAGCAGTGTCCGCTCCCGGCCACTGCAGCTTCGACCTGCTGGGCTCCGGCGATCCTTCCACCTCAGCCTTCCAAGTAGCTGGAACTATAGGCGCGCACTACCACGCCTGGCTAATTTTTGACTTATTGTAGAGATGAGGTCTCGCCAGTTGCCCAGGCAGGTCTCGAACCCACAGGCTCAGGTAATCCACTCACCTCAGCCTCCCAAAACTCTGGGATTACAGGCTGAGCCACGGAGCCTGGCAAAATACACCTTCTTAGTGGGTGAACAGCTCCCACCAACTCACTCCCCTCACCCCAGTAGGTACACCACTGGCCCTTAGTTTTAGGGAAATATTTAACATTAGCCAAGTAAGTGAACAGATCATTTTCCAATTCAAGACTGGAATTCTGCCACCCCTTTTCTCTACTAGATTGTCAACCATGTCTGGGAAGGGAAGGAAAAGGGGCTTAGATGCATAGAATCTGAGGCCGAAAAGAAAAGAACCTTAGAGACCACCTAGGATGAACTCTCATACTTTATGAGAAACTGAAATTCAGAGATGCACAATAACTTCAGAAAAAACATGTGGCCACTCTTTCTGTTATGTTCTTGAGTTTATCTCAAGGAGCAGATTTTCCTGAAATTACCAATATTCAAATACAGAGGGAGAAGGAGATTCTTTATTACAAGGATACTTTGACTTTTAGCCTTTTAAATCACATCTCCAGGAGAGATAGTTTCACTCTTACTCTGCAACCTCAGTGATTCTGATTAGCTCGCACTTAAATGATGTATAATTTGCTTAAAGTTTCATTTTCCTCTTACCTCCCTGGGTCCATTTTTATTTTATAGTGGATTTATTTGGCTTTCTGATTTTCAGGGACTTTCTCAGTTTATTACACTTTATATTTCATTCGGTCTCTTACCTTGTCCGGAGGGACCTTTCATATCATAGCCTGAGCAATGGAAGTTCAAGAAAAAGCAATTTGGTCCAAGTTGACCAGAGAGATGGGCAAAGGAGCATCGGGAATCAGCCAGGTCTCAAGGCTTCCCACCTTGTGTCCTCGTTCCCTGGGTCATGCCAGGCCTTTTGGTCACTAATAAGTTCAAAGTCATTCAGCTTTCCACTTACTTTCTACATGTTCTTAAATAAGCCTTAGAAATGTCTCAAAATTGAATTATATGCATTGATTTAAATGTATACTAAGTTCCTATCCAGAAAGCCATAGTTGCAATCCCTCATGTACCAGAAGTCCTCTTTACTGGTTCTATTTGCCTCTGAGCCATCTGTAACTTCACTTCAGACCTAGCCTCATTCTCTGGGGCCAGTAAGCAAAGGCATGGATTATTACTTGGATTAACCAATGACAGCCCCATGTACACATAGCCCAAAGCTAAGCCTTTCCACTGCAAAGAAATGTTGGATATCTAGAGAGCTCATGAAGTGTCTGCTCCATCCTGAAGATTCCACACATCCTTCCCTTTGCCCGACAACCAGAGTACTCTGGCAGTTAGCTAGTTTAAAGCCCTCTCTCCTCGTGAACACATTTTATCAGAGAACCCAAGAAGAAGAAGCTATCTTCAGTAACAGGAATCCAAAAACATCTGGGTTGTATCCCAAGCTGTCAATCTTGCTAACTTATTAATAACAGAGAGGAATGACCAAAAACTGGATAAAAGGTTATCAGCTCCTCTTCTTTCCTCCCTAGCATCTTTCCGATGGCCTGATTGATGCCAGATTGCCTGGCAAGGGATAGAAGTGCTATTTTTAGTTGGCTCTGAATCTGAGGGACTTTTATTTCTGCTTGTGAACCTTTATAAATATTTAAGAGAAAGAAAAAGCATGAATGGGGGAACATGTGGTCTCACGGATATCCATCAAAGCTGTCTGTGGAAATTATAGATATGTGTGTGTAGCTGGAGAGCTGTCTGGAGTTACAGAGATGCGTGTATATGAATAAAAGAAAACTCTCAAAACCTTGGAGAGAACTTCAAAGCCAAGAGGAAATCAAGGCTCATAAGGTGCACACTCTGGGATCTTTACTCAACGGCCTTCACCACTTTCAGCCGCTGATTTCCAGCCATAGACCAAGTATGCTGACCTTTTCCCTCCTGGAGATGGAAAAGGCTGAGTTGGGGAGAAGCAACAAGAGCTGGGTTCAAGTCTTGGGTATTTCCATGACAAGCAAGTCAATTCACCCTGTGGGTCTCAGGATCCCCTATGCAAAATGAAGGTAGAACTAAGTTCCAAATCTAAATTTGTACGTGTAAAAATTCGACTTCATTGTTATGATCTTTATTTGCATTTCTTCCTTCATTTCAGAAAAATCTGTAATGCCCTTCCTTTTGTTTCCTTGTATGACACATTAAAAAGTCAATTCAACAAGCATTTCCTGAGTGTCTGCTACACAAAATACCCAGTACTGGTCTGTGGAAGAAAGTAAGCTCTGGGGAGGATCGTGTTCTCTGGTATAAGAATAAATAAGATTCTCTTCAGGTTCCTCAGGAAAAGCATCAAACGACAACAGCTCCCTCAGAGAGAGAGAGAAAAAAAAAGCCCGTCATATTCCTTCCTTCAGGGAGAAGGCTCTGGTGGATTCAAGTTTTCATCCATTCTTATCCAACCCAACAAAACTACTAATTACATACCCTGTAGGGTCAGAAAAGGGAAGGAGGCCACCCACATATCCATTCAACAATTCCTTCACTAATATTTATTGAGCATATACTAAGCTATGTACTGAGAATGCTGCATCAAAGTAACAGCTTTGCTGTTGTGGAATTTATAATCCAGTTAGGAATTGCAGGCATTGAAAAAAATAATTACAAACTTGATAGGCATGTACAGGATGCCCATAAGGGGCATGGGGAGGGGAATTTCTAATTATCCAGTACAAAATGTTCTCTTCTACTGATCTCAGCACGTCCCCATAAGAGGCCACAGACAATTCCTTAAAAGGCATCACAAGTACTGAACCCAACCCAGAAAATTCCTCCTGCCTTGCCATGCTCTGTCTACATCTTCTTCAAACCTCCTGTAGGTCCTAATGGTTTAGCTCTGTGTCTCAGATCTCCGTTTTCATCCATTTTATGTTCATGTAGTCATCCTCTAGAATGGCAGTGCAAGAAGCAACGTCTCTCAGCCGGGCTCGGTGGCTCAGCCTGTAATCCCGTGCTTTGGGAGGCTGAGGTGAGTGGATTGCCTGAGCCCGCGGGTTCGAGACCCACCTGGGCAACTTGGCGAGACCTCATCTCTACAATAAATCAAAAATTAGCCAGGCGTGATAGCACATGCCTGTAGTTCCAGCTACTTGGAAGGCTGAGATGGAAGGACTGCCGGAGCCCAGAAGGTCGAGGCTGCAGTGGCCGGGGGCGGCCACTGCACTCCAGTCTGAGCAACAGAGTGAGACTCCAACTCAAAAAAAAAAAAAAAAAAAGAAGCAACATCTCTTCACATCAAGTCGGTGCTGGCGGGACCTCCTGCCCTGTCCCTTGACCAGCCACACCAGTTATAGTTGGAATAATAACACTAGCCTCCCCACTGGGCCTCCCAGCCCTTGGTCACCCACGGAAGAAGACAGTATCGCAATGAAGGACATACAAGTGCTGAAGTAAGAGGTGTGACTGAGGCAGTCAAGGTGGGGTGGGGGTGGCATGAACGCTCCAGAGGAGACAGTCCGCATAAGTCACCTAGGCTCTGCACAAAAGGCTCTGCTCACGTGGGAGGAATGTCAATTATTTCTGTGTGTGTGAGGTGCTGAGGGGACAAATAAAAGGAAGAGACTAGCTTCTGGAGACTCCTCAGCAGTACAGAAATATTAAAGCAGAGATAGTCTGCCTCTGTAAGTCCTGCCAGCTGCCTTTTCATCCCTTACTCACAGCATGAAGCCTCAATAGGGCAGGACTATGTGAGGGTCCCTGAGCCCACCGTACAATGCCACACTTTTGTGACTTCCCCACACAGCTCCCACTCCTTTTCCTGCTAGAAAATTCCTACGTTTCTGTCAAAATTGCTCTTATGACACTTCCCTTGAGAATTCTTCCCTGACCACCACTTACCACAAGAACAGATAATTTTCTAGCAACCTTTCTCCCATAGCACCTTGTACTCTACTAGCATGACTTCATTCCCTCAGCAGATATTTAGAGTACCTACCACATTGCAGATGCTATAATGGGTTTTTGCAGTCCTGTCTCCTCCACTGGGCTGCACAGCTTGAGAGCAGAAACCATGTCTTTCATGGTGTATACATAAGTCCTCTGCCTAGTACATGTTAAGCACTCAGTAGGTGCCCAGTCAATTGTTGATATACTATGAATTATTTTCTTGAAGGAGTTGATGGACACGAATTGGCAGCAAGAAGACCTGAATGATATCCAGGGAATTAAAGACTCTGTGAACGAGATGGAACTAAATTTGATTAAATGAGTCTCTTGCAACGTCATAATTCCATTCCAGAGTAGAAGTCTTCACTTTAGGACAGCTAAGTTCTGGTTTCTAAGTTTCCCTAAGGGATCCCAGACAGGGATATAATCTATTTCACAGGCCCTGTCCTCTCTCCCCTTTTGGCCTCTGATTCTCAGCATTGCAGAAATATTACTCCCAGAAATAAACTGACCTTTTGAAAAGTAACCGAAATCATGCATTCCAGCTGAGGACAATGAACTTGATGTTTTTAAAAGTATAAGCTTCTGTGCCAACATAATGAACTTGTTGGCTACTGCTATGTTCTCTCAATTTTTGGATAAACATAAATGTGATTCCCAAACATGTGTCTTAATAAAAGGATTTTGTAGTGTTGTTTTATTTTTCCTTTAAAAAGATCCCACTTTAAAAGTCACTGAGATTGTGGAACTCTTGTTGCAGAACTGTGGCTATCCCCCAATGACTTCTGTCATCTAAGATAGATTTGCAAGTACACATGATAAAACATTTAATTTAATGCAGGTAAATGTAGAAATAAAAACACAAAGCCCTTTGTTTGAGTTAGATTTAGCCATTCATCACTGATGAAAACTACACTGGATATCGCCGGGCTCGGTGGCTCAGTCTGTAATCCCGTGCCTTTGGGAGACTGAGGTGAGTGGATTGCCTGAGCCCATGGGTTCGAGACCCGCCTGGGCAGGCGAGACCTCATCTCTACATTAAATTAAAAAATTAGCCAGCCGTGGTAGTGCGTGCCTGTAGTTCCAGTTACGTGGAAGGCTGAGGCGGAAGGATCGCCAGAGCAGGTCTGGGCGACAGAGTGAGACTCCAACTCAAAAAAAAGAAAACTACACTGGATATTGACACATAACCTGACAATTTACTAAAATGTACTTGTTGTTGGTATATATAATCCTTCCAACAAAGTAGGAAGGTTTTTATTATTACTGCCATTGTCTAGGTCTTATGGATGTGGAAATTCAAGTTTGGAAGCATTGCGTGATTTGCCAAAAGGCAAATAAAACAGGTTTTGGAAACTTGCATGGTATGACAGAAAGTGTACTGACTCCAGCCAGACAAAACTTAGCTTCATGTTCTTTGACCATAAAAGCCATCACAACAAAATGTATATAGTGTTCCCTGTGTGCCAGTCAAGTTCTAAGCACTTAACCAGCTTCTTCTTATTTAATCTTCATAAGAGATTATGAAGTAAATTTCATCATTATACGATCTGACAATTGAAGAAACTGAGACACAAAAGGAATGAGCAACTTACCTGGAATCTTCTAACTGGTGGATAGAAAAAAGTAGAATTTGAACCCAAGCAAATTGACTCCAGAGCTTTGGCTCCTAACCATTGGGAAAACCTGTTTTGTTTCTCTGTCAAGTCAGTTTACCTCTCTCATCTGTAAAAGAGGTTCTTTAAAAATATTCTCATCTGTAAAAGAGAGGTAATGATACCTTATTTGCAGGATTGTTATGAAAATAAAGATAATGCCTATCAGGAACTTAGTAAAATGTCTGGTACATAAGAAACCCACAGCAAGTTTTCAGATTTCACTAACCCACATGATATTTTGCATGATATAGTACAGAATTTTTTATTCTGAATCCATGTAAGGGGATCATAAATGAACTTCAGAGAGAATGCAATCCTTCTAACAGAGTCCTAAATTCTATTACTGTCTCTAGGTTTATCTCTCTCTGTCACTCTGTGTGTGAGTGTGTACACATTCATTGTTCTGGGGAGACTGTGTAGCTCTCATTGGACTCCTAAAAATGTCCCTCAAAAAGCATTAGCACTGTTGCTGGAGAATCTTGAAACAAACCATACACATTCTGATTCTATTTTTTCAAATGAAAAATCATTTAAATATTCTCTCCAGTCAACATCTTCAGCAGAATTGTATTTACCAATTCAACTTACTGTTGATCAGCTTTTAAACACACGCTATAAGATCTATACTTTTTAGATGAGTATAATAGAAGTTGAGATTTGAGGAAAGAAATGTCTCCCATGTCTTTGTCGTCCTCCCTTTCAGGTAGCTCTCTTTGGGTTTGAGGAGAAGTTTCCATGAGCACATGCAAGTATGTGTGTTGTGACAGGGGCCCTAAGGTAAGTAAACGTCTGTGAAGCAGACTGTAAACCTGTCCCAAATTGGCTGCCCTCTGCTAATCAGAAAGCAACATATATATTTATCCTGTTCCCTTAGGAATTTTATTTTAGCAAACAGCAGACTACCCTAAGCAGCTTGATGCCTCAGGACATTTGGCCACCATGCAAGACCTTTGCGAGTCCTCATGACACTTGCCTTGTTTGTCGTCAGAGCAGGTGCCATTCCAGTGCACCAGAGCCTGGGCTATGCCAAGCTGATGAGAAGTGGGTGGCAGGGAGTGCACTGGCCCCACAACCAAGGAGTATACAGGAGTGAACAGCCCCAGGGAGCCCCAAGCCTCACACTGTCAGAGGACAGTGGAGGCATCTGACACCAATTTGTATAAAGTTGACAAGAAGTTCAAATCAGCCCAGTCCTATTTTTAGTGGAAAGGTTGGCGGTGTGATTACAAAGGGCCTTATTTAATAAATCACCTGCTCTGAGAATTCAAGAGTAAACAAATGTCATAATCAGTGTGAAACTGTGACCACCCTCCAGTTCCACACTTGCTTTTTCACCTTTGCTCATCTTCTATTTCTGCTTCTCCATCACCACTTCTGCCACTTCCTTCAGCTGGTTCTTTGAGAAACACAGCTGAGTTTAATGCATTCAGTAATGGAACTAAATATTCCTGAACAAAATCAGGTTATGACATCTCCTTGAATCCTTCAAAGATTCTAGGGACATCTATCAAACACTTCAAATCCTTGTGCTCATAGACACTTCCTTAGGGCTTTGCAATTTCAATGTTTTATGCATTTTAACCTTAAAATCAAAATTGTTCAAATTTATATAGCTTCCCTACTATAGTCTCTGATGTTATTATAATCACCTGTAACCGTCTGCAAATTATGTTATAATAGTTATAAGTGACATAAAATTTCAAAGGTTTTGGACCACTATCCCTATTTTCTAATCTATGATCTAACATGTCTTTTTTTAAAAAATACATATAACACCCCAAGCTTTTAATAAAAGTATAATAAGGTCTAATAGTAATCAAAAAATCAGTTAATTAAAAATTTGGGATTTTTCTTTTCTGAAAAGCTATAGAATGTCTAATGGAAGTGTGAAAAAAACTTCAAATGTATGATCTCTCTTATATTAAATAAACTCTTCAAATTCTCTTTACACTCAAATTACCCTTTTACCTCCCACTTTCCCCTCATGGACACATTTCTTATTCTCCTCTCACACATTCCCCAACCCTTCATAATCTGGATTCTGATGCCATCATTGATGAAAGCTGCTTTCTTAACAGTGACCCAACAATCTCCAAATATCACTCCACTCTCAGATCTTTTCCTGCTCACCCACTGTGAACTCCGTCTTCCAACATCAGAGAGTCCCTCTCGTACTTTCTAACTTCTGGTTACTCAGCCTGCTACAGGTTGCTCTTCCACTTATTTTAACTTCCAGCCCATTTTGTTGAAGGTTTTATCCTAATCTTCCCATCACATATAGTCAGTATACAGTTTTGGTTCATTCATTTAAGTAAAAGTATTAAGTGCTCATTAATGCTGGGGCCTCTTCCAACAATATGGCAAAAAAATCCAGCTATAAAATCCCTAGAAAAACATAATAAATATACCAGAAATAATCGAAATAATGGGGAAAATGCCCAAAAGACATGAAAATAGGAAGAAAATTAAAATCAGTATGCAGTGTGTTAAATAATCCTAAGTCGATCTCTTCAAGCAAAATCCAAACCCACACTTCTAACCACCTACTGTAGAGCCTCCTGTAAGTATGCTATAAAAACCTTAAACTCAATATGCTGAGAAAAAGCTAAATACCTTTCTTCAAAATGTTTCCTCATATTTGTTTCTAGCCTAAGCAAATGGAATCATAGATATTCTCATCAGTCATCTCCAGAACTTCTGAACCATCCCTTAACCTTCCCTCTCCCCAGTGTTGCTATAATCTGGTATCAAGCACACTTGGAAAGAATCCTGGTCCCCGCGTGTATGTATGGTTAATTCCTATTAATTTTCAGCATTTTCTAAGTCTCTGTGGCTGGGCTTCTGTCTTGCTTATCTTGTATATTCTGTAATCCTCGCTGAGACCAAAGTCCTTCTCTGAGAAGAAAGGGCCCTGACATTGTCAAAGTCTTTCTTGAGGTCTTCCATGCCATAGCAGCAGCATCCCAATGTCATCTGGGGCATCACACTTGACTGAATCTACAGACACTCTGAACCTACAACTTAGATCCCTAGCCCATAGCTCTTAGCTGCATATTAATACGAGCAAATTTGGCAACTTGAAAGATTGCTGGCTACATATATTTTACTCTATCCTGGAAAGGAACATTTGTTACATATAGGCAGACAGCTTGAACCTGAACCTAAACTTTACCAACTACTTGGATATGGATATCTTGGGGCATATATCTGGGCATATAACTGTATGTATTGGAACTTTAGCTACCCAAAGTTTTTTTGCATGTGGATCTGATAAACATCTTGAGAGAAAATACTCTCAAAAAAAGAGAAATAGACAAAGGATACTAGCCAGGAAATAAAACCTTGGTCACTGAAAAAAAAAGAAAGAAGAAGAAGGAGAAGCTCTGAACTTGACTTAATATCAATTTCTTGAATATCCCTCTAAGTCCAGCACTCCATGAAATCCTGCTTGTGGTATCCATGGAATGGTGTGTCTGTTATAGGACTGAAATGAAGAAAAGTTCATTAAAGGCCACTGTGCTGTGATACTTACCAGACTGAATTCCTGGCTGCCATTGTGTATACACAAGAGTGAAAAGGCAGCTCAGGCCTGGGGTCAGTGAGAGGATTGATTTGAAAAAAGAAAAAAAAACTACTCATTCTCACAACAATCCAATGCCCCCCACAGTCCATAGGATGGAAATTGTGACTTCAAATTCAGCATAGAACAGGAAACAAAGGAAACGTCAGGATGATACAAGATGAAAGAGAATCCAGGTAGAAGCAAGAAGCATACGAGTAAAGCTTCAGAACACAGAATCGGTACAAGTATCTCAGCCAGCTTCAAGGTGTTTGCACTCCCTCCCTTTTAACCCAGTAGGACTGCATCTCATCAAGATTTACCACCATCACATTCTCATTGCACCCCTGGTAGCTTATGAGCAAGAAATCATGGCAATGAGCACTAAAGCACAAGGTCATTCTGTGACAGAATAGTTTAACCCCCCACATACACCAAAACCCTTTCAATGAAGCCTGATCCCACCACCAAGGATTGCTTAATTATAATTAACTCCTCTTACCGTCTTACATGTCTTCCTATTTCCCTTTTCTTTATTTTAAATGTTATGCCATACTCAAATGGATTTTTTTTTCCTTTCTTTTTATTTTTACACCATACTCAAATGGGTGTTTTTTAAAGTCTTCTTCTAGCCTGAGCTCAATGGCTCAGCCTGTAATCCCAGCACTTTGGGAGGCTGAGGCGAGTAGATTGCCTGAGCCCATGGGCTCAGACCAACCCGGGCAGCTTGGCAGGACCTTGTCTCTACAATAAATCAAAAAAATAAAAATAAAGTCTTCTTTTACCTCTCTAACAAGAGGTATGATATGACATAGACATCTTTATACAGCCTCCAATGACAAAAAGCCAAATAAGAATCTTGGGAAAAGGATATTGCAAGCATGACTTGAAAACAATTGTGATATCCTGCTCTAAATAATGAATAAATGCAATGATTGGTCTAAAAATCCAAGATGTTAGAGACAAAACAGAGGTGATTCCAAACATGTAATTTTACCTCTTAAGTAAAAGCAAATTGATCTCATATTGAATTATAGCCACTTGATACTGACAGAATAGCTTAGCATGTATTTAACATAGTAGAAATGCTGGATGAGTAACAGATGTAGTTATATTGTGACTTCTAGTCATAACTCCAGAGAATGAATGGACCCAAGTGTTTGTAAGTACCCTGGACAGTTCCTTTGCACTCATCAGTTCTACCCCCTGCATCTTCCCATTGGGATAAATGGGTCATATTATCACCACACAGGAATTTAAATCATGTACCAGAAAGTATCTTAACTGTCATTGGACACAGACTCCTTTTTTGAGAGGTGAAGAAATAGGACCCAGGAGTGAATTACTTTGTCCAAGGTCACTATGTAATGCAGGGAGAAACTAGTCAGGTCTCCTAAGTCTGATTCTGAAAGCCTTCTTTACAACATGTAAATAAAGGTTTCCTAACTTCCTCTCAATAATTATTTTAAAAATAAGAGAAACCAAGAAAGTTATAAGATTTTCAATATATGTATTTGCCAAAATTAATTTTCTATCCTCTCTCACTCATCTTCGCAATCTGAAAGTGTGCTCTAGACAGGACATGTGTCATTCTTTCCACATTCTCCATGCCTAGGTAAGGTTAACGCTCATGGTCTATCTTACTTATTTACATCTTTGTTTATTTTTTTCATGCCTCTGTAGATGGTTTGGCTATAAAGATGTCAGAAAACCAATGTCTCCGAGGAGCGTGCCACACATGCAGGAAATGGGAGAAGATCACATTCCCTTTAAGACATAGTTTTGTATGGGTAGCCCCCTCTAGTTCCCTCCCGCTCTTGGAGCTTTTCTGTCCTCTCAATAAATCTTGTTTTTCTTAAAAAAGACATAGTTTTGTGTGTACATAAATATGGTAGATTCAAAATATACTTAACATCATAATACATCTTTGAATGATAATTGTGTCTTGATTTCCAGTACACATGTATACCAATAAAAATCATTAGGACCTTTTGTTTTTGTTGTTGCTAAGAACCTCTTTTAAAATATTTTTATGTAATATTACAACAATTCATTCTTTCCTTTCGCCATTACCATTGTATTAACAATATTTTTTTCAATCAAATTTTGTCCATAAATGTTAAAACATCACATTTTGGGATCTGCTAAAATGAAATGCTGTCAAAATAAATATACCTTTTCAAAAATCTATCCTCCTTTTCTCTCTTTTTCTAGTGCAATAAAGATTTTCTGTCTGTTCCTTAATGTCTCTGACTTTGAAACTTTGTTTTCCTTACCTTATTTCTAAAATAACATATTTAGCAATGTGACTATTCTAGAATACGCCCATTCTCAATTCTTATATTCTTATATCTCTCTCCTAGCATTGCCTTTCATCCTTTCTAGCCAACTAAAGTAAAAACCATCTCACCATCCAGCCTCTCTTGTCATATGCAGTACCAAAATTGTTGCAAGGGCTCTTTCTGCTGCTGGAAAGAGGATTTTAGCAAAGTTTGATTTTTCACAGCCATAGATTCTATTTGTAACCCACTTTGTCCTTGATGCAGAACCCAGGTTATTCTTTATTTCTTTCTTTAACACAATGTGGTCGTATTGCCATCAATAACACATGTTATTTTGAGCAGTAGCCTTACATGGGAACACAAAAGCTATAAGACATGGCATACACCACCTAAAAACCATGGACAGTGTATGTTTCAGATGATGGGCAATCAGAAGGTTCAGGGAAAGCCTTCTCGATCAGATTAGGATGAAATTGGTCATCAAGAAAGGAGAGAACATGGTCAAGTAAAAAGTGGAGACTGTTTCACAGGTTATTTCTTGTCTTAAACATTAATTTTATAATATTGACAGATATATAAAAGAGTCCTATTCAAAACACTTTCAAAAATCTCTCTAAAATATAAAATAGCATATATTTGTGTGCGTTAAAGTGAAAATTTAAAAACTTGTTTATTTTAACCAGACATATAGCATGTGCCTGCAATCCTGGCTACTCAGGAGGGTAAGGTGGGAGCATTTCTTGAGCCTAGGTATTTGAGGCCAGCCTGGGCAGCATATGGAGATCCCCATCTCAAAAAATACATACATATGTACTTCATTATATTAATTTTCTGAATACTAAAAAGCATAAGAGTAATTTATACTTGGCAATTTGGCATATGTTTCTTAGTTGTAGCTGCCTCTAAAACTGTATCATAAGTACTTTTTTGAAGAATATATATTATACACTAAAGTTTTCTACACTCTTCCCAAAAGTTGCATTTTTGTTTAATAAATTTGAAATCACTAGCATTTTCAACTGATTCTTCTTTTAAACCATACTGCTTTTTATTGAGAAAATACTTTATTGGTGCTCAGGTGAGGTCAGGGCAAATTCTGCTCAATAGAGAATATTCCTAACACTAATTCTTTTTAGTAAATGTTTAAATATTAAAGCTCAAATATAATCAAAGTTTCTACATTTGGTAATCATCTAAATTATTTTCTTTGGCAAATATTTTTATAGGCCCAAACTCTTCAAATAATATATCTCCATTTACGTTTTTTAATGTTTCGCAAAATATAAATGCTGCAAAATTTCAAGTCATCTCAACCTTATTCTATTCTGATAGAGAATATAAATGTATTGAATTAAAAATAAAAATTTTACTAAAGGAATCTTCCCCCAAATAGGTATATTTCATGTTTCCATTGAATTTCAGAATTAAGGCTTTCGTTGGAACACTTAGTTTCATTTGACTAGGTATGCCCCTGCATTTGTATTCAAAGTCAGTTCTTCTCCTGTACTCACATTTATTTTTCACATCTTCTGTTTGAAATTTTTGTTTTTAATAATTGCAATTTTCTTTGAGAGAGAGAGAGAGAGATAAGGTCTTGCTCGGTCACTCAGGCTGGAGTTCACTAGTATGATCATGACACACTGTAGCTTCAACCTCCTAGTCTCAAACGATCTTCTTGTGTCAGCCTGTGAAGCCACCAGGACTACAGGAACATGCCACCACATTGGCTGAATTATTTTTTTTAGAGATAGGGTCTCAGGGTCTCACTGTATTGTCCAGGCTGGTCTCCAACTCTTGGCTTCAAGTGGTCTTCCCATCTCAGCCTCCCAAAGTGCTAGGAGTACAGGTATGAGCCACTATGCCTGGCCAATGATTACTGTTTTTTTAGCATCTTCAAACGCTAACATTTTTTGGTATGCCACTAATTGAAAATTTTAATAAGAGATTTCCAAATGTTTAGACCCAAGCACAATTAAAATTCAAAGAACTTATTTACAAGAAAGTTCAAGAATTTTATAAAACATTTAAGTTGATTTACACAGAGTTTAAACATTTGTAAAATCTGATTGATGACAGGTAGAAAAATATATACCTCTTTTTATTTGTGGTTTTTGAAAATTCAAAATCAGCTTCATAACAAAAAAGTTTTGTTATTTCAACTATTTTTATAAAAATTGTTGTAAATTTTGTCAATAATAGCTTTTATTTTGACTGTAGAACATTGTGACTTGTTTGGATAGAGACAATTTAAATAAAGTATTTACCTCTAATACATTTTTACTCCATTGGTGTCTTCACTTAGTAAGAACACTAATCATACCATGATGGTGTGCTCTACCAAACTGTGCTTGAATTATTAGCACAGAACATGTAACTCTGCCTCAGTGGTAAACTTTTTAACTGAACTTACAATATTATTCAAAATAATTTTAGATAGTTCATTTTAAAATAATGAACTTCCAAAACTTTAATTGCTTCTATGAATTAATGAAAATAATTTTTAGTATTATTTTTATGGACTTTCAATTTGAAACATGCAACTCGGTCTTTTTGAACCAAAGTTCTTTAAGAGAATTCAGCTCTAATTCTCTACGACGTCCATTGTATATAACACATTTTTCTTGTGCACACACAGATTGGTAATACTTATGTGCCATCTTTGGCAGAATTGAGAAAATAGTCTCTCAAATAACTTTGCTGACTTCATTGTTCAGATAAGAAATCTGATTGAACTCACTAATATGAAACTGGCAACAATTTACCTGTTAGTGAGTATTTTGTTCTGTAAATGAAGCCAACACAATAACAGCTACTACTTCTGTTTTTATATTCTAGCTATAAGAAAACATGGAATGAATAACAAAAGAAATTAATTCAGAAAAAACAGTCATGTTTTAAATGTATGTGAAAAGTCAAGCTTTGCAGCATTCTAAGTAAAAACACCTTCTAGAATTATAGATATTGAATCACTGTGTTCAGGCATCATCCTCTTAAAATAACTACTAATTTTCCAAGAGATGCTGATGCTTCTTCAGCAGATTTGTGTTTTCTTGTTTCCCTGTGATCATTGACAGTACCACAACCTCTGGAGTAGACAGTAAATGTGGACAAACGTTTGATGCAAGTTACACACTCATCATCAACTTTCTTGAGAATGAAATTTTAATAGTTAAGTTGTTATTAAATAGACATTTTGATTCATTTTTAACTTATTTTTGTCAAATAATTATTGTAAAACAAACCCCCCAAAATCACAAAACAATGAAAAAGGAGCTGTAGAACTGTACCATACTATAAGTGACAAAATCACCATGGCAAAAGCATTCATACTACTCACTCCACTCTCTATTCAGGGCTGTTCAACTTCTACCAGAACTTCCCACTTTTGCCATGGATTTTGCTGACTGAAAGACTGACATGACCATGTCACAATTGACTGGTGAACTTACTGATCATGTCACAATTGATTGGTGAACTTAGTGACCATGAGTGCAATAACGCCAAATGCTTCTCCCAGGGCCACTCAAGACCAGGAAGAATTAGCTATTCCACACTGCTTGTATTGTAACACATTTCATTTTATCATTGAGTACCTGTCATTTCCTCCTTGAAAAGGAAGTATTAATTAGTTGTGTCTAAAAAGAGTGATTTAACTACATGTTAAATTGAGACTGCCTTTCACTGCACATGAGTCTCACACAAACTAGAAGAGATCACAGTAGAAGATTTAGGTACAAACTGGAGATCTACCAAACCCAGAATAACAATAGTTCTGTTATTTTAATACAACTGTTAGTGTTAATACTTTGTTAGAGAGTGAAAACTCCATAGCAATTGCTAAACTAGGCAGAATGCTTTTCAACATGCAAAACCTGGAGACTGTTGAAACTGAGACATATGTTACTTTTACTATAAGCAAAGAAAATCATTTAAGCAAATTTGTTCTTAAAATATTTAAATGTCTATGTTAAAATGCTCAATAAAGATGATGGCTTTTTACCTCTTGCACTTTCCATCCCTTACACCACGTGAAGACACACTGTTCATCCCCTCCAGAGGACACACAGTGTTCAAGATGCTATCTTGGAAGCAGACACCAGGCCCTCACCAAATATTGAACCTGCTGGTACCTTGATCTTGGACTTCCCAGCCTCCAGAACTAAGAGAAATAAATTTCTGTTCTTTATAATTTTTTTTAAATCATAGTTTTTCTACATGGTTTCTCTAAGGGAAAAAAATGAGACTTTGTATATTTCAGGTGACTTTACAATGTATTAGGTTGAAATAAATGAAATTGCCCTCTTTGTAGTTCAAAAACAGTTGAATATTAGCAAGTTTGTTCTAAGAATCCTAATCCTTTGCAACAGTCCATAGTTCAAAAGACATATGCTGAAGCTGAAGAGTTAAAAGAACTTTGAAAGAACAATAAGAATAAAATGTTAAGAAAATATGCACATTCCAGAAGAGAATTAAAATGTAGAAGATCAAGAGCTATAAAAGTTATTCAAAGGTCTTTGTTTTAATTATGTCCCTAAAATTTTATTAAATGTGTTTTGAGCAATATTTACCCTGAGATATTCTCAAGAGGGTATGAGTTCAGAAACCAAAAAGAAACCAGAGGTTCATAGAGGATACCAGTAATTTGTTTGGCACTTTGCAAAGTGAGAAGGGGAATTGAAAACTGAATGGGACTGATTAGACAAAAAAAAGAAAGAAAAGCAAGAACAGATTCTCAGGGAAGACTGGGCCTTGCCCTGAGGTGTACCAGTCACGCACTTAAAACCCTTTAACATCAAAACCCTGTTTAACACATGCTAACGCCCAGCTGGATATGATTTTCAATTCTCCTCTTAATTTTTCTCAGGTGCTGAACTTGTAAGGACCGAACTACATGAAGCTCTTGTCATGGTTGAAGTTGTCTAACTCTGTGCCATATTGTGGGATGTAGTGCAATAGTGAGTTATAAAAGAAACTATCTTATTTTAACTTGAGATGGCAGGGTAGCATGGGGGATTAGGGGACAAGAGTACTGGTCTTGGACCTACGGTCAGTCAGAGCTCTGTTACAAACTAGCTGTGACAAAAGACAAATCACACTGCCTTTCTCTAGATTCTATCAATAAAGGGGGAGTTTGAACCAGTTAAACTCCTAGGTGATCTAGGAGTTTTCCTTAAATTAGGATATTTTCCTTAAATTGGGATAACGCAACACTAGAAGACTATTTCTGTTCCAATACTTGCGTTCTTAGGTGACTCCCAAGAAAGGGGGAAAAAACAGCAAAGTCCTAGGAATCTTTAATTAATATGGAAGAAGTTATATGATCAACAGAGGCAGAGCAGGGTGAAGAGTAGGAGTTGGGGAAGGGGGGTTAATCTGTAGGTGTTCAAGCTATTTCTTACCAAACCTGCCTCTGGGAGCTGTGGAAAAGAAACATTATTTAAAGAGTTTATTTTTGCTTCTTGCTGAGATCTATGTGACTGAAATTCAGCCTTTTTTTTCTTTTTTTTTTTTAATCCTCCTGCTGTTTTTCTGTTTGTTCAGAACTGAGCATTTGAGAGATATTTCAACTATGAAAAAAAAATAAACAAACTGCAGGGTAAAGTTCCATGTCTGGACATTTTTCTTATAAAATTGTTAGGGGGTTACATATTTGAGAAACTTCAAAGCATATGTTGTTAATCACTCTATTGGCATTTCATTAACGTTTACAATTCTGACTTATTAAATCTAAATGAAATCCTTATTGAAGACATTTAATATATAGTCCAATATGCTATGTGTAGAGTAAAATGTCCAAAAGAATGGAGGAAATTAATTTCCATGTGTGTCTTTCAAAATAACATTCTTTTCTTGAAGGATATCCTCTAAGATCTAGAAGTTGCCATTATTCATTGTTTGTTACAACAGTGACAATTCACCTGCGGTTAACCTGCTCGTGAATAGGGTTGTTTTGGTTAGAGAGACTAAGTGATCCATAAAATTATTGCCTAATCTTCATTTTATAGACAGGGATACTGAAACATCAAGGGTATGGGATTTACCAAAAGTCACATGGTGGCTAGTGACACACTCTGCATACTCTATCCTTCTTCTGGAAACTGACAATGAACATTTGCCTATTACATGCTCTGGAAAATCCTGCAAAATCAATAATACACACACCAAAAAAAACTGTTTAGCTCATTTTGACCACAAAACTCATCATTTCCAAAAATATCTCATAACATCTCAAGGCTGGCTTGTATCTTATCTCACTATGTAGATTAAATGATACTCACTTTTGGAAATTCCATTATCAGCCTACCATCCTACATTTGCTGTGGTCTTCTGTCCCATAATGCCTTAATCCTTATTGTTTTATTTTTCCATTAACTTGGGAGGTCTTCACCTTGTTCAGTTGAAGGTTGAGAGTTAAAACAAGAGAGTTAGTAAGTATTGTCTAGAAATATATTAGAGATAGTCAAGCAGAAGAGGCCAGAGGGAGCAGATTTAAGAGAAATGATCCCTTCCCTTAAGGATTCTCTCTATTGAAACTTTTCCACTCTTCCTGCAAAGATCAGAATATTGAAAAATATAAAGTTCTAATGTTAGCAAAAGTCTATTAGCATTAAGCCAACCTCATTTTCACTAGGGTGCCTAAATTCACCATTCCAAAATCCAAAAAGCTCTGAAACCAAAAGTTACTTTTAGTAAGTGAGTCTTTAATATTCCTTTGGCAACAAAACTTGATATAGATTGATATAAGTTAATGTATAGGTTTTATCTATCCTATTAGGTGTAAATATTCAGCAAGTATACATTTGTTTGTATAGAATGTGTATTTCCAGCCCTCACTAGGGTATAATATAATGGTACTGGCATTATATTAAATTTATAATATTCACGAAATCTCAAATTACAAGACACATCTGGCAGTTTGGGATTTTGAATAAGAAATTGTAGAGCTGTACTATATGAAAGTTGTGTGTTTTCAGAGCCTTGGAAAAATCCAACACATAATTTGTGGCACTCAAGTGAGATGATCTAACTCAATTTTGAGTTTTTCAGCTAGGCACAGAGTCTATTTTGAGTGGCAGGATCTCTTATATGTACAGAGCATATGTTCCATACTATACCAAAAGAAATCACCTTGGCTTTCTCAGAGAACATTTCAGGGAAATTCTTTCCAAGAACTGGAAAGCCCCATAGCCTAGATCCAGAAGCAATTCTTGTGCTTGAAGCACACTCATAAAAACTCCTGAGCTAATGGAACTCAGCAAATACAACCAAGTTAGCAATTGCACTAGTGAAAAGTTTTCCAAATGATGTTCCACAGAAAACTGTCTTGAAATGGAAAAGAAGGTTGCTATCAAAATGTCTGACAAACCCAGCATATGCTATCCTTCTCCTGGAAACTGACAATGAGTATTCACCTATTACATGCTCTGGGAAATCCTGCAAAATCAATAACACAAAAAAATAACTGTTTGACTCATTTTGACCACAAAACTCATCATTTCCAAAAACACCTCATAACATCTCAAGGCTCATTAACGTTTCCATGAAACAAACACTGAGGAAGTTACTTGCCACCCATTGAACATTGCTAGCAGTTCTGGGTTCTCTGGCATTCCCAAACTGGATGACAGACAGAGAAGGGCAACCAGGAAACAGGTCACATAGAAAAGATGACAGGTGCTCGAGTGGGGGAGAATAGTCTGGATAAAAGATGACTTGGAACCTTCTGATTCAATACACTGATTACTGCCTTCAAATGTTTCAATTAATGTCTTAAAAGATTACCCCTCGTACGCCGGAGCCCAGCGGGTTGACGCTGGGGTGGCCGTGTGTGTGCCACTGCACTCCAGCCTGGGCGATGAAGTGAAACTCCAATTCAAAAAAAAATACCCCTCCTGTAGCCAGAGGGGTAAAGCAAGGTCCCTTAGGCAAAATGTTCTGGTTGGCCTATTTTAGCTGCACACAATTTCTGAAATTGTGATAAAAAACACACACCATAACATTTTCCATCTTAATCATTTTTTTAAGTTACTTGTCAATGGCGTTAAGAACGTTCACATTGTTTTGCAACCATCACTACCATCTATCTCCAGAACATTTTCATTCTCCCAAACTAAAACTCTGAACATATTAAACAATAACTCTCCATTTCCCACTTCCCATAGCCCCCAGAAACTACCATTCTACTTTCTGCTTCCATGATGCTGATTATTCTAAGTAACTCACATAATTAGAATTGGACAAAAATATTTGTCTTTTTGTGATTGGCTTGTTTCACTTAACATAATATCCTCAAGAGTCATCCATGTTGCAGAATTTTCTTCCTTTTTAAGGCTGGAATATTATCCACATTTGTTTAACCATTCATTTCTTGTTGGGCACTTGAGTGACTTCCATCTTTTGGCTAGCATAAAGAATGGTGTTATGAACATGGATGTGCAAATATCTGTTTGAGCCCCTGATTTTCTATTTCCTTTCCTTTTTTTTTTTTTGAAATGGAATTTCTGGATCCTATAGTAATTTTTGAGGAAGCACCATACTATTTTCCACTGCAGTGGTACTGTTTTACATTCCTACCAACAGGGTACAAATGTTCTAATTTCTCACCAACAGTTGTTATTTTCTGGGGTTTTTTTTACAGCAGCCATCCTGATGACTGTGAGCTTGTAGCTCATTGTCATTTTGATTTGCCTTTCTCTAATGATTAGTGATGTAGAGCATTTTTTCATGTGCTTGTTAGCCATTTGTATATCTTCTTTGGAGAAATGTCTATTCAAGTCTTTTGCCCATGTTGTGTTTAGATTGTTTCTTGTTTTTGTTGTTGAGTTGTAAGCTACAGACAATTTTTTAAAAATCATTGGCTCTTCCTAAAGGTGAAATCATCTGTTTCTAAGATAGTGAATTCTCATGACTTGAAGCACTCAAAAAAAGCTGGAAATAGTTCTTTATTAATTTAATTGCTTTTCTATATTTAAAATGCTTATAATCCAGTTACAAATGCACTAATTGATAATTTCATGTGAGACTTCATTAACTTTGTGTTTCAATTATTGATTCAACAAATATTTATTAAATACCTACTATGAGTCAGGTCTATTCTGGGTACTGGAGATATAGCA
Source organism: Cephalopachus bancanus (assembly GCA_027257055.1). NCBI lineage: Eukaryota > Metazoa > Chordata > Mammalia > Primates > Tarsiidae > Cephalopachus > Cephalopachus bancanus. Next base: position 2,200,971 of record JAPVLO010000326.1, read on the forward strand.
GTGAATAATGCAGTCTTTAGAATTCAGGAGCTCACGTTGTCATATGTGAGGAGATAGAAAAGGGAAATAATTGGTTTATTAGAATCACAACTATCTCAAGGAAGAAAATTTCAGGTAGTGGTAACAGGAAGAAAAAAGACCTTGAGGCAGGAGAATGCTTAATATCTTCAATAAACAGTGCCCACTAGTATGGCTGAGAGTCATGATTATAACAGATCCTGGTAGGAGGTAATAAGATACCTCTTATTTGGCAGAAAATATAATGCCAACGAAGGAAGTCTGCATTTTTTTCTAATAATAAAGGAAAAAGTAGAGAACTTTAAACAGTGGCAGTACATGATAAGTTTCGATTTTTAAAAGATCACGCTGTTTACTGTGAGGAGAACATTCCTAGCAGGGAAAAAAAAATGTCTTCCCTAGCAGCTGTCACATAGGTCTGTAGTTGTTTGTTTCTATCTGCTCTGTTAGACTCGAAATTTCTTGAAGAAAAAATCCATATAATATTTCCAGAGCCTAATACACAATAATTAAATAAATTACAATACATTGAGTGAATAACTGATCCTTACAATTTTGACAGGTACGTAAAATATGTTTTAACATCTTTATTCTAAAAATAAGAAAAATGAGTTATAAGTGATGATGTGTCCCAAACTAATAAAAGTCAAAGTCAAGACTAAAAACTAAGTCCCAGTGCAGGAACCAGATGTTCCTGAAATTGTGTGATAGGCCAGGCTTATATTTACTGATTTATTCAACAAATACTCACTGAGGTCCTACTAAGTGCTGGGCACTAAGGGTTCAGCAGTAAATAAAAACAACAAAAATTTTACTTCTGTGGAGCTTGCGTTCTAGATTAAAGTTATTTTAATAATCTATGAATCATGCACAAGGTTTGCTTGTCGACAAATATAATGCTTTCTGAAGAAAAAATGTTATTTTAGACTATTAGAATCTACTGTGACTGGGCAGTGTGGGGAAAATATAGGGGATAACCAAACAGCACTGAATGAATGAGTGATTTCTTGCTATTATTTTTTTCAGCCTTGTTCCTCTCTGTTACTCTACTAGAAGAGATATAAATGCCTCCCAATGAAAGCGACACTTTCTGAGGCAATGGCAGTGCAGAGCACTCACCCCCGGGGCTGTTGGCCATGGTTCTGTTCTGAAGGAAACATCAAAGAGCAGACAGGATAGACCCTGCACACAGAAGCCAGTCTCTCACTCACTTCTGATACCTCCGACAGCAAAGTGCCAGAATGAATCTGTCTTCTGAGCTGTGAGGTAAATGTGGCCATTTATAGATAGAAAGAGATTAGGTATGTTGAAAGGGGAAGGTTTTTATGCCTTGCTTTTGATCCCCGTCTGGCACTCCCCAGAGCTGCCATGTGCCCCACACCTGATAAATACTGTTTTATAAATGGTGAAGAAGAGAATTTAAAGCCATAAATCTAGCCCCACTACCCCCCTGCTTTTTTATGGATCTAAAGGATAATTAAAACCAGGTTCTTTCTTTGCAAATGAAGCCTCGTCTTTCTGGCAGTCCCCATTTCAAATGAACTTGAGGGTAGCGTCAGTGCAAAGGGCGGCCTTGGGTTGAAGCTGTCCAGGCTAGAATGGAAGGGTCTCTGGCCTTGGAGGTCTCAGGGTGTGTACGCACCACCCAGAGGCTGCTATAATAAGTGAGGTCTCTACACAGCTCCGCCTGGAGCTTTGAACTTGGCTGATGCACAGTGCTAATGAGGCCCAGGTCAAGATTTACTTCTTTTCAGAGAAGAAAAAAAAAAAGAAAAACAACTTTGTTCTTTGGCCATAGACTTCTCCCCCAAGCTTTGACCACTTCTTTTGGTTATTCATAGACACAGGAAGACTGAGAGAAGGGATATGAACAGATCAGGACTGGCAGAGAAACAATGCAAAATATTATATAGCCATATAAGTGAATAATCATAAGGGCTATGTATTATCAAGGAAAATGTTTATGATGAAGCTGTAAGTGGAAATGCATAATACAAAATGATTTACATTGTGATGACAGAAAATTAAAATACGTCATTTTTACAATGTAGTTTCAATTATCAAGTGATATGCGTGCACATGGTTAAAATAAGAAATAATAAAAAGGGCTTAGACATGAAAGGCCTCTGTCCCCTTCCCTCCCACTCCCCCATCTCCTCCCAGAGGAGCAAACTCTTTTAACTCTTTTGACTATTTTCTCTGGGAGTGAGTGCCATATCTCTAGATAATGTATATTTTTTCTTCTACTTTTAATTTATTCACTTTATACAGTATCTTTTGAATTCTCAGCATGATAGATTAAGATTTACCTCACACAAACTCATTCTACTTCACCCCATACCCAATCTCTTAGTAATAAAGATTATGTCCTTTAGTTTTTACCCTTTTGTAATTACTTATTACACTTTTATTTCTTGTTTTGCCGACCAAAGATGATATCTTTCAGCATCCCTGTTCTTTCCTTCAACTCTCAGTACTTCCCCCCACCTTCTACCTCCCGATCCCTCACCTGTATACTTCCTCTTTTGTATTGTCATAACTGATGGACATTAAGTTTTCATCTGTAACCAACTTTCACTGCTGAGCTGATTCTAGAAGTTGAAAGTCAACCAACAGTGCCTTTGTTATTGTGACTATGTCAGTAAGAAAAGCAACAGAATTAAGTAGTGCTTTCATGATTACAGTTCTTTCATGTAATGCTTTGTGCTTTTTCTGGATTTCCAGATGCCAGTTTTTGAATGTTTTGCCTTTACCATAATTTAAATTTTTATATCAAAAGTCCTTAGCATTCTCTTCTTACATTGAATTCTTCTGCCTAGGTCCCTCTGTTTTTCTGCTCCAATCTGTAGTTGTACCCTAGGCCTTGTGCATTCTTCTTCCTGGGATTTATTTTAACTTCTTTCCTGGATCAGTTCTACCATATCTAGATTCTATGTCTTCTTTATTGGTTTAATCCCTGGTTTGCTATAGCACTGAGGCAGACACACATTCCTCTTTCTTTCTAACAGAATCCTGCTTTGCTTCAGTATTCCACCCTTCTGTTAATAATTCTGAACTTCACCAAGGCAGTCATCCCAACCTTTTACCTCACTACTGATTGCTTGAAGAGTGGGAAAATTGTTGATTCTAGAACAATAAAACATGAGGTAAAATATGTTGAGGGATCTTTGGTTAAGTCTTTGGTTTAAAAAAAAATCCATAAGAAGAGATTGTCCTTTACTCCTGTGGTCATTATCATAGCTACATGTAATACCTAGTTGCAGAAGTAATTCTCCAGCAGAAAGGGAGCTATCCTGATAACTATGCAACTCACCAAAACGAAAAATGGGAAAAACTTAAAACTTTAGTGACATAATTGAGTCAACTTTTTAGCTAGCTTTCCACTATAGACTTCTTGTTATTTGAGATAATAAGTGTTTTCTGTGTAAGTCAGTCGAGTTGGGGCCTTCTGCTACTAAGAGGTATCCTATCCAGCATTTTCTCAAGAACCTAAAAAAGAGTGTGTGAAGTGAATTTTCTGGGTCCTTAAAAGTTAAAAAAAAAAAAGAAAGAAAAAGAAAAGAAAAAATTTATTTTACCATAACAAGTGACAGTCTGGGGTGTGGAACTATAAATTGAACACTCATTTTTTCCTAATAAATACAATGTTGTTGCTTCAGTGTCTCTCTCTCTCTCTCTCTCCCCCCCCGAAGGCTTTTAGAATTTTTTCATTTTTTGCAGATATTCTGTGATTGTACCATATGTTTAAGTATGACTGTTTTTTACATTCATTGTGCTAGACATTCAGATATAATTATAATTAAGAAGTTTCCTTTGAATAGTTAAATTATTTCATTATTTTACTTTCTCATTTATGCAGTTCTCTCTTTTTATAAGCCTATAGTCAGATACTTGACTTCTTGAATTGATAACCTTGTCTATGATATTTGTTCTCATATTTTCTATAACTTTACATTTTAGTTACACATTTTTAGATTTCATAGACTTTACTTTCCAATCCTTTTAAAATGTGTTGTATAAAATTATAATTTTAGATGATGAGTTCACTCCTTGCTTATTTTTGTTTATCATAGCATCTGTTCTTGTATTATGCTATATTTTCTCAAATGTTTGTTCATATTTAATGATAAAGCCATTAAAAATTGATTGAATACTGTTGATCTTTGCAATCAGGTAATCAGACACACACTGGTCATTAAACTGAAGGTCTTCTAAATGAAAAGATGTGGAAATCATTTCTCTAGGACAGTGAATCAACCAAGAGTGATTGACAACGTCTTGAGACATTTTGGCATATACTGGATGAGGCCAGGGTGCTTCTCAGTATCCTACAGTGCACAGAACAGTCCCCAACAGCAAAGAATTGGCCAGCCCAAATGTTCAAAGAACCAAGGCTGAGAACTCCTGCAGTAGGGCCATTGAGTTTCTTTATAAAGGACCCTACCCCATTCGTTTATTTTCCTGGGTGGTGGGGCAAACATTTGGTTTCTTTAGACTTCATTCATTTATAAAGAGAAGAGGTTAGCCGGGCTCGGTGGCTCAGCCTGTAATCCCGCGCCTTTGGGAGGCTGAGGTGAGTGGATTGCCTGAGCCCGCGAGTTCGAGACCCGCCTGGGCAGCGAGACCTCATCTCTACAATAAATCAAAAAATCAGCCGAGCGTGGTAGCACATGCCTATAATTCTGGCTACTTGGAAGACTGAGGTGGAAGGATCGCCGGAGCCCAGCAGGTCGAGGCTGCGGTGGCCAGGAGCGGCCACTGCACTCCAGTCTGGGCAACAGAGTGAGACTCCAACTCAAAAAAAAAAAGAGAAGAGGTTGTTCTGAATATAAACTATACATCAATTTATTTGTGTTCAGCTCAACACCTGAAACTCCAACACCAGAGACTCTGTGGCCCAAATGGACTAATAACTTCATCCTGGTACACTATCATTCATCCTTACAATCATCAATGGCTCCCTCCCTTTATTTCACTAGTTAATCCCAACCTGTACTTTCTGTCCTCTAGAAAATTGTCAAAATTTCTGATAACTCTGCTTCTGATAATTATTGTATTATGTTATTATAATTTAAATTTGCTCTAAAGAAATAAAAGAGAGAAATCCATGCAGTCAGGCTTCCATCTCTAAAAAGAAGGAATTCCTTTCTTACTTAATTCATTTATTCTTTTAATACTTAGCATTACAATGTACCAGGTAGTGTGCTAGGTGAGGCCATAACACACAAAAAACATATGGCCTGCTTTAAAGATCTCTGTCTAGTGAAATTTTTTAAAAATGGTATAGCAGTATAGTGCACCATAAAGAGGAAGGCGTTTCAAACAAAAACATTTGGGTTTTGGTACCAGTTATACTTACTGACTGAGTGATCTTTGGAAATGTATTTCCAGCTATATGAGCCTCAGTTTCCTCAAAAATTGAATGAAGGTCATAATAACATTAACTTCCTAAAAAAATATATCACTGTGAAGATTCAATGGGAAAATTCACTCTGAAACTAGTGGAACACGGATTGTACTGATTTCATTTTGTGTGTTCCCAAGCTGGGTAAAGGATCTTAACTGTATCCAAAATCTAGTCTTGCTTTTTTTTTTTGAGTTGGAGTCTCACTCTGTCCCCCAGACTGGAGTGCAGTGGCCGCTCCCGGCCACCGCGGCCTCGACCTGCTGGGCTCCGGCGATCCTTCCGTCTCAGCCTTCCAAGTAGCTGGAACTACAGGCACGCGCTACCACACCCAGCTAATTTTTTATTTATTGTAGAGATGAGGTCTCACCAAGTTGCCCAGGCGGGTCTCGAACCCAAGGGCTCAGGCAATCCACTCACCTCAGCCTCCCAATGCACGGGATTACAGGCTGAGCCAACCAGTCTTGCTTGTTGAATTTTTGAAGTTAAATTAGTATTAAAAGGATGAATGAGCACCCGGTCCCAGAATGGAATTTCTGAGGTCTCCTCAAAGCAATAGCCTTGAACACTGGATTTTAGCATGAGAAAAAAATGTTTTTATTCTAAATTCTTAAGGTTCTTGTTGACATATCACTACCTGAATGACTTAAATAAAGTTAACAAAAGCCAAGAATGAAAAAGAACTCAAGGTGTGTGATGTAAAGGAAATTTGGGTGAGAGAAGAAAGTAAAGAAAATAAAGTCCTTTTTTTCTGGTTTTAGAGAAGAGAAAGGAAGACGTGAGATAAAGAAGTCACTGTCTGGGTCCTCATTTCCACTCCTCACCGTGGGTGTGGAATCTTGAGCAGGGACTGGGCCTGATGGGAATACAGGGTTGGGTAAGACAGGCTAAAAATACAAGACCTAGTGACCCACTTCCTAGTCTGTGGGAGGCTGCTAATCTCTGGGGCATGGTTCCCAACCTTAACTACACACCAGAATTATCTCTATATATGCAGACCACTTACAATACAACATCTGAACCTAGAATCCGGGCATCAGTATTTGGAAAAAAACTTTCCAGATGATTCCATTGTAGTCCCAAGGTCAAGAACAGCTGCTCTTTGAGAAGACTGACTGTTAACTCAGGGTCACGTCCAAACTGACTTGGGATGAGAGCACACAGCACTGGAGGAAGTACGTGGCTGGAAAGATGGGCTCTGATGCAGTGCTCTGCTCTCCTCAGAATGTGTGTTTGGAATACAAGAAAAAGCCAGAGTCCCTCAGGTCCCAGAAAGGGGAGGGGCAAGCAAGTAGGAAAACATGAGTTTCTGACCTCTAACTAGGGGACACACAACCAGAGCAAATGGCTTACTGTAGACTTGAGCCAAAACAAAGCTTCGAGAAACAGAAAAAGAACCAGGCTTCCCTCAGTAGACATCAGTTCATCCAGACAACCAGCCTGACCTGTTCAAATCAGCCTCTTCACAAAGCAGAAGAGCAAGAATCGAGGCCAACAGGGAGATCTGGAGGTCTCTTTTCCCCACCACCATGAGGTTTCATAAGCATTCCCACATCATCTGGGGAGAAAGCACAACTGGGATAGAGAATCTAAAAAACCAGGTATTCACCTGAAAGAAGATTTACCAAACAATCAAAAAGCAAACAAAACCCCCATAATTCTAATGCATTGTTTTCTGGCAAGTGTGGACACATACACATTCTGACCTTACTAAGAGACCAGTGACTCCTGTAGAAAAACTAACTAGAAGCAATACTTTTCTGTACATCAGAACACACTGCATAAATCTGAGATTCAGCTACACATGTGTATGTTTATGTACAAACATATAATCCTGTACATTTAATAATATTTCTCTTGCCATGCTAACAAATGGACCAAGTATTCAAGGTCAGACTCTTTTAGAGATCCTAAGAGACTAATTCACCTTCAGAGGACAAGCATCCCAATACATAAAGCAATGTTCCTTAGAGAAGGATTCAGAGGATTGGAAGATTTAGACTTGCTTCTCAGTCAGCAAACAGGTCTTTATGTCTTTTGTTTCCCCCACTTTGCATTTTTAAATGTTTTTCTACATCTTTCTCTCCTGTGGGCCTCCTGTGCTGTTCCTGGGGGCCCGAGCTTTCCACCTCTACCTATTACCCACCCACTGTTTCTCAAGGGACATAGGCTGAAATAGTTCCAATCTGTGACACACACATTTTATGCCAGATGCTCTGCTAGATATATTACTTAATAATGGAATTTAACAAACCAAGAGGTATGAATACCTTTATTTTGCAGATGAGAAAGCCAAGGCTTGGAGAGGTTAAACATATCCATTTTTGCACAACTGGAAGGCAGGAACCTGGATTGAGATCCAGGCATTTCTGACTCTGAAGATCGGACTACGCCCAGTTTTACTTCTCAGCAACCGCCCCTTCTCCATTCATATGGACCCATTGGTTCAATAAAGTTGAAATTTTTAAGCTGGACTCAGTGGTTCAGCCTGTAATCCCGCCTTTTGGGAGGTTGAGGTGAGTGGATTGCCTGAGCCCGCAGGTTCAAGACCCACCTGGGGCAACTTGGCAAGACCTTATCTCTACAATAAATCAAAAAATTAGCCGGGCATGGTAGTGCACGCCTGTAGTTCCAGCTACTTGGAAGGCTGAGGCAGAAGAATCGCCAGAGCCCAGCAGGTCGAGGCTGTGGTGGCCGGGAGCAGCCACTGCACTCCAGTCTGGGTGACAGAGTGAGACTCCAACTCAAAAAAAAAAAAAAAAAAGATGAAATTTTTAGAACACATCTATTGTCACAAATCCTGAATCATTCTATTCATAAGCACACTTATGCTGCACCATGGGGTCTCATGTTTTGTTTGAAGCAGCCCATAGCTCCAGGCACAACCTCATTACACCCTGGGTTTTGTGTGTTTGTTTTTAATCTCAACCTTACTTCTAGGTCCCTTTCTGGAAGAAGAACAAGTTATGCTATATTGTGATGCTTTTACATTCTTTATTTTGTATCATCTGTATATTTCCTGTAGGTTTTTCTATCTTTCTGCTTATTTATTCATTTACCTCTTTGTTTCCTTCTTTCCAATAGACTGTAAGCTCCATGAGACAGAGTCTATAGCCCAAATACAATGATCAATGTGTATATACAAAGGCCTAGCACATAATAGGCACTCAATAAATGTCTATGGTATAAACAAACAAGTGCACATAAGGTCTTCTCATAGGGCAATAGATATGTTCTGGTGCTTATATCTTAAACCTCATATATAGGGTAAAGTTTTCCACAGATATCCACAATTACTAGAGAAGCAATAATGTTAAAGCAAGTTTGTCCTTCAGCCATTCTGGCCACATTGCATTTGTGAACATTGGACGTGTAGTTCCCTTTGGACTGCCCCTCCCTCCCATTTTATAGTCGTGTTTGGGTTTGATTTAGTGGGTGTGAAAGTCTGAATTGTTTAGTTTTGCTGTGGAATAGAGACCTATCTCAGTGACCCTTATTGCTTACCTGCAGTCATCCTACCCTCCTTATCTGCAGCACCATGGTTTTGATCTCTATGATACTGCAATATTTTCCCATAACCTCCTGGAATGAGAAAACTAGCTCATGAAGTGAAAAGTGATCTGAGCTCAGCATGCTCTTCCCTGATGGGCATCGCCAGTAACATCAGACAGCATGAACTCCCACTGAATAGAAGTTTGGACAACTTCAAGGGTTTACGTTTGTCTATCCCTTCCCTCTACCTATTCAGCCTAATTCCCACCTAGTCAGCCCCAGCCATCTCTTCCTACCATGCCAATCCAGTGGGTTATAAACATGGTATACTCATCTCTACGTTCATACCACCCCTTCATCTTCTCTTTGCATTAATTTATGCCAAATGTATATCGATGATCAATGAGATGCTAGTCATTGCATAGGATGCTGGGGGTATAATAAGGGCACACACACAGAGACACACACACACATACCCGTCATCCTTATAGACCAGCTCAAACTTCATCTACTTCAAGCAGTCTTCCCAGATCTACACAGGTACCAGGATCTCTTATTTCTGACTGTTGGTGATATTTAGAATCTGTGCTCCACAACTAGGCACTTAGCCATCTCTTTCATATGGTTTTCTGTGGTCTCATATAAGCTAGTTCTATATTCACAACTAAATCAAAACTCACACCCTTCATTCCCACTGTGTTTTCTTAATAACCACTAACATAACTACAGAGGGTTCCCTTACCCCTCCATCCAATACTTTTTTTTTGCAATGAATATGTCTTTTGTGAAAACCCTTTGGGATAAAGGATGCTTTGGTGCCAAATAAAGGTTCTGCAAAAAAGGAAGGGGAGAAAGAAGAAGACTCTCTGCCATTTGCTACAAACAGTTCAGTTCTGCATCTAGGCATGTCCCATCAACTCTGACGCAAATGACTGAGCAGGAGGTGGAGAGGGTGACAAGGCAGAAAAACACGCAGCTGATACAATGCTAATGTCAAGAAGCCTCCCTGAGTTCCGAAGATTTGATGAACTAAAGTTTCCAGCAGATTGGATTCTTCTGCTACATGTGCAGGCTGACATTCCAAGACCCAAAGGTCAAGATGAGCACATGCACTCACTTAGGGATGAGAGCAGGCCAGGCTGTGAGCACTGAGCACAATAGTACAGGGAGACAGCCTCGAACTCTGCAGTCACAGGACAGCTGACATAGGCCCATGGAGTTTGGTCAGGGAGAGCAGAGCGAGGCCCTGGGGGATGGAAAGAGAAGAGGAGGTCTCTCTGTCCTGACCTGGAGTGGGAACAAGGTGAAAGGGGAGATTGCTGGGCCAAGGCAGTGACCCAGAAGGCATGACCAGAAGTAAAAACAGATGTGAAACAGAAGCTGTCAATGTCCTGGGGGCCGTGAGGGTTTGCCCTGAAGGAGATGACCTCAAGTAAGACGCACTGTTGTTGACGTGTCTTCACCGGGGCTGGCACTAAGCAATTAGGGGCTGGACAGTCATGGCCTTAAAGAACTAACCAGAGCACACAAAACACTTTGTCTTTCTACATCAGCAGGGAATGGAAGAGGCCCTTTTAGAGCTGGAGGAGCAGCCTCCTCCCCAATAATTCATTCATTTGACAAATAAACATTGTGTTCAGTATTAGTTCAGGATCTCAGGGATCCTGAGTTACATAAGATACAGTCTTTGTCTTCAGATTATTTCTTAATCAGCCATACTAGCACCAATAAAATAACTCAAAATTGCTGGTTCTCATCTGAGAATGATACAGAAGACTGGATCTGGGGGTAAGGACTCTGTAAGGGGGAATGGAGAGGCGTGACCTCAAATCTAGGCAATCTTGTCATTTATATTGCATAAGCACAGGTCACAGACTCAATCTCACCACTGGACTGTAGGGAAGCATTGGCTTACTTCAAAAAAAAATGACAGATTTCTATGAGGAGCCTGCAGTCCTTCTATCCCTGATTTTCCTCCTTGCATCAACCCACATGGCCAGTCCTAGGTCAGCCTATTCCGAACCCAATGTTCCTTCTGTAAGAAAGGCCAGATATGAACTATGTTTATCCTCAGTTGCATACTAACAGAGCTCTGGGAAACATCCCACACTCACACCAAACTCAACAGAGTACTCCCCAGCTGGGATTTAGAAGGGTTGAGGCCTGAAGCCTCACTTTTAACAATAACTAAGATTTTGTTAGTACTTCAGAATTTAAGATATTTATTTCCCGTTCACTTTCTCACTTAGTTATCATGATATTATATTATTATCCTCATTATACAGAAGACGAAATGGAGGTTAAGAGAAGTTAAGTGATTTGCTCAAAAGTCACCCAACAAATAAGTGACAAAGTTAATTCAAGTAGAGGTTATGCTCCCTTTGTTTTGCACAGCTCATTTCCTCCAGTAAGGCTTTCCTACTTTCTCCTGGCAAGCATCTACTATTCCAGTTTTAATACATCACCTCTGTGAAGCCTTCATAAATTTTTCCTCTAGTGAGCTGCTCCTTCTTTTAGATGTCCACCCTTATTTTTTTAGAGTATACTGACTCACAGTGACTTTTAACATATAGTCTTCTCATTATTTTTCCTGCTATAAATTTCCTGAGAATTTGAGCTGTGTTTTATCTAACCTAGTGTCTAGCTCAGTAGTTGACATGCAATAAATAAAGTTTGTGAAATCCAGGTCTCTTTTGCTCCAAATTTCAGGTACTTTCCACAACAGTAGATTTTCTCCCAATACCAAAAGAGAAGGTAGAGAGATAGACCCACCAAATATACTTGACTCACTCCTGCTGACTTAGCTTACCAAATCAAGGGGCCTAAATACAAACAAACGGCTCTCCCTCCTAGGCTCTCCTTTAACATTTGAGGCCTCAGGCAATAATAGAAATGGCTCTCCCTCCTAGGCTCTCCTTTAACATTTGAGGCCTCAGGCAATAATAGAAATGGAGAGTAATGTGCGTTCCACAAGTCTAAATATTCAGACACTATCAAGCTAACCGATCATCAGCTAAAAGATGTCCTATCCCTCTACCCTGTCTCATTTATCTTCATAACAACCTACAAGTCCTGGTTCAAACTCAGAATTCTCAGTCTACTGTGGATTCAGAACTTTGGAACTTTGGAAACATGCAGATAGCCCACCCCTGGCCCACAACCCCCTCTCTTCCCCCCCTTTCCTCTGTATTCAGCCTGGAAGTTTGGTCTCCATATGCACTCCTATAAAGAGTCATGCCTTGGCTACCCTTCAGGCTTAAGATGTACACACAACCTACTCTCCAGAAAGCACAAATAGGAAGAAACTCAAAAATATCCTTATTGCAGGCAAAAGCCATTTGGGAAGGAATTCTGGGGTCACAAGTACCCCAAGTGTGATCTATATAGGGTAGCATGAGTTGCAGGTAGGCAGCCAGAGAAGAGAACTCTTAAACAATATCCTTTTGCATATACTAGGCTGATCCTGACTTTCTCTTCTTTTGAATGTGAATATCTCCCAATACCTCCCACCCGCAAAAAAAGAAGAAAGAAGAAAAAATTATTTTTACTTGGAAACGACTGACTGACAGAGTATGGCTCAAATTCTTGCTCCATTTCTGATAGAGCTAAATTCCTGAAAATGCTCAGTTCCTGTCCCCACAGAGGAGGGAGAGCCCAGCCTACTTGTCCCAGGGGTTAATTGAAGTGAAAGCTGGTTAGATTTATGTTATCTAAACTGCTCTTGTTACTGAGATAATAGGTCTGAAGAGGGAGGGAATTTCAAGAGCCAACAGCCTGGGCATGCAATCTGTTTTTCCAGTGTTTTTCCTGATTTAAAAAAAGAGGTGGAAAAAACTTATGTTTATATCCTTGCCAGTGAGTTTCCATTTGATTTGGGGGGTAAAAGGCAAAGAAAATTCTATGAATTCAGTCATCAAAGTGGTAAAAACCAGCTATTTGATGTTCTGGAAGCCCTTTAGAACTGCTTCCACAGAAAGAAAGAAAAGAAAAGAAGAGAAGAAAGAAAGAAACAGAGAGAGAGAGAGAGAGAGAGGAAGGAAGGAAGGAAGGAAGGGAGGAAAGAAGGAAGGAAGGAAGGAAGGAAGGAAGGAAGGAAGGAAGGAAGGAAGGAAGGAAGGAAAAGAAAAGGGAGAGAAAAGAAAAGTTACCCCTTCCTGACAAATTGCATAAAGAAAAGAGAGCTTTTTTTGATAAAGGGCTTAAAACAAGTCCTTATAGAAACTAAAATCCCAGAGAAAACAATTTAGGCAAATAAATATTGAGCTGAAAATGAGCTGCCCATTCTGCTACAAGGTCATCTTGCACAGTCTCCTATTCACAGTCCACAGGAATAAACAGGGTAAATAAGCCCAGGGTTGGGAGGAGATATGGGTGTGGCATCAGTAGACCAGGACTCCTTCAGAAATTGAGCTGGAGTTTCTGCTATACTCTGTGGGTCCCCCCAAAAATTTGTCTCCTGAACATTCTCAATAAATCCCAGAAGACTCAACAGCTTCCTCTCCAATTTCAGTTGCCCTATTGGCAATGGATTTTTTTTAGGATATTTTGAAAAATTCATCAGCCGAGGTTCCAAGGCCCTGCCAGGCCATAAGTCCCTTCTGATTCAATGATCATTATTCACAGCTTAGAGATCATTCCCACTGTAGAGTAACTGAAAGAAGATTTATGGAGTTTTGCTAGTGGCATGGTAGTTTTACATTATCTACAGAAATCAGAACACTTTAAATTGATTCACACCTGTCAGATGAGAAAATTGGCAAGATCAACAATTTGACAAAATGATTGCCTTGGTTTTGTTTTGTTTTGTTTTGTTTATGTTTTCAGTCTTCTAGTTTTGTGTCATGCTGGTACAAAGAAAGTGAATTTTCCTTTGTCCACACCTTCTTGAAACAGATAAACGGCATGAGCCCCAGAATTATCTTAACACTTTATCTTCCTCATGTCCTTTTTTAATCTATGTGTCTGTACAGCATCTGTACCCTTGATCTGTGTGTATTGATGAGTTTGTTGAGCGGGGCCAGTGTTTTACAAAACATAGAATTCTGCTTTTCCTTCTGACTTTGAGTTGACTTCCAAGAAAAGCTAACAGCAGAGGGGGCTTTCTGTTCCTGTAGAAGCTTTTGTTCTCTGACCCTAGTAAGAAGGGAAGTGAAAAGAGATGGTACTAAGAAGACCCAATCTGATGCGCAGGTAGGGAAGTTATTAAAGGTCCCAGGCCAGTTTGGGGGGTCAGTGGAATATTTTTGAGAGACATTAGCTTTCAAGACTATTTATAAGACTGATTTCATTCACTCTTAAAATATATATCATCTGTCTATGTTAGATTAGAGATATACCAAAGAAAGGAAGGCTTAATAGAGAAGCTGAGTTTTGTGCCATGACTGGAAGAATGAGTCAGATTTCTCGAGCTGGAGAAGAGAATTACTGCCAGAAGAAATAGCTGGCCCAGAGGCACAGAGTCACCAACATCCTTGGCACTTAAAGGGATGTTGAACAGTATTAAGTGGGATAATAACTGGGTATTTATGAAAAACAAAGGCTTCTACCTTTGGCCAAAGTATAGCCCATAAGAGAAAATAGTTGTATGGATGATATTTTTACTCACTATAAGTCCCTCCCGCCTCAGACAAATAATCTGAAAGTCTTTTTTATTCTTCCAACCCTTGTTGTTCTCACACACACATACTGCCCTGTATTATTTACCTGTCATATACATAAAGCTCTATCACAGTATTTAAAAAGAGATCAGTTTCTTGAAGACAGAGGTCAGCAAGCATCTCTTATCCAACTGTAAACTCCACAATGTCAAGCAGTTTTAAGCACAAGCATATATTTAATAAATATTTGGTGAGTTGAAGTGAATGAGATCAGCTGGCAGGATGAGACATTGTATATGCAAAGCTTTCCTTTGGGCTTCCTAGATTTGTATTTGTGACTTTGTTCTCAAATATACAGAAGACTGGTGGGAAGACAGTGTCATCCTTTGTCATAGTTCAAAAGCCAAAGGAGGAAAATAACAAATATTGAATGTCTAGTAAATTCTTTATTTGTACTCATCTAATTTTATTTACCTAAAAATTCTCCATATTATAATTGAGAAAATGGAGACTCAGAAAGGCAAGGCAACTCCAAGAGCACAGCTGGCCTCCAGCAGAAAAAGGACTGACATTCACATCTGCATAATTCCAAGGGCCCCTTGTTGCCTCAAGCTCTATGTCTTCCTCCAGTGCTTCCTGGGAATCTGAGCATCTTCATTTTACTAAAATGAAATTCCTAAAGTTCTCCTTTAAAATGAAAGGTTTTATCTCCATTCACAAAATGAAAAAAAAAAGAAAAGAAAGAAAACTTCCTCTGACCAATGGAAAAAATAATCCATTGCTTTGCTGGCTGGCAAAGGGCCCAATCGTGTGGGCCAGGCTGTGAAAGAGAGGGAGAAAGATTCTCATGGAAAGTAACCACTCCACCCACTCATATTTGTGTTTTTCTGAGGTTAACCCAGGGTCCCACCACCGCCCAGCACATCACTTTGGTGACTGTTCCCACCATCAGCATCCAGATATCACAGAGGGCTGGGGCATTAGAATCTTATCATCCCTATTAAAAGATAAAACCTAAAATCCAACCCTTATCAATATAAGCTTCATGCACTCCATTCAGCGCTTACAAGAAAAGCAGACAAAATGTTTCTGATTGCAGCTCAAGTTAGACCCAGGCAGCGTTTGCCTTGCCTGTGCAGCCTTGGAAAAGGTAATTAAAAACAGAGCAGTCTGCTTTGTTTTGATATTGGCCAGACCTTCTCTTTAGGAAATATATGGTAATAAAATGGATGAAATGGGGAGTAAAAAGAATGAAATCAACATCCTTTCTCAAAGTCAACCAAATGTTTTGTGAAAATCCATGTTTCCTCCGTATGGACTGTTCACAGTTAATTTGTGATCAGGCCCATATCACTCATCTGCCCATTCACTCAATGAATTTTTTCAGACTCCCTCCATAAATTTGTATTGTACTAGTCACTGAAATATAAACCTAAATAAAACAAGATCTCCTTTTTCAAGGAGAAGAGAGGATTAAATCATAAAAAAATAATCATTTTAGAATGGATCTCAGTCTACTACCTCTATAGCTTTAATTCACACCACAGGGATCTCTACGTCTCACGCCATGCTTTCACACTATGTTCTGCGACTACCTGGATGACTCGTGGCCCCGCAAATGCACCATCCTTTCTCTTGCCTTCAGAATGTGCTTGGTTTCTCCTTTTGTCATTCACCTGCTATCCTGCCTTCTCTTCCCATTCCCCAAGGCTCAGGTCAGTTGTCAATTTATGATAATGACATCTTCTCCCCATAGATTATTTGTCCCTAACTTATGCTCGCAAAGTATCCCTCAAATTTTTCTGGGAAAAAAAAAATCTACATAATTCACATTGTAATTATCTGTATATTTTTCTTTCTCGTCTATTATATCAAGAAAGCTAAGAAGAAAATGAGCCGTGTTACTATTGTTTTGGAGCCTAGCACAATCTACAGTATACAGGTGCTCAATAAAATGTAAAAAGAAGAAATTAATTATTTTTATACAATGGAGGGAGAGATCAACTTTGAAGTAGCAGAAAAGATGGGATCAAACAGGGTTTCACAGAGAAGGTTATTGAACTGAATCTTGAAGAATTAACACTAATTCACCAAATGGACAAGTTTCAGGAAGAACTTTCTAGACAAAGCAAAGAGCACATACAAAGCCATAAAGAAAAATAAAATAAAGAGTCAAAGAAATTTAAATATCTTAACATGTCTGGGGTATAGATTGTGATCATTAATTTTATGTGCTAATTTGACTAGTGGGTGGGTATCATCCAATCCATAGAAGATCCTAATAGAATAAAAAGGTAGAGAAAGAGTGAATTCTCTCTCTCTTGGAGCTAGGACATCAAACTTCTCCTACCCCTGGTTAGCAGAGCTTCAGGTTCTCACACCTTTGGACTCCAGGACTCACTCAACATCAGCATTCCCCTACCCATGCTCCTACCCTAGGTCCACCCTCCCATCTTCCCTCAACTCCCTGGGTCTTAGGCCTTGAGACTGAGACTGAATTAAAGCACCGTCTTTCCTCATTCTCCAGTCAATAGATGGTGTATCGTGGGACTTCTTAGCCTCCATAATCACATGAGAAAATTGCCCCAACAAATCAAATGTTAGAAATTTGCATTTGACCCTATAAGCATGCAGTACAGAATATATTCCTTACTGTTTCTCGCTGTCAGCATATGCACATAAGATCATTCTAATAGTGTACTAACATCCACAACACAACGTGAAAAACAAATCTAGTGCAGGAAAAATAATCTATATTTTACTCTGAAACCAAATAGTTGCAACTTGAGATTATTCACTGGTATTGATTATCCATATGCCTATCCAATTCCAGCAACAATGATAACGATGAAATTTGTTTGGGGAAGGAATAAACAGTTGTTTAAGCTCTACCCTGAATTAGATCATCAGACCCTGAGGTTCAAGCATGCATGTTTGTTTTTTTTTTTTGAGTTGGAGTCTCTGTCGCCCAGACTGGAGTGCAATGGCCGCTCCCGACCACTGCAGCCTCAACCTGTTGGGCTCCGGCGATCCTTCCGCCTCAACCTTCCAAGGAACTGGAACTACAGGCACATGCTACCACGCCCAGCTGATTTTTTGATTAATTGTAGAGATGAGGTCTCGCCAAGTTGCCCAGGCGGGTCTCGAACCCACGGGCTCAGGCAATCCACTCACCTCAGCCTCCCAAGCGCAGGATTACAGGCTGAGCCACCGAGCCCGGCTAAGCATGCATGTTTCAAACAAAACTCTTCACAGGTAATTCCAGTGTGCATAAAAATTGAGAACTACTTAAGGAAACTGGGCCCAAGAGAATACATGCTCTCTGAACCCACTGTCCTGTCATTTGTCTTCACTGATGTGTTAGTTACCTTAAAATGATGGGGTTTGAGTCTTGCAAAATGACACATTTTTCTCTTGCTTCCTCTTTGTTCTTTAAGTAGGCTTTAACACAATCCATTTGCTAGTCAGAAGCCATATAAGACAGACTGTCAAGGACAGAGCAAGCAAATGTAAATCTCAAGCACTGAAAGATAGATACATGTTCAAGGCAGATGTGACTCTCCTGCTCTTGTTGGTAAAGAGCCACTAGACAAACAAACTGTTGGGGCAAGTGCAGAGGTGTTGGACCAGGCACAAACTGCTAGTGTGATGATCACTAATGGACATCAGCCAGCTGGCAGGCAGAGGCTCCAGTCTGGAGGGAATGCTTGACTCTCAGCTCTTCCTCAACGGGGCCTGCCAGCCTGTCATATAGTCAGGGATTCAGCGAATCAAGTTTTCATCCACAGGTTAAAGCTACACTTGAGACATATCTTTCATTGTCAATTGTTCACCCAGTCCCAGGTTTAGAAATGTCCAATATATTTGCAATATATTGCAATTCTGAACCCAAATCAAGGTGAATAATTGTATGGCTATCAGGAAAATGTAAACCAAAATCATAATGAGATACTACTTAACACCCACTAGGATGACTTGAATCACAAATACAAATGATAACAAGTATTGATGAGGATGTGAAGAAAATTGAAACCCTTATACATACTGGTGTGAATGGAAAGTGGGACAGCTGCTTTGAAAAAGTCTGGCAGTTCCTCGGAAATTTAAACATAATTACCAAATGACCCAGCAATTCCAGTCCTAGGTAGATATTTAACAGAAATGAAAATATATATCCACGCCAGTCTCAGGGGCTCACGCCTGTAGTCCCAGCACTCTGGGAGGGTGAGGCAGGGGGATTGCTTGAGCCCAGGAGTTTGAGATCAGCCTAGGCAACACAGCAAGAACTCATCTTACACAAAATTAACAAATAAAAATTAGCTAAGTGTGATGGTGCACAACCAGTCTAACAGGTACTCAGAGGCTGAAAAAGGAGGAAGACCTGAGCCCAGGAGGTTGAAGTGGCAGTGAGCTATGATCATTCCACTGCACGACAGCCTAGGCAGTGGGAGATAGGTGATAGAGTAAGACTCCAACTAAAAAAAAGAAGGAAGGAAGGAAGGAAGGAAGGAAGGAAGGAAGGAAGGAAGGAAGGAAGGAAGGAAGGAAGGAAGGGAGGAGAGAAAATACACGTCCACATAAAAACTTGTGCAAAAATGTTTATAGCAGCACTATTTTTAATAACCAAAAAGTAGAAACAAACCAAATTTCCATCAGCTGATGAATGAATACATATAATATGGTATATGAATTTATATATACATATATGTGTATATGTATATAGCCATGTGCCGTAGAAGGATGTTTCAGTCAATGACTGGCCACATATATTATATATAATCTTAATGGTTCTGTTTCTCTGGAGAGCACTGACTAATAGTTATCAATTGGTAAAGTAGCAAAATATATATATATATATTTTTTTTTTAATGAGAAAATGTCTCTCTGTCGCCCAGGATGGAGTGCAATGGCGCAATCATGGTTCACTGAAGCCTTGAACTCCTAGACTCAAATGATCCACCTGCCTCAGCCTCCAAAGTAGCTAGGACTACAGGCATGCACCTCCATGCCCATCTAACATTTTCTTTTATATTTTATAGAAATGGAGTCTCACTGTATTGCTCAGGCTAGTCTCAAACTCCTGGCCTCAAGCAATCCTCCTGCCTAAGCCTCCTAAAGTGCTGGGATTACAGGTGTGAGCCACCACACCTGGTCTATAAGATTATATACAATTAGAATATCATAAGATTATAATACTGCATTTTTCCTTTACCTTTTCTATGTTTATTTACCATTAGACACACAAATACTTGCCATTGTGTTACAGTTGCCTACAGAACTCAGTACAGTAACATGCTGTACAAGTTTGTTGCCTAGAAGCAATAGATTATACCACATAGCCTAGGTATGTAGGCTATACCATCTGGGTCTGTGTACATACACTCTATGATGTTCACATAGGATGATATCACCAAGGTACACATTTCTCAGAATATATCTCTGTCATTAAGCATTGCATGACTACTTTATATATAAGGGTAGAGGAAGACAGAGAAAGAGTGACAGAGACAGAGAGAGAGAAAGAGAGGGAGAGAAAGAAATACTGAGACTGCTGGGTGCGGTGGCTCACACCTTTAATCCCAGCACTTTGGGAGGCCAAGGAAAGAGGATTGCCCAAGCCCCCGGGTTCGAGACCAGTCTTGGCAACTTGGTGAGACCTTAGCTCTACAGTAAACCAAAAAGTTAGCCAGGTGTGGTGGTTCGTGCCCTATAGTTCCAGTTACTTGGAAGGCTGAGGTGGAAGGGTCACCTGGGCCCAGTAGGTTGAGGCTGCAGTGGCCGTGAGCATGCCACCACACTCCAGACTAGGCAACACCGCACTCCAACTCAAAAAAAAAAAAAAAGAAAAGGAAAAAGAAATATTTAGATCTAGAAAGCTTGAATAATTCACTTCAAGTCAAGAACAACTTAATGTCAATCTTGGGCCAAAACACAAAACAGTATTCTTTCTAGTCCTGTATTGTTTCCACGATATGTTAAGCAGTTCTCTTTGAATCATACACAAAGGAGTTAAATTTATTGAAGTATTATAAAACCACCAAATGAACTTTCACAGAAGATCTAAAAGAGAAAATTAAAGATACAAATAGTTTAAGAAAAACTGTATTTGACTCAGAAGCTTAAAATAAGTTTTTTCAAAAACTGTGTTAGTAAAAGAAACAGGAATTTTTGCCCAAAGAAAGAAATACCATGTTTTAGATATTTGCTAAATATTTTGTATGATACTCTATGCTACTTTCAAGAAACATTAGCTCCAGTTATGTAGACCAAGGTGACAAGAACCATTTATGTAATCAACTATAATTACATGAAATTCTTTCTTCAGGATATGGTACCCACTAAATGTGGCACAAAACAGAATATGATCATCTGATTCGGAATGATGTCATTTCTATGATTCTAAACCAAGAATCTCCAAGAAAGCTTGAGATGCCAGTTTCAGTATCAAGTTGAAGACTGCTTGTAGAAAGTTGGCTCCTTGATGTACCAAGAACCCCAGACAGCTCACCCACGTAGTTCACTTCAGCTATGGTAACCATAAGTCTTGGATTTTCCATGACAGTCATGTTTATACATATTGTTCCAGAATAGTTATTATAGTGTCCTCTTTTATAATCAGAAGTGTTCTGATTTAAATGGTGAATTATAAAATTGTAACCCCAGCCATATTGAGTGTGCTTTCTCATTTAACATTCAGCATTCAGTGAGCCACTTTCACACATGGTCCTGTGTTCAGGGCTTAATAGAGGTTATGGAGCAGACACAGTCTCATCCTATCAAAGTTATTTTATTTTAAAATAACTCAAAACCTTTCTGAATCCCAGACTGACTCCATAACAGATATTGGGTAGCTTTAGGAAATTGCTTAGCTTCTCTATTTCCGTTCACTATGAAATGGGAATAATTGGGCTGGGTTCAGTGGTTCAGTCTGCAATCCCAGCACTTTGGGAGGCCGAGGCAAGTGGATTGCCTGAGCCCGTGGGTTTGAGACCAGCCTGGGCAACTTGGTGAGACCTCATCTCTACAATAGATTTAAAAAAATTAGCCAGGCACGGTAGTGCACGCCTGTAGTTCTGGTTACTTGGAAAGCTGATGCAGAGGATCATCAGAGTCAGCAGGTCAACGCTGGGGTGAGTATGTCATGATACTCCAGCTTAGATGACAGAGTGAGACTTCATTAAAAAAAAATGAAATGAGAATAATTGTATCAGTCTTAGGTCTAGGAAGTAATTAGGCTTAGGTATTAGATAGAAATTAAGTAAGATGCTGAAGTACTAATTAGGAATATCACCTAGCAGATTGTAGTTGATGAATGTCCACATGAATATGACTGTGGCTGATGAATATCCAAATGAATGTCCATATTCATTTCATTCACTTCATGAATATTTTCAATTTCTACTTTGTTGCTCTTCTTGTTTTAATTGTATATATCTTTTAAATGTCTTCTCTTTAGAAAGTATCAATTCTGAATCAGCTGGGTTTGATACTGTATTTTTTCTATGCTTTGCTGGCTATCTGCTGACTCTAACAACAAAGAAATGTTGGAATGGCCAAAAATAAAATGATGTTATATCATTGTAAAGATTATTCTGTCACTGTAAAATGTCATAACAGAAAAACCTCTATATTTCAATATCAAATAAACATGAGTGTATATGTGTATATATGTGTGTATGTGTGTGTGTGTGTATATATATATATATGATTTCAGTGGAAAATGGCTGTTTTATTCTTGGGTAGAGCAAAGATCCATGCTTTTGAGCTATTTCACAACTACAAATATATCTAGAATCAATTAACCTTTGTCAAGGGCCTGCTATATTTCAGAGTCTGGACTGAAAGGATGATTATGTCATTGAATCTTCATTAAAATCCTGTGTCATGAATATTCTGATTCTCATTTTGCAGGTGAGTTAACTAAAATTTGGAAAGAAGAAAGTAATGTATCCAAGGCGACAGAAATAATAAAGGAATTAATATTTAAACTCAGACCTTCTAACTTCAAGACTAGTTCTCTGTGCTCTGCGATATATGCCAACAACACATTTGTTGAGAAGGCAACTGAAGTGAAGTGGTAGCACCAAATGGCCCATGCATATTTTTTACATTAAAATAGTTAAATGTCTTGCTAAAAGAATGACCTATAAATAACAAGAGACTTTTTCTCCACATACTACTCTATTGCAGATCCTTAGAAGTCTTGATTCTATTTTTAATTCTTTATGTTTTTCTGGTTACTGAATTCCTGTATAATTAAAATAAGAAAAGCAAGGAAAAAAGGAAACTATTCCTTGGAATTTCTTTTATGCTCTGTTCCCAGCCTGTGTGTGTGTGTATTTTTCAGCGTGTTTTTAAAAAGTTGCATTGACTCAGCAACAGGATAGCCAGCTACGTGACAGTTCATCTCTGGTTTCCATTATCCGTGATTAATGCCAGGGACCATGTTTATATTCTGAGTCTACACACCAGTTAGGGGCTCAGGGAATTTGGTTCCAGCTTTTGATTAAAAAAAAAAAGTGTGGGGGTGGGATGTGTGGACAGGAGGGGGCCTAGAAGCTAAGCAGAGAACTGTAGGCATTTCATAACCTATGGGGGTATGAGGTGATGGGCCCATGAAGGAGAGACTCACAGTCCTGGATTCTGACTGAAAAGTGCATCCTTCCCTGTTCTTGATGACTGCCAGACTCCATTTGGGACACTCTTAGGAGAAGATGATGGAAGTCAGAGCTGAAAGCTATGTCTTTGTCAGATCAGAGGGAAGTCACAACAATCATTCGATTAATGAATGAACCCCTCAGCTAGCCATGAGTTCATTATAACCAAAACTTGGAGTGGGGGCATGGCGTGTTAGGGGATAAATGAATTGTTGATCAACTTCTTTGGAAGTTTCATGTTTGTTCCCTGGTCCTTGCTGGGATTTATAGAACAATTCTATTTCAAGGTTGGTATAGACCTTGAAGTTCACTTCATGTCTGAATGTCTTCTGTCACATTTCACCAAAGATCATACCTGGGTAACTCCAGGAATAAAGAACTCATTACTTCCTAAGGCATTGCAGTTTATTTTTGAGGTAGATTTAACTGTTTGAAAAACCATTTTTCATTCATTCAATGACTGTTTATTAAGTATTAATTATGTACCCAAGCCCTGTTTTAGATACTAGAGAAAAAGCGGTAAACAAACTAACAAGCAAATCCCTATACTCTCAGGAAGTTTACTTTTCTTATATTACACCAAAACCAAAAGTTGGCCTTACCTCAACTTTTCCCCATTGGACTACTTACAACCCTCTAGGTCCTACTATTAGAGGTGGGAAAAGTGCTTAGTTATCCTCTCATGCAAACATTTGAATACAATGATAGTGCACTATTTGGTCTTGTCTTTTCAGTTCTTCCAGTTATCCTCAGTTACATGTTTTTAACACTCTTCACTACACTAGTTCCAAATTTCTATATTTGCTCTGGTTTGTTGATATTCCTTTTAAAATGTGATGCTCAAAAATTAATAAGATACTCCAGATAAGTTCTGACCAGCACAGAATACAACAGGGGCATCATTACAGTGTTCTAGTTCTCAAATACCCATTAATACAATCTGAGTTTACACTGTCCTTTTTATATCACAAGTCACTGCTGACTCATGAAGTTCTCAGCTAATTTTTTTAACCCTGTTATTATGTTAATATATTTATCTGAATTGGAAATAGGTCCACACTTAGCAGAAACAACGAAACCATCAATGAAATACTTTTGTAAAACAAATTTGGGGTCCCTCGAAGAGGACTATGCTAAATTTTTAGCCAGTCTAAAGACCACAAGTATGCCTGGTGCCAGCCAGAATTCTCTTCCATCAAGTGAAGAGTTGCAGATTCTAGCTATTATAAATGTCAAGTCTAAACCTCAGCTACAGTATCTGGAAACAATGAAGCAAAATCAGCTCTAACTTGGTGTGGCATCTACAATAATGAAAGTTAATACATTCTCAGCACTGTATACATTAGTTAATCTTCACAACAAACCTTTAAGGTAGGTACTAACTTTACCAGTACCTTGATTTTTGTATGAGAAAACCAAAATCTATTGAGATTAGTAACTTGTCCAAGCTCAGGCAGATTTTTAAGGGCAAGTAGGACCCAAATATAGGCTACTGGACTCTAAAGTCCATACACCTAACCACTAAGATCGCTTGACTTCTCATCTCCATTGCTAGCTGTCAAACAATGTGCCTTGAGAGGACACATCTCCCCTAACAATTATTCTTCCTAAATTTTAAGAGAAGTTAATCAATAATCAAGCTTAAAAATGGAGGGGAGCCGGGCTCGGTGGCTCAGCCTGTAATCCCGCGCCTTTGGGAGGCTGAGGTGAGTGGATTGCCCGAGCCCGCAGGTTCGAGACCCACCTAGGCAGCGAGAACTCATCTCTACAATAAATAAAAAAAATCAGCTGGGTGTGGTAGCACATTCCTGTAATTCCGGCTACTCAGAAGGCTGAGGCTGAAGGATCGCCGGAGCCCAGCAGGTCGAGGCTGCGGTGGCCGGGAGCGGCCACTGCACTCCAGTCTGGGAGAGTGAGACTCCAACTCAAAAAATAAAAATAAAAATGGAGGGGGACAAAAAGTGGCTCAACAGATATATTAGCTTGAGAGGGACTGAGCTGGTTTCTCCCACAGATTCTGAGAAGCAGGCATGGTCACTGGGACCCTTTCACAAAAGCCCTCCGAATTCTGACCTGGCAAACTATGACAATGTTCACCTCACAAGTCAAAGGCAGAATTTAAGCTGACAAGAAATAGTACTTTCCTTACTTCTACCCCTTCCCCATAGCTTACAACAGGAGTTTACTACATTTTATTTAATGACCTGATTCCATAGAGTAGTCTCTAGGTTGCACACAACTCTAGCATCAGCTAATGAAAATGTCTGGAGACAACTTATCCAACTCACTGTAGAGTCAGGGCTGCCCCACTTCATCTAAAACACTCAGGAGCCCTGAGACCTCAGTCTGTTCAGTACACAGTCAATCTAATTGTACCCTCCCCAGGTAATAGCAAAGTTCTAAACTCTAGCCTTTGACTTCAGGTAACTAACTCATGCTTCAGGGAGAATCCTTTCAAGGACTAGTCATGGTACTCAACTAATAAGTGATTAAGAAAAGGAAAATTTGAGATTCTTACACAGTGAACATATACTTAAATCAGGTACAGCACCCCTCTGATTTTCTCCTCTGCTTATGAAGAATTTATTGTATTTTTTTTCTACCTATTAATATACATGATCATTCATTTTTCCTTCTTATTTTTTCTGTGTTGCTTCTATTACACTGTCTTTTTCTGTACTTACTATGTATCTCCAACAGAAACAACCAGACTTTGTAAAAGTAAAATTGGAAATATTAGGTTGCTGGAACTTTTCTATTTGATTTGCCCTGATACCTCTCCTGCAGCCAAAATAATTGGGTAACAATCTGTGTCATAGCAAAAGTAGACAAACAACAGTATGCTTCTTAAACACTTATATAGAGAGTTCAGATATAATTTTTGCATTCCTTTCTCCCTTTCATACAATATAAAGTTGAATTCAAAGACCTTTCTTATGAAGGGACCTCAGAGAGCGTGTCTGCTAAACTTACTGAAGTCACAAAGCTGGGTTACAGAGGAGAGTATGGCTCTGATTTGAACTTAGACCCAAAAGTCTAAGTTATACCACATATACTGACTCATCCATTCAACGGTTCTCTTTTCCTTTTACAAAACACTGGATAAGGAGTTCCAATCTTATAGACTCAATCTGTCATTGTCAAAATCATCTACAAAAATAATAAAATGGGTTAAATACAACCCCTACAAAAGTCTGTAATCAATGACCCCCAAATTCACTCAGAGAAACAATATATCTTTTCATAGGAAAATTTCTTCACTTTAGGTGATAAAACTTTTCTGGATATCAAGAACAGCATATCTTTAAGTCACCTTTCAGAGTACCAATCCCAGAGTAATATTTCCCTGTAAAAGAAGAGCACCCACAGGGGATGAGAAATGCACAGGGAATTCACTGCAGACTCCAAAATTTGCTAGTTCCTGGAAAGACTTGCAGATGACCTAAGAGCATCTCCTCTTTAAGAGAGCCAAGTGGGTGGTCTTGACAGCTTCAACAGAGCCAAGATGGTTCACAGAAGTGTGGTCAATGGCGACAGCAGTGAAGAGTGGTAAAATTGAAGGATCCACATGTGGTTTTTCAGTCTGAATCTGTGTGATATTTGACCCGTGATTCACGGGATGCAACTTTGTAGCAGGATGAGGATGGAAAGATACTGTGGATATAAAAGGCCATGTAATGAGGGTCACAAGAAAGGGACAAAGAGCATACTGAAGGGCTTTCAAAGACACTTCTGGGTGAAGGTGACCTGGAAGAAGTAGCACTAGAAATGAGTCTTGAAGGATAGGTTGGATTTCAGCATAAGCTATGGGAGAGGAAGTTATTCCATACAGAAAGTGACAAAAGCCGGGGAATGCAAGAACATTCAGGAACCTACAATTGCCCAAACAGTTGAAAAACATGTCAAGAATTAGATGACGTAAGATAACAGGACCAAGTAAATAATTACTTTATGTCATGTCAATTGTTTAATATTTTATTTAATAACTAAGCATGATTTTGGAAGGTCTTTTTGTAGAGAGGAATATAAGGGCCAGACACATATATTTTATACCTCCTCTTAGGCTGTAAGCTGCTGGTATAAGGAGGAATGTGTTTTATATCTCCTTATGCATCCAGAACCAAGTTTCAGTAAAATTCAGTAAAAAGGTCAGTAAAATTCATCCAGTAGAGGTGTCAACAATATGAAGATGATTAAGACATGGTTCCAGTCTTCACAGCTAGTAGAAGAGGCAGAGTTAGAAACAGATGAGTCCAATGGCATTTATAAAGATAGAGTTATTCACAGGATGCTTGGATGCACAGAGGGGCACTAAATATTTATGCTCAATAAATAGTTGTGGCCTAACTGCGTGGGAGTGTTTGGAGAGCTAAAGGTGGCACGAGACATACAAATGCAGAGTGTGATTTTTAAAGAGACCACCTAGAATCACTTCATTTATGAGTAGCCCTGACCCTGCCACCAGTTAGCTACATGAACTTGAGCAAGAAATCCTTCTCAGAATCTGGTTGTTCTTGTTGTTGTTGTTGTTGCTGCTGCTGCTGTTGTTGTTGTTGACAAAGTTAGGAATTGAAGTACAATAATTTCTAAGTCTGAATTTTTAAAAGTCCTAATTTTAAGCCAGGTGATTTCTATTTATTTTCTGGTTCCAGACCCCTGCTCCCATTGCCCATCCTGCCATAAGTCTTAGAGCTACATTGTGTGGACCCCTATAATTCTTTCCAGCAGGCAGGGCAGGATGTAAAAACCTCAAGACCCTCTTTCAGGAGGCAGAGGGGTGGGGGAGGGTCAGGGTAGAACCTTGTTTCTGTGCCTGCATTTGTTGGCTCTTGGGCTAGTCTGAGGCAGCAGAACATCTACACTCTTCATGTGCAGAGATATTGCCATTCCTCTGAGACCCAGGGTCTTTTTCAGCCCCCACAGACAGCTGAGCCACTTCTATTACTCCCACTGGCTTATAGGAGAAAGAGACTTCTGTGCTATGTCTAATGTTATCTGGTCCATTTTGATAATCAGACTAGAATAGCCACAACTCTTCTCTCCGAGGAAAACCCCTCATGGTGCTGTTTTAATTGCATGATGAATTAAGCCCTGCTGAACTGCTTCATAAATCAACTGGATAATGCTTAGAACTCCAGAAAGGAATATGGAGTCAGAGGTGAGGGCTCTAAAAATCACATAATAGAGACAGAAAAAGGTAGAGAAGGACCAGAATGAAGCTTCAAAAAAGTTAGACTGGAGCTGGCAAGAAAAATTAGGGAACCTAGACTTCTTCTCAGAGCCTAGTTATTGTTGGCATGCTCCAGAGGATTTGCTGCAAGGACCTCCCATGATGTCCACCAGAAAAAAAATTCAAGGGAATGAGAGCACACGGGTGTTTTCATTTTAATTAGGGTTATTTATAGGACAGAGATTGTTGTGTTTACATGTGTACATTTTCCTTCTCAGTGTCATCGTCAGCTTTTTTGGTCTTCTCATTACAGACACAGAGGAGCAACCTACCACTTCTGGTTAGCACCCATCTGAGATTCCAGAAACCTCTGCTGAGTCAGGTAAGGATTGAGCTGAGTCTTAAGAAGCAAGAGTTCTGAGATTCTGCCACTTCTGCCCCCAGAGAAGATGCAAACTGCTGACCTGCTCTAGATGCCTGTCCCTGGGAAGGAAGTCTCTGGTATTACCCTGGACTGTGAGCCAGGCCTCTCAGAGGTGAGAAGAAATTGCAAGTAGTCTCCCAGTGTGGAAGATGATGAGTCAGATTTTGAAAAAATTGGAAGTAAAGCCCCCCTATCTATTCCCTCAGCTTCTCCAGGGTTCAGAGAAAGGAAAGAAGGGCCCCTGGGTATTATGCTGTCGACTACGGAGAGTACTAGACAAAGGAGCAGGAGCTCTAAGCACCAGCCACAACTCTACCATTAATAGGGGTCCTGGGCAAGTTATATCACTTCTCCAGACCTCAGTTTCCCTTTCTATGAAATAAAGAGTTTTGGATTCTACAGCCTCTATGGGTCTTGTCCAGTCTTACATTTTACAAATTGGGGAGTTCTGGGAGAAGGGCTAAGAGCTCAGCCTCACTCACGATTTCTTCAAGGCATCCTTAGCCAAGGTATTGGATTTCCCAGCAGGCTTTTGCCCAGCAGCCTGTAGGTTAGTACTTACTTTTGAGGAAAGGGGAAAGAAAAACAATGATAGCTGTGCAAGTCTGCCCAGCTCCAAGAGACAATGTATAAAATATATTAATATGGGAAAATAGTGCAGTAGCCCTGGGAATGCCTTAACCTGCTAATTGACATAAATAATTATGTCTTTCTCTGCAGAGAGAAGTTCATGTGTCTTGAAGAGTAAGACAGGTTAAAAGCAAACAAATATTTACCCAGTAAGTAATCACTTAAATTGAAGGGCATAATAGGTAAGGTTTGGTGCAGAGGGGCAAAAAAACAAAAGGAATGAGCAGTTGGGGTCCTCCACCCCCCCCCACAAAACCCCTGGCTTGTCCCCATTTCATCACCAAGTTCCTTTTCCTCCTCATAACCCAGCCCAATCTGGTTCATTAAACAGCCTCTAAATACTCCTTGCCTTTGCCTTGTGCAATGGTGAAAAAAAGAAAAGGAAAAGTGAAGGATCAGGGGAATAGATCTTGAGAAATTTATAACTACCTACAGAAGTAAGAGAGGAAAAAAGAAAGAGAGAAACCGAGGGAGGGAGAGAGAAAAGAAGGAAAAGAGAGAAAGAAAGAAAAAAAGTGATAAAAATTCCCACAGGAAGAATTCCCCCACCCATTTCCCCAGGACAGGAAAGGTAATCTCATGCCTTACAGAAAACCTTAAAGCAGACTGAGCTCCACCCATAACTCTTGCCCCTACCCCCCACCATGTCTTACTGCCCCATGCTTTCTTCTCCCATAACCCCTCACCCACATCTTTCCATTCTGTTTCTGAGCAACCATTTGAGTCAGTGAATAGTGTCCTCCCCATATACTTAGACAAATGTAAACAGTTTGTACTGTCATGCTAACTGCAGACAGACTTCATTCTCTCTGCCTCCTTCAATCTCTCTGGAAGGAAAAGACAAAAAGAATAGGGACAAACTATTTTTCCAGGAACCCAGTAACCAAAGATAGAATCTTCATATTTGGAACAAGGCTGAGAAGACGTGCAAGAAAGATTAGCAATGCTGTAATTAGCTTGTCCGTGTTGTGGTATACACCCTTGCTTGTAGTCAGGGGAGCCCCCAGCGATTTACTGTGTTATTACTAGGAATTTGGCTCATGCCAGCCGTTTTGCTTCAAGACCTTCTCCACTCTTTTGTGGTTCCCATATGCTGAGAAAGCCATTCTTTAGGAGGGGAGCTGTTATCCATTCTTCAAGTTGTGCAATCATCAGTTTGCAAAACCAAATCCCATTACTGTCCTGCCAGATTTCATCTGACCCCAAACAATTAAGGGATCAGTGCTGGTCATTTGCATGGCATTTTGGAACCCAAAAAGAGATACGAGAAAAAAAAAAATCATTCATCCTTGAGAGACTGGCTGAAACAATCTTGTAGCAATTTTTCAACTCAGCCCACAGAATGCTTACAAATCTCTTCTGACACGAGACACAGGCCAGTAATGATATATCTGATAGAAACTGCCCAAAGGAGTTCAGTACTACATCTGTGGAATTGAACGCAAATTTTAAAACACCACAGCCTGATTTCCGTTCAAGTCAACCTAATGTTTTCCTAGCTCTTCTTCCGGGCAACTTTGAAACAGTCAGCCTGATACTAGAATAATTCCTTTATTTAATTCACAAGTTAGAGGAGGGATAGTCTTACCTCAAGAAGCAAAGAGACTCATATACATATTTAGACACTCCTATCCCCAAACCAAGGACTTTCTGCTACAACACTATATCTGTCCATCTAGGCTTTCCCTGTTAGAAATATTCTAAACCGGAGACCCTAGCAGACATAAGCCCAAGGATTTTCTTTACCTTTTTGTCTGTGTGCATCAGTATTAGGACAGCTCTCATTCCTGTCTCTAAGACTTCTACTTGTATTTTCTATACTTCTGATTCTCAGGAAACTAGGGGCCCCATTTACCATCTTTCTATTCCTAAGATGGACTTCTGTCTATGAATATACATTCTTCCTCTTTTTTTCTTAGTCCAAGACTTTCTACATTTCTGAATCAGCAGCTGTACACATCTGGCATAAACAAGGCTATTTTTTAATTTGTCACTTCCTAGTTTTCTGAGAGATGACAGATTCTGTCAATTTCAGCAACCCCCTAATTTTTTCTGCCATTGCTCCAGAAAGGAAAAGCTTAAGAAAATATTGTCAAATCACTTTTGTTAACCCTTCTTTAGCAAAAGGACCCACTCCATGATTAAATATTCTTCCAGCCTGTCTCTAACACTTCTTTCTGATTCTCCCATTTCTCTTAGACAGGAGGCTTTGATTTCATCTCAGTTTTGTTCGGATACAGATATATTTCAGCCATTAGCTACTTTTACCAAAATGTTGGTAGCACAAGTTCTTAATTTGTCCCCTTAGGTCCATAGTAGCTTTTGCTCTCTTAATAATCTGAAAAGTGGTAAAATGAAGGTGGTAGCAATTGTAAAAGAGCTCTCCAGCTGATGTTTCTATTACCTTTCTGTTCTTTAAGATGTTTTCTGTCTTCAAGATATCTTGATCCCTGGGAAGAATACAGCCAAATATTCAAACTATGATTCAGCCCTCACACCTCATGTTTTATGAAATTATGGCTATGCTGAGATTCTGCACACTCATTCTTCTTTCCCTAACATTAATACTGAACTATTGCTTAGAACTGGGACTAGTTCCAACCACTGAGAGATAAAGAAGTTACTTGAAGGATATGTGAGTATAAGTCAAACTAGAATGATAACATTGTTTATCCATATGTAATTTATATCCCATTCCCACTAACTACCCTTATATCAAGCATGTCTCGCCAGCAAGATGATTTCTGATGTTCAGCTAAGGGACCCCTTATTTCAAGAAATTCTAGATAAATCTATATTCACTGTCACATTAAATAATGGAGAGATCCTTGAGATTGTAATGGAATGTTGTTTGGGGAATAATAAGAGGGGACTCAAAAAATGGAATTTATATATAAAAATTTTATATTTATTCTTACATGTTTAAACTTCAAGGTAATCTCCGTTTGATGCAATAACTATATCAAAACACTTTTTTCACTGCTCAAAAGGTTTTTGAACTCAATTCTGATGCTTTTTGCTTGTTTCTGAAGTTTTTTGTTTCACCTCCTCCACATCAGCAAAACGTTTCCTTTTAATGATTCTTTCATATGGGGAAACCAAAAAAAGGTAGCTTGGGATGAGATCAGGTAAATAGGGAGGGTGGGGCATAGAGGTTATGCTGTTTGGGTCAAAAACTGCTACACACTCAGCATGGTGTGGGCAGGTACACTTGTAAATCACCCATCATGAGATAGCAAATGTGTTGAAAAATCTCCAAAAAATAATTCACTGAAGTTGAACACAGCCATTCACGGCAATGCTAGCTAGTACACTGATGCAGATGGGTTCCTAGAACATTTACCTAGTGAGGGAAGCCTCTACTACAAGGGGCTGGCCCTCCAAAAGATAATTCCAGGGGTTTTTGTCTCCCCTCATATAGTCACCCAAACGAATTTCCTCAATTTTTTAAATTTCACTTAATCCCTTCTCTACCATCCCTTGATCCTTATGACTAAACTAAAATGAAAAAGATAAAGGTTCTACTGTGACCTACAAACCCAGTATAATCTGATACCTGTCTATATCTCCAGCTTCCTCTGTAGCCCTCTCCTCTTGATCAGTTTTTTGTGTTGGCAGCCTGAAACATAAAATGTTCTTCTCTACTATAGTCCCTGGCAATCTTTACATGTTCTGTTTCCTCATCCTGATGCTCTTCACCTTCTCTAAAATTTAAGTAACTCCTACACATCCTTCAGCTTATAGAGACACCATATCTTCCACAGAGTAACTTCTCTGTCATCTCCAGATTAATTCGTGGTAAGCATCTGTGGCTTGTGCTCCCTTGAAAACATTCAACCTTCTATTAATAAGTTTATTTCATCCTTTCTGGGGGACATATTCCCCTTCTTCTTGGACCACATGTCTCATTCTGGCAGGGCTTCATGTGGCACAGGCTTATGCCAAACAATGATTGACATGGGGGTGGGTTTGCTATTCAATCATACTCTTTCTGAGAATACTGAAGTAAAGATCACACTTCTTCCCACTGGTTTAACACTGAGAGCTAAGCTCCTGTGCTATTGTATCTACAAGAGCCCTGTGAAAATGGCCTCTGCACAGTAGATACAGAACTGCAATGGAGAAAGTGAAACCAGACTCAGATGGCTTCAGCAACTCCTGTTGCTAGTTGTGCCTGAAGACTTTAACTTTTATTATTTTTTTAATTGTTGTTGGCTTAAATCAGTTTTGGATTTTCTTTCATGTTCAAGAGAAAAATTCCCTGTTTTACATTCTGAGAGCGACAAGTCTTCTTGCATTTTGACAGTCACAATGAACATAAGCATTTGTTCAATTTTTGTCTTTCACACTAGATTGGAAATTCATGGAAGTTGGAACCCAAGTCTTATTTATTGTTGTTTCTCCAGGTTCTAGAGTAACATATCAATAAATATTTCTGAATGAAAAAAATGATAAGTGAATGGAAGATACAGAGATCCTAACTCTTGTCAGGCTTTTTGTTTCAAGATCCTTTCTAAAAATGACTCTAGTTCCCAGAGTCTAACATTGGACTTCACGTTCTGTTATGGAAAGGCATTTCCACCTTCTTTTCATTGCCTTATTCCCCTGGAAGAGTCCACTTATTTTTGTATCACTTATCTTTGAAGACTCTTCACTCACACTATCTCTACCACCACAAAATTCCTGTAAAGTCTATACTTGATTGGGGTGGTGGAGAGAGAAAGTATTCATTCAGGCCAGGCACGGTGGCTCAAGTCTGTAATCCCAGTACTTTCGGAGGCTGAAGTGAGGAGAATGCCTGAGCCCATGGGTTTGAGAACAGCCCGGGTAACTTGGTGAAACCTCATTTCTACAATAAATCAAAAAATTAGCTGGGCTTGGTAGCCCGCATGTCTGTAGTTCCAGCTACTTGGGAGGCTGAGGTGGAAGGACTGCCTGAGCCCAGCAGGTCGACACTGGGATGGCTGTGAGTTTGTCACTTGCACTCCAGCCTGGGTGACAGAGTGAGACTCCAAGTGAAGAAAGAAAGAGAGAGAGAGAGAGAGAGAGAGAAGTGGGGGAGGGAAGGAGGAAGGAAGGAAGGGATGAAGAGGGAAGGAAGGAGGGAAGAAAAAGAGAGAGAAAGAAAGAAGAGAGAGAGGGAGGGAGGAAGGAAGGAAGGGAGGAAGGGGAAAGGAAGGAGGGAAGAAAGAGAGAAAGAAAGAAAGAGAGGGAGGGAGGGAGGAAGGAAGGAAGGAAGAAAAGAGAGAGAGAGAGAAAGAAAGAAGGGGGAGGGAGGAAGGAAGGAAGGGATGAAGGGGGAAGGAAGGAGGGAAGAAAGAGAGAGAGGGAGGGAGGAAGGAAGGGAGGAAGGGGGAAGGAAGGAGAGAAGAAAGAAAAAGAGAGAAAGAAAGAAAAAGAAAGAACGAAAGAAAGAAGGAAAGAAAGAAAGAGAAAGAAAGAAAGAATGAAAGGAGGGAGGGAGGAAGAGTTTGTTCAATGCAGAGAATCTCTTGAACTTCGGATCCTCCCACCTCAGCCACCTGCTGGAATGACAGATGTAGGCAACCAAGCCAGACTGAGAATCTCTCAAAAGCCCATATGACCTGTACACCTAAGCCATATTCTCCAACAGCTTTACTGATAATAAAGGCAATGGTTTAATCTTCAACCTATGGAGTCTACTGGCTATCTCTCTTTTTTCCTAAGACAGGAAAAAAGTGGGATGCTATTTATTTTTCCTGTGAAGTCCAACATACAGTTGGAAGTCTTTAGAAATAGAAAAGGACTGGAATTCAGAAAACTAAATAGTACGTGTAGATTAAAGTTCCTAGTAGGACCTTGATTGAAGTTGTTAGGCTATAGATTTTAGTAACTATAGATACTGTGGAGTTTTGACCTTACCCCATGGAGCTGGTTCTTTTTCTTTTTTTTTTTTTTTTTTTTTTGAGTTGGAGTCTCACTCTGTCACCCAGACTGGAGTGCAGTGGCCGCTCCCGGCCACCGCAGCCTCAACCTGCTGGGCTCCGGCGATCCTTCCTTCTCAACATTCCAAGTAGCTGGAACTACAGGTGCGCGCTACCACGCCCGGCTCATTTTTATTTATTGTAGAGATGAGGTCTCGCCAAGTTGCCTAGGCGGGTCTCGAACCTGCGGGCTCAGGCAATCCACTCACCTCAGCCTCCCAAAGGCGCGGGATTACAGGCTGAGCCACCGAGCCCGGCTGGGCTGGTTCTTTTTAATTGCATGGTTGGCTCTTAACTAGAGCAGCTTGTGAAGGCAGATCTAGGCCTTAGGCTTTAGAAGTAAACCATATGGAATTTTGACCTTTGTAAGTCACTGTAGTTTGTCACAGCTTTGTTTGCAGGTGAATAACTGCTTTTTGTAACACCCAGAGACCTTAGTAAAATGCTAACCAAACTGGGGCAAATTGCACATGTTTACTAGAGCAAGTAAACATGTGCAAGCAGTGTTAATTCTGGCAAGGGTCTAATGAAAGAAAAAAGATTCTTTCTAATACACACCATTAGGCACTACAGCAGTATAGGGAGAAGCTGGGGCAATGTTGAGGAAGGGATGCTGCAGAACAGTTGTTTGCTAGTTCAACTGTATTTTTCAGTCGAGAAAGTAGGTCTTGACTTTAAACTTCAAAGGTAGCTAGCCACTTTGCATTTGTTCTACAGAGCACTACTTACGTGAGATACTTGCTTTGAACTTTTAAATCAGAAATAGTTAGTCCTAGATCAGGTACCCATAATTTTGTTCATTGTTTATATTATTTTGTACCTCTTTTAGAGCCAAGAGAGAAACGGGGAAGAAATAACTTTGAATTCATGTGGGTTATCCACAGGTGCAAGAGTCACCCAAGTGGATTGAATAAAAGAAAAATGTGGTACATATGTACAATGGAGTATTACGCAGACATAAAGCACAAAATTAACGACTTTGCAGCAACTGGGATGGATTTAGAGTCTATCATACTCAGTGATCTATCAAAGAAACAAAGAACTGAATACCACATGTGCTCACTCATAAGTGGGTCCTGAATATTTATCATAATACTACAAGAGAGGTATTAGCAGTAGTAGAGCACTGCCAAGGAAGAAGGGGAGCACATAACATCACTAAGGGTAACTGATCCTAAACCAGGGGAAGTGAGGACCAGTGGGAGGCCCAAACTTCACTTGCACGTAGACTACTTATGCACCTAATCCTGACTTGTAACCTACATCTTTAAAATAAAGAAAAAAAAGTCATCCCAAAGTAAATTCCTTAAATCATTAATTAAATAAGTTTAGAAAAGGGCTTTAGAATTTGGAGCCTCAAGCAACAATTTTCTCCCACAGAAGAGTAGAAGATTGTTTTAGTAAACAAAGAAAAAGGAATGAGAGTCCTTATTTTTAAAACACCACTATCTTGGAATGCTATAAAGAAAAAAAAGTGAAATTGTTGTTAACATAACGGCTAGAAAAGTAAAAACCTATGTCTAAAATACTTGTTCTCTAGGAATCAAGCATTCTCAGAAAATCCAAGAAGAACTAGA
Source organism: Cephalopachus bancanus (assembly GCA_027257055.1). Classification (NCBI taxonomy): domain Eukaryota; kingdom Metazoa; phylum Chordata; class Mammalia; order Primates; family Tarsiidae; genus Cephalopachus; species Cephalopachus bancanus. The sequence goes on from JAPVLO010000326.1 coordinate 2,237,885, forward strand.
GTAGTTTGGGAAGAAAGAAACATGTTTGAGTAAAACAAACAGAATAAGGGCAATTAAATATTAAGAAAAAAATCTAGAAAATAAAAACAAAAATCAAAGGAATATGGGTGGCATTTCCTTTCAATATCATACCAGAGCATTATTTAATAGGCCCACCCAAGGATTCCTTAGCTTTCTTGGTGAATTTGTTTATATTTAACTTTACTTTTACAATTTTACTAGAGCCCAGACATTGTAAAGTTTCAGGTTAGCTTGCATATTTTGGTCTAGCAAAGATAATCCCAAAGGTTATATTTTATTGCCCTGTAGGATGTTAACCAATTTGGCATCTATGTTAGCTATTTTTTGAATTCCTATAAAATACCCAGATCCTCAAAACTTTGAGTCAGTTTTTACCATCTTACTGATTCCCTCAATAATGAGTTAATATATATTTAAGTGGTCTTCTATATTGAATGAAGGTTCTGTTTGTAACTTTTTGCAAATTATTCTTCAACGGTTTTGGAGGTCCCACTGAGATACCCACATAGGCTCATCTTTCAGAGCCAATTAACCTGCACTGTCTAAAAATATGTCTCATGGACTTTCAAGTTCAGGTTCTGAGTTCCAAGATTGATTCTTAAGTGACACTTACAGCTTAACTTGTCCTGCCTTTTTTGTGGTCTTCCAAAATCAGGAGGATTTTGTGTTTTTGCTTTTGTTTCTTTACTTGGCCAGGTTTGACTCTAGGTATAATTTGTATGTGGCTGATGGGTTATACTCATAGATGTCACCAATGTTTGGGAATCTAGTTTTAGCATCTGACCATTTAATGATCTCTTGGATAATGGAAGCCATTCTCACTAAGGTGAGAAACAGCAGAGAATATTGTTTATTCATTTTTGTTTGTCTTTTTGTCCACATAAGAACTCAAATAAACATCGTATGCCTTTTGAAAAGAAGAGCTAATCTTTGAGATCTAATCTGGTATTTGTGCTTTTGTATTTACTGTGACCCATGTCTAAAACTGTAGAATTAATATCATGGACTCTTTGTGTACCTATAAGTGAGGAAAGACTTTATTTCTCAGTATGTGAATGTGAAATATTTTTGTATCTGTGGAGTGTACTAATAAGTTACGTCATAAATTATTTTAAATTATGTTTTAGTTTGTTTAAAGAAAATAAGTGCTTATATAAATCTAATATTTCCCAGAATTCAGAATATTTTCCTAGAAAATAAAGTAACATTTTAATACTTTAAATTTATATATATATATATATATACACATATATACACACACACACACACTTTTTTTTTTTTTTTTTTTTTTATTGGAGTCTCACTCCGTCGCCCAGACTGTAGTGCAGTGTCACGCTCCTGGCCACCACAGCCTCGATCCGCTGGGCTCCGGCGATCCTTCCGCCTCAGCCTTCCAAGTAGCTGGAACTACAGGCGCACGCTACCACGCCCAGCTAATTTTTTTATTTATTGTAGAGATGAGGTCTCGCCAAGTTCCCCAGGCGGATCACGAACTCGCGGGCTCAGGCAATCCACTCACCTCGGCCTCCCATAAATATATTTTCAAGGAATAAAAAAGTTCTTTTTGTAGAAATGGCTAGCCTAGAATCATCTTTATGTAAAAATTCAAGTTTCCTTGAGAATCCTTGGATAAATTAAACTGGTTTGTTAGGTCACTTTATTTTATAATAGTTATATTTAGATTCCCTGGATAGTATTGGCGGCAAGTATAGTTCAAGTATATATTCCATTTTTATAAGATTTGAGTTGTTTCCCTATAAAGAGATTAGTTATTCTGAAATTCCTAAATTTCTTGTGCTGACTTACTGATCATATAGCTAATATTATTCCCACATAATCATGAATGTGAAAATTGTAAAATTATATGTTCAACCAAACTGAAGTATAACTTTAACAAAGTTTCAACGTGTTCTATAATGTTTCAGTCTAAAAAATTTCCCAAAATCCTGAGTTAATTTTACCTTGGATTGACATTAAATCTAATTAATTAATGGTTAATCTTTGGATGCCTGGATAATTTGTAAGTTAGGTAGAATACTGAAACACAGATCATAATATGTATCAATAATATCATACTTTTGTTTGTTATTTTTATATGTTATAGAGTGACTATACCTTAGGGTTGTATTAATGAATATGCTTTTCTTTGTCACTTTAGAAGGGTTGTATGCAATAGGAGTTTGTATTATGTTTGTCATATCCTTGCAAGTCTGCTAAAGTGCTCGTGTATGAACAATTATTAATTATCTCCATCCAAGTTTTTTCCTATGAAAGTAGAAGTTGGTTAATTTAGTTACAAGCTATAGTTAGCATGGGTAATTAATGCTACATTAGCAGAGATAGTGGCAGGAAAATATAAATATTTTGGCAAAGTACTTTTGTTTATCAAGAAAAACAAGAGTATGGCATTATTCTAAACTAAAGTATCTGACTTTTCCAGAATATGGCATAGGATAATGAAAGTATATATAAAGTTGAAAAAGTTTCCAGTAAAATTTTGAGTATTGTTTAAAATAATTGAAAAATTATGGAGAAATGAGATTTTTGAAAAAATAAAGTATTTCACAAGAAAAAAATATTAAAAATTTTCAAAATTCAATCTGACAAAAGCAATAAAATATGTTAAAATTTTAACAAAATTTGATGTTTGAGTGAAGATTATAAGAATTTGTAAAAGGAACTTATAAATCTTTATTACCAAATATTGTGTTAACAAAACTAGAATTTTGTTTTCACTGTATTCTTAACTACCTAAGTAATTCACCCAGATGACAAAATCTGCTTATTTTTTCCTCATTTTCATGAATCATTATTTTTTAAAGTGCAAAAAAACCCTCGTTTCTAAAAAATAATAATAATAAGATTTCTTACAATTATCTGCCTTCTATGCCTTTTTAAATATTTTTACCATCATCTTTAATAATAGGCAGCTAAGCTATTTGTATTAGTTTGGGTTCTCCAGAGAAACACTCAGTAAGGTGTATATAGAGAGAGAAATTTATTTCAAGAACGGGTTCACATTATTATGAAGGTTGGTAAGTCCAGAATCTGCAAGATGAGGCAGCATGCTAGAGACACAAAAAAGAGCTGGTGTTATAGTTCAAGTCCAAAAGCTGTCTGCTGGCAGAATTCCCTCCTGCTCAGGGGAGGTCAGTCTTTTGCCCTGTTTAGACCTTCAACTGATTGGATGAGGCCCATCCACAATGTGGAGGGCAGTCTGCATTACGCAGAGTCTACTTATTTAAATGTTAATCTCATTGAAAAACACCCTCACAGATACATCCAGAATAAAACTTGATACACAAACTAAAGTACCATGCTATTGTTTTTCACACACTCAAGACCCTATCTTAATCAAGCTAATAAATCTAGTTTGAAAACTCTCTTGGATTAGTTTTCATAAGATCATATCCCCAATTTGAAAAGAAAGATAATTTCTTTCACATCCAAAACTATGTTAGTGATCTTTGGGATTGCCCTAGGCAATCCCAAAGATTAGTTCTTTCATTTTATAAAAAGACAAGTACTAGAAATGAATAGGTATATTTATAATGTGCTGTACTTCTTAATTAGCTCAGCGATATTTCCAGAGCTGCATGGGAAGAGTTGTTAGCTCAAAGGATAATTTTATGTAGGTATAGTGTCATTAATAGAAACGTTCAAAGATTGTACACTTTATAAATTGGAAATACCTGGAGATTTATTGTCTTCCCTCTCCATGATATGTTCTTATCCTCAGGAGAAACATTGATCAAATCTTGTGAAATAGTTATGTAGTGTGCCCCGATAGAGAATTTTACATTCCTTTATTGGAATATTATTGATGATTGTAATAAATTAACTATGCAGCCTATGGTTAATTTAAGCTCATCTGCAGATAGTTTTCTATGCTTTCCTCTATGTTAATCTGAAGGCTGGCTATGTTTCTTGTCTTCAACAAAGGACAATCTCCAAGTCTCATGCAAGGACTGTACCAAGTACTTTTAATTATTGATATTTCAGGGAGTAGAAACTCACAAGTGTGGGCTCCAGAACTTAAAGCTTACAATGCTTAAATAACTGTCAGACTGTACCATTGGACTTCATGGAGATCGCCAGGAATCTTTTAGTTCAAAAGCAGATGATTTCACACAGTTTGCTATTCAGTATCCAGAAAAACAATAATTATTTGCACGGACAGAATGAACTGATAAAGGAGATTTGGTTATGAGTATTTATTTGGCATATTATTTATTTTTTAACATTTAATATTCTGATGGAAATATGAGAAAGACCTTTCCTTTCCCCTCAAAATCTATCTCAAATTTTCAATTTAGCCAACTATGCTTTTGCAAACTAAAATTAAACATTTGTGAATGGTAGCTGATTCTCCATGACCATTCAGAATTTATAAATAATTCTGAGGCCATGTGGTCTCTGCTACAACCAGTCAACTCTCATAAATGTATCTAAATTTTAAAAATACTGATGAGTATACCTAAATACTTAAGCAGTCATAGATGACAAACAAATGAATGAGCGTGGTTGTGTGCCAATAAAAGTTTATTTACAAAAATAGACAATAGACCTGATTTGACTCCATGGGCCACTATTTGTCAATACCTGATCTAAAGCATCCTGAAATTTTGAAATTTCTCTACTGCTGTCTGGGGATCTTGACTGTTCCAGTGCCAACCAAATTTCCAAGTTCAAAGTATATGAGGCATAAGCTTGCTTTGGTGGATTTTTTTTTTTTAAACTTGAGGGTTGGTGAGGCTTTGGGTCTTGGTGAGGCTTTTCTTCTACCTCTGATTGGATATTTTATCTCCACTGAAATCTATTTTGGAGACTACAGTGGGAATGCAAGGACCTTATTGTGAATTAAGCAGGCCTACTCACCCACTCATGAGCACATCTAGACCCAGGCCTCTTCATGTAAACCTGGGTCTGTAAAAGCTAGCGTATAAAGTCACAAGGCTGTGTGTGTTCTGCAGCAACATCTCAGGAGAGGAGGGAGAAGGGAACTGAATCATACATGCCTAGGTTTACCTCCGAAATTCTCTATCAGAAAAGGTCATCCTCCTTCCCTTGGAAGACTTGAATTGGCAGACTGAGAGCCCAAGAGAGTATCCAAGCTAGAGGTTTATTTTTAACAAAAGATAAACCAGAGAAAAGAAGAAAGGTTTCCCCCCAACACCTAAATAACCTTTCTTTTTACTCTCCTGACCAAAATGTTCAATGACCCTTCTTTCCTTAAATAACCAATTCTGACATCCTAGCCTAGTATTAAAGATGCTTCATTCTCTAACTCTAATGACCAGATGAGTCTATTCACAGTCTCTGTGAGATGCCACTCATATTCCTACCTCCTTGTCTTTACCCAGGTATTGTCCACCTGGAGTGTCCTCTTTAATTTTCTTATTTGATTTATATTTATCCTTTAGGGCTCAGTTCAAGCCTCTATGAAAATTTCCTGGATAATTCTGGCTCTTAAAGATCTCTTGGCTCTTGAACTCCTAAAGCCCTTAGTGTCTGTGCCACCCATTAGGTGTTTGCAGTTTGAACTGTCAGTTAATTTGCTCAATTACATCCTGTCTTTAAATTTCGGTGTCCAGTTCCTTGAGGGTCAGTAACATTCGTGAGGATTCTTTGTACTCTCAAAGCAACTGGCAAGGCAATTTCACATAATATGGGTGCCGAAGGTTTGTGCGTTGATTTGTTAAATGATTTCAAATATATAACAGCTAGGGTTTCTCCCCACTTCCAACTACTTCCATCAGTAAAAATTAATGAGGACTTGCTCTATTCAGAATAGTTCATGTGTTTTTATGGCTGCTATTGACCCAGAACCATGAACGGGTGTGGCTTGGTTGTTCCCAATACTGTGGAAATGCAGGCATGCTGGGCTTCCTGACTGCATCCTTCTTGTGAGCCTCTTAGATTTTTAACTATTGAAATGGTTTTCACCATAAATATCTGGAGGTATATTTGAAAACCAAGTGGAGTGTGGGGCAATTTTTCATTGCACTGGAGTGTCCTACACCTTGCAGGATATCTAGCATCCCTAGCCATTGCACAATAAATGACAGTGGCTGCCCCTCTCAATATTGTGACAACTCATTGCTGAGCTTTATACTTAATTTCACTTACATATAAACACCTAGGGCCTAATTTATATACAATTTAAGTACATGATTTTGTACAGTTTGGGTTTTCCAAAAATGCAACTGCTATGCAAATCAAGGGAAGAGTCATTTTTGTCTTGAATCTTGCACAGTACCCAATAGATAGCAGACACTATAAATGTTTACTGAATCTATTCATTCAGGCTTGTGCTTATAACAAATACTTATTTAGCACTTACTATGTGCAATACTGCAGAAATGCAGGCTTGCTGGGCCTCTTGGCTGTATCCTTTTTGTGAGCAGCATAGATTCTGAGGTTACTTACTTCCAGAAATAGAAAGGGAGTATTTAGATGCTTTCCTTCTCCCTCAAGAAAGACAGTTGAATCATCTTTTGGCAATAATGACACAGTGCTATATTATAGAAATATTGCAGCAAGCAAATCAGATATGACCATTGATCTCATGGAGCTTAAACTTTCATCAGGGAATGAAAACATCAATTACACAATTTTTCACTTTGATAGGCTTGTCCTAAATGCCACAATTTACAAGTACAGGGTATTAAGACAGGCTATAAATGGGGGAAACCAGGTCTAGGCTGGAAGATTTTTAAAAGGTGATATCCATATGTATCAGCTATCTATTGCTGCATAATAAATCGACCCAAAACTTAGTAGCTTAAAAGAACAACCATTTACTAATGTTCATAAATCTGTAGATCAGTTGAGAGGTTCTGTTGATTTGCCCCTGGCTCTGATCTCAGGCTTTGTCATGAGTTTGTGGTCAGCTCACAGGTCAGCTGGGAGTTGACTGATCTGGGATGATCTCAACTAGGATCCTCCAGCAGGCTAGACCAAGAGCATGCACATGGTAATGGCAGGGCTCCAAGAGAGTGAGCAGAAGCCTGCAAGGCCTCCTGAGGATCAGGCTTAGAATTGGCACCAAAACCCGTCTACAGCATTCTGTTGGCCAAGGCAAGTCACAAGGCCAGCCCAGATTCATGGAGCAGGAAAAGAGACTCCACCCCTCATCCCTCCATAAGAAGCACTGCAAAGTCACATTGCCAAAAGGTTAGATACAAGGAGAGGTGTCCATTTTTGTAATTAGTAGTACCAAGTTAAGACCAAAGAATGAAAAGGCATCAATCAGACAAACGGGGAAAGAATTGTGGTCAGCACTAAAGGCAAAAAGAAGCATGCAGTTCCAGAAAAAACAAGAATGCCAGAATACCAGCATGCTGACAGTGAGGTTGAGAGTTGCACAAAATGAGGTTGGTATAGAGGAAGGGGCATGCTGTTGCAGAGTCACATAGTGTAGGTCTTGGTAAGAATTTGAGCCCTGGCCAGGCTCGATGGCTCAGCCTGTAATCCCAGCACTTTGGGAGGCCAAGACAAGTGGATTGCCTGAGCCCGCTGGTTCGAGACCAGCTTGGGCAACTTGGCAAGACCTCATCTCTACAATAAATAATTAGCCAGGTTTGGTAGCACGCATCTGTAGTTCTGGCTACTTGGAAGGCTGAGGTGGAAGGATCACCAGATCTCAGTAGGTTGATGCTGGGGTGGCCATGAGCATGCCACTGCACTCCAGCCTGGGCAACAGAATGAGATTCCAACTAAAAAAAAAAAAAAAAAAAGAATTTGAGTCTTTATCTGAAAAAAATATTTTAAGTGGACCTGGACATGGTAAAATACACCTTTAATCCAAGCACATTGGGAGGCAGAGGAGAGAGGATTGCCTGAGCCCAGGGATTCGAGAACAACCTGGGAAACTTGGTGAGACCTTGTCTCTACAGTAAATCAAAAAAATTAGCCAGGCATGGTGGCACGTACCTGTAGTTCCAGCTACTTGGAAGACTGAGGCAGAAGAATCACCTAAGCCCAGCAGGTAGAGGTTGCAGTAGCCGTGAATGTGCCACTGCACTCCAGCCTGGGTAACAGAGTAAGACTCCAACTCAAAAATAAAAATAAATAAAAATAAAATTTCCACTGGTGATACCAGTATGCAACCAGAACTGAAAGTCTCTTAGGAAGTTGTTAGCACCCATTATCCAGGTGAGCAAGGACAGTAGCTTGAGCAAGTATATTTAGCAAATGAATGATTGAATGAAGGAGTGAATAAAATTAAATCTCAAAGTGAGAGGCTTAGGATCTACAGTGAGACTGCCTTGTTTCCACTCACAGCTCCAGCACTTACCAGCTGGGTGACCTTGAGTACATAATCTCTGTGCCTCAGTGTCTTTGTTTCCAGAATGGAAATAAACCATAATACCTACCTTAATAGTGTGTTATAAGAACAGATGAGGTAATCGTCACAGAGCATTTAACATCATGCCAGACAAATGATAGGCACTCAATAAATGTTAACTACTGTTATTATTATTGTTAAAAAGACGATGTCTGGAACAGTATAATATCTCATGCAGTAAGAGCTCTTATCCCCATTAGTCTCCCAAAAGAAAACTCCATTCTAATCCCAACTATGCTCTGTTGCTCTGACTGTGCTCATGTGGTTGCGATTAAGTCAAAGCCCAAGCTGGGACCAGATATTGTCCATTTCTTCTTGGCCTGCCATCGATCCTCCTAACGCTCTGTCATCTGGCTTCAGCTCATCTGGGGGAGGACAGGGAGAAGCCAGACAGCCGTGAATCTTCCTGTCTTCTAGCAAATGTTTGCAGTCTAGGCAGGCCTGGGAGGAGCTGCTGTCAGGGGATATGTATAGCTCAGTAGCAGAGGCTGATGCCCTTGGGCTGTGCCAGGGTCCAGGGTCAACCGAAATCCTTCCGGAGACAGCAGAACCCAGTCATGGCCTGGCTTTCCCCAAAAACCTCACGTGCAATTAAAGGTAAAATACACAGGAAAAAGGAGGGTTGTTGGAGCCTGAAATGGGACTGTTTCTGTGCGTGTATATATCTGCGTGGGAACAGAGGGAGTACGGCATTCTCAAGAAAGAGGTGATCATGCTTTGTGACGTGTTAAGAACTGTTTTGACTAAATTATATGTTTTAAGAAGGCTTAGGGAGAAGCAGAGCACCAATGTATCAGAGTAGTGATAGTGATTGTCTTTGAGTGGTAGGATTAGAAATGTTTTTATTTTCTACATGTTCTCATTTTTGCCAATAAGCATATAATACTGTAATAATCAGAAAAAAGAGGAAATTTAAAAATCAAACATTAAATATGTCAGGAGGTTCCCCAACATTCTTAGTCAATCAGTGAATTGCTTTTTTTAATCCTGTAGTTCTGGAGAAAAAAAAAAGTGTATCCAATTTACTTCATTTGGGTATATTAAATACATATGTGACCCCAACAAAGCCAACACAAAAACTCTCCTGGTTTTGCCCTATGCCTTCTCTACATCTGCACTTGCCACTTAAAATTCCCTTTACTTATTCCTTGGGACAACTTGTCAAGATCTCAGTTTATGGTATAAGAGGTGACTTGAATCTTAGATGAGACATTTATTTGTTGTGTAAACTTGACTAGGTCACTTAAGCTCATCATCTATAAAATGAAGATGAATGTAGTATCTATATCATACAATTTTGCGAAAATTGAGATACTACATATAAAGTACTTAGCATAGTTTCTGGCATAAGGGAGATTTGAAAAAATGCCTATTATCAGCCGGGCTCGGTGGCTCAGCCTGTAATCCTGCACCTTTGGGAGGCTGAGGTGAATGGATTGCCTCAGCCCGTGGGTTCGAGACCTGCCTGGGCAGGCGAGACCTCATCTCTACAATAAATCAAAAAATTAGTCGGGTGTGGTAGCACGCGCCTGTAGTTCCAGCTACTTGGAAGGCTGAGGCGGAAGGATCACAGGAGCCCAGCAGATCGAGGCTGCGGTGGCCAGGAGTGGCCACTGCACTCCAGTCTGGGCAACAGAGTGAGACTCCAACTCAAAAAAAAAAAAAATGCCTATTATCATGATTCAAATCTCTCTTTCCACAACACACTTGAGGTAGACTAAGGATCCCTGGGCTCTGGTCCTTTGCCTAATATGAAATATAAACAGAAAATAAAAAGGAAGTCAAATAATAAAAACAGGCCACTGCTAGGATGTACCTTGTTGAAACCACCTAGGTGGGATTGGCAGACACAGAGTGTTTTTGGAAGGATGCTGTTAAGGATAACTCTTTTGCAAATTAACTCCCCACCTGATTAGGTGCCTTGCTTGAAATTGGTGATGGTTATGAGCAGAGCTTTGAAGACACACCTTGGCCTATACCCTCTCTCCCCGCTCACAGCTGTGGGGCCCCAGGAAGGCTCCTCTCTCAGGGTTCTCATTTGTCAGCTGGGGTAATGACACTGGCCTTGTGGAGCCGTTGTGTGAATACTAATCCATGATGTCACACAGTACTTGCCCAAGAGCAGCAATGAGGCCCCTCCCTTACTTCTTTCAGCTTCTGATCAAATGCCAACTTACTAAAAGGCTCGCTCTAATCTTCTATATATAACAGAGGCTCACCTCCAGTCCAACACGTACACATAATGGCCTTCTCAAGCCTCCAACTTGGCTTCACTTCTCCCCAATGTCCTTACCTCTGCCTGAAATTTCACATGGTCTTATTTGTCTGTCTCCTCAGAATTGAAGTGCCATAAGGGCAGGGTGGTTGCATGTTTTATTCACTGCTTTGCTAGTGCCTGGCATGCAGTAGGCACTCCGTAGGTGTTTGAAATTTAACAAATAAGTAAATGCCTGGGTTAATTAACTAGTATTTCAAGGGAGAGCAACTCACTAGGAAAGAAAGATAAAGTAACACCAGAATTTGACATAGGAGGAAGATCTAAGATGGATCTCCACCAAGTAATTACTCATGGATATAGCACTGGCTAGCCAATTACCCTCTGAGCTTTAATTTCCCCATCTCTAAAATAGAGAGGATACCACTTACCATACTTACCTCAAACAACTAATTGGAGGATAAATTTCAAACATGTGAATAAATCTGCTTGGAATACTGTAGCTCACCATATACAAATTAGAAGTTGGATTTTTTGTTTGTTTGTTTTTTGAGTTGGAGTCTCACTCTGTTGCCCAGGCCGGAGTGCCATGGCACACAATTCCAGCAACGAGCTGCTGGGCTCAAGTGACGCTTCCGCCTCAGCCTTCCAAGTAGCCGGAACTACAGGCGAGTGCTACCACACCTGGCTATTTTTTTTTTAATTTATTCATCATAGAGACGAGGTCTTGTCAAGTTGTCCGGGCTGGTCTCGAACCTGCAGGCTCAGGCAATCCACTCACCTCGGCCTCCCAAAGTGCTGGGATTACAAGTTGAGGCACCAAGCCCAGCCAGTTGGTATTTTTAAAAATAATTCAGCAGTGTATTTCCAGGGTGACATCCTAATGGGAAAATTTTGCAGCTGGTATAGGGCAAAGAAGAATGCTTCACTTGGGGTCAATGTCCAGTTTTAAACCTTGCTTCCTCACCTTACCCACCCAGCATGACCCCATTATCCTGGCCCCAGACTTGCAACCACACAAACTCTGCAGAGAGGATGGCTACCAGTCCCCAGTCTGTCCTGTAAAGTAAGACGCCCTTGGCACAACCAACCCTGGAAGCAGCCTAGGCTTAGTAATGGGATACAGTGCTTGTCACTGGGTAAAGTAATTTGCGTCAGGAGTTGTCGCTTTCTGGTGGTTGCCTGGTAACCTTAATGGAAAATGAGCTGAGGCTGCCCCTACCACAGAAACCACTCCCTCAGCTGGCAGGCTCATTGGAAAGCCCAAGTGTCACAGGAAGGGAAGGGGATTGCCACAGAGGAGCTGTCCCTGAGGCAGGGACCCGAGTGTAGGTGGTGGCAGAATGGGAAGAGAAGTAAAGAGCACCCGAAGGCTCTGGCCATGGCATGGCTCTCCTTTCTGCCTCAATTGCTGCTCATAAAGTAGGGGCGGGCCCAGTACAGTAATTAATGCTCATCCCTAGGCCCAATTTTAGGTAAAAGCTCTCTCTCTCTCTCACACACACACACACACACACACACACACACACACACACACACACACACACACACATCCCATCAGTGGTTGATACCTCACAGCTCCAAAAACACTAGAGGATGCATTCTTAAGTTGTCATGATGTGCTCACTCAGACTTATGGCACTGATGATTACGGTCACCATCCAAGGAAGGCTGGACACACAAGGGCAAAGCCAACCGCTCAAGAAAAGCAGCATAACTGAGACAGAAGGGCTTTCTGGCTGTGTAGCCTGGAGGAACACCAAGAGGAGAGAAGGATGCTGGTGGAGTATGCAAGCAGATAGGTGAGCCCCATTCATGGGAAAATAAATTGCAGCCCCAGTCCTCAACATTTTTGGCATCAGAAACCAGTTTCTTAGAAGACAATTTTTCCATGGATGGTAGGAGGAGAAAGCATGGGCAGATGTGCAGTCAAACCTCACTGCTAATGTTAATCTATATTTGCTATCGCTCCCCAGTGCTAGCATCACTTCCTCATACCCACCTCAGATCATCAGGCATTAGATTCTCATAAGGATCATGCAACCTGGGTCCCTCGCAATGGCACAGTTTGCAATAGGGTTCACGCTCCTAGGATAATCTAATGCCCTCACTTATCTGACAGATTCCACTCGCCCACCACCCAACTCCTTCTGTACTTCCCAGTTCCTAACAGGCCACGTACCAGTACCAGTCGGTAGCCCAGGGGTCGAGGACCCTTGAATTGCAACATACATTTAAAAGAGAGTGAGCCTCACAATCAAGCCTGCTGAAACGCCAGTGTACAGAGGCCCTGTGGGCTAAGACACTCTATTATGCTCTCTTCCATCCTTATCTCATTTAATCCCAAGATTATTATAATATCTGTAGACACTGAAAATTTTGTTTGAGAGATGAAGAAATTGAGGCTCAGAGAGGTTGAACAACTTGTCTGTGGTCACACAGCTACTCAGTTACAGAGCCAAGATTTAATACTGTTCCTCCAATATCAAGTCTAACATTCCTTCTAACATCCCAGGAGAAAGTTATTCTCTACCACCACACCAGCTTTCTTTCTTTAATCTGTTCCCCTTCTCCCAATCTGTGGCAAGTACTATCCCCCATCCAATGCTGACTTGTTATGGTCTTGAGGAATCAAGAACAAATTTCATTGTTTTATGCACCTGTTTATTCATTCATCCATCCAACATCTATTTACTGAGTAGCCACCAAGTTCTGGGCATCACGTTAGGCGCTAGGGAGGCCACAGTGAACAGGAGATGTAGCCCCAATTCTCAAGAAGCATAGAGATATTTAGTTATTTCTCAAAAGGGTAGTTCACAGACTTGACATGCAGCTCAGCAAATAAGACACACCAAGTGCTCACCTCTTCCTGGTGTCCCTATTACTATCCTGCTGCATTTAGAAATAAACATGGACTCCATTTAATTCCATTCTCTATTTAAATAACTACCAGTAACATGTCAGTAATCTTTCTAATCCTGCTAGTAATTAGTGTCTACCTAATGAAAAGGTTATGAGGTTATAAAAAATAACAAGTAATAGTATATAGATAAGTGTGTGTGTGTGTGTGTGTGTGTGTGTGTGTGTATTAGGATTGAAAAAAATTTTACTGAAAGTTTTCAATGAATTTGCTCCCAGCACTTACATAATGGTCTGAGTGCAGTGAAGAATGGCTGCGCCCACAGCTGAGATCAATCCCATTCATGAGAGAATGAGTCCTGGAGGCCCTGCCAGGAGTTGAGCCCTCCCTGTCTGCCTCCAGGCCTCTCTGTTTGGAGCAATCCTCAGGTTTCTGGGTGCTTCACTTCATTTGTACTTGGCTCAAGATAGTTTCCTGTTTCTAAGAAAAGATTTCTTGGATGTCTTAGGCAGCCCCTTGGACAGCAGATCCTGCTGACCTGGGAGGGGCCAAGGGACAGCACCAGGGTGAAGAGAAGCCACTGGGGAGGGTTTGTGCTCATTAACCCCCTCCAGCCTGAAGGTGTCCTGGAACTCACAGAGTGAGGTGGTTACAAACATTTGTCAGATTGGATGAAACAAAAGGAGACGTCTATGTCTGGGCCAAATGCGCCTGAACAAAGAACATCTGGATTTGCTAAACCTAAGCGAAAAGATCTGATATGACAAGGACCACAGAAATGGAACTGGTATATAACACCTTCGAGCAACCGGATGGCGCCTGCTCTTTCTCTGTCTCCTGCCACAGCTCTCTTCAGCCCTGCCTCCTCCTTCCAGCTCTGTAGTCCTGCAAATTGCTTTTCCAGTGATATCACACACTGTTGCCATGGAGGCAACTGTTATGGCAAAACAGAACTGTCACCTTATGGCTTGCAACCTGCAGCAAAACATGGAGGGAAGTCATTCTGTGACCACAGGCCTCAGTGGAGCGTTCTGGGTACAAACACAAATGGTATCGCTGGGACATGCTATGGTGGAAACAGAGACCCTGTTAAGGAGCTGGGAAACTCTCGGGAGGGTGGAACAGCACAGCCTCCTGCTGCAACGGGGCCATTCAGACAGTGATGCAAATAGCAGCTGCCTCTCTTCTGCCACCACCAGTCCCAGCCACGCCCACACTGGTCTGGCATCCCCTCTCCTCCCAGCTCCCTCCAAGCGTTGGTGAGCCACAATTAACAACAGTACTGGCAGTGGCTCACAAAGAAACAATATACTGAAGGCTTATGAAGGCAGGCTCTGGAATCCCAGCCATCTGAGTTCAAATCCTAGCTCCATGACTTGCTAGCAGTATGGTTTTGCAAAAGCCACTCAAGACCCCTAAAGCCATGGTGTCCCCTCAAGGCGTTGTCATGATCATCAGTTGAGATCATGTTCGTAGTTTTCTCCTAATGGATTCCCCTATTTCCACCCTTGCTAAAAGAGCTCTTGTTAAAATATGTCAGATCATGTTGCTTCCCTGCTGAAACCTTCCAATGGTTCCCCACTGGGAGTAAGATCCTAACTGTGGCCCACAAGGCCACACCCACTGACGGCCCATAAAACTTATCCAGTGCCAGGGTCCCACTCTGGGAATCTGCTCCAACCACCCTCCCTGCCAAGCCCTCTTTCTGTCTTCAAGTTTGCTTCTGCCTCAAGATCCTCAGCTTGCTCTTCTCTTTCCCAAAGACACCCCTTCTCCTGGTGGTTGGCTTCTTTGCCTCTTCCAAGTCTCAGCACAAAAGTCACCTCCTCAAAAGGAGCCATCAACCTAAAACTGCTGTGCTTCCCACTCCCAGCAATTCTCTATCCCATTTTTACTTCATATTTTTCTTCACAGTATTCATTGGTCTGAAATTATCTTCATTGCTTTCCTAAAAATTTTTTGACTGTCTTTCCCAGGAAAAAGAAGGTCCAGAAGAGCAAGGACTTATTGACAGTTTCTAGAACAGTGCCTGGCACATATGTTATAAAATTATTTAATGCAGTGACTGTTACTTATTAGCTGCTTATTAAGTCATAACATAATTAATACAGGGGGTACCAAAAAAATGTATACACAATTTAAGAGATGTTATCTATGTATTACTTTTTGAAGTTGAATTGAATTATAGCAGCAATGTGTAGTATGACATTACCTCAACCGTGCTTCCGCCATTTCCTTTGACTGTCCTGCATGTTGCATGGAGACACTAACATTCATTTGATTAACACTATCTTTTGAGCAAATATCATACTTAAAATGTGTATACATTTTTTGGCACCCATGTATATATTAACTAATAACATACTACCTTGTTTTGATAATAATAATTCCTCTTACATGAGAATCATTCATTACAATTTTGGGTATTGCAGCTAGTCTACAAAATGGCCAGAATTAATATTTTTGCTTGGTAGATGGGGACTGGGGAGATATGGCAACTTGCTGGACCATTCCTTTGAACTGCCTTCTGGACACAATGTGTGTCGAACCAAGAAAAAAATATACCCACCCTCTTTAAAAGTCTCCTGGAAGTGAGGTGAGGTGAGGATTCCAGCCTATGGCAGGCAGTGGTAGAAAGGTCCTCCAGTCAGCTTCAAAGCTCAGTTTCCCTTCAGCTCAGAGAAGGACCGTTCTGGAAACGTCTCCTCTCAGGGTTCATTGTGGGAGGCACAGATTTCCTCCACCTCAGCTGTTTCCTCTTGCTGCAGATCTCTCCTCCCCTGGCCTGCATTCAGTTTAAGGAGAAGGAGAAGAAATGCAAATCACTCACTCCAGGAGAGCTTACTGTGAGCTTGGAGGTCCTTAGAGAGCAGAGCTTACCTAAAGGTCACAGCTGCTGAAAGAGTGTTTAGAAGCTACTCACCCACTCATTTCCTTCTCTTCCCTCCAAATGTCAACAGGGCTTTCTCCATCCAAGTGTAGAGCACTAGGGGCAAAGGAATAGAGAAGGTCACAGGTCTAAAGCCCTTGGGTAGGCTGAGGAAAGGAGGTATTTCTTCTCTAAAGCATGGGATTTGTTAATAAGAAAAGTCCAAATAGAGAGAACTACAGGTCCCTGCACAGGGGCAGCCATCTATGAGATGCCCTACTGGACTCTCAGAGCATTGTGGAAGGATCCAGTTTCCCTCTGGTCAAGCTGATTGATCCTAGGACATTCTCCTTGGTTGGCCCAGGGCCATTTTGTCACTGTCTTCTGTTCTGCTTGACCTTCTCATTCTTTCCATCTCATATTTCTAAGTGGGAGGGAAAGTTGGAGTGATGGAGTCACTCATCCTCTGCTCACCCTGCCTTTGGATTTGCTTAGAGAAAGTCACATCCTGGCATTCCCAGGAATATTACTACTCCTTTAGATATTTTTAGTAGGTAATAATAGCCAAGCTCACCCTTTCCATTCCCACCCACATCCAACCATATCAGAACTATAGATTTTGCCAGTAGTTATCCCTGGGAAGATGGAAGAAAAAAGGTACTAGGCATCCAATTCCTAGAGACTTGCCTCCAACTGTCAGTCATGTTTACTAGTTGCAATAGTAAGGATATGTCAAGTGATGCCCCAAGGAAGCTGTGTGCTAACTGTTGACTTACATCTCAGAACTCCCAGTTTCCAGAGAAGTAGTAAACACAAATAGGGTGAGTATAGACTCTGCATTTAGCCAACCGGTCTGGATGGGAATAAGCTCAGCCACTTAGTTGAGTTGATTTGGGCAAGCTGCTTCCCCCCACCACCTTGCCTCAGTTTTCTCATATGCAAAATGGGGGTAAGAAGAGAACATTTCTCTTAGCATTGTTGTGACAATTAAATGATATAATTTGTGCAGAGTGACTAGCATATGCCTGGCACACAGCAAGGACTCTACAAATGATAGATGTTGTTATTGTTGTTACTATTATTATTCATTCTAATAATAATGCTGCTGATAATAATAATAATACCGTCTAATAATGGACAATACTGCTGGACTTAACATGTTTTGAATTTCTGTCAAAGTCATGGTTGAGGCCATCCACCCAAAACAGTTTGTCTTTCCTAGCTCTGTGGATGCTCTGCACAGAATCATCCTAAGGAAAGTTAAAACTAGGTATACAAAATTGTCCCACTAACAAAACCTTAGGCAAACAAAGCTGTGGAGAGATATCCAGATGCTCTTTTAATTAGAATCAAGGCCCTTTTAGTGAAACCTTGCTCCTTTGTATATAGTAGGGGTGGAGGATTATCTGTTCAGTTCACTTCAGACATGCAAACTATCCATTTCCCTCATGCTCTGATATAGCTCATTTACCTGTTAGTATGAATTCCACCAGGATATTATCATTTCTTCATAATAATAGCATTAAAACATTTATATTCAGGGTTAAATGGAAGTATTGGGGCAAATGTTGTAGAATGCAGGAATTTCTTTCTTGGAATTCTAAAAAACAAATAGGGAAGGCACTTAAATAATGGGAACCTTGAGTGTTGAATTGTCATGAAGGGTCTCAATGTCAAATAATCTCGTATGTTATTCTCATAAACCTTTAATATTTTATGGAAACAACATTTTCCAGGCTGTTCTCCACACTTGAACTTGGCACAGATTGTTTTATGCCATGTGTGTTAGTCTGCTAAATGGGGCCAATTCATTAATGGAAAGTACCCTAGATAGAGAATAGGTTACTCTAGGACTTTGATGGGCTAAGAAACAAAAGAAACCACAGATAATACCCAAAGCCGAGCACTATACCACAAAAACCCAGCCTAGATGAATCCAAGTCCCCCAGGAAAAACCACCAATGCCTAAAGTTCCAGCAAAAACCTTGCCCAGGAATGAACAAGTTCATAATAATGGAGAATTATCATGACCACTATCCCTGGAGAATCTCCAAGCAAAATCTACTTATTCTTAATACCACATCACTTGAATTATAAAAAACTAATGAAACAAAACCTAAGGCCTAAATGATCTACCCAGAGCTGCAGTGTTGCTCAACTATGATGTGATTGTCTAACAGGTTCATCTGTGATTCTCCTATTCCATGGAACGTCATGCCTTTACCTGGCTCTCACCAACTGCCCAACGTGAAATTACTTTAACTAAGTGGAAAGCAGTTTATGCTTAAAAGGCAACATTGTCATAGAGAAGCAAAGTTTTGCCACCCGGACCACAGAAGCCATCTAGAAGTTAATATTTCCTATTACTTAATTTTTATGGCCTCATAGCCTCCTCTGCGTAGTGTCACTCCAATTTGGCCACAACACCCAAGTCATTTGGGCGTCCTCTCCCTGTCCCTGTTTACTTTCCTGTGATGTCTATGGGCAGCAAGCACAGAGTCAGAGCTTTCGGGCAGACTTGGTCTCTGCAGAGACTGCCTCAATGGAAGGACATCAGCCTTGTCCTTAGAGGGATAGGGCAAGAGAGTGTGGAGAGGTCTGTCATGTAGAGGCCTTGACTACTCAACTCCTACCAAGAGCCCTAAGGAAGGGTCTGAGCCAGAACTTGAACACACACACCCACCCCCTCACTTCCCACCCATTATTCAGGGAGGAACCAGTCACAGACATCTTCCAGGCCAGGCTTTCTTTACCAGCTCACCAGCCTCCACTGGATTTGGCTCTTTCCAGTGAAAAATGAGCCTTAAAGCCCTGGAGCCTTCTCAGTGATTTACCGAGAACTTTACTTCCACATGGGCTTTCCAGCTGCAGCCAACCCCAAGAGTCAGAAGGAGGAAGAAGAAGAAAATCATAACTGGATAGTAAGATGAGAAACAGATGTTTGGAACCTTCACTGGAAGGGAATTCTCCACCTCACCCCCCTCTCTTTGTGGGATGAGAAGGCTCAGTCCCCAAGGAATAGCTTCTTGCTCTGCCTACAATTCACCTCCCTCCTCCCACAACTACCAACTCCTACTCCATCTCCTGGCACCCTGCCACATGGGCATCACCCTTGTTGGGTCATTTGTTTCTGATTTTAACCAAAATAAATATATGCTGGATGCTTTGAGCACAGACACATGTTAGACAATCTGCTGCCCTCAAGGAGCTCACAAGCTGGAGAGGAAGACAGAAAAATGAATAGACAGTAGCAAGAGGGTGGGCCTGCCCTAGGACAAAGGTAAGGACTAGACACTGGAAACACACAGGAGAGGCTGTGAACCCAGCCTTGGGCTCAGGGAGGTGCTGGAATGTCAAAGGATTTCTGCGCTGAGTTTCAAAGATGTTAATCAATTAAAAGTGGATAGACATCACTTTGGAGGTATTAATTAGTAGGCTTCAAGAGATTCATGTAGTTATGCAGTGTAACACAATGGTTGAGAGCACCATACCTGAAGCTAGACTGCCTGAGCTTGAAACCCAACTTGCCTACTTATTGCTGCATCACATCAAGCAAGTTACTTAAAACTCCCTGTGCCTCAGTTGCCTAATCTGTAAAGACAGTATATTAAAACTTATCCTGCAGATTGTTACAAAGAGTATGTGAAATCATATTTGTAAGGCACTTAGAATACCATCTGGCACATAATAAGCACACTATGTTATTTTTCAAAAAAAACATGGAAAATTAAAGAAGCACGTTGAGCCCACTGTGTATCAGGCCATATGTTAGGTCCTTCGGATACTCAAATGAAAGTCACAGTCCACAGTCCCTCAGTTCCTCTTTTTTAAGAGATCATGACCAAGTGTGATTGTATTGTCAGTGACTCATAATGGCATGTCTCAGATTGTGAGATAGACTTATTGATTAGAGACACTGCCTTCTTTCTACTTTTCCTCCTTCCCAACCCTGTAATCCAGGAGCCAGCATGGACTTTCCCACTTCCCCTCTCCCCCACACTGTCACCATATCCTACACAGTATACTTCTCTAAGATTTCTTGAGTCCCTCCTTTCTGCTACTTTCCTATTGCCATTGCTTGCTCTGGTCTCTTTTCACCTCTAATGTGAACAAGTGCACAACCAGTCTCCAGGTCTCCAACCCTCTCCCCACCTCCAACAAGTTCTTTTCTTGCTGCTGCTCACATCATATTTTTGGCGTCCAAATTTTCTCATAACATTCCTCAATTCAAAATTCATTAATGATTCACCCATTGGCTGCAGAAACATTAAAAAAAAAATCCCTTAATAAGGCAAAGCTCTTTGTGATCTGATTCCTATCTTCCTGTTCGGTACCAAATTGGACACCCTCAGCGCTTCAGCCCAGTCAACACATTCTTCCATGAAAGCAGCATGCTGTTTCTGTGGTCATGTTGTCCTCCCTGGAACAGAGTCTCTGCCCTGTGCACCAGACACTCTTACTTTTTTTCTTAGATTCTCATATTACCTCTTCTGTGAACAACTTCTCTGATCCTTCTTGGTCCTCCTTTCTCAAAATACTTTGTACTCTGCACCTATTTACATGAATGATAGCAAGGGTTTGGGGGTACCAGAATATAACACCTTCTTTTCATACCTAAACCCTGAAAAAAAGACATATGGAACAGTATGCCAAAATATTACCCTTATTACTGATAAAGCCAATATAATAGTGATGAGTTTATGCCTGTGGGCAGCTGGGCAAGGGCATTTTCTAATATTAATACCAGAATTAGGCTAACTTACTCTCCCAGACGCAAACTCAGATGGATGAGGTCAGACATCCCCACTGGAGGGCCTGTATACCAGTGTGAGAATTATGTCATGACCTAACAAAGAGGAATATGCCTCATGGGCAGGACTAAATTTATCTTTCAAAACTCACCAATCAAATGTACTATCCCTTGGAGTGGAACAAGTCAGGAGCAGAGAAAGACTGGGAGGTTACACTAACAGACATCCATGTTAAAGGAAACACCACCAGGAGAAGAAAATTGCTTATCCTTTCCCTTATGCACACATTTACATTATATATTAAACCATGTTATATGGCATTTTCCTTTCTGTATCTCTCTAAGAGATTAAATGCTACTTGTAGGCAAGAATAGTGTCTTTTCATCTTATAATTTCACACTATACAAGTCAACTACTTATAATCAGTATGAAGTAGGTATTCAACCTATTTGTTAAATGCTAAAGAGTTATTTGTTAAAGGCTGAGGTATGGTGGGTTCACTTAGGAAGAAACTGCTATATCAACAGTAGTAAAAGATTTGAGGAAAAACAGCATAGAAGAGCACATTTGAGCTAAACATTGCCAAAGCAATAAACTCTTACCACACAGAGCAGACGCTTGCTACACTGCTCTTACTACACAGAAGGAGTAGACTCTTACTACACAGAAAAGCCAAAACCAACAATAGTTGCACAAGCCCAGAGGCATGAGGCTAGAGAGCAAGTCCCTGGATAAAAGAAAGTCTGCATGCAAGGAGTATAAAATGTAAGTGATGAGGTAGAAAAGGCTGAATGTATTTCTTTACCCTAGAATACTTCGCAGAAATTCCTAAAAAATCTAACAGCCAAAGGAGTGATTCTCTCCTTGAGTTTAATTTTTGTTTGGCTTAATTTTTATTGCTAATGCAGCAGGGGTAATATTTTAAGCTATAGAGAATCTTTCTCTAGACCTGTCTGCTTACACTTCCTTACTCTAAAACAGCCTGTACTAAGATCCTCTGGACTCACATCTGGGTAAAACCAGAGTGCCAATGTCACTCTAGCAGCATGCAGCAACAGGGAATTGAAGGCCACAAAGCTTGGCAACAAGGGAATCACATGCCGCATGTCTGGATGGTGAAAATGAGAAACTAAAAGGTTGTTGGTCACTGGTAGTATTATTTTCTGTTTAAATGAAAGTCATGGAATGATAGTTTCTTCTCCATCTATATTTTCATTTTCATGAAAATTTTTTTATTCTTTTTAATGATTATTATTTTTCATGAAGTAATTATATATAAAATCCCAGCATAAGATTCAGCTTTATTTACTTGGGAAATCTATATTCAAGCCTAAAGTTTATCAGAGCAGTACCTAATACATCTCAAATTCTGATAACTGGTAACATTTGGACTTTGTCTATGACTCATGTAATGGACAATGGTCACGTGGGAGTTTTCCTCCCAGATCCTCTTTCCTGGAAACAACACACTCCACCCATTAGGGCTGATAACCATTCATATTTTTGCTGTGTGACCTTGACCCTGGGCCATACCTAATTGGTCCAGAAATAGAAAATCGACCCACTCAGATAATTTGAAATTGGGGCTGAAAAAGTTAGTCAGTTCTTATATGTGACTTAGATGTAAAATCTAAACTTAGGAGCTGAGGACCTGCCATAAATTGCCTTCCTGTGTACTGAATTACAAAGAGAAATAGGAAGCATGAATCCCTGCGTGTATGATCAAAACACTTGATATCTTGACTGGATATACCAGAGGATGGAAAAGAAGTAGTCCAAGTTGATGCCTTGGTTTCTGGCCATAAATATTATAAGAATTATGACACTAATAATAGAAGAGCAGTTTAAAAAGGAGATATAGATTTTGTAGATCATCATTACAAAAGTACTAAATAAAATTATGAGAGTTGGCAAGCTTTTTGGGAGGGTGCCCAGGGCTGAGGACTAAGCCTAGCTCTTTTGAGGCCATCCAAAATTAGGAACAGAAGGAAAAGAGATTCTAGTAAAGGAATATAAGAAGGAGTTACAGGTCTAGGAAAGATGTTCTACTCTAGGAAGAAGACATAATATTAATTCTCCCTCCTTAATATTTTATTTACCTGAATTGAATATTATAGTTGAAAGACTTGACTGTAATGGAGTTGACTGGAGAGATAATATTTTGATTTCAAAACAGCTGCTCACATGCACTATTGGTAGAAACAGAGACCATTTTGGAAGGAAATCTGGTAATATACATTAAAATTGTTACGTGTGTGAACTTTGACCTAGTAGAGTAGAAACTCAGTAGGTTACCTGTCAGGCATTCTGCTCTGGATGCTTTGCCCACACTCGAGAGAAGCCCCCAGTGACAGAGTGTCTTTCCCCACAGCCACCCATACATGATCAGGAGTAGGCACTAGGCCCTTTCCTCAGGATTTTTAAATTTTCACAGAGAAAAAGAGGGATTCAGCCTCTTGCTATGTGACTGGACCTATGATGCATAAATTCTGAAAGTGCCACAAGGCCATGCTTCCTATCATGTGGAACAAGAAAAACAGTGGAAGCTTGCCTGCCAAGAGAAGGAAGAATACCACAAATGCACAGAGGAGAAACAAGAGATGAAGAGGATGTCCTGACAGATTTTAATCCCTGGCTCTAGAACCTTCACAATTGTATTTACTTTTCTAATAATCACAGAGGCCCATCATTCACCCCTGAATCCATAAAATACTTTTTTCTCCTAGGAAAGTTCAAGATGTTTCCTATTACTTGCAACTAAATGTCTCAACAGTAATTCCATTTCTATGAGTTTAGCCTTAAGAAACAATTACAGACATGCAACGTTACATATGTAAAGACAAATTTAGCTTTGCATGTAATTGTGATCAACAATTCAAATATTTCTCAAAGTGATTTTGGGCAAATAAACAATAGTAGTTGTAGTAATAGATTAATATCATCAATAAATTCTTGTCTTACTTTATATTTATTTTGTATCAGGAGTTGAGTTTTGTGCTTTACATATAATGTATATT
The DNA here is from genome assembly GCA_027257055.1 of Cephalopachus bancanus. Taxonomy (NCBI): domain Eukaryota; kingdom Metazoa; phylum Chordata; class Mammalia; order Primates; family Tarsiidae; genus Cephalopachus; species Cephalopachus bancanus. Next base: position 2,261,968 of record JAPVLO010000326.1, read on the forward strand.
TTAATCCTCATAGCAGTCCTAGGAGATAAATATTTTGAGTAAGCATGTTTAGCAAATTGCTTTGCATATAGCAGGAGCCTAGTTTTTAGAGATGAAGAAATTAGAGCTAAGTTTTATAGCCAAAAATTCCAATGGTGTTACTCAAATGAATGTAGTATGAAAAATGTAATAATGTTTGGGGAAGTGAGACAGATAGAGCACTTAACAGGTACCCCTTTCTAACTGTTGATCTTGACAGCAAGCATCAGATAGAAATACCTAGATCAAGTATTAGAAGTTAGTGCTGAACAACCAACACACACATGAAAAAATGCTCAGCCTCACTTATCGTTAGAGAAACGCAAATTGAAACTACAATAAGATATCACCTAACACAGGTAAGGATGGCTATCATTGAAAAGTCAAAAAACAACAGATGTTGGCATGGTGTAGAGAAAAGGGAATGCTTCTACATTGTTGGGAATATAACCTAGTTCAACCTTTGTGGAAAGCAGTGGGGTGTTTTCTCAAGGACCTAAAAATTGAGCTTCCATATGATCCAGCAATTCTACTTCTGGGAATATACCCAGAGGAATATAAATTGCTCTACCAAAAAGATACCTGTACAGTCTGTTCATTGCTGCAGTATTGACAATAGCAAAAACATGGAACCAACACAGATATTCATTGAAAGTAGACTGGATAAAGAAAATGTAGTACATATACCTGATGGAATATTATGTAGCCATAAGGAAGAACAAAATCATGTCCTTTTCAGCAACGTGGATGCAGCTGGAGACCATCATATTAAGTGAACTATCACAGAAACAAAGAACTGAATACTGCATGTTCCCACTCCTAAGCCAGCCCTGATCACTGGTCACATGAGTACAAAAGTGGGAACAACAGATGCTGGATACTGCTAAAGAAGGGAGGCAGGAAGGGAAGAGGGATAAGGGGCACACAACCACACATCGGGTTCCAGGTCCACTATGAGGGAGACAAAACCCATTAGAAATCCAATTTTCACTTACACACAGTTTACTCTGTACTAAATTTACGTACATGTAACCACAACTCTAAAATTAAATCTAATTGAGTTGAAAGACAAAGATTCCAAATCTGTAAAAGCCAACAAGAAGCCTTAGTTACTAAAAAAAAAAAAAAAAAAAGGTTACACACACACACGCACACGCACGCACGCATGCACACACAGTTTTCTACAAATAAAGGCAGATAAAACCACAGATTGTTTTGGCAGTTGTTGCCAAGTTTTGCTTATTGGCTGAGGAAAAAGTTTAGTGTCCTAACTGATTCTGTTGTCCATTGCCACTGACCTTCCATGTCCCATGGTGATCATTACTAGTGCATGTAAGGATGGTCATTTTTCGAATAAGGCCTTACTAATTACAAAGGGTTTTTGTCAAGTGCTGGAAGATAAGAATGACTTTCTATCCCTATAAGCTACTGCACAAAAAGTGAGCAAATGCTGAAACTGTAACTCTTCTTTAAGAACTCTAAGTATGTCTATGTGACTGCTTGTTTATTTTATTAGTGCTACTAATCTAGAGGTTTTTGAGTTTTACATGAACTTTTCAGATTGTATTAGACCTTAGGGTCTTCCTTATTACACTCAATGGTTATTTCCCATTACCTGTTATGAACACCAGAAGCTGGATTTTTAAAACACCAAAATGGTTACTTCCCTAAAATCTTCTGTTTACTGTTTTATGTCCACTAACGTGTAAGATACAAAAGTACCTTCAAATTCATGAAATAGCATGCAAATAATAGGTATTAACATATACATTCTACATGCTTTGTTATTCTATTCTTGGCAGAACAAAAAGATTTATCCATAATCACATTAAATCTATTTGTTTTATTATACTTCTAGGTATGAGAGACAAATTTTTAATCACGGTTTTGATTACTTGATAGTATATAGAATAAAAGTCAGAGGACAACAGGATTTCAAAAGGCCAGCAAGAATACACCTCATTTTGAATTATACAAACTACATCTAAAAATCATCAATGGCCCTACATATTGCAGTAAAGACCCAAAAAAGAAAAAAGAAAAGACATATTTATTATAAAGGAAGAAGCAAAAGTTTTCCTATTTACAGCTGATATGATTTTTTATGTTAGTAAAATCTGAGAAATTTTAGAACTAGTGAATAGATTTATCATGGTTATAGGATACAGGGTTAACATACAAAATCAATGTTATTCTTGTACATCAGCAGCAAACAATGGAAAGTAAAAATTTTTGATGTTCAATTTGCATTATTACCACAAAATATAAAATATTTAATAATAAACCTAACAATATATGCCTAGCAGCTCTTCACTGAAAATAATAAAATATTCCTGAGATAAACTAAAGAAGACTTAAATAAATGGTAAAGTGGTAAGGTATACCATGCTCATAGATAGGAAGACCAAATATTGGTATGATAGTAATACTTCCAAAATGGATCTACAGATTCAATGTAATATTAGTCAAAATTCCATACGTTTCTTTTGTGGAAATTGAAAAGTAGATTCTAAAGTTTGTATTCAAATACATAAAAATCAAAGCAGTTTTCATTAAAACAGACACACAAAGTTGGAGGGCTTACTCTACTCAGTATCAAGGTTTACTGTAAAACAAACCCTCTCTAATATCAAGGTTTACTATAAAACAACAGTAACCAAAATAGTTTGAAATTGGTGAACAAAATAGAAAAGTAGATCAGAAGATTATATAAACATACATATCAGAATAGACCAGAGGGGTCAGAAATAGACCAACACAAGTTTATTCAATTGATCTTTAACAAATATGCTAAAATTCTATGGATAAATCTTTCAACAAATTGTAGCACAACAATTAAATATCTGTATGCAAAAAGTTTGGTCTGTACTTGATCATAAACAAAAATTAATTCAAATGAATCATAGGCCTAAATGTAAAACCTAACACTATAAAACTTTTATAAGTAAACATAGTAAAAAATTTTTGTGTTAATCAAGATTTTTCTTGAAACAATACTAAAAGCCTGAGCCATAGAAGAAAAATTACTAAACTGAACCTTATTAAAATGAAATATACTCTTCAAAAGATATCATTAAGAAAATGAAAAGGCAAGTCACAGACTGTGAGAACATATTTAAACACATATATTTGGCTAAAAAAAAATTGCATCCAAAATATGTTAAGAACTCTTACATTCAATAAGAAGAAAATGGAATAAGGTTTGAACACTATATAAAGGGTATACAAATCTTTCATAAGCATATGAATATCAAACATCATCAGTCATTAGGGAAACACAACTTAAGACCACATTGATACCTCTTGATATTTTTAGAACATGTAAATGCAAAAAGGCTGATCATATCAAGTGCTGACTAGGATGAAGAGCAACTGTAACTTTCAAATACTACTGGTGAGAATGTAATATGGTGCAACTACTATGAAAAATGGTATAAATATTTCTTTTTTTTTTTTTTGGAGTTTGGGTCTGTCACCCAGGCTGGAGTGCAATGGCACACTCACAGCCACCCCAGCGTCAACCTGCAGGGCTCCAGCAATCCTTCCGCCTCAGCCTTCCAAGTAGCTGGAACTACAGACATGTGCTACCTCGCCCAGCGAATTTTTTTTTTTTATTATTGATCATAGAGATGAGGTCTGGTCAAGTTGCCTGGGCTGATCTTGAGCTCATGGGCTTAGGCAATCCACTTGCCTCAGCCTCCCAAAGTGCGGAGATTACAGCCTGAGCCACTGAGCCTGGCCTAAACATTTCTTAATAAGTGAATATATCCTTTAAAAAATGTGTAACCCCAACTTAAAAATGAGAAAAACATTAAACAAGTCTTGATTGAAAACATTCTACAAAATACCTAATCAGTACTATTCAAAATAGTCAGACATCAAAGACAAGGAACGTCTGAGAAATCATCACAGACAAAAGGAACTAAAGAGATATTTAATGTGGTATCCTAGACAGGATCCTGGAACAGATAGAGAATACTGAGTAAAACTAACAATATCAGAGTAAAATATGGACTTCTGTTAATAATAATGTATCAGTAGTTGTTCATTATTGTAAAAAATGTACCATACTAATGTAAGATGTTTATAGCAGGGAAAATTGGGTATGGACTATGTGTACTATCTTTCAACTTTTCTGTAAACTCAAATTTATTCTATAATGAAAAGTTGATGTAAAAATAAAAGTTAAACATACATTTATCACATTGCCAAGCCATTCCAGTACTGGGTGTTTACCCAAGAGAAACAAACACATATGCTTGTACAAAGACTTCTTCAAGAATGTTCACAGCAGTTTTATTTGTAATAACCAAAAATTGGAAACAATTCAAATGTATATCAACAGATAGATGGCTAAGCAAATGTGGTATATCTATACAAAGGAATACTTCTCCGTAATAAAAAGGTGCAAAGTGTTTATAAATGCAGCAACATGAATGAATCTCAAAATCCTTATGCTCAGGAAAAGAAACCAAATCAAAGGGAAAAATGCAGAGTATATGATTCCACTTATACAAAATTCTAGAAAATGCAAACCAATCTATAGTGACAGAAAGCAGATCAGTTGCCTAAGGACAGGAGATGGAGGTAGGGGGTTGTGTGAAATGAAGAGGTTCCCCAAGGCTTGAGGAAACTTTGGGGTGATAGATATCTTTAGTTTAATGTGATGATGGCTTCACAGGGTACAGTATGTTAAATCCTATAAAACCATACATTATAATCTGTGCAGTTTATTACATATCAATTAATCTTAAAACCATTTAAATGTTATTAAAAAGAAGGAAAGAAAAGATATTTAGACACAAAAAAGACATGAAAATATGCATGCTTGCTTATGTAAATGACAATTAGTCTTAATGTGTCAATTTATTAGGTCTTTAATCATAGGGATTAAAGTGAAATTGAGAATTAAAAGAGATGTTAGAAATCATTTTTGAAAAAAAAAAAAAAAGACAGTGCTTTCCATTGTAAACCAAGGATCTGCTGAGATCCATCATCTGTAAACAATTTACTTTGAGAAATTGTTTTTTCCTTGTAGTGGTTATGAGTTTCCCCAAGTCACTCACACTCTAATTCAATGACCTTAAAATATAGGAAAACTGAGATGCATTTTGTTGCTACTGGAAATATAGAAACCAACTGGCCTGTGAATGACTCGAGTTTGTGGTCTTTGCCTCATTAACACTGGACGAAACCAACAGAACTAATTAGCCACTAGTAACATTACCGAGAAACTTTACTGAGGTATAAAATTGCACATGTATAAAATGTACAATTCGATCAGCTTTTGAATATGCATATACTCATGAAGCAAATACCACAATAAAAATAACAAACATTTAATCAACTTCAAGTTTCCTTGTGCCCTTTGTAGTCCATTCCTCCCTGCATGCCCATTCCCTGCAACTATTAATGTGCTCACTCTTAGTGCCAAACAATTTGCTCCTCTCTAGAATTTTATATAAGCTGAATCACACAGTAGGTACTACTTATATCCCTTATATTTTAATATCTTTAGAAACTAGATATGCCACCTCTCTCATTTCTAATATTGATAGTTTGTAGCTTCTCTCTTCTCTCTTTTTTTCATAATAAGTCAAGGTAGAAGGATACAGATTCTAATGAGAGTCTCAAAGAACCATCTTTTGATTTCATTGGGGTTTTTTATTGCTTCTGTTTTCTAGTTCACTGATTTTGGCTCTGATATTTTCAATATTTTTCTTTTGTTGTCTTTGAGTTTTATTTGCTTTTCTTCTAGTTTCTTAAACTGAGAGCATTGATTTGAGACTTTTTCCTTTTTTAATATAAAGATTTTTGTGCTATAAATGTTTCCCTAAGTACTGTTTGAGCTACATCTCACACTTTTTTAGTGCTGTTTTTTTCATTTTTACTGAGTTAAAAGTACTTCCCTCTTACTCTTTTGATTTTTATCTATGTCTCGTGAATTATCTATGAACATTAGCTTAGGACTACTTGGGGATTTTCCAGATATCTTTCTGATACTGATTTCTAATGTACTTTCATTGTGGTTGTAGAACAGATTTTCTATGACTTGACTCCTTTTAAATGTACTAGGATTTGTGTTATCATTCAACATATGATCTTCCTTAATGTATCATGAATACTTGAAAGTATAGTCTTTTGTTGGGTATAGTGTTAAGTAGTTATCAATTAGGTCAAGGTGGTTAATAGTGTTATTCAAATCTTCTAGATACTGACTTTATCTCTACTTTTTCTATCAATTATTGAAATCTTTAACTATAACTGTAGATATGGTTGTTTCTCCTTTAAGTTCATCAGTTTTTATTTCATATACTTTGAAGCTCGGTTATTAGGTGCATAAACATATAGGATTATTTTCTTTTTGTTTCTTTTTATTTATTTATTTATTTATTTATTTTGAGTAGTTGCCCAGGCTGGAGTGTAGTGGCACACTCACGGCCACCACAGCCTCGACCTGCTGGGCTCAGGTAATCCTTCTGCCTCAGCCTTCCAAGTAGCTGATACCACAGGCATGTGCCACCACGCCCTGCTAACTTTTTTTATTTACTGTAGAGACGAGGTCTCACCAAGTTGCGCAGGTCGGTCTTGAACCCCTGGACTTCGGCAATCCTCTCACCTCTGTCTCCCAAAGTGCTGGGATTATAGGTGTGCGCCACCATGCCTGGCTACATTTAGGATCATTGTATCATTTTGAAGAATTGACTGTTATTATTAAATGACCTCTTTATTCCTGGTAAGCTTTTTTGCTCTAAAATCTACTTTTCCTTATATTAATATTAACATTAGCCTTATTTTGATGAGTATTAACATTGTATATTATTTTTCATCTTTTTATTTTAACTTATTGGTATCTTTATATTTAAAGTGTATTTTTTGTAAGTATCATACAGTCGAGTGCTTATTTTTAGCGAATCTGGCATCTCTGACCTTAATTTGAGGCATTTAAACTCTTGGTATTTAGTGTGATGATGTATATGGTTAGTTTTCAATTTATCAGTTGACTATATTTTTTTCTATTTGTTCTGACTATTCTTTATTTCATTTCTTCTCTCTGTATGCTCTGTTTTGGATTGTGTATTTTTAAATTTGCTCTTCTTTATGTCCTTTATTGTATTATGTTAATGGTTGATTTAGGATCACCGATTATATTTTTAACTTATCACAATCAGCCAATCAGCTTTCAAGTAATATTATATCACTTTACATACACTGTAAAACCTTACAACAATGTACTTCCATTCCCTGTCTCCTGAATCTTTTTTTTTTTTTTTCGAGTTGGAATCTCACTCTGTCACCCAGACTGGAGTGCAGTGGCCGCTCCCAACCACCGCAGCCTTGACCTGCTGGGCTCCGGCTATGCTTCCGCCTCAGCCTTCCAAGTAGCTGGAACTACAGGCGCACGCTACCATGCCCAGCTAATTTTTGACTTATTATAGAGACGATGTCTCGCCAAGTTGCCCAGATGGGTCTCGAACCCACGGGCTCAGGCAATCCACTCACCTCAGCCTCCCAAACCGCTAGGATTACAGGCTGAGCCACCAAGCCAGGCTTGTCTCCTGAATCTTGCACTACTGTTGTCATATATTTTATTTCCATATATGTAATAAGTCCTATGTTACATTGTTCTTATGTTTGCTTTAAACAATCAGTTTTAAGGAGATTTAAATAATAGGAAAAATATTCTATTTCCAGGGCTCTTAATTCTATCATATATTTCTAGATTTCCATCTAGAATCATTTTCTTCTGCTTGATGGATATCCTTTATAATTTCTTATAGTATAGTTCTGGCAATAAAATATTTCAATACATGTATCTAAAAAAAATCTTTGTTTTACCTTTGTTTTGAAAGATATTTTTTTACTAGGTACAGAATGCTAAGTTGACTGATTTTTTTTTTTTTACTTTCACTACTTTAGAGATGTTATGCACTATCTTCCTGCTTGAATTGCTTTTTGATGAGAAATTTTCTGTTATTCTTACTTTTGATCTTCTATAAGTAATATATCTTCTCTAGTTACCTTTAAGAGATCTTTTTGAATGCAACTGGCTTTAAGCAATTTGATTATGATGTGCTTAGTATAATTTTATTATGTTTCTTGTGCTTGGGGTTTGTAGGGCTTCTTCGATCAGTGAGCTTATAGCTTTAATCAAATTTTGAATAATTTCAACCATTAATAATTCTTCAAATTTTTGTTCTGTCATAACTTATGACTCTTTGGAGACTCTAATTGTATGTTTATTCAGAGACTTGAAGTTTTCCCACAACTCACTGACATTTTGCTCATTTTTCCTTTTAATCTTTCTTTTATATGTGCTTTATTTTGGATAGCTTCCATTGTTATGACTTCAAGTTAACTTTTTTTTCAGTGTTGAATCTGCCATCAATCCTGTCCAGTGTCTCTTTAGTTTCATGTGTTACAGCTCTCCAGTCTAGAATTTTGACTTGAGTCGTTTGCACACATTCCATATCTCTATGTGTCATGTTCAGTCTTTTCTCTCGCTTCTTGATATGTAAAATTGTTACTCTTTTAATGTCCTTGTATACTAATTCTATCATCTGTGTCACTTCTTGGAAATTTTCAACTGGCTGTTTTTTTTTCCTTCATTATGGGTCACATTTTCCTGCATCTTTGTATGCCTGGTAATTCTTTATTTGATGCCAGACATTGTGGACTTGGTAGATATTTTTGTATCTCTAAAAATATTCTTGAGCTAAGTTACTTGGAAATAGCTTGACCCTTTCAAGTCTTGCTTTTAAACTTTATTTGGCAGTAATAGAACAGCATTTAGTCTAGGGCTAATTTTGCAACAGTACTGAGGCAAAACCTTTCAAGTACTACTCTACCCAATGCCCATAAATTGTAAAGTTCAAGAACAGGCAAAACTAACTTATAGTAATAGAAATCAGGATGATGATTGACAGTAAGATGTGGATATGCGAACTTTCTGCAGTGTTGTTCACATACAAAGTCTTATTCATTAAGACTCATCAAACTGAACAATTTGTGCATGTCACTGTATGTAAATTTTACCTCAATAAAAAAACATATTTAGTATCAAGTATATGTGTATATGTATAAATGTTGAAAAGATTTACACCAAAATTTTAATAATAAAGAATATGAAGTGATTAATTATCTTTGGAATATTTTTGTATTATCTAAATTTTCTATATATACAAGCTTTTAGGAATACATAAAACTAATACTTAATGAAACAATTTTGTAGAAACTATCTACTTTGTAGAATGGATAAAGAAAAATAATTAATATTTATTAGGCATTTGCCATGTAATAGATCATTTAAAAGTCACTTTATTACCATTTAATCAAGATAACAACACCTCTATGAAGTAGGTATTATCCCATTTGAAAAATTAAGAAATGGTTGTTATGTGTCCAAGTTTTCCCAACTTGATCTTAGGTGTGCCTGCTTTTAAAGTCTGTGTTTTGATCCTTAAAAAAAAAAAAAACTATACTCTCAAGATGGAGTTTTGAAATTCAGAAAGTAAGAGTGCTTGGGAGGGTGGAAGAATCTCAGAAATAATATTACTGTCTATAGGCATAGGAATTGGCCCACTGGACTCTGGGAATTCACTCTTAAAATGGCAAAGTGAATTATCCTGATGTCAGAGTCACAAATCAAATGTAGTTAATCTAAACTTAGGGATGTCTGACCTGAGACAAGAAAAGAAGTGGGGGGCTTAGAGAAAATTCAAAAGTTCTAGAAGCATACATGACAGCTGGTAGGAAAGGGAAGGAATGTGTTCCTTCCTTATAACCTCAGAGGCCAAAGGTTAAGGCTGTCAGGTTACAGAAATAAAAATGGTATCGGCTGCCTCCAGCCCAGGCAAGCTGTCTTACAAGCTGATTACCTGCTTGGAATGAACTACAGGAGAGCACACCAATGAAGTCACCCAGAGAGTAATGGGCCACAACATTTTGCCTGTGAGTTGAGTTCAGGTCAAATCCTTGGGTCAGACTAGCTCACTCCTCCCTTCATCAGAGGCTGTTGCTTTGTAAAAAAATGTATCTTTCAATGTCTATAACATACCCTGTGTGTGTTGTGCTTTAACTGCTTCATTTGCTTTCCTGTTCATCTCCCAGTTTACAACTGAAGTTTACAACATTCATTGATCATTTCCTACAGCTTGAAATGGAGTCTCCCACTCCCAAAAAGCTCTCTAAGGACCAACTGCAGGGACGCAGAGAACCTAGGATTCAGACTTGAGCCTGGAGCTTTGTTTAGAATAGGGAGTCTGACATTACGAGGTCTTCACACGTGCAAGCCGGTAGATGTTCTCTCAAAGTTAGCATATGACTTTTATCAAATGTGCAATGTAAATCCAAGTTTGAGCAACAATATGGAGAAGAGTTGATAGAGAAGAAGATTATGGCTCTCACGCTTGCATGGACTCACCATCCTTCATCTTATGTCCTTATGTGCAAAATGGGAGCTGGGAAAGGAATCAGAACTGAACTTCCCCCTCCCCCCCATGCACTCTGCCTTTTCCCGTTTTATAACATAGCTTGGCTGTGCCAAATGCTCTGCCAAAGGCCAGGCCCCAGGCTCCATGGGGGCTTCTTAGTTTCCATGGCTCATTCACTTCTGAGACCTTTGGCTGAGTTACATCATGGGGGGCTAATTACTGCCAATTGTGGCGGTGTTGTGTGATACCTTCTGACGCAAAGAAAAAAAAAGAGAAGCTTGTCTGCTGGGAACTGGACTGAAACCAACATACAACCATTTATTGCACACTGGTTAGGAAGCCACCAGGAAGGCCTACCCAGGGTGGTTTTAAACACATGCACACTCAGACCTTCTTTCCTCTTAGAGCCAAGAACAGCCTATTAGTGATGTGTTAAAAAACTCACACTGGCTTACCTTCTCAGCCATGAGGGGACGCTCTCTAGGGGCCAGCAGAAGGGTTTTGTAGAGAATGGGCTCCATCTTGAGCCTGCTTCTCTTCCCTGACTTCCTAGCAGAATCAAGGTGAGAGCAGGGAAAGAAAAACACTTCTTGAGTACTTTATGTCAAGTTCTGCTCTAGGTACAGGACATAAAGTATTTCATTGATCCTCAAAATAGATCCGGGAGGTAAGTCCTCCTTATTGTGATTTTGAGAAAACTGAGGCTCAGAGACATTACATGTATCTCCAAAGCTACATAGTACATTAGTCCATAAACTCTACTTAAGTGGTAGAGTCAGAAGTTAAATTCTAGTTTTTACTCATTGTAAATGTTGGGCTTCTCTCACCACAAACAGGAATCTTGCTGGACCTCAGCAAATATCCCCATAGGGCAGTCGTCTCAAAACTTTTCTGACCTTATACTCCCATCAGTAAATATTTTAAAGAACCACCTCCAATACATGCATATATACTTATAAATTACATGCACTAGCTAATATCTGTTTGCATTGACTGATAATGTAATACCCCAGAGCACCAATCATCATTAACGACAATAAATATAAATTTAGATTTAATATAGTCTTGATAATTCAGAAAATATTCTGGGCAAATCTTGTTAAATTGAATTAAATCAGTGTTGTTTTAACTTCAATACACTGCTGGAAAATAATTTGTTCCAGGAGTAGAAGTAAACGGGTTTTTTCTTGTCTCCTTGTGCCTGAATTGTTGTCTACAATCCAGTTTCTGTACAGGAGACATTTTAAGCCACTTGTCCATTTTGTGAGAGTTATTTGATTAAAATTAGATAATCTGGCTTGCAAATTGACTCATTGTGTATATGCAACCCTTAAAACATGCTAATATGTTAAAAAAGAAATAAGGCTCCAGTATAGACCTTCCCCCACCCACATCACATCATTCCCACTTTCCCTCACAGTGCTCTGCATATATGCAAATGACTCAAGGAAGCCTGAACAAAGGCAACAAGGTCTAAATGTATATTTAATATTAGAAAATAAAAATGTATTTTCCGTTTTTAGATTTAAACATGAATTTAAGTAGAAGTACTAATGGTTTCCTCCCTTATCCCATGTTTTTCTCTGTGCAGTTAATTCCTAGAATGGTCACTTCCTTTGGAGACCCTTGCCTTTCAGGAAGGTTGTCACCATATTCCTGAGTTGGACCCTGCTCACACGCAGAAGGCTGAGGGTTTACATGAGGAAAGCAGGCTAGTGAAGAATGGGAGAGCCAGTGGATGGGGCAGGACAGAACAAAAAGGTGCCTGCTCTGGAGGACAGAAGCATGCGCTCAGAGCCCCTGGCAAGAAAACGCTTAAAGGCTTGAAGCCACACTAGCCAGGCATTCTGGGTCATCCCCAGCGAACCCTCAGCCTGAGAGAGGGGTACATCAGTGACAACGACTTGGTTTTCTAGATTTCATCCTTTCAGAGTCCAGGCTTTCAGATGCCTCCCTCCTAAATGCTCAAATACCAGAGTAAATGAAAACACTCTCTGTAGCACAATGATCCGTTAAGGTTTGTTTTCCACGATGGAAAAGAAAGACATTTCAGCCTTTTCACGGATAAAAATAACTTGCTGTTGATTTTGAAATCCCTTTCATTTGTCTCCCACAGACTAGTCCCATACAATGGCACTTTGTATATGAATTCTCCTCATGGGCCGCCAGGCCCCTTTCCCTGGGCCTGCCAATGGGAGGAGACAAAACGAGCCCACGCCGAAGTGGGAGAGGACTCTGGGCAGGCCCAGCGTTGCTGTTGGACTTCATTCAGAAGTCCCTGCTCAGCGGGGGCAGCCCAAAGAGCAAAACAAACAGAGTGAGGAGTAGTGGAAAATGCTGAGTCCTGGAGGTGGCCGGAACAACGTTTGCCTTTCCACGCTCAAAGCCAGTAGCTCTGCCCACCTGCGGATGCAATAGCAAGCAAGGCCGCAGCAGGCAGGGAGGCCTTGGCACCCAGAGCCCTGCCCAAGGACTGAGAGGGGGCAACAGCCACTCCTCTCTCTTCAGACAGACCCTCTAGGACATGCACCCCAATGCAGAGTTCTCTTCCTTGTTCCAGGAGTCCAGGGAAAAAGCAGTTCTCAAAGAAGAGAGAAAAAAGTCTTTCTTGAACTATAGTTTCCTGTGTTAGCTTCCATTTTCATAGCACTTATATATGTTAAGCACCAATATATATTAATTGGCAATCACCATGTCAGTCCTTTAAGGTTGATACTATTACCCCCACCTTACAGATGAAGAAATTGAGGCAGAGAGAGGTTAAATAAAGTGCCCAAGGTCACAGAGTTCATAAAATGGCCATGAAGTTTAGCTTCAGAGTCCACATTCTTAAATATGACTGCCTCTTCTCTTTGGCTAATTAAATTTCCTCTCTAGGAGTACAAGATATAAGAGAAAAAGGAAACTCAAGATGGGGAATAGGGGAATGGATGAGAAAGAGGATAATCCACCAAGGACTAGAATAATACAAACATTTATTTAAAAAGCAGGAGGCCAACAGCCCAGAAGAAGGAGTCTGAGACCAAGATATAGGGACGACAAGAAATGCTGAGTTGGGAATGGAACATATAATAACACTGGTCAGACACATGCTCTGTCCTATGCTCCAAATAGGATTCTGGGAATAGTGATCAGAGACTACTTGGCAAATGGGGCTCAGACAGCTCTCTGGGGAAGCTCTGAGGATCAGTAGCCACAGTAGAGAAATGAATACCTTCTCTTTTAATTCCAGTTTCAGCCTGGGGTGGAGGGAGTTGCCAAAGGCTCCAGGGAGAGATGAGCACCCTGATGAGAAGAAACAGTCTATGACTGTAATACAGCAAGGCTGTCACATCCATCTGTAAGCAAAATAGCTCTTGTCCCTAGAGGAAAGAGGAGAAGGAAGGAAGAAGGGGAAGAGGGAGGGAGGGAAGGAGGAATAGATAAACGAAGAGAGACAGAAGTCAGGAGGAAGAGCGGAAAGGAAGAAAGAGAAAGACTTTCTTGCTTGTGTTTGGAGGGAAAAGCCCTCAGCCCTCATCAAATTCCTAGGATTAACCTTGAAATTAATAGGCCTAAATTAATTTTTGTCACCTGTTAATAATGTGACTTCAATAAATCACTGAAATGTTATTACTCTTAAACCCTTTATCTATACAATCAGGGCATTGAACCTTATCTCCAAGGTACTTTCCAGATCTAAAATACACACTCTGATGATACTGTGACCAAAGTCAGGGACGTTGATTGTCATTTTTGCAGACACCCAATGTCCACGTCCTGGCACAGTGCCCACCACTTATCCATGCCAACACGGCACTCGGGGCTGGTAATTACATGTCTTCAACACCTTCCTGATGTGTTCACTGCTGCTTCTCTTGCAGGTATCTCTTCTAAGCATATATTGCTAATATTGAAACAGTTTGTCCACTCGGATTCATTTCCTACTCTACAGTCAGGAGTTTTCTAAGCGCAGACCAAATCATGTGACTTCATCAGCCAGAAGACCTCAGGACACCATGTTACTCTTCACACAGCCTACTCGGATTCATTTCCTACTCTACAGTCAGGAGTTTTCTAAGCGCAGACCAAATCATGTGACTTCATCAGCCAGAAGACCTCAGGACACCATGTTACTCTTCACACAGCCTACAGGGCTCTGGGTCATCTCCTGCCCATCCTATCTATCCCCTCTCCTCCCACTCTACTTCTTTGAAACCTGTACTCTGAATCACAAAACTACTTCCATTTTTTCTGTCACTTTCTGACCTCTGGGTCTTTCCCTCCACCCAAACCTCTTTCCCTCTCCACCCAGCTGACTGCTACTCACCTGAATTCAGATGATAAATTCCTTCAGGTTAGGTTCCTCCTAGGTATCACGTTACAGCGTTATTTCACTGGATGATAATACTCATTTTACTTGTTAATAAACCTTAATTTACTAAAAGTAGAGAAAACGAAAACATCTTGTCTATCTTCTTTTTTATGGTTTCCTTAGTACTGAACCCGATGCCAACCACACAGCAGGTGCTCAATGAATGTTTGTTATCTGAATAAATGTGTTTGGTGGTGACATAATGTAGGGTACCCTCTAGCTATAATATCCTATAGTCTTATAAACCCTGCATTTTCAGTTTCTGCAAACTAAGGGATGTAGGAACTCCTATCACCCAAGGATTCAACTTTCTTAATCTCCCATTCCTCAGCATTTAGCAATTCTCTTGTCTATCAGGACTAACTGAAAGGACTATCACAATCCATACTGCATCAGCTAGGTTCAGCTTTAAGCCAGGACGTATTGACTGGAAATGGGCTGAGATTCAAAGCAGCATAGGGAGAGGGAGAGGGAGAGGGAGAGGGAGAGGGAGAGGGATAGGGATAGGGACAGGGATAGGGATAGGGCTGAAAGCACCTGGGGATAATGAGGTCTACATTCTGGAACCAGTTCTGTCACTAATGGGGCAGCACTGGGCAAGTCCTTTGGTGTCTCTAAACCTTGAGTTCATGAATGCCTAATTGAAGAGGTTGAACCAGATAATCTTTAAGATCTCTTTAGACTCTAAAATGTAGAATTTTAGGATCCTGATATTTGCTCTGTCATTCATCATCTTCTAGGCCATTATTAGATTTAACAAGGAGACCATGTAAAATATCATAGGAGTAAAAGGGACTGCTATGAGTAATTACACCAGGACAAGGGGTGAGTCTGTGCCAGGATAAAAGGTCAACCTTGCTTCAATGCAGTCTTTGTTGGCTGGGCTTCAGGTTTGGGGTTGTTATTTGTGGTACCAGAGAGAAAGCTATTTGGAATTTGTGGTCAGGGCTCTGATACAAGATTTCAAGGATGCTACACACGTGGGTTCCTAGAGCAGCTAACACCTGCCCCATCATTTAGGTGGCATACCTGGTCCCTTCTGCTTCCAAACAAGAAGTCTGTGTGCCCAGAGTTAATATAACCCCCTAGCTGTGCCCTGCTAAGTCCATTTAACCCCCAGTGTTCCATGATTAGTCAATGAATAAAATATTTTAATCCCCTTGAGTAAAAGTGCACAGTTCTGTGCTATCATCTGAAAACTTGGCCACAGAGATAACAGATACCTGAATGAAACACCATTATCCACAAACATTGGTCATATGGGTCATCGTCTTCATCATGACTCTTACTTTTTCTCTAATATGTATCAACTTCCCAAGTTAAAACAGCATTGCCTGCACTATATTTGTAAACATTCTTATTTCCGTGGTAATCAGAGCAAATGGAACAAAATGGGTCTACCTGAGAAGCAGACTGGCAGAGAGGGCTTGCCAATTCATTCACTCTCAGAGTTTGAACTTGCCTTCCCTTGAGATCTATAAGAATGGCTACCATTTTCTTATGAATTACAATTTAGAAGTCATTTGGAAGCTCTCAGCTCCATCTCCCCTTCTAAAGTTGGGAATATTCTTGCCTCAAAAGGCAATCCTAGACCAAAGCTAATAGTCATCATCAGCTTTCCAAGCTTGTAAAGACAGTTTCCACTTCTTTGAGTAACCCTGGACACTTAATATTTCCAGACATCTCTGGAGGACAGTCCTTGAAAATGTATAAAAAGAATCACAGCTGAAATTGCAGGTTTGCTATAAAAAAAGGTTAAAAATAGCCAGCTGCTGTCCAGGAGCCAGTGGCTCAGGCTGACAATGTGGAGTGGACAGGGTGAAGATAGTGGCTATCTCTTGACCTCAGTAATTCCCACAAGTGGCTGCTGAAAACTTCCTTGTGCCTCTACATTGTATCAAACAGAGTGACCAGAGCTGACCTGACATCAAAGCTCTGTAGAAATACTGTGGCCCAGAGAGCATGAGAGCCTAAATTGTGGGGATGAGAGATTAGAGATAGGATTGTACACTTCAACAGGCTTTGGGAATTGTGTAGTTTGTCATGAGTCTGGCCATTGTTGATTTCCTGGTGTTGCTATTGTCAGGTGGCCATCACTATCATTAACTTTGGGTGTCAGCACATTGAGATACACCAGAGAGTCTAATGCAATGACTTTCCCAGGACAGATGTATTTGCCAGGAAAATGGAAAAAGGGAAAGGGACTGGGACATTGAGTAAAATAGGAAATGGCAATGACCAGAGGTCAGAGCCACCGTTCTCCCTAATTTGGGATACAAAATTCTCCATAATTTTCTTTGCTTTTTTTTTTTTTTTTTTTTTTTGCTCAACTTCAAGCATTTTCTCATTTTCACCAACTGATCAACACCTGCTTTTATCAGTCTCCTTTAAATCTCTGTCTCATTGCAAAAGGTGCCAGAAGAGTGCTTCCTCTTCTGTTATTTATTGCTCTTAAGTGAGAACTCTCACGGGGTGGAGAGATCTCAGAGTAGTGAACAACCAGCAACATGCTGAGCCAATATGGCCATAAATACAAGGGTCAGGTCTCTAAACCCAGCCACCAGGTAGGTCGAGGATGCCTGTATATGAGCCAGAGAAGGGACTCTGTACAATGGAATCTGAGTCATAAGGCACCTTCCAGAGCAGCCCCTGGGGAAAAGCAGAGATTGAAAAGGGCTGTGGATGTGAAAAAGCTTCCTTTCTGAAATAAAACGTTGTCCTTGTCCCCTATATGGTGTATGAAGTGTACCTCTTAGAAACCAGGGCTGTGGCTCCTGCAGATGGTGAGCCATCAGCCAGCATCAAAGGAGACCTTTCAGAGTACTATGGTGGCAACATGGTGTCATGGAAAGAACAAGGACTTAGAAGTCAGATGGTTTCCCAATGAACCTGATGACCTCTTGTACTCTCTTCCACTGTAGGCTCCAGAATGAAATGAGCTTCATGCCAAGTAAACATGGGATGTGGATAGATATCTACACACAGGGTCACAAACTCAAATTCTACAGGGACTAGAAAGAAATGTCAATGTGTGGGCCTGACCTATTAGAGACAAAATAGGCGATTAATATTCACCTAGAGGAGGCAGCTTACACTCAGTGCCCTCAGTGGTTGCTATGAAGGAATGCCAGAACCCAAAGACATCCTATTACCCGACTACAGTACATCATTCACCTGGGCTGCACAGGCAGGTTCCAACAGTGTGAAGGCCAAACTGCACATATCCATGGCATGGAATCAGTCCGTGTGTACCCTCTAGTTTACATCATCTGTCTCATTGGACCCAAAACACAAATCACAATCCTCTTGTCTTTTAGGTTAAAGTACTATGGTTTATTATACTAGGCAGCTCTGTTGCTCTATTTTATTTTTTCTTTTTGGCTTGGATGCTATTGCTTGCTCCAAAACCATAGCAACAGACTCAGACTAGTCTTGGTCAATTTCCTTATCCCACCAACTCCTGAAAGCCTTATAGACCATGACCATCACTTCGTTTTGTATGATTCCTCTTTTGCCTGTGTCTCCTTTAATCCTCACCCTACCCATCCTCCCAAATCCTGCAATTATTTTTGAAGGTGTCGTCTCTCCCCTCCCAGGTACCCCACCACCACAGTTTCAATATAGACATCTCAGCAGAATCGTTAAATCACCAAAGCCCAGCTACCTGAGGGTTCTCTATCTAAACTCCAGCTCCTTGTGTGAGAAACAGAGGCCGAAGCTGATTTCATTCAAGTATATCTTGTATCTTTTACCCTGGTCAGCATTAAATCAGGTTCTTTTAGGGATAACAGCAACTTGGCACTGAAGGAAAGCTCTCTGGCCGAATCCTTGACTGAGGCAGAAACTCATTCTCTGTATGCTGTTTATTCAGGGGAAGAAGAGTTCACATGTGGCCTCAGGTTGGCTCAGGAGTTGCGGCTTCACCCAGGTTTGCAGCTGAAAACTAAAATGTATAAGCATCTCAAGCCATTTTTCCTAAGTCTCCCAGTGAGTGGTGGTGGCTTGACTAGGATTGAGGGCCCGGAACCTTCCTCGTGGTCAGTCCGGCTCCCTGACCACTAGACCACACAGTCCGGGCTTAACGTGTACTCAGCAAACCTCAAACTCCAGGTCCAAAGAAACAGATTTTCCAAAAACAGAGCTCTCTTTGTGAACAATTCAGCAAAAATTCTCTTTCCAGCTGTGAGCTGGGATTCATGTTGCAAATGTTGGTGTTAATTAAAAACATCCACCTTCTTCAGTTTCAACAATAAGGGAAAAGCACCATGCAGGATGTGTTCCTAAGCACTTCCCTCCAAAGCACTTATAAAAGGGATTTTATTTATGACATGAATTGCTGGGGGTTCTGACAGATATTATCATTCCCAATTTTCAGCCCCAATGAATAAGTTGGGGTCAAGGAGATGGATGAGATAGGCCCAAACTGCCACAGAGGAAAAATTAGTGTCAGCGATAGAAACACATAGTTCCATTCCCAAATCATCCACTAAAGATGTCCAAGTTTCTGTACCTAGCTGAAATAAAATGTTTATCTGTCAAATCACTAAAAATTTTCCTCACATAGCTCCTAGCCCTTCAGATATAAACAAATAAGGTATGACAAGGCTAAGGACATTCCACAAAAGATGACACAGTATATTCAATAATTGAGATGTTAGATTACTTTCCTATATTCCTATTACGGTTCTCACTTCATTGAGAAATCTTTATCTAAAGTGGTCCAGAGCTAGTGAGAACAGAAAGATTGAATTGCACCCCTTCTTGTGCTTGTCTCTGTTTGGTTAATTTGTCCTGCTTTGATACACAATCCAGACAAGAAAGAATCAAGTCAAAGCCACATCATTATGAATGAATTTCTTTGTTTTTAATTTCACACAGTTTAAAATACAATATGAAATCAGGCTACAGTATATAAAAAACTCTCCAGCAAAATGATGTGCCAGCAT
This sequence comes from Cephalopachus bancanus, assembly GCA_027257055.1. NCBI lineage: Eukaryota > Metazoa > Chordata > Mammalia > Primates > Tarsiidae > Cephalopachus > Cephalopachus bancanus. The sequence goes on from JAPVLO010000326.1 coordinate 2,281,719, forward strand.
CAGCTACTAAAATAAACAAACAAAAAACTCCCCTGTAAGAATTTTTTTGCATTTTTTTAAAAAAACACATAGACACTTACATCGCTACATCTCTAAGCTACCTCAGTTCTGATTTTTAAAAAGCACCTGCTTTTCCTTTTTTCATCTTGCTTTTAAATTTTCAGCTTTAAAAAATATAAATTATATGAAAATACAAGTTGGAAAATAGTCAAACACAATATAACATCTTTTTCACCCCTATACTTCTCAGCTTAAAAAAAAGTATTCTTAAAAAAAAGTTCAATAACTGAGGCAGTATTCCTGATAGAGATAATTTCATTTTAATATATATATTTTATATATGTATATGTATACATATATTTATGGTTCCTTGAAACTTCTTTGGAATGTAAGTAAGAGTTCAACAAATTTATATAGACCCCAACAGAGAAAGCGGCATGCACAGCATGACTAGAAGACAGAAGGTGTATTTTTCACCATGAAGGTTAGGCAGGTTAATGCTCTAAAACCCGGAGTGTTCATCTCCAAAGTAAGGAAAAGCACATCTGATCTTTGAATGCTACCTCCAATCCCCACGGCCACAAAATCAGGGCTCGAAGTAGGGAAGCCCCTCCCCTGAATGGAGAAGGGAACAAAAGTGACTCTAAACCCTAAAGCCAAAACCGATACCGGTTAAAGCGTCTCCAGGAAAACAAGGGTTTCACCCAGATAGACCAGATTTGCCCATCCTTCCTCTGAAGTTAACATGTGTTTTTCAAAAGCATAAATGCAACAATTTTGCTACATTTCCAGTGTATAAACCACCCACCACTCTTCCTGGGATGGTCTCTGGCCTTTGGACAAAAGGAGAAAAAAACATCTGGCCAGATTGACAAAGTTGTCTTAACTAACACACTATCTACAAATCCTGAAAATGGTGGATCTAGAGAGAAAGGGAATCTTAGCAAACAAGCGGGCTGAGGAGCACTAGGAGGCACTTTCTTATACTTTATTTGCTATAGGAATTGCAGGAGTTAGACTCACAGAAGGGGAGTTTTAGCATAAATTTAATAGGAAAGGTTGATGATTTGAGAAAGTGATTTTATGCCTGGTTGCAAACAGCAAGCAATGACCGATATCCGGCCCTGGTTCTACTCTCACCCATTACTGAAATGTGGAAAGACTTAACTAGAAAACTCAGGTATTATTTCAGCTGCAGTTTTGCATGTCTGCAAATACACACACACACACACACACACACACACACACACACACACACACACCCTTTGCTAGTGCCCAACAAAGATCACACAATCAAAGAGAAAACAGCGTAGTCCAAACAGTTCCACCTAACACTCCCTGAGCAGCTCCTAAAATATTTTGAGAGCTTCATTAAGGCACCTGCATCCAAAAGATCAAAATACACAACTGGGATAACCCCACCTTTGTTTTCCATATGGATGCTCCAATTTATTAGTATGAGGACACATGAATCACAGAGCTATGTTCCTGATAATTCAGGGTCTACAAGAAGATCTGGGAGTAAACAATCAACTTTCTTGAAGATATGCTAGAAGGTAGTTAGCACTTCCAATTTCTCAGCTAAATCCCAAAAAGAGACAGCCCTGAGAAGTTTGTCTTAAATGTTTCCTCCCCTCTCACGGAAGTCCACTAAGCCAACCCCCCCTCATCCTCTTAACTGGGCATCTGCAGAGTGGGAGAGCTTCTAATTGTATTAGGCACTTTTCCTCACAAATTTGATGTTGGTTTTCCCCCTTTAACTCCATTTTCAGATCTCCCTTCACAACCAGCAGAAAGATGACTTTCTTCAGTTGACTGTGTTGAGGGAACTAAAAATATATTAAAATCTCATGGACCACCTTATTTTCTTCACTCAGGCTCCTTCCCTTGTTTCCTTTGCCTTCAAGTCATTCTTCTCTTCAGCAATGAACCTTCACTTATCCTGTGCCAAGACATCAGATTCAAGCACGAGGCCCTAACATTGTCTGTGCCATTCACTTTACACTGTCTCACCTGACATCCTGCCCAACTAGTTTAAAGTCTTCAAAGGAAAGCCTTGTACTTCTCCGGTCAAAGACAGTCAACTCACATTTATTAAAACACTCTCTTAATTTCCATCACTTCTAAATCCCAGCAAGTCTAAACTCTACAACTCACGTTGTATCTGAAGTTACTCTTTTATTCACTGATCAGAAAGCTGTACAGTTTCTCCCTACTGAATAACAGAGTGAAGGGGAAGCAAAAAATGGGTTGGGGTGCTGGGAAAACAAGACATGAAAGAGAAATTATAGAATGTTAATTTGGAACAACATGCTTTCAGGACTTATTTCTTAAGACCCGAGAGGTAATGCCCATGCATACAGCTTTTATTCCAAGTCATCCATGCTACAGGTACAGGACTAAGAAAGAACCAATCAATCTTCCTCCTTTGATTTCCTTTTCTTGACTTCAACAGTGCTCCCACATTTACTGTGGTCCAAAACCAGGGATGCAAAATACATTCAGTTCAAAGACTTAATGCTTCTTAACTCAACATTAAGTCCAAACCCCAAGAATTCACTAATAACAAATAAGTAAAGGGGTGCGATAATATCTTTTTAAAAATTGTAGATGAAGTTCACACACAAAGTTCTCTTGTACTCAAATCAGCATTATTTTTTCCTTCATATATAAGTCACACGAATTTGGGATCCCTGATCTCAGTGATAGCGCTTTGCTTTTCCAATGGGGTCTATATAAACAGTTTTCTTTCAATGTGACAGAATCCTCAGCCGGCAAATAAAAACAAAGTTGCATGATATTGCAATACTGAGACCACCTTAGAGCTTAAGACGATTTTTAAGAAAAAAAAAAATACTGGCACAAAATTTAATAAAATAAATTTTAACACAAAAACCATTTTGGCCCCTCCCCAAACAAAGTTCATCTTTGTTTCAAAAGTAGAATAAAAGGTAAATCGTCCTCAGTTTTTGTGCATCCCACCCCCCCTTTTGTTTTGCCCTCCCAGATCTAAAAACAAAAGCAAATTAATTGCCTTTCATCAGTCTCATGACTTTTGTTGTGACAATGTCTCTTGCTAATGGGTTCAAAACTCAAGACAGTTTTTCATGGATAATTTTTTTTTAAATGATTGGACACATTAGTCTCTTCCTCTCTGGAGCCAGATCTCTTAGGCTTCTGTGAAGACCCCTTCTCTCTCTCCTGAAAATTTGCTTAAGAATTTCTTGTCCCACCCACCCCACAAGTCCTGGCTTTCCTTTTCCAACAGCGCACAATTGATTACAGCTGCAGCTCATTTAGCTCCCACCCCTGAATGTAAAAAATGAGTTCTGGAAAATAAAAAATAGAGTAACAGTTAAAAATTAAAAGTCCAACCAACGCGGTTGTCCTTGAAAGGTCTCAGCAGGGTCCCCCAGCCCCTTCCGTGTCCATCACTCATCAGCATCCGGCTTGACATCCAGCATGGCATGGAGCTCCTCAGGGGTGTATCCCAGTAGGCTCTGCAGGTCACACACAAAGCGGTACACATAGCGTTTACCCGCCGTCTTGTGGATGATGTTTTTGTCATAATAATAGCGTAGGCCGCGGCTCAGTTTCTCGTAATTCATCTTAGGTTTGTTTTTCCTCTTTCCCCATCTCCTGGCCACCTGAAATTTTTTTTAAAATAAGTAGGTAAAAATCTATAAGATAACCCAAATATGCATGTTTATATGTCTATATTATACCTATTCACTATGCTCATGTTAGACAATTAGAGATTCACATAGGCACAGAAGACATTTTTCTGACCTATCTCTTCTGAATTTTATTTTTCGAGAATTGGGCAGAAATGAGTCAAGTTGATTCTTTAAGTCGATGAAAGCACAGTGACCCTGAACTTCTATAAAATGGGGTTAAATATTTGATTTTGAAAAACAAACAAAAAAAGCCACACCACAGACTCTTCTTTCCCTATATTACTTGTAGCATTTTCTTGCTTTGAAAGCATGAAACCTAATGGGAGGGTGTGGAGGGAGAGGCTGAGCTGCAATCATACCTGCCTTTCATCAACAGGAAGTGTTTTTTCTGTAGCAGAGCATAAATATTTTCTCATGTCTGCCAGAACAGAGATGTTGTTTCTCTTGTTCATTGTCTTTTATCCCCAGAATTGAACATGGCACAGAACAACCACTCAATAAGCATATGTATCATGAAAGAATACACATGTTAATTAATGAACAATTGTACCAATCTTCCAAGGCACCTTTCATACTCACAGGCAGGAAGAACACTAAGTCATAGCAGGCAACTCTATGGATGAAGGGCTGACCAGGTGCCAGGCACTTTAGTGCCTCTTATCAGATAATTATAGAAAACAAATGGGTAATGTAGAATTTTCTCTATCTTCCAAAATGAAACTAAAGCTCAAACAGGCTGCCTAACTTGCTCTAGGTCACACAATTAGCAAGTGGCAGAGCTGGGATTTCAATCCCAGAAAATGTCATCCAGGCCCACACAACTCCTTCCCAGGGTTTTCTCTCATCTTTCCTCAACACAGTGCTCTCAAGCCACTCCTTTCTTACCTCATCTGGGTCAGAAAGCTTGAATTCCCAGCCATCTCCTGTCCAGCTGATAAAAGACTGACAGGACTTATCAGTGAGTAATTCCAGAAGAAACTGCCACAGCTGGATTGGTCCACTGCCTAGAAACACAAGCCATTGTGAATCATTACACCAGATACCCAGCACTTTCGGCAACTAATCTCCATACACAGCATTCCCTTGTTCCTCCTCTCAGTCCATCCAGTCAAGGGAAAATGAAGAAAACACACAGTGCAAATGTCAGAGGAAGTGTCATGAGCTCGAATTGACAAAAAAGACAAAAACTCCCTACCAAGAAAAGAAAAGCATATAAGAAAATACTATATCAATTGCCTTACTTTAATCGATTTAAGGGCTGTCCATATTTTATTGCTAAGCAAACTCTAGAAAGAGAATACCTGGCCTATCCTCTGGATATTCTAAGGCAACATAATCTTTTGTGCCTTCAAAATCTAAGTCATTATTTTTGCTATACGAAGTAAGAAAAGTATTAACTGAAGAATGAATGTCTTTGCCAGTTCCAAGCAGAGTCAAAGCTCATAAGCCCTCCTTTAAAGTAGGGAGCCACGGGCCTCTGATTTGTGAGTAAGAAAGATCACTACCCTTCTATAGCATAACTTAAGTATTTTCTCATGTCTACTAGAGCAGAGATGGACTGCTTATAATATTCCTCTCCACCACCACCCTGCTTCCCAGGCCAATTAAAAAACAAGCACTCAAACTAAGAAAAAAAAAGTATCATCACTATCTGAGGAATTAACTTGCTACCCAGGAAATCCTCCGAGGTCAGACCAGCACTGTTTTAGAAATTCTTAATGGGTTCAGTATATTCTAACACACACACACACACACACACACACACACACACACACACCCCTCATGTCTTAGTCATTAACACTGCCAAAATCTTAGATCTAAAAGGCCTGGTATATTCTAGCAGCCCATTTATCCTACCACACAGATTTCTTTTTTGGATGGCTTTCTATTCTGAAATGACGATGCTGCCGGTGATTCCTATCCAATCTTTGGGTGTAGCTGGAGAAACAAATGTAGGTTCAGCAGTCCATGCTGCTTGTTACACATCTATATTGTGCCTTGTACACATGTGTGTGTAGATGGATGAAGTCTGGGATGCCCTAGCTCATACAGGAAAATTTAAGACTCTAAGATTTTCTAAGACAATAATCCTTAACCCCAGTTTCAAATTTGCCTGACCCAAAGGAAACTGAGAGTCAACAGCAAGCAAGCTTTAGGTTCCCTCTCAGTCTAAAAAAGAAATAGCCTGTATGCTCTAAAAGGGCAATCTCTTGTTATGTCTTGTACTTCTACCAAGGCATGTTCACAGGCATCATTTTACTTGCTCCTAAAATCTATGCACCATCCAACTGCTGTAAGGAGGTACAAGTGGTCTTACTCTTTCCATTCTATTGGTGCGCAGACAAGGTGATCAGGAAAGTTCTGTGACTTTACTCCACAACACAGTTAACAAATGGTGATGCTGGGCTTAGTGCCCAGACCTTCAGACTTCAAGCACCAGAGCAGCCTCAACTGAGCCATATGAGGAAACAGTTACTAAAAAACGTTATCATCCCACAGCCAAAGGAAGCATCCTCCAGTAACAGTTTCCTAATGGGCGTTTCCAGGGCTCCTCCTCAGCACTCCCCAAACTAAATAAGAAAAATGAAATATGTCTACCTCCTCTCTGAGAAAGTACCTTTAACTTTTTAAAACCAACTTGCAAGACATAACTTACATGCATTTCAGAATAAAATGATTCAGCAAATGCCTACAAAATAAATTAACATTAGAAGAAACAGCCCAGAGGACTACACTGGTAAAGTCATAACTTCCTGTTTTTTTAAAAAAAAAACAACAACAACAAAAACTACGATACAACTGATACATTTGTAGCTTTTTTAGGAGTAAAGTCAACAGCTACTGCCTGTCTGGGCTCACAAAACTAACATGACATTACATGAGGAATCACTGAAAAGCCATTCTAATGGGCACAAGGAGGTAAGAAAGCAAATCTTTCACAAGAAATGCAGCAGCAAGGGCCCAAGAGACAAACTAGGTTTCTTGAAAAACTTCACAGTGACTACAGACAATCAACAGAACACCTGAAGAGACATATGTAAAGGCAAACCTCTCCTGTGCCAAGACTACAGGCTTTGGACATGGTGGGGGAGGGCAAGGGACTTGCTTTAAGACCCCTGACAGAGAAGAAAACTAACAAGAGCTATGACTGTGTACCTATCATGCACCAAGACACCGCGAGTGATGCTTTTCCTCTGTCTCACTCATTCCTCATAATAACTCTATGGGGTAGATGCTATTGTTATGCTATTTGCTTCTACCACTTAACAGCAGAGAAAACTCACTACATGACTGTCTAACTTGTGCAAAGCCATTGAGATCAGCAGTGGAGTAGCTGTAACTGGAACCCAGGCAGTCTGGCCCCCAAATGCCTCATTTCAAAGCTACATTGCCCCTGGACACGATCAAGACAAAGGCCGGACATCCAAACTGCCTGCCTGGTATGGTGCTCCAAGAGAGAAAAGACCCTGGCTTCAAAAACCCTTATCTTCCCCACCTCTCAGGGTAGTCACAGGACACCAGGTGATCAGTAATTCTCCCAATGGTCTGACCACTAGTGGTCACGCTGCTTTCTAGCCTCAGCGTCCACCTCTGCAGGTGATGTTTCAGCTCACCTCAGACAATTCCCCTTGCGGTAGTTGTTAAGTTGCATTACAGCATTACTTCTCCCTCCCACTATTTATCTGAGGACCTATCTTAAAATCTCTTTGAGGGAGAAGAGGGTAATTATGCCAAGCTAAGGAAAGGGATGGAAAGTTTGGGATCCTTCTACCCAGGGAAGTCCCAGTCACTGGCAGGGAACAGCAAGCACACCCACAAGTCCTGGAGAGCAAGGCCCATGAGTACACCCCCGTCTCCTGCCCTCGGCAGCCATAAAGTTGAGACAGGAATGTCAATTCATGTTGTTGGCACCAACTCTTACAGGAGGAATCCTTGGACAGTATTACTACTTTGTTTTTTTCTGCCAGTACCATTTCACAAACTGAAATGTCTAACAGTGACAGGCTCCAGAATGCTCCAGCCCTTTCTCTGTGCATATGTGACCACCGATACGGGTATATATGGCCAGGGGACAGGGTGAGTTCTTGCCAGAGGATATTTTTTCCTTGTTATAGTTTTTCTTTGTTCAAAAGGAACATAAAAATGTTAAGCTCAGATACTGGGAGCTCAGATCCCAGGTGCACAGCTCTCAAACTCTTTTCTATTTACACCAAAGGGAAGAGGGGGGTAAACAGAAAAAGCAGATACCCAAAGAAAGCATAGGAACTTGAATAGGAAGCAGTGTCCCTGGTTGGCTTCACTATAGGAAAGTGAACATAGTGGTGACGTCACCTCCAGTCTCCTTCCCCTGATTCCAGCAGAGAAATCCTGTATGCGAACTAGCACACACGGAGCTCACCCTTCAGAAAGCTCAAACTGTTGTACCACAGAAGAAAAAACCGTGATCCCTCCTGAAAGAGTCTTCTCATGTACCTTCTTGCTGCTCCTAAATTGCCCTTTTGTTGTTGGGAATACTAGAAATAAGATAGACATGGAATTGTTCTCCCAGCCAGAAATGCTGGGCCAGGGCAAGAATACTGGCTTCAGAGTGGGCTCAGTCTCCAGCTAGACTAATGGCTGATCTAACATAGGCAGGTCTTCACTTCTGGTCTGGGAGGGGAAATCAGAGTCACTTGGAAGCCCATGGCTTGAAGGCAGCTCTGGGGTTGGAATGCAGGCCTGGAAGGCAGATCTGCCAGCCACACCCAAGTCCAGGTTCATCGGAAGTTCTTATGTCCCAGATGCATCCAGACAATCTAGCACTCCCAATTACAACTCTTACAGAAGAAGTTGCTGTACTGCCCAAATCCAGAGGGCCCCAGAGCTCCATCCCTTGCTCTGCTCTAACATCTAAAATTGTAGTAAAGCTTCTTCCTCTATTCTCCCTGCACCTTCCCCTCACCCCTGTGCCCAGCCCTGTCCACCTACCCAAATGGACTGTGGTCTCAGTGACCTTTGTCCCCTGGAGCAGAAAACGGTACTAAGAATAGCCCTAGTCGTGGGAAGGGGAGCTCACATGTTCAATGTGACTCACAATGGTGTCCCTGTCTGGGGGCCTCAGGGCAGTCAACAGTGCCCTTCACTATGCTGCCTGGGAGTGTCACACATCAGGAATCCCGTGGCATCACTGGGAAACTATGCTTCTCAAGTCAAAGCTCTGAGCCACAACAACAGAGGGGTCCCTGTTAGAAGGAGGTCTCCTTCCAGAGCCATGTGGGAGGGAGGGAGGGCACCACACACACACACACACACACACACTCCAAACCCCCGTCTCCCAGGGTGTGGGACCTCCACACCCGCCTGCCATCTGTTCCCTCTCAACCCTCCCTGGCGGCAACAGGGGAACTTCCTCTGACTGCTTTGTTCGTCTCAGTTCTGGATAAGAAGGAAATTCTTACTATACTGACAGTCTTGATTTGAAGAACATGGTACCACCACCTCTAAAGAAGAAAGATCAGGTGGGGACTAGGAGGGATCCCAGGTCAGCAGGGCAAATCACACCAAGGATGTTTCCCTCCAAAGGGGACCCTTGAGGGACCTCAAATCTAAGGCAATAATCTCATTTTTAAAAAGTAAGACTTCAAATTTCTGCCCATTTTGGTCCTATTTCAAGCCCCTTCTATTTGTCCAGGAGCTACAAGGCCTATCATCCATCTCAATGAGGGCAGGTTATTAAAAATTCTCTGCTTGTCTGGCCCCTAACCCTGAGACTAAGAACTAAATGACATAAATAAATACATAGAAGTAGGCTAGGACAAAATTTTCATAACATGTTTTGATAATCTTTGCCATTACCAATCTGTCAGTATCTCTGTTTTCAAGTTCCAGGTTTAGGAGTTGCGTGTCCATTAGCAATGCCCTCCTCACAGCTAGCAAACAGGTTTGGAATTGGACTTCAGTTTTTCCTCCTACTTCTTCCTCATTTCCATTTCGACCACAATTTCTCACTCTGTCATCTGTGCCCCGATGAGAGGCTAACAGAGAGGAGCTGCTTCCATACAGATGGAGGTCAGTGCTGGGCAGTTACTTTCCAGGGCAGTCTCCTTACATTTCTATTGTAGTTGGTTTACACCAAGGCCAAACCCAATGGCTTGCTCTCTGTCCCTCTCTCTCATCATAGAACATATGCTCTAAGGACAGGAACTTTGTGTTTTTTTTTTACTGCCACAACCCAAAGCCTAGAGCAGTGCCTCACCCACATACATCAACACAAAAAATTATTTGTCACTGAATGACTCCAGTGTTAGCTTCCTGAGAACACAGGCTGTAACTTACTAAGCCTTATATCCCCAGTGCTGGGGATGAGATCCTGTCTTCAGCAGGTAGTCAGTCAACGTTTACTAAATTAAGTTGCTGAAACAATCCTACTCTGAAGAAAGGCATAAGGATTTGAAAAGCCACACAAATGGCTTCTCTCTATCAAGCTATATTTGGGGCCAAACAACATGGGTGACCCCCAGGTTATGTTTCATCAACATGCTCCCCAAAATAAAAATGACTACATCTCCTGTCCTTTGGGGTTAATTTACTACTCTGAGAAGCTAATCTTCTTTAGCTCTACTCTAAAAGTCAAATCAAATACCTCAATGTGGGCAGGACACCACATTTATTTTAACCTATGAAACTCTCATGGTTGGTCACCCTTGCAACAGGGCTGAATCTGCCTTGATAGCACACATCTGGCAGGTGGCCCTAAAACAGAGGAACAGGCCTGACTGGCCCCTCCCTTCTAGCCAGGTGTCTCTACCCACAGCCAAACGATGATGGCAAAAACAGAACACTCGAATCCAGAAATGACCCACTTGCTCACAAACGTATCTATCTGCCCTTCATGCTGCTCCAGGAGGACCCACCTCTGAGGATGGGGTGGGTGACTCCAGAGTCTAAGCATCACCCCCTTTTAAATCATCAATACCCTTTTAAATCACCATCCATAAAAACTTTCAAATCTATTTTCATTTGTAAGTCCTTACAAGATGCAGTTTCATGACAAATTTAACAGAAGATATTGTGCCAGTTTCTTGCCCCTTGGACCAAACTCAACCTAAAACTGCACAAAGTCTTCTGCCTTGGGATGAATAACTTGAGACTGTGTTGCTGGATTGATTGGCAATCATGGCACTGAGAAGACTTTTTTTTTTTAAAGAAAAATCTGATATATTGGCTTAGTTCTATGTCTGCTGGTGCCTTCTCCCATTTATTCTGAGTTGTGTTCTTCCTTTGTCCCCACCCAATCTCATCTCATAGTCCATATCTGATACACTCTGTAACAAGCCAACAACATCTTGGTTTACTGAATCATTGTATCTCAATATATTCTATAGATATGTTCCTATACCAAGGGCTAGTAACTCAAAGCAGTGATTAGGGATACAAATTCTGAACTCATAACAACAAAGAACATTCTAACAGGTGTTTAAAATGCACATTAAATGAGGAAAATGATGAATGGTAACTTCATAATTATTGTTGAGATAACCAGCATCTAACAATGAAAAAGAGTTAGGAAATAGTTAACCAATCAATCAGAATCTGCTTTGACTGCTAAGTTCATGTCCCTCCTATGTTACAGCAAAAAAAGGAGGAATTTCAAAAAACAATATGTAAACCATGTCACATGTCAGGCAGGCAGTGGAGGACTGAGAGATGACAGCATCCTATAAAATTAAAATACATACATGCCCATGGGAAAGCTCCAAATGGGAAGTCAAGGGTACAGGACTTTAATATTAATTTGTCCCTGATTCACTGTGCAATCTTATGCAACTCATTTAACCTTTCTAGGCTCCAGTTTCTCCATCCCTAAAATGGAAATCGCAAATCCCCACTTCGCCTCATTTTATGGAGATATACCTTATTATAACACACACATATACACACACACACACACACACACACACACACACACACACTTAAAGAGGTGATCACAGTGCAGAACCATTTGGGAGCAACAGAATATAATAATGAGATAAACAGAAGAATGAAACAACAGAAAATATACTCTTAAAACAGGATTTTTTTAAAGACAAGAAAAAAATGGAGCTTCTTAAAAAATTGTTTTAGCTGGACTCGGTGGCTCAGCCTGTAATCCCACACCTTGGGAGGCTGAGGTGAGTGGATTGCCTGAGCTCACAGGTTCGAGACCTGCCTGGGCAAATTGGCGAGACCTCATCTCTACAATAAATCAAAAATTAGCCAGGCGTGGTAGCGCACACCTGTAGTTCCAGCTACTTGGAAGGCTGAGGTGGAAGGATCACCAGAGCCCAGCAGGTCGAGGCTGCGGTGGCCAGGAGCGGCCATTGCACTCCAGTCTGGGCGACAGAGTGAGACTCCAACTCAAAAAAAAAAAAAAATTTTTTTTAAAGCACCAGATGAAATTTAATTAGTCTTCCAAGAATTAAATTGGGCTTTTGTATGGCAACTTTGAAAACACTGGAGGTTAAGAAAAAAAGGTAAAGTACATAAATGTAAGTGTTCTTTAACATTTTAAATGAGAATTACATTTAAGACTTTTTAAAGTTAAGGATGACTTTGAAATCTTTGCTCTAATGAAAAGTACATACACACAGAAAGAGACAGCAGATGCAAACTGCTTTGTAAGTGAAAGTATCACAGACATTTATGGCTTGGGGAAATCTTGGCCACAGATGGACTTAGATCCTCTTTCCCCCAAGGCGCCTTTTTCCCTAGTCATTCATGGTCCTCACCAGCACCCTCTACCTAGTGCACTGACCTAGAGAGAGTTCAGCAGAGTTCCCCACAATATGTCTGTAAGCTTGGGCCCAAAAAGACAAATCTTGCCAACAGTAAAGCAGAATGTCTTATCCAGTCATCGATGCCCAAGAAAGGCTCAACAGCAAGCCCAGGTGGCTGGCAACTGGCCACAAGGTTGCCTCACATAGGACAGGGACAGGCTTAAGTGGGCCTCATTTGGCCAGTCTGACTTGGGTCTGAGAACAAGACAGTTATGCATTTTTAGCATGTGAGGGAAAGACCTTTGTTTTTGCTCAGGCTCTGCACACCTGCAAGTGCTCAAGTGCACATGTGTGGGGGTGGCAGCAAGAGAAAGGGGACTGTTCCTCTCTTAAAGGGGCAGCCTCTATTCAAATGCAGCCACTTCTTTCCTCTAAAGCCACCACTAACTCTGTCTAACCATGTTCAAGCTAGCACTCAGACACAAACTTGGACAGCGAGCCAGTGAAGCTCAAGTCAGGAAGTGGGTTTCTTTATGACTTTTTCCTCCTGATGTCTTCTAGGTAACTGATTCTTTAAAGACGTCATCAGAGATAGGTCAACTTTGGATTTGAGGATAGGAATGAGAATTTTGTTATCAATCAAAGAAATGTTTTTTCTAACCAATGTAAATGTATAGAGAAATGTCTTCCTAAGTATCTAGGTAACAAGAAGAAAAAAAGATGTGTTAATCGGTCATGGTTAGGGAACAGGACTTTAGATGTCTAAAGATGGTTAACTTTTCTCAGTAGAATTCTCAACTCTATCTCTAGAATTTATTTTATCCTAGGGGTAAGTTTCCCCTGCACATCAAGAATAAGAGAAATCAATAGTTAGGTATATTAGAATCCTTGGGGAGGTAGTTGAACTAGATTCTAAGTGATCACTGGTACACTGGATTTTTAAAGTATTTATCCCCTAAATGATTTCTGAACACTCTTCAAACATAAGGCAATATAGCCAAATTGGGTTGAATAACAAAACAAATACTAACAACAGCATGGAGGTAGCAGAATAAATACTGTTTGCTTCACCCTAATGTGATGAGCTGAAAGTGTTCTACCTACGCCTTTAAAGAAGAAAGGACAGAGAACTTAGCCTTTGCCAGGCCTCCACAAGAAACTGCTCAGCCTTGACTCTGAATGTCAAACACCTCCACAGAGCTGTCCCTGTGAGCATCTCTTCGACAAAGCAAGTCCCATTCCTCCTTTCAGAGTTTAAACTTTCACATTCAATCACCCTAGGAGAACTTTCACTCTCATTATCTCTCAGGGAAATGTAAGTCACACAAAAGACAATAACGTTTGGAGAGTTACAGTCAACGATATGGACTGAGCTCAGAAGCCCATCATGGGCCACCAAGAGCATCAGGACACATGGTCTTGAGTCCTGCCTTACCACTGGGTAGATAGAAAAGCTATGCTGGGGTCTCTTTGACAAGTCACATTTTTATAAATCAGATCTGATGCAACTGTCACACTATCTGTGCCATTCAGATATCCTGCTGCAGGGAACAAAAGTGACTGGCTCTACCATGTCCACATCTAGGCCATGCTTCCTGGGGGCTACTCCAACCAGGGACTGAGCATGGTAGTGGCATGCAGGCCAACTCCCATAAGATATAGAACTTCTCCACCAAGCAACTTTGACTCAAGGATTCCCCACTGGCCTGGTCCAAGCTTTCTCAGAACTGAGCTGAAACTGGAGGTCGCTCCTACCCAAATTTGCTTTCTTCCAGTCCCGCTGCATAGTCTGAAGGCATCTCCAGCCTTCTCTTGGCTGCCTCTTCCCTTTTTGTCCTGTGTAGATGCTCACCACCCCATAAATTTCTTACACATCTAATCAGGTCTTGGGATCTGCTTCTTAGCAGACCCAACCTAACACTGTTCTCTGTATTTCACTACTAATTGTCTGACATTGACAAATTTTGAAAGGCAGTTTATCTGTTATTTGCTATGTAACACTGGGTTAGATCTTTTTCTCTAAAAAGAAAAGAAAATTCAATTCTTTCACTTGTACAATGGGAAAATAGACCATTGTGTGATTTTCAGTGAAAGATTTTATATATATATATATGGAAGAGTCTAGCACACAGTAGGAAATCTAATATACAAGTTTGAGTTGAATAACTGAAGTGACCTATATATAATGTTAAATATCTGCTGTGCTCATAACACTGCAAACAATGACTAGAATTCTTTTTGTTTCCTGACCTCAAAATCTTAGAATTATACTGCAAATATAAAAAGATTGGAGAATAATATGGAATAGTAGTAATCACTTGCACTTAAAGAGCACTTATTATGTACTTATTACCATAAGCTAATTCATTAATTCTTACAACAAGACTATGAGATCTATGAGTATTGCCATTTTGCAGATGAGAAAACTGAAGTACAGAGATGTTATCCTGCCAAAGGCCACACAGCTGCTCACTGGCAGGGCCTGAGTCCATGCTCTTAACCCTACAGGGTATAGCCCTTGAACACCATCCCTGGTGAGACAGCATGGGATGGCCACCCTCTCGTGCTTTTGACCTGGACTTCAATCTGAAGGCATTCCCAAGTGACGGATGGGGTGCTGATGAGCACGCCAACCTGCAGGCATCACATGAAAATCACAGTAGGGAGAACAAGGAGGGGCAGAGTTTCTCTCGGATTGAGCCTCTATAAAGAACAGCTGCTGCTCACCCTCCACTGCAGGGAAGGCCATCCAGGAAAAAGGAAGATGCTAAGGGGCAAAATCAGGGACATCTGGGACACATGGCAGGGCCTTTCCCAACAGAAGTGATGAGGAGTTTCTGAGGCCTGTTGCTTAAAGGCAACCAGGGTTGTGTGGCTGTCTCAGCAGCATACTGGCTGCATTTTGCTCAATGGAAACATTTTGCTTCAAAAGGCAAAAAGGTGGAGCCTCAAACTGAAGACAGAGTGGAATTCCAGAACAGTCACCACCCAATTCTATTTTCTGTAGTAAGATTTTCTTAAAGAAACAGTGACCCCAAAAATTTAAGACTCAAGAGACTCTGCTAAAACAGGCAGGGGGTTTTTACCCAGAACAGATGGGTTACCTGTGTTCCCTACTATCCAAAACTCAGGCACCCACTAGGCACCAGGGTCTGAGACACACCATCTTCTGCCCAAAGACAGCTTGCAAGGTATTACTGTAGCTGAATCATGACACCATACCGAGGGGATTCAGACAGTTGTGGCCTTCAAAGGCCGAATTGGAAATAGAGAACTCAACTTTCCACATTATAAAAAGGAATGCTGAAAAAAAAGTTAGTAGTGAGATTGAATCCTATCACCATGTGACCTTTTTCTACTGGTGGCAGATGATTAATAAAAATTGGCACGAGCTAATTTGTTAAGAGTCAGAAAGAGTGAAATCTTTCTGAAAGAGGAATCTGCCTCCCATCCAGTTCAAATCTTCCCGGGAATTTTCCTCCTCAGTGTTCCAAAGTATTTTTCCATCAATCGCATAATTGAGCAGCATGTGAACCCTTTACTCCACTGAGATCCCCAAATTCATCCCACACACCCTTGTAGGTTCCACCAACAAATATAACCCAGGAATAGAATCAGTTCCAGCTTCTTAGCTGCTGGCTGGCAGGAAGGCCCCATTCAAGTTGAGGGGGTCTGGCTGGCTTTGTGTAAGCTGCCAATCACAGCAGCCTCTGAGCAAGAAAGGGAAGACATTCTGTCCTGCTTTTCTCATCCCCAAGCTCTTTCCTTCCCTTTTACCCAACAGAGGCTGCAAGGATGCTCTACTTTGAGACGGTAATGGCTTTAGCAAGCCTGCTAGGCAGGTCCAGCTATGCCTGGTCCAAAAACTTCAGTGAAGTTCCCTAACTTCTCTAACATTGGCTTATGCCAACAGCATTTACATGAAGGGACTTTATATTCTGGACCTTGGCTCAGGTAATCCCCCACATTAAAAAAAAAAAACTCAGCCGGGCCTGGTGGCTCAGCCTATAATCCCAGCACTTTGGGAGGCTGAGGTGAGTGGATTGCCTGAGCCCGCAGGTTTGAGACCCGCCTGGGCAACTTGGAGAGACCTCATCTCTACAATAAATCAAAAATGAGCCGGGTGTGGTAGCACACGCCTGTAGTTCCAGCTACTTGGAAGGCTGAGGCGGTAGGATCGCTGGAGCCCAGCAGGTTGAGGCTGCAGTGGCCAGGAGCAGCCACTGTACTCCAGTCTGGGGGACAGAGTGAGACTCCAACTCAAAAAACAAAACAAAACAAAACAAAACAAAACAAAAAAACTCCATGCTGTTCCTAATAACATACCCACCTGTGTTTGGAATATTTAAACTCTTCTGCACAAAATTCACACTGTGCTAGTAACTTGCTTTGGTGACCCTTCTCTGTTTTCCTTATTAACTTAGGCTCATACCAAAAGTTTCCTCAGTCGTTGTTTGTACCTGAGTATGATGAGATTATTTTGCAATCTAGCTTTCCTTTAGAAAACTGTGATTTCAGGTAATGCCACCACATCTCAGGTTTCACTCTGAATTGAAGGGCTTCGAAACACTTCCTTTTGCAATAAAGTTGTGTGTTTTCAAAAACATGTTTTAGCAGTAGCTTTGGGTTACTGAACCTAAAACTCACTTACTTGCCAGAACTCCAAGGTTTTGGGGTTGGCCCTGGGACTTTCTTATTGTGTGACTGTGGCTCTAGTGTCATCTATGAGTGGCAAGAAGATTTATTTTAAGCTGGAAGCAATTTGAGAGGACCTATGGGGAATGAATGGGACTTTTTTACCTATAAGATTGATAACTTTTTTGTGGTATCTCACACCAAAAACAAATTTGGATACTGAATTCCAGATAGTTTCAAATGTAGCTTTAAGAAACCAAGGAAATGTCTATTTACAAAACTTCACAACACCATAAAGCATAATTTCTTTACGGTTATAGAATCACTTTGGGTTTAGCCTTTTTCTCAGCCTTCAGGAAAAAAAAGAGAACCATCTCATTCATGATTGCAAATCAAAGGGTGGGAACACACCTAGACACTGATAAAGGTGTTACCACCAGGCCTGTTCAGTAACAGCTGCAGAAATGATAGGAATGGACTCCTTATCTGAGGCTATGTCTGGCAATCTGGAATGAAGTTCAATATAGGTGATTTATAGGCCAATAACTGGACTGAAGCCAAAGGCTTGCTCTACCCCCTCCCACATACCCCTAGCCCACATACATACGGTGTTAATTAGTGACAAGAGGCAGACAAGGTCCTAATCACTCCATGCAGACACCTGAGATAACCAATGAGTATTCTCATTCATTAATATAGAGAAAAGATTTCGTATTCAGGTGAGACATCTAGCACTTAAGATTCAATTCAGGAGCTACTGTCTGTGCAGACTGCAGTTACATACGTGACCTTAAATAAGTCACCTTTTTGTGCCTCAGTTTCATCATCTATAAAACAGAACCGAAGGGATTAAGAGAGAGGAGAATACTATATGACAATACAGTATATTATTTTACACCTACTGAAATTGGGGGAAGAAAAAGAATTAGAGATACTTATGTTTTTTCAAGAATCTGTAAAATATTTTGCTTAGTTCTACAAAACATATAGGAAACACTGGGCTACTTCTCTCAGACTATATTGTAATTAAAGGGGTTCATAATGTATCTTCAAGCAAAAGAAAATGGAGCTCTCTGATGGTATCAGTTTGATAACCGTAAGCAGTTCACAGTAAGGTAAGGAGGTACATTTTGGCGGAAGCCAACATTGCATTTGATGTATTCTTAACTCAGCTAACAGGAGGGCTTTCAAGCCATGTTATCTGCCCTCGCATCTTGACCTAATTTAACAAGTTGCCATGGGAGCCCAGTGAAGGTTGATGCAATTTTCTTATCTTTGGAGGAAGAATGTAACTGTGCAAGAGAATGTGAAAATTCAGTTTCTAACTGATTTCCACACGTATAGTACAACAACTAAGACATCTTAGGAAGAAGTAAAATGTATTCCTTAGAAGGCGATAGGACAGAGACCAGGGTTCCTCGTATGAGGGCAGGAAGATAGATTTTTTTCCCAGTTTGGAGAATCAAGCATACACTCTTAGTTCAGGCCAAGTAATAGTGACATAAAGCTATGAGTGCTCTAACTGTGTGGCCAACACATATGCTGGAGCAACAAAATCTTAAGGGGACAGGAAAAAAGAGCAGAACGTGAGGCAGAAAATAAGTGTGACTTTTATGAGCAATAAAAAATATTGCCAACACTAATACAATGATTTCTACTTTCCAAAGTACTTTTCCAAATTTCAGCTCATCTCAACATGTCCACATAAAGGCAGACACTATATTATAGGCACTCTAGTGATAGCATTCAGTGGTGGCCAAGGCTGAATGGGTATGTTCTCCCTTCCCCAATCTCTGGGATGCATCTGAAAAGGGAAGGGGCCACACTGAGGGTGTGAGATCAGGAGGGTCGATATGTAGGAACAGTTCGCATTGCAGGCAGGAGGTGATCACCAGGCATCAAGAATAGGAAAAAAGCAACCAAAATTTGCCTGTTCCCTGCATACCTAACAAATCCCAACGTTCATTCAAACGACAACAATAAGAGAATCTGGTTCAAGTCTAAGGACATTTACAAGATCTTGAATTCGACAAGATAGTGAGCCCTCAAGGGCTACTCCTTATCTGCACTCAATATGTGCTCAGACATTTGTTGAAATAATTGAATTGCTACAATTAAGGGTTTTACCTCTATGTCTAGCACAATGTCTAGCACTTATTTGTTTAATTAATTGATTTAGTTCAATTACATTTTCACAGATCCCCTACCACCAAGATAAGGATGAACACTTCTACTAAAAGTAGAAAAGGGTACAGGGTGAATTTGCCTAAAATCACACAGTGTGTTAGAGGTGGGAGGGGTGGTACAAAGGACTTCTGTTTTCTGGGCTACTATTCTCACCACCATTTGAGACAGTATGAAAAATTAAATTGTCAGTTGTAAAGTAGAAACAACTGAATGGTACAACACTGCCAAATGGCTTTTAATTCAATCTTTGAGACTTTTAACTAATAATTACTGTCCCGTCTCCATTCGCTCAGTGTTTTACTCCTTTATATGTGAAGAAAGGAAGAGGTGAGAGGGAAGAAGGAAGAAAGGAAAGAAGTTAAGAAGGAAGGGGGAAGGAGAGTAGGAAGGAACAACGGAATACCAAAAGGAAGGAAGAGAGGGCAGGAATGAGGGAAGGAAGGAAAGGCAAGCTCCTACCAAACAAATCTATCCAAACAAAGGGTAGTTGACTTCAAACACAACTCAGACCTAGAGCACAGTTTCCCTTACACCGCAAGAACAGACAAGCACTACCAGTCAGAGATAAGGCCCACCTCCCAAGGCCATAAGGTCACTTTAGAGCTACCTCTGCCTTCTCTTCTCTTTCCACGTATGCACCACTTCTCTCTCCTTCCTCAGTATAGCCAACTGGAATCTAGTTCTCAAATACCTAAGAGTTTTAACTGCAGGAGCTGGGACTCTTGTATATCTTGAGATGTACATATCTTTCCTCATTCTCAGTGTCGTTAATGGAAATGGGTAAACATCCTAATAATCTACGGTCCAGAGATGGGAAAGAACTCCCTTGAAAAGTAGCAAGTTGCTACATACTAGCCATGTCCAAACAAAGACTAGGGGGAATTGCAAAAAGAATAAAGTAGGGATCTTTAAGTTCCTTTTCTGGCCCTGAGCTTGTTGCTACCCCAACACATAGATATAATTCCTAAGCACCACTCATGCAATGAGCTGTATTCAGGGTCATGTGGAATGTAACATAAAAGGTACACTCCCAATCTTTGAAGGAGGAGTAATTTTTCTAAGCATTTGAGTTGTTCTCAAAGGTCAGATCATTTTCCTCATTAAGAAAACCAACAAGCAGGGGGAAAAAAAAAAAAACCCTAGGCTTCCATGAATACAAGAAAAAGGACCTAGCACACTCTTAAGGTCAAACTGATACCTCATCAGACACACAGATTTTGCTGTTTATCTTCATCTGCACAAACAGTCCCCACATGATAACCTGTCCAGGGTGGAGGGAATTATATGAGAATAAAGGCCTAGACCACATCTGAGTAATCAAAGCTTAAAATAAGCTCCACTTACAACACACTCTAATTTTCAGAAAACACCAAAGTCTTACAGAGAGTTCTGATGATGTACGTATTAATGCTCCTTGGCTATTTCTCAGCCTGTGTGCCACAATCTGCTCGAACAATAAATTGTTTTGCTCTATTGCCAGATTCTCAATCAAAGCTCAAGCTCTCAATCTATGTCCTCCTTTCTCTACGATATTTCTTCACTCACCACTACCTTAACTTTCACTCCTGGAAAAGACCAATGCTAAAACTAAATGAGAAAAGGATTTTCTAAATAGACCAGGATAGATCTGGACAGGATGTAGGTCCAACAAGGATACTGTTCTCATGTCTGAATGGCTAGCCTAAGGATAACTACACTGCAGAAGAGTCTAGCATGTAGGCCAGTCAAGTATGCCTTGAAGAGATGTTGTTGCTGATTTTATATTTAGAAAGACCTCCCAAGAGCAGGCCAGGAAAAGTTCCTTGATGCCAAGCCAGTAGACAGAGTTTCCAGGAACACCAAATATTAAAGTTCCCTTTCCCCAGATATGGAAACAAGCCCAAAATATAAGTTTCCTACTGCTTTGGAAATCACCCCTTGGGATAGAATGTTATTCTGCTTCCAAAAATCAATGGCTATTCACAAGCAGAGTAGCTGGAGAGACTAAATCCCCGTAGAGACTTCTCCCCACTGTCTCCCAAAAGAAAAAGTCCATCTTTCCTTCCCTGGGCAGATACACATGGTGCCTTCCAGGCCCCGCCCACAGGAACATGACTGCCTAGGCAGTGGGAGGGTGCCTACCTGTGTAGCCAGCCAGGGCAGCAGCAGGAATGACAGGCTTGTCCTTGTTGAGGTCAGCACGGTCCCGCACATAGTCCTTGAAGGTGCCCTTGGGCTTGTGGTTGGGAAGGGCAGCCGGATAGTCCTCTGAGTCGAAGCTGTCATAGGAGGGAACACGCTGCAGACTGTTGAAAGACGACTGGCTGCTCCAGGACTGGGTGAGGCGATCACAACTATCGTAGCTCTCTATGCTCTCAAAAGAGTCCTGGCCTCCGAGTTTACCTGGAGGTAAAGAGGAGGTTGGAAGAGGACAAGGGAGGAGGGGTTGGGGATAAAACAACTGTAAAAACCCTCTTATGGAGGACAGATTGCTAATCAGATCTGCCTGAGAGATGGAAGAAGGAAGGGGCCAGTGGAATGGAAGCTCCGAGGTTCATAGGTTTTCCCTGGGAAAGGCGCTGCCCTGGACCCATCTCAAAACCCATTGCCACTCTGCTGCCTGCTTTTATAGTTACTAGCACAGAGATTCAGAGCCAAACACTGCTCACATCTGTCAGGGAACACAACAGTGTTAGGGGCCTCAAGAATTCTAAAGCCAGAAATCTAGAAACTGACAATCACACATGTCATTAAGGGATTTCTGGCTGATATAGTAGGCCCAATGAATAAATGAGGAAATCAGAGCAGTGTCAGACTGAATTCCCTATTCCAACTCAAGCCAATGTGATGATTTCAAAAGATTCAATTTGGCAGAATATTTTGGTCATAAGAAAAAAATTCCATTAGACTAAGAGCAGATTAGTCTTTTTTGACCTCGGAACTGAAGTGTTATTTTTAAGCATTTTTAAATGAAATATATGTACTGCCTCTATGCCTTCTCAAATAGAGTAAGAAGTTATGAAATGTTTTTAAGAGTTTAAAAAAAAAAACTATCACTCTTGTAAATAGAACACCATATTCCTTACTCTCTCCAAGTAACATTCTGTCCATGAAAATTAACTTAATTGAGAATGTGTAGGCAATAAAAAAAAGAAGTTTATTAAGAGTTAAGGTCCATAGTAGTGTCAGAAATCCTTTACTCTCTGAGTTGCTTATGGCATTCTTAACTGACCACAAGATCATGCAAGTTCATTAATTTCCCAAGCCAGGTTATAAACAGCTGCTATGATTACACAATAGCTCCTGGAGAAATTTCCATTGGCAAAAATGCCACTAAAAAGGAGGTTAACCAAAAAAAAATGTTTTGGAGGAAAACAAATGCATCTAAGAGCTAAAAAGAATCACAGGAATGTTCTCCATATTCTACTTTTAGATATTTATCAGGTAATCTAAATTAAGTCATGGGAGACTAGATGGCCACCTCAATTCAGCACACGCCAAGAGGCAAAAGGATGTGAGAAATATCTATGTAGACATATCTATAAAAACTCTCAAGTTCAAGTTCAGGGGTGGCTGATCTATAGATTTCAAATCCCAGGAAAAGGCTGGCTTATACAATCTCATATCAATGTGCTTCCAGTGAACAATAAAATTCAAACATAAGCAGGTGCCAGAACCAAAATTAAATATGTAGGAAACTATGTTGCTCTCAAAAACAAAAATCCAGATTAAATGTATTCAATCAAGCATGTGCTTTTCTGTACGATCCACTCTCCTAGGTGTCTCTATTTCCTAACCCCTCCAGGACCGCTTTTTTTTTTTTTTTTTTTTTAGTTGGAGTCTCACTTTGTCGCCCAGACTGGAGTGCAGTGGCCACTCCCGGCCACCGCAGCCTCGATCTGCTGGGCTCCGGCGATCCTTCCGCCTCAGCTTTCCAAGTAGCTGGAACTACAGGCGCGCGCTACCACACCTGGCTAATTTTTTGATTTATTGTAGAGATGAGGTCCCACCAAGTTTCCCAGGCGGGTCTCGAACCCGCAGGCTCAGGCAATCCACTCACCTCTGCCTCCCAAAGGTGCAGGATTACAGGCTGAGCCACCGAGCCCGGCCAGGACTGCTTTTAACAGAAAGTTGGTATTATCTGCTTCATCTCATTCCTTTCTTTACTCATCCTCTCAGAGGAGGGTAATCTCCAGAAGGCAAACTAAGAGCTTCATGGAGTTCTCAGCCCTGACTTCCCAGGCCACTCACTTCATTATTATTAAAAACAAAGAAGTTGTCCCCTCCAGAAATTCACATTAAATGATTCAAAAACAGCGTACAACCAGAATGCCATAGCCTCTTTTTAGCAGAATAGAAAATGTTGTGGCATCTCACAAAAAGGTGTTTGTTTATACCAGCTATTGTACTTAATGGTCACTCATTTTCTCTTTGAGACAAATACATCAAAAGCCTAAAGAAAAAGAATTTATATATGCATGAATACTCCAGCAAATCAGAATTTATGCTTAAATCTCTCTGAAATGATTCCACTTCTATCAGCTACCTTTTATATTTGGAGGGCAAAGAGGTCAGAATTTCCACAAGCAAGATAGCTGAGTTTCCAAGGCGTCCCAGTAAGCAAGGGTACTAAAGTATGCCATAACCATTCTCTGACAACCCCACAAATGTGAACCAAATGCAACCCCGTGGAGAGTTACGGTATATGGCAGCAAGCAGCTTTCATTTTAGCTCTATTTCACAACCCTGAAGCTGGAAACCTTCATTTTTGGGTATTTTCTCCATAAATGGGTAGAACTCAACTGGATTAGATATGGGTTATGCTACTGTGCTCATGCAGGGAAGCATGCATCCTTTAAGATGTTCACTGTTTGGCCTTTCTCAGCATGCTCCAGCAAGATTCCTCCAAAGTTATCTTACTTCATAGAAAAGATCTCAGAGCACTCAAAACTATAGATGAGGCAGTCCTACAGCAACCTGCTTAACAGACTTGCACAAAGACAGCCCTTAGGATTCAAATAAGTGGCACATAGAAGCACTTTGTATACTAGAATGCAGCATATGAATAATTACTATTAATAACAACCAGCGAACAGTACTGCTTTCCATCTAGCCCATCTCAGAATCATCCCTTTCAGATTCAATTGGTTCCTGGCATATGTCCTGTTTGCAGCACTTCTAACACACATACAGCAGTCCTGCACAAAATGGTCTTCTCTTCAAGTTTTTGTGGCCTGAACTTGGAGGGAGGGAAGAAAATTGGAGCCAGAAAGCAATACTTCATATCTCTTTGTGAGGGTCACTTTTGGCCAATAGTCATTAGTTTGGGGTTGGAGGGGTGGGGGGACCAAAAACCAAGAACCAAGGAAAGGAGAAGGAGAAGGGACAATTACACAAAGCCAGACGCAATTTTAAAACAATGTGACAGTAGATCTACCCAAAGTTACAACATGGCTGAACCCAAACCACAGACTCAGCCTCACTGCATATATGTACAGAAAATCCCAGAAGGAAGAACTGTTCTAATGCTTTGACTTGCTTGATAAAAAAGAGACACACATACATACACTTGTGTGTATGTATTTAAATAGACACATACCCCAAAATAAAAAGTCAGAAAGGGGAAGGTTGACTGGTCTCACCCATCCCCTTTGGTCTGAAATACTAACACCCTGGGGCCTTAACATTATGGGTTCTGATTTTGCAGGGACTTTCCCTGGGCAAAGCTTGTTGATTATCCGTAGGCGTTCTGGGAGGAAGTGTGAGCCTGAATACTCGAAGAAGATGACAATGTGCACAGCCCATGATGCATACAGGTGATTCTTCAAAGTAAAGGTGCCTTTGGGCTCTCCCCCAAGAACCTCAAAATAAGAATCACATATGGTCAGTCACTGAGTAGAAATCACTAACAGCCTAACCCAAGCCTGACTTCTGTGACCAAGGGCTTCTGACTACCACTTGGATTAGCTTTCTCCTGTTTCTCTTCATGTTTGTAATTACTCTCTATTCATCAACCAGAAAAGTAATCTTTTTCAACTTTTTAGAAATTAGCTAGCTCTTGCTGGATGAACAAATCCCTCTTTACAATAGAGTGCACTTTTCTCAGAAATAAAACAATCTTGATCCTTTACAAGGTGAACTCTACCTCTGAGTGTTTATGTCCTGTTCCTAAAAATTGGGTATATTTTACCTTTTTTATTTATATCAGCCAGCTTTATTTTGAAACACTTACTTCACTGTCAGCGAATATTTTATCATTATTTTAACAGTCATGTTAACAAGAATACCTTCTTTTGGAAGCCTCTGGCTACCTTTTTCCCTTATGCTCTACCTAAATATACAGTTTCACCACACTGCTGATGACCAGTTCCAAGCAAACCATTGGTTAACCATCTTGTATCTTCCCAAACCAAAGAGGTCACAGAAGGCTAAAGATTCCAGGCCAGGTAGCAGAGGTCATTCCAGGTACCAAGCCAATCTACACTCTGACCCGGGAGTACTCTGGGAAGAACACCAGGACACATGCAAAACTTATGGGTCTTCCAGGATGATCACAGGAACCATTTTTATTTAATTGTGTTCTCCTCAAGTAAAGTCCCCTCAAAGAAAATAAATCATACCTTTAAAAATGACCAAATTCAATTAGAGTTACTATTTAGGTAAAAAAAATAATTTTTTTTTACCCAAATAAGACATCTGATTGTTATACTGCCAGATTTGAATTCTATCATCGACCCCATGGTCTCTGTCAAATCATAATTGATTTGGCTAGTACCACGCTGGAAAGTTTTTTGGTTTTTGAGTTGGAGTCTCACTCTGTCACCCAGGTTAGAGTGCAGTGGCACACTCACAGCCACCCCAGCATCAACCTGCTGGGCTCCAGTGATCCTTCCACCTCAGCCTTCCAAGTAGCCAGAATTACAGGCATGTGCTACCATGCCTGGCTAATTTTTGATTTGTTGTAGAGATGAGGTCTCGCCAAGTTGCCTGGGCTGGTCTCAAACCAGTGGGCTCAGGCAATCCACTTGCCTCAGCCTCCTAAAGTGCTGGGATTACAGGCTGAGCCACCCACTAAACCCGGCCTGAAAAGTTCTTAATATCTAGACATTCTAAGATGGGAAGGCTGAAACTGAGGAATCTACAGGTCTACTAAGTGTGGAAAAAAATGGAACCCGAAAAACTCAGAGTTAAGTGACTCTTGTAAACCTAAGAGCTTTCAGAGCAGAAATTGGACCTACCACGACTGGTCCTCCCCATGCACATGTTGTCTGGGGTTACAACTTCTTGTTTGATGGCAAAGTAGTCAGTCTGCAAGGTATCTGTCTGGAGAGGGTCTCGAAGAATGACTGAGGGGTAGTCGTTCTCATACTTGAGCGAGAGGAGTTCTTCTGAGCTGATGGGATGGAGTGTCTGGTAAGACTCCGTGATGAAGCTGGGCTCTGAGAACTCGGACGGAGGGACACACTGAGCATGCTCAATACCATAGCCTGGAAGCAGAATGTTTGCAATTGGAAAGAAGAGAGATTGGGATTTAAAACAAGCAGTTTTTCATCATCTACAGTGACCTCACAATGTGGAAGGAGCTGGCTACCTTAGACAATTAAAGGGAAACACTTTAAGTCAGAAGGACTTGGGTTTGTAACCTTGCTCCACTTCTCAGTAGTTATGGCCCTTGACATGATACTTCCCCTTTCTGACTTAATTTCCTCATCTGTAAAGTGAGGTTGATGGCAATCTTCCTCAAGGCATTGTGATGAACATCAAATGAGTATATAGGTGAAATGCCTACTAACATTTCTGGCACACAACGAACTCTTAACACTGAATAGCTAACATTATTGTAGTATTGGGATAATAACTGTAATAAAGTAAACAGATAAAATGAAAAAGGAACATTCAGGATTCCCTTTGAAAGCAAAGTCAGTTGGGTGTGGTGGCTCAAGCCTATAATCCCAGCACTTTGGAAGGCCAAGGCAAGAGGATTGCCTGAGCCCAGGGGTTTGAGACCAGCCTGGGCAATTTGGTGAGACCTTGTCTCTACAGTATATATTTTTTTAAAAATTAGCCAGGTGTGACAGTGTGCACCTGTAGTTCTGGCTACTTGGAAGGCTGAGGTGGAAGGACTGCCTAAGCCCAGCAGGTCAACGCTGGGGTGGCCATGAGTGTGCCACTGCACTCGTCTGGGTGACAGAATGAGACTATGACTCAAAAAAAAAAAAGAAAGAAAGCAAAGCCATCAGATACAATGATGGCCCTACATCTTAGAGCTTATATGAGTGCAACAGGCCTATACTAATTCTCTACCTCAGGCCCCTTTCCCAGTATGGCAGGGTATCCTATACTAAAAAGGAGAAAGTTTTATTTCCTGCACAGCACCCTCTTAAAGAAGGATTCCAGAGGAAATGTTGTCATCTCCACTAGTTAAAAAAAGAACAAGGGCCAAGATCCAATTCCTAACCCAACCATCTGATGGCCACCACAGTGCACAGGATCAAGTAAGATCAAAATTAAGGGGTCAGGTTGTATTCTCTCTACATAACTTTCATGTTGAAGATATCAGAGGGAGATCCTAGTGTATAGGAACTTGTAGGTTAATAAAACATGTAAACAGGTTAAAACTTTGTGCTTCATAAGAAATAATAAATAACAAAGAAGAGAGATTTAAGAAAACATTATTTTTGATAGGATTATCACAAAGGGGCCTGAGATCAACTGAGACAGAGTCCTTTCCTAGTTTGCTATTACAATAAGCAAGGTGAGAAAAGAGGAGTAGAAGATGAACTTACTAATGAAGTAATCCGAGGTATAACGAGATTCTGGATAGGTAGGGTTGACTCCATTAACTTGATACGGTTTCACATCATCTGCAACAGATAGGATAGGGAATGAAACAAAGAGGTCAATATGCAAATCATGCTTGGCCTAGAAGGATCTTGGATGCAAAGACCACAGTGATCTCAACCCCTTTTCTAAGAAATCTGCATGTTCATTAACTGAGTTGGTGTCTGCGTCTACCCTGACTTGGGCCTTATCTAGGGATGAGATCACAAAAATATGGCTATGTTTACTATTTCAGTAGCTGTGAAATGGGATTTAATGTCTTGGAAGGATAATTGGTGAGTCATCTCTAAGGGCTGGGAAAGTATTCAGCCTTCATTCTCAATACATTTATGTTGTATGTGTGCGTACCACATTAGAGCCAAAGGCTTGAAGACATCCCAAAAGGTTCTCAGGATCAGTCCCCAGCCCTCAAACTGATCAGTTCCAACACTATTCAGAAATATATTGCAGTCTGTAAGCAGTAGAGTTTATACTCTCCAATTCCTCTGAAAACTATCTGGTTTTTGTTTAGTTTTCCCATTACCCTCAGATTTCAAATTCAGGCCCACACAAGAAGCAGGACACTGGTAAGGTGACTCCAATTGGTGAGACGCAACTAGGCTCCTGTAAAAGGAGAGAACACAACCAAACTACTGCCCAGATGCCAAGTTCCCTAGGAAAGGAGAAGGAGCAGAGGTGAAGGGTACCTAGGGACAGAACTGAACTACAGTGAGTCACCCTGGAATCAAACAGCGTAGGCTCTGATTCTGGTATAAAGTAGTCTGATTATATTTCACTATAAGACCTAAACATAAAGAGAGTGTTGGCTTGGGTTTTTCCTCAGGTATTTGATAGCTTGTTGAGAGCAAAGTTTGATGGGAAAACAGGTTTATGCCTGCACAGAAAACAGTTCCCAGTTGAGATAAAATGATTAAACTTTGCTTTAGCAGTTTATCAGATTGAAACATCCCCTGCACCTTTGGCCTTCCACCCCACCCCAAACAGCTATGTTCTTTTGGTGCTGTGTTGCTTTAGTTTAGTTACAGAACAAAAGCTGTACCTCAGTATAAACATCTTGCTTATATCTTCAAGTGTCTGAATCTAAAGAGGGAAGATTCTTACTGCCTCTCTCAACAGAACATTGGCCAGGATGATATGATATGACTTTGGTTCTCAAACACAGTGAATTATATCTTGATTATCTTAAATTATTTCTTTGTAGTAAGGTAGGCTAAACCTACCTTAGAGGACAAAAGCTCCCCATGAGTCCATATTATTATGCAAAAACACAGGACAGAGAGTTAAATTTCAAAAGTAAAATTAAAATTATTTTTCAAGTTAAATAAAATAAAGTTTAAGGAAATGAGTGATATTGAAGAAATCACCTAATCTGAGCCTCATTTTACAGGCAAAGACAACAGTAGAACTTGCCCTTTCTATCTCACAGGGGTATATTGATAATGCAAAGAGAAAATATATTTTAAAGTACTTTGGAAACAAGGAAACACTACAAAGATATTAATTATTATAACCATAATAGAAACAGGCTTAGACACCCCAAAAAACCTGGCAGTTCCACTGTTACAAATAGAGAGGAACATTCTCTCAGTAGAATATATCTGGATTAAACAGTCTGGTGGGATCTGCCATTGTGTTTAGAAGCCAGCAGCTAAATCAAATCCATTAGGAGCTGGCCATGTCTTCTCCCTCTATAAACAGGCCACTCGTGTCAACAACTATGAGTGGGCGTATGTGCAGTTACACAGAGAACAAGAGAACATGCTGGTGTTTTAGGGAAGCCTGTGCAGCTGCCTGTCCCCGGTAACGGCAGCAACAGAAAGATTCACTTAGTTCTTTGCTGTGTTCATTTATTTATTACTTTCCAATAGAAGCTGAAGAGAAGGAATAAAGATGACACTTCTGAGCCCAGAGGAATCTAACTTGGATCTCTCTTGAGCATTGCAGGGTAAAAAATATTCTTAAACAAAGGAAGGTATTATATGGAGTAAAAGTACTAATCCTGAACTTTGCTCCCCTCCCCCAGTGTCTGCACCAAGGGTTGGAGTGGTGACCACAGGGAAAGGGTGGGCCTGGGTTAGAGAGGGCAATGGGCTTCTAGGCTTACAGTCAGCTGGAGGGCACTGCTGACTGCTGGTAACTGCAATTTATTTTAAGAAGAAATTCAGAAAAATAAGCGCAAAAACACCCAAGTTTGCCGCCTGCTGCTGTTTCTGTACTCAGCCAGAACTGTGGTACATGAGTCACTTGGTCCAAAAAGGTTGGAAGAGGCTTGCAGGGGAGGCCGTGTCATTACAAGGTTGCAACACAGCGTCCTGGTATAACCCCAGTTCCTGCTACAGATGTAAAAGGTATGCTTCACTACTGCAATCCAGTTAGTGGGCAGAGAAGCCTGTCTTATTAATATGCTCTGAGATGAGATGCTAAGCCTTCCTGTGGATGTGACCGGGTATTACGTGGCAATAGATCAAGGGAGTGTGTATTAAGACTGCTGGAAAACAAAACAAAAGAACAAAAACCTATTCTGGGGTAGGCTGTGGGCACTGCTTGTTTAAACAGGGCACGGGTTTGAGATAAAAACCAGGATCAGAATGTTGTATACCAAGAAGCTTCAGGAGTACATCCTTGCTGAAAATTAAAATCTGAACCCCCAATACCTAGAAGAAAAGGAAACTAATACTTTTCCAAAAACTCCTGCCAGATGCTGGGTATCATACTAGACACATCCCTATAGACCATACATGCTGTGACAGGACACCCCAGATAAGGCATCAACGTCCCACTATTGGGGGAGTTCACAACAAACCCACACAACCTCCACCTCTCCCTGTTTCCACATATTTACCTTTCTGCAGAATCTCTAGATGTTCCCATAAGATGTCCCCAACAAAGTCTGGAGCCAGCTCAAGAAAGCAGTCTTTACCCAGGGCACAGAGAGCTGCTCCGTTCATACAGAACTTCTGGAAGTCCACACCCTTCAGGCTGAACTCATTCACAGCCCACATCACCCAGTCCCGAACATGGGTTTCTGTCCACTGCCGGGGGTCTGAAGGGAGAGATCAATGAAGATCCAGCAGGTCAGGATCTTAACTATCACCCAAGCATGAGAGAGGACACAAAAAGAACCTGGACTTAGCTGAGGATGCTATCCTATTCACAGAATTAGGAAGACACTGGCCTGTAAATACATATCATTGGGCACCTTCCAGAACCTTCCTCCTCCTCACATTCAACATTCCCTCTGGTTCTATTTCGCCAGCCTAGGAAATCACTATCATCGGCCAAAAGGTAACACATGAATATCTGCCCTCTACCCAGGCAAGGATTCTTATGAATCTCTCTCACTGCCTTATTCCCATTAGACTTTTTTAAAAAATCCTAGACAAGAGAACAAATGGCTTCTTTAAGAGCAATAATAACAAAGTAAAGAATTTTCTAGAGCTTGCATATGCCTCTCTCTGCTCTTAACTCTTATAATATACTTTAGACTATTATTCTCAATTATTTTTATCTTAGCCAATTATGTTTAGTAATAATCGTAGCAATTAGTAAGTCATTCAAATGGCACTTGGTAATAACAGCATTATTAGTTGCCTGTATTATGCCAAGTCTGTACATATCACAAGCCCTGCTTTGAGTAGCACCATAGTACTACTTGCAATCTTCATATATAACCTGAGGTTTAACATGGCTGCACCTGCCCATGACTTTAAGGAGCATGGATCATGGCAGGTTGTAGTGTCCACATCACAGCTGCTCCCTTCAATCTAGCAGACTACTTCTTCAGATATTAGAACTGGCCTCAGCTAAAAACAGTGGTACTCCCACTCAATAGAAAATTGCTTGCCAGGCGCAGTGGCTCATGCTTGCAATCCCAGCACTCTGGAAGGTGGAGGCGAGAGGATTGCCTGAGCCCAGGGGTTTGAGACCAGACTGGGCAACTTGGCAAGACTTCATCTCTACAATAAATCAAAAAATCAGCTGTGCACAAAAAATGGTGTGCAGCTGTGGTTCCAGCAACTTGGAAGGTTGAGGTGGGAGGATCACCTGAGCCTAGCAGGTCGAGGTTACAGTGCATGCCACTGCACTTCAGCCTGGGCAAGAGTAAAACTACTCAAAAAAGAAAGAAAGAAAGACAATCGCTCTTTCTGCTTTTAATTATTCATGAAATCTTCCTTGGTGAAGGCTTGCTCTAGTCAATTCCCCTTTCTGACAACTCCAGTCCCCTTATGTTCCCAAATAAACGTTTTCAGATAAGAACATAGAAGGACAAACATATTTTGCCAAAGTACATGAAAAAGAAGAGAGCAACCAGTAAATTCCAAAAAAAGGCAGCTCCCTGAGTTCTCATCTCGTGGTGACCCAGAGCAACTCTTCTAAGACAGCACTTCTCAAACTTGTCTGCAGGTTGGAATCACTGGAGAAGCTTCAAAAATACAGATGGCTCCAGCAATTAAGATTTAATTGAAAAAAAAATATTTAACTGGTCTTAAGCACGCCCTGGGCCGTGGAAGTTTTCAAAGATCCAGAGGTGATTCTGAAGTGCAGACAAGTTTGGGAACCACAGTCCTTAGGCCAAGATGGCGGTGACAGGCCTGGGAGTCAGAGAAGCCTCGGCATATGTATCTACAATTGTTGTAACAGATGTCAGCAACAATCCACAGCTGCCGCCTCAAGTGTGCTTAGTCTAATGTCTGCCTCACACCCTATGGGTGAGAAAACAACCTTCCCTGAGGATCTGTCCCCAGCTACAAAAACATACCAACTACAAAAATATAAAACATACCTTTAGGGATCCCCAGGCGTTGCTGCTCTTTAGTAAAACCACTGAAAGTAGCTTTTAATGCTTGAGACATCATTTCTTTGCTGCTTGGAGTTAATAGTGGGACATCTGCACATTCCATGTCTGTAAGAAAAAGTAGCAAATGAATAACAAAATATCACATAGGCAATCGACCACTCCTAAGACATCAGGGGCACATAGGCAATCGACCACTCCTAAAACATCCGGGGCACGGATGGGCTGAAAAAGGCAAGCTGAGTAACAACTGTGCTCACATCCTCACCGGAGTAGGTATAATTTAAGGAGTTTTCCCCATCATGCTAAGCCCCTTAAAAAAAATCCTAACTCTTGTCTAAAATATCCTACATCCCTGACAAACAAAATAGGTTTACTCTTCCTGTATACATCTGTTATTTTACCCATAGTCCCTGTTTGTTTTTCACACTCATCGAGAATATTAATATTACCATATACTTTCAGTTGCCTGTAGAAAGAAAATGACAATATTCATCCATTCAACAAATAATCATTAAGTCCTTGCTATAAGCAAGGAATTAGAGAAACAGCAGTGAGCAAGTCTGAAATGACCCCTACCCCTAAGGAGCTACGGTTCTTGCAGTGGATTCAGTCACTAAAAATCTATTTTACAATTAAGTGCTCGAAAACAATATCAATAAGGGCTGCAAAGGAGAAGTACCAGATGCAGTGTTATCATGTAACAGAAAGTCCTACAGGTCTGGAGGAATTAGGCAAGGCCTCTCTTAGAGAAGAGAGACATCTGACCCAAGATGTGAAGGACACACAGTTTAGGAAGGTAAGAACACCTTAGATCAGCAGCTCTCAAAGTGTGGTTCCCAAAACAGCTACATCAGCATCAACTAAAAATTGTTAAAATGCAAATTCTCAGCCCCACTCCAGACCTACTGAATGAGAATCTCTGGAGGTAAAGTCCGGAAATCTGTGTTTTTAACACAGAGTACAGGCAATCTGATGACCATTAAAGTCAGAGGACCACATTCGTAGACAAAGGAAATAGCAAACATGAGGGTCAGAAGATGACAGAAGGCAGGGGTTGACATATTTTAGTGTCAAAAAGATCAATTCAGCTGAAGCAGAGTGACCAAGGAGTTCAGCTAGTTAAGATAAAGTTGAAGAGGTAAGCAGGGACTATGTTAAGGAATTTTTCATTTTATCTGTAATAAAACAGACAGTCATTGAGCATTTTACACAGAGAAAGGACATAACCACATTTTGTTTTAAGAAGATCACCTTAGCTGTTCTGTAAAGAATGTTTTAGATGGTGAGTATGAATGGATGTGGACAGACTTGTTAGAAAGTTGTTGCATTAGTCCTGGTGAGAGGTGATGGTGGCTTTGTCTAAGAAGGTGCCAATGCACATAATATAAGTGAACAAATCTGAAGTGCTTATTAGAGGTAAAATCTATAAAACTTGAGGTACACAGGTGGTGAATAAAAGCAGGGTATTAAGGCCTGCAGATCTCCAAAGGTATCATCATTTGCTACACCAACGTGCACCTTTATCTCTGCTGTGCCTAGTAATTCCTCTACTTGCAGACCATGTTCACAGTGTAGGTACATATATATGGCTAAAGTTTAACATCTTCTCAATTTACTTCAGGCAAATTTCACACAAAAATCTCAGAAGCAAAAAAATGAGCTGAGAATCCTTCCTAGCTTTCCTGTGACTTTTGGCAGTGATATACATCACTGAAATGGCTTCTAGTAGCCTAAATCTTCACTGCATCCTATGAAATTGACTTATAAAATGGCTAGGTTCCAGGCAAGGCTACTACAGAAGTTCCTCAACTAACCATTTCTAAACTCTAGCTACTTAAAAAAAAATTCCCTGGAAATACAAAATGTGTTCTTGGCTGACGAAAAAAGAAACACATAAAGGAAAAAGTGATAATTGGTAACCTCCGAATAAAGGAGCTAATATATTGCCTCTGAGTGTTAAAATGAATGGAAATTACACTGCACAAAAGAAGAACAGGCAGCACTTTCCCTCTTCTTTGCTTTTAGTGATGCTGTCAGGAAACTGCTAGAGACCAGGCTCTGCCCTGAAAGAACAGAAGGGCTCCCTAGCTGTTCTCCCAGGCCCTGCCAATGACAGGGAATCTGAAGGTCCAGGGAGTGGTAAGTCTGGGTTGCCCCGGGACATGCCCTCCTCCCTCCCAAAAAAAAAAAAAAAAAAACTAGTGGAAAAATCAACATGTCTCCAGGAAGGTTGACAAAATTATGGAAAATCCCAGATTGTTAGGGGGGAAAAGAGTTGGGGGAGGGGTTAGAATGTTGATTACATAACATCAAGCTAGTCAAACAATGGAGTAATCATCAAATGAGTCACAAAGAAGCACATGGCTGCTCCCCCTTCGTCCTCACTCTACACGTCCAAGAACAGCTAAGCGGCAGGTCCAGAAATGTCTTCTTTTAGAGAAATCTATTTTACTACAGAGAAAGGGACTCTTTAGTTAACCAGAAAGCATTGCTTCTGATAGACGGGACATAAGTTGAAGGCCCAGCTCCTAGCACAGGGCTAAACACACAAGTCAATCAGTAATGTTGAGTGAATTAACTTTTTCCAAATTTGAATCAACTTTCCTCCTTTCACTCCCATCCAACACAAATTCATAAACTTGAACTGTGTGGGTTTTGTTTTGTGTGTTTGTTCCCTCCTTTAGATTTATGACTCATTGAAAAGACTTTACTGATGGCGGAAATTAGCCAGGATAACACATGTGGAAAATACAGGCCAGGCCAAATGGACAAGCAATGGTTCTGCAGCAACTGGAACTGAAGGATGAGACTGGTTAGGAGTCCCAGGCATTTTCTCTGCATGAAAGCTGGGCAGTGTGATGCCATTGTGATATGAAAGCCCAGGATGACAGGAGAAAGCCTGAGAAAGAAGCTTCCCCGAGTCTGCTTTCAATAACTCCATGTGCTCTGGCAGTATGGTCTGGACAGGACTGCTGATCTGGCAATTCTCCACATAGGTTTCTGCCTCCTGTTGGAGGGGGCGACATTTCCAGGTTCTCACTTATTCTCTCCCAGGAAAGCAGCTAGAATTACTTTTGCCTTTCCACTTCAATGTCATCTCCAAAAGCCCAATACACATGCCTTTGGCTACAGTTGCACAGGGGCCCCATTGGCAGTGCCGAGCCCTGTCCTCTGGCTGTGGAAGTCAAGCAATGGAGCTCTTGAAAAGGAACTCAAGCCCAGCTGGGGAAACCATCTCTGCAGACTTGAGATACCTGCATTCGGACATGATGCGTTCCAGAGAAGGTCCATCATTGTCCTTGGACCTAAAAGATTCCGTTGGGAAAGGGAGAGCTTTACCCATGTTTATAAAGTGTGGGATTGTGGTTAAAAAATAAAAATCAATTCCCCTCTGTAAGTAAGTGAATGATTGGCAGGAATTGTCTTTTTCAGTGATGTGAGCACTGCACTTAAATGATGATGAATAATCGTGTTCAAAAGTAGATATTAAAAGAAAATATTAAATTCATCATAGAAAAATACTAATGCAAAAATTCTGTGTTGCTTTCTTATGATTGTAACAGTTCTGTTAATTACACTGATCAACAGCAATAGTGAAATCATTACAAAGGTGGAGAATATGATGTGGCTTAGCCCAAGCAGACATCTCTGTTATTCTTAAAATACTTCATTAACTATTATAACACTTTTACATTAGGTATCAAATATTTCTAATGTTATGATCACCATCTAGAAATTAATCAATACCTCTATAGATAATTTTATTTTATGGAAAAACACTGAAATTCCCTTGTGTTAGCAATTACTTACTAACTCTTAAATTCAAATACCATGTTTGTCTCAAAATGCTGAGAACCTGACCCAGAAAAATACTGCGCCAATACAGTGGAGATGCTAAACACACTGCATGGCACACTGAAGACATAACTATATTACAATTTAGTTGATTTCTTACCCACTGATTATTCCTCAGACCCCTAAATTCCAGTTAACATTTATACGAATTGCCCTCGATTTCTGAGAGGAAAGTGGTTCAGAAGCTAGTGAATAAATAACCATCCCAAGATTGTGCAGTATTGAAGCAGAAGTGAGCAGGTAGCTTTCCTTGAATCAGCAGGGGCATAATAAGCCCGTTGCATTTTGAATGCAAGGAAACATCTGCTCATTTTTCATTGTAGCCAACCCTGAACCACCTCATAGATGTTTCAAGTGAAATGTAAAACAAGGGTTTCCATTTACTTATATGTAACTCAAAGTTAAGGGCTGTTCAGTTTCCAAGAACCCTTCAAGAGTGTTTCATGTGTCTTTTCACACCATTCTCTTCAGTTCTTTGAAACCAAATGGCTCATACCAACAATGTTACACAGAATCTAAACTTGAGGTGGCTTTTGTTCAGCAAGAAGTTCAAGACATCTGGCTTTACTGACCTCACAAATTTATTCTCTTATGATTCTCAATAAGTGATCAAGGGAAGACTGAAGCATCTGGGATCCTAGAATTAGAAGGTGAGGGATTCTGCCAAGGACAAAAAATCCAATGTGTGTCCCAGTTTTGTGTGACCACTGGATTGGGCCACACCCTAGCAGATTACAATGATACCAGCCACATGTGTTGGGTACTATCACACTCAACAGCAGCATGAGAGAAATATCAAGGATATGCCTTATATCTGAAACTTTTTATTACAGTTTGCCAAGACCCTTCACATATACTATTCCACAATATCCTCACAAAACTTCCAAGAGGCCTGGAAAAGTATCACAGGGTCCCCATTTTGCAGATGAAGACACCAAGACCCTGACAGATCAAGAGCTTGGCCTCAAGTCACAAGGCCAGGAGAAACCAGCCAGGGCTGGAAGCCAGTCTTGCAACTCTTAAAATCCAAGGTCTTTCTACTCTATTTCACTGCAAATAGGAATTAATTGGAGATCTGAGAAAACTAAAATTTTCAGAGCTAAGAGAAAACAGGACTTTTTTTTTACTTTAAAAATCAGATCAATTTGAGGAAATGATTAAAAACCTGAAACTATTCCAAGAAACCCAGAGTTTCATATGGTAGCACCATAAGGACATAATTAACAGCCATTTACAGAATTGACAATCATCTTTTCCTTTCCTGGGAGACTCAGGGCAGTGAGGCTTCCTTTCTTCCATATGAAGCAAACGGGTTAAGAGACAACCTGGCTTCCTTCCCTGTTTGTTTATACCCAACCCACCCTAGTGGGCAACAGTGAATATAACATAAGTTTAATTAGTTACATAAAAGCCTACTGAAATATGTTTTTTAAAGTAAAAGGAAACCAAGAATAAGCCTTGTTCATATGAAGAGGAGAAAAAGAACAATTAACTGTCCAAACCGAAAGATAGGATTCTGACAAGGAAATATAAGGAGATAAAGGGGCATGCACCGTTGACTTGGTCAAAAAACATGGGTTCTGAATCCACTTGTGCCATTAGTGTAATCACACTGGGTAAGTCTCTTACTCAATTCATTTCTAAAAAAGGCCTGCTAATAGGTAATGTCTGTATCGTTCATAGGGTTTTTAATTTTTCATTTGGCAATTTTCAAGCATACGCAAAAGTAGAGAGAATAGTATAATAAACCTCTAGTCAAAATCCATCAGTATTATCATGACCCATTTTTATTGCTTCACACAAATACACACACACACACATACATGCACACAGAGAGAGAGAGAGAGAGAAATGTAAAGCTAACCCCGGACATGTCATGTCACCCACAAATATTTTATTGTCTCAAGGATATTTTTTAGATAAAGAAGGATCATAGTATGAAAGCTTATAAGAGGCACACTCAAGGAAAAAGAAAATAGGGCTTCAAATTACCTGCCCTGGTGCTTAAATCTAGGCCTACACTTCATATATTGGACCACCGGAATCACAGAACTTCTTTTAAGCAACACTGTCATGATCTAGAAAGTGGCAAAGTTGAATCAGAAAGAGAAGATCTCAAATCAGAATGGTAAACCTGTCCCTTCTACTTCCACATCCTACAACCAGGAGACTGCAGTGATATTTCTTCCTAATAGTTAACAACTGCATGAACTTACAACTATAACCAGAATCATGCAAAAACAAAAGCTGCGGATTTTGGCAAGCACCAAAAGGGCAGTCTGAAAGTAAAACCACTGCCAAACTGAATGTCTAGAACAAGTCCCAGTGTAAAAGATAAGGAGCCTTTACCCTTTCAGACCAATACAAATAGAAAAATGGCTATGGCCACAGTGACTGATAGCTCTAATTCTGCAACTGATTATCCCTGGAAAGTTGTCATTGGCCTCTAAGAGGACTGACCTGATAAAGATGCTAATAATCTCAGAAGAACATGAAAGGGAATCAAAAACAGCCTCAATTGCCCTCTCTCATTCATACAAGAGTGGTTTGGAAGTAGAGTAGATGAGACCTGTAAGTGTCGCCTTTCTCCCACATTCCTGGATTAGGCACTAGAAACCAGGCAGGCAGGATTTCCAGCTGAGAGAGCTAGCATAATCCACAAAACTTCTGGCTGAGCTTAATGAAAAGGGAGGTAAATGTCCCTCCTCAGGCCCTCAGCTCAGTTTACATAAACTCAATGATGTGATAATGCAATGGGGGACAAGCAGAACTTGTGGCTCCAGCAAGAGCTAAGCAATAAATGTCTTGGTGCCCTTTCTAGGGGGCCACCCATCCCAACCAAACAGTCCATCACTGTCCCAAACAATAGGACACCATGAGACCTAGAACAGACTCCTATCAGCTAGGGGAGCATACAACTGGGTTTCTGGCCTTCTCTTAATACCCAACCCCTGCAAAGTTATCAACCAATAAAAACCACTCCAAAGAAAGGAGAGAGAAGCTGCAGAGAAAATCCCCAATTCACCCTCCAGTGACCTGACTGACCAAAAACGCAAACCAGTTTCAAATTACAGCATCTTGGTTCTGCTGCCAATGCACATAGCCACTAGGGAATGTACACTGTTTGGGTACAACGTGCCAACTCTAAAGTATATGCCTCTCCGCAGAGGGATGCTGTCCTAAGACAAAAGAGATGGTCTTATGTAAGGCAAAGCATGCCCCAAACTGCACCAAGAAGCCAGTTTTGGGTCCTGCAGCCAGGTCTGAGAAAGAAGCCTGCAGAGAGGGCCCAGCACATTGAACATCTGTAGGAAGTGACCTCAGACTTCTCCCTCCTTCCCTTCATCCACCCTCTGCCCCATCCCCCAAAAGGAATTTTAACACATTATTACCACCGAAGTCCTGAGGATCTGGTGACTCACCAGGCTCACACATGGTTCCAATGAGCCCTTGACCATTACATGGTAGGGAAGCAGGAAAAACAAATGAAAGCAGTTGTAATTCGGCAGCGCCGGAGTTCAGACCTGCCAGACAAAAGGGATTGCAGGCATGTTCCCAAATTCGTTCAGGCACCTGACATGCAAAAGCTATTTTTAATCACTGGATTTATTTCTTTCCTACCCCCTCCACCATCCTCCACCTCAGCAAATGTTTCGAAGTCAGAGCAAAACCCAAATCAATTCCAGGTGTTCAGGGAAACCCAGAGAGGCTCTTCCGTTCCAGGATCCGAGCCAGAAAGCAGAACTGCCCCCTGGGTCCTGTAGCTAAATTTTCTAGCTCTTTCCTTAGACTAGTTCGAATCTCCCACCCTAAACATTAGGTAAATGGCCTGAAAGAGAAAATATGTGAATGAATGTACCCTGCTGGGAAGATTTCTAAATATGTGTTTTCCTAAGCCGCCTGGCAAGCTGAAGGCACATGAAACAGGTCTCAAAGCCCCTGAGATAAGCTTGCTGTCATTCTCTAGGATGCTCTACCTGCCTTGTAGTAAGGATTAAGTGAACTATGTGAGCCCAGGAGTTCGAGGCTTCAGTGAGCTATTATCGTACCACTTGAATCTAGCCTGGATGACAGTGAGACCCCGTCTCTAAAAGATAAAAATAAAAATTTTAATTTAAAAAATTACTTATTTTCCAATGCTTACAGAGACAGCAAGGTGAAAGAATCTGGCAATTTTATCCAGGAACAACTAAGAAAATGAGGAAATAAAAATTAATGCAAAAATCAGATTCTGAGATATAAATGAAATTGGTATCACCTGAAACTGGTTCCTTTTTTGTCTTAACAAAACAGATTAATTTCTTACCTATTCTGCATCCTCCAACATGCTAAGAGGGAAATCCTTTTCATAGCACAAATCATCTAAAATATGTTTGTCTTGAAAACACTTTATAGCTACCTGAATCCAGTGGACCTAAGATGCCTTTTGGTCTTGAAAACTTCCTAAGGGTGCCATCTTAGAATTAATATGGCATGAAACAAAAGTATTATCCTGTGCTCAAAACTCTTTTCTAAATGTTTGAAATACATATACCATTTTACTTTAATCACTTTAATCATTTATAGGCCTTGAAATTAATGACACTTTCATAATTTTAACAAATGTTTTAACCATTGAGATTACGATTCCTGCAAGGACTACCTCAACAGAGGACTTTAAAAAATAACTCAACATTCTTAAATGATCAGTTTAACCCATTTACAAAGTGTTTCACATGTTTCAAATCATTTCCTACATAGACGACGACACTTGACTCTCCACCACATGACATATTTTGCAAGTCCTAAATGTCCCAGAACAATGTGATTTCTTTGTCATGAAAAACACAGAGCCATGGTCTCTATATTACTAAGGAAGAAAGAATGAATTCAGTCCTTTCAGCTCCATGGCTTTGTAGACAGACATACTGTATCCTATTGGTTCTTTCCATATATTACACATCTGAATGCAGGAAACTCCTGCCCTTCCTTCACTCATGACAGGATCATAAGGCTTTTGGTACCAGTGTGACATAGGATAACCCCACTTAAGAAAATGGCGAATACTCAACATCATACATATTGCTATTATTCCAGCTTCCATTACTTCTGGTTTACATATCAGCCTCATCCTCTGACATCCTAGAGATACTGGCTAATCAGGGTAATTTATTGTAATTTCACTTAATTCCCACCTTTAATCTTTCTTGCTATTTGAACAGAAATTTACATTTTATAAAATATTTTCTCCAGTATTCTGGTATGATGCTCAAAACAGCCTAGTTTAGTATTATCTCCATCATATAGGTGAGAAAACTGAGGCTCATAGAGGTTTCTTCAGTGGTTTAACCAAGATTATCCAGCTAGTAAAGTGATATAACCAGGACTCAATCCCAGATCTTCAGACACTAAAGCCAGATGTTTTCTCCCTGTACCTATTCGCAGAAGTAATTAAAAACAGGAAAGACAGAAAAATGATGGGGCACAAAAACATTTCATTTTATCCATCATTTTTATTACTG
The DNA here is from genome assembly GCA_027257055.1 of Cephalopachus bancanus. Classification (NCBI taxonomy): domain Eukaryota; kingdom Metazoa; phylum Chordata; class Mammalia; order Primates; family Tarsiidae; genus Cephalopachus; species Cephalopachus bancanus. Next base: position 2,323,927 of record JAPVLO010000326.1, read on the forward strand.
AAAAAGCTCTTTCTGAAGAAGGAAAGAGCCTCAACCTCTGAGACTCGTGGACAGCAGCTACAATGCACAGAGCTCACAGGCGCCCTTGCACATCCTATCCAGAGCCGTCCTGGTCAAACTCTCGGCTCGGCTCAGTGCCCACTTGGCACTTGGTCTGGGGGCAAAACAAGCACGGGGGGAGAGATCCTGAGAATCACCAAGAAGGCTGGGCTGGGCAAGGAGGATGAGGAGTTTTCTCCATGGGCAAAGGAAAAATCTGGGCAAACAAATGGAGTGAAGCCCGTTTATTTAGGCTGGAAGAGGTAAAGTTTTTCTGCACTTTTGAACTGTTTTCTCAAGGCCTGCCTCGCCCTCCCACGCAGGAAACAAACACAGAGACAGGCCTCTTCCAGTGAGTTGCTCAAAGCTAGCCCGGGAAGGGCAGAAGGAAGAAAGGCTTAGAGAAAGGAGAGAGGAATGGGTTGGGGGCAGGAGGTACAGTGGCCACCAGGGTAGCTGCCAAGAAAGAAGGTAGGAGCTGGAAGAACAGAGGGAAGGAGAGAGCTGGCCAAAAAGGAGGGAGAGAGGGAAAAAAGGAGGAAGCAGAGGAAGGGGATATTGGAAAATTTTAAGAAAAAAAGGACAGAATGCAGAGTGGCAGTGGGCTGGGAAGAGGCAATGACTTACTCCCAATTAATAATATTCAAAAAGCAACATTTCTTCCTCAATTTTGAAAGGAAATTCTCTCCCAGCTTTCTTATTTATTTATACATTATATAAATACATTTTTAAACCAAAAAAGGACCATTTTTCCAATGGGAAAAAGTCTTGTTGGAGATGAAAGCCAGTCTTCAAAAACTTTAGAGGAAGCTGAAACCCCACATGTCTTGGTGCTACAGAAAGAAAAACAAAGTGGACATTCTTCCTGCGTTCTAAGGCTTTTTTATGCAGATGTGTTTTTCTTTTAATAAATAAATCTGGACAGAGAAGGAAAAAGTATACTCATACACATTCACACAGTCCAACAGTCTGTTTTCAATCCAGGGAAACCACGATTAAAAATAAGAATATATAAGTCCATTTTCCCAGTACAGGAGAAAATATTCTCAATATGGCAGCCACAGGTACTGAAGCCATACACTATACATGCATATCTGCCCAAGCTTTCTAGACTGATAAAGGAATATCTGATAATGAGTAGAAATCAGTGGTAGGCCAGGACCTGGGAAACAACCACTATACGTCCCAGAAATCTTCTCACTTAGGACAGTCTTCCTCCATTTGAGCCATTCAATTTTACTTACAAGCCACAATAATTATTTGTTTTAAATGACCACACATATTGAGTTGAAATCTGCCTTCTTATGAGTTCTCCCCATCATCACTAGTTGTACTGATACAATCACACAGTCATGCAGTACATAGCTGATCTTCTTCATCTGACAGCTTTTCACCTGCTTCATTCCTCCCATCATCACTTCAGTCCAGGTTTTACAATTCCTTGGTTCCTTCAACCATTCATGATGGCATGGGATCTGGATGTCCTCCCACCTAGAGGCATTCCATTATGCCTGTGTTTTTGAAGAACATAAGCAATCACAGATTAACATCATATTTCTCAGGAGTAAAATGAGAACAAAGAGATGACCATCCTACTCCATAAACTTCAGCTGGTGCAGATAAAGACAACACTGATATCTCTAACAGCCTCACTACAAAAGCCACTCAAAGTACACTGCCAGGCCTTCTCTATATAAATGGATACCAAGCCAGTCCTGCACTTATTGGCTGTATTTTATTAAGCTTTTTAGGGCTTTCCATTTGTCCATACTAAAGTTCACTATGTTTTGATCCATGTTTCTATGTGTAGAGATCTTTTTTATAACATGAATCTGATCTCATCCTATTAGCTATCCTTCTCAGCTTTGCACCATCTGCAACTTACTAAGTACACTTTCTGCATCTTTGTCTATTCTAAGCCCCTGATAAAAATGTTGAAAAGGCAATGACCAAGTACTGATCCCCATAGCATAATGCCAGAGACCATGCATTACTCTGACACTGACACATTAATCAAGACCCTTTGGGTATAGTTGCTCAACCAGTTACAAATCCTCCTGACTTTACTAACATTAGATCCACATATCTTTGTCTTGACCACAAATATATCAAGGAAAGACAGACAAAAGCATTACTGGAATCTAAATATGAGGTTACAATATTCAGTTGATCTACCCATTGTGGAGCCAGCCTCCCTTTGAGTGTCTCCCAAAGCAGCAGACAAGTGCAAAGGCGGCTGATGGAAAAAGGCTGAGCTGGAATTCAGACCCTCTGCACAATGAATGACAGGCAAAGAAAAGAGCAGGGGTGGAGAGAGAGAGAGAGAGAAAGGAGAAAGCGAGAGAGAGAAAGTGAGAGAGAGAAGAGAGAGAGAGAGAGAGAGAGAGAGAAACACACGCTGCAGCCACAGCAATGCTTTGCTTCCAGAAACAATGGGCAGTTAGAGAACAATGGCTACTGACAAAATCTTGGTCTATTTATATCTGCCACTGTTAGTCCCAGACAGGAGGAACTGGAAGTCTGCCCTGTATGCACAACTCCAACTGGACCCGAGTTGGGAGGAAGATGAGGTCACCAAGACGGCTGCCTGCTTAGGAATGGGCTTCATTTTTGCTCGCACAGTTGTTTCTAAAGCTAAAGGATCTCTTCAGGCAAATGAAAAAATGTGCTCGCCTACTGCTAAAACACAGCCATCACTGAGAAGGAGTAGAAGAGAAAGGTAGCTGCTCCTCCACCCAGCCCAAAGCAATGAAGACCTCTCTCTACAGAGGTCACAGGAAGATGGGAACGCCAAGGGAAAACTAACCAATCCATGGAGGTCACAAAAGTCTTATCAGGTCTGTTACTTATACATGTTTAGGAGCACTATAAAAGAGCTTTTCCATGGGAAAGTTTCCTCATCGCTTCTTTGGAGCTAAATAAAAAGACCAAGAGCTGAAATGCACAGATATGCATGCATCAGTAAAGATCTCTTTCTTCTTCCCCTTTATTTCAACCTCTTTAGACGATATCTCTCTTTTCTGGAATTTCATCTTTTACTCTAACATGACTTTGGAGAGTGATAATCAATTTTAATCCTTCCCAATTGTGCTACTTATATTCTTAATCGTATTTCAGCCTTATTAAAAAGGGCCACCAGTGGTCAAATTCGCCTGTGATAGACACCAAACTGAAAATAAATACAGCCTGAGCCAGGAAGGAAGGCAAGGGAAAAGGGGAAAGAGGCCCAGGAGTGAACCCCTGCAGGCATCTTCCTGTTGCATGCCTTCATTGTGAGTTTCCACCAACAACCTTCAGCATTAATAGGCAACCAACAGTCAGAAATGCGCCCCTGGATCTAGTCCAAGCCTACAGCCTTCAGAATCTTAAGTGCAAAGCTGGAATCTCCTAAAGGCAAAATATCCAGGGCTTAATAAAGAGATCCCCTGCGGAGTAACTTCAGCTTTCCATTCTTGCCTACAAGTTCTGTCACTGACTTTCCTCCTTGTTTTTGGAAAACCAACATTTAAGTAAGTAGAAAGACCTAAATAAGATAATTTTTCTCATTTTCATTTAAATAGCTTAGTATGTTTCATTGAGAATATACCAGGTAATGTCACCACCTTGGGAGGGAACTAGTGGCAAGCATTTCGATGTTTTATTTAAAAGCATAGAGCAGGCAAGTGCTGGACACTGCTGGGGCCAAGAGAACCAAGAAATGGTTAAAAGAGAAGCATTATATTTCTTCTCCAGTCCCACATTCTCTTCATTGACTTCAGAAGTGCATGAGTCAAGATGCTCAGGGTTCAGACCATCTGGAGGGTGCTCCAATAAACTTGAACTACCAGGACAACTGAGATAATATGCACATGGCCAAAACAAGCAAACATTCCAGTACTCAGAGTAGGGAGACTAAAACCTGGATGAAGCATCTGACCACCTAAAACGCACCAAACTGTGAAGATCTAAGTGGGTGTATGAACCACCTGACCTGGTCCAGTACTTCATTCACTACTTCTTTGACTTCTCCCCCAGCCCCTGTTCTCCAGGGCCCCTGCTGAAACACCACAGCATAATTCAAGAGAGCCACATGGGAACCACATGGGAAGAGTGGAAAGAAGGCAAAAAGACACACATTCTTACCCTGAAACAAGGCTGACATCAGAGAAGATGCAAAATTCCCCACCCATCAAATGTTTGGCAAGACAGACCACCTATCATGGTTTTCAAAAAATGCTTGCACACCAGCTAAATGCACCAGACACCAATAGTACTGCCCCCAAGTGAAGGATCTCATGGAATAAAGGCCCTACTCAGTACAGTAAATGCAAGTGTATATCCCTAATGAGAAGTTAGAAATCCTATGACTTTAAGGGGCTTAAGCAATAATTTTGGAGTCCTAGTTCAAGTTTCCTGAGCTGCAAAAGAGGTACTTAAGACTCAGAGAGATAAGTGTTCAAGGGAGCATGGTTACACTCCCTAAACCATTAGGTTCATTCTAAACCTATCATCCAAGGCTACTCCAAGGAAGTAGGCCTCCCTAATCTCTAATTTGGCTTCTGTACCTCTTCAGCTTTGGTCTTTTTTATGACCTGGAGCAATAACTACTAACATGTGCACTTTCCTGGTGTCCTCACACTTTTCCCTATCTCTGTTCCTTTATCCTGCCATTCCTATGGCTATCTGATGCATAAAGCCTTATCCAGGGCCAAAAAGCAGAAAAGAGGAATTCACAGAATTTGCTATAAAACTTTAACAACTCCTTGGAGGGATGTTCTCCTTCCTGGCAACCAGACGTAGTTATACAATGAATGAAAAAGTGGAGTGGAGGAGGAGCCAAGAGCTGTCACTGGTCAGGGGGTCCTATGCTATTCCTGGAACACAGAATTAAAAGGGACTTCAGACATCATCGAGTTCAAACCTTTTCTTTTACTGATGGGTAAAATGAAGCTCAGGAAGGTGGCAACACTTGTCTTAAGTCACATGGTTACCAATTCTAGACCTCATTATTCCCTGACCAATATTTTTTTCCTCTACACCATTTCTATTTACTTAACAGCAGTGAATTGGGAGGGAGAGGGTGTTTCCCACATCTTCACTACCATCAAGCCCTGGTTCATCATTCTGGACAAATACTACTCCTCCCCAAGTTCTTAAGAACCACAGAGGAACAAGTCATCCAAAGACCTAATAAACATGACTTGGGATTTTATGGACCCACAGTGCTATCTGTTCCCATTCCTGGTCATAAGTTTTGAATACCCAAGGCCAGACTCTACAGAAGAGTTTTCTTTGAGTAGAGATTCCTGTTATATACCAAGGATCACCAAGCAAGCAATCTTTAGTATTCAGCTTTAATTGAATGACACTACAAGATACAACAACTCTGAAATTTGAGGGTGCTATTCCTATCAACCCAAAAAGAGCAAAGATAGCAGTTAACTTCAGTGATCTGTGTATGGACCTGTATCTATAAAGCACCAAAAGGAGAACAGATTGCTATCATATCACTTGAAGGTTTTATAACACTAGCATCCAGTCATGCTGGTATTCCAAATAAGTTCACCAAGACACAATGATAGGATTGAGGAGATACCAAAAGCCTCACTGACAAAGCCAGACTGTAACATCAGGGGAATTGGTCAGCAAGTTGAACTTGATGCATCTAATTAATGAAGCTCTGTCTAACCCCAAAGGGGCCATGGCCAGAAGCAACACAAGCAGCTCTAGTTCTAAATGCCAGGGTATTCAGAGTGCAGAGATCTACAGATTCCACGAATGATACACCTACCCATCTCGTTTAGCCCCCACAGGTTTTTTCTTCTCCCTTCCCGAGGGGCCTCTCCTAATGGTGCAAAACACCCCAAGTTCAGCATTCTGACAATCCACTGCTGTCCCAGAGTCTCGCCCATGCAGCCCAGTGAAGATGGCATTGGATGCCTCTCCCATAAACAAATCCAAGAGGCTGATAAGTCTTCAGGCAGACCCAATCTCCAGATCAATGGGTGAGACAGACCAATGGGCGGAGAGCAGAGAAAAAAGTGATCAATGCAAAAGGCTGAGGGAGCCAAAGCCACTCTCCATCTGCCTGGGTAGGTGGGAAAGGGAGAGACCGGGATGCATAACCCTCATCCGCTGCTAATAAATGGCTCTGCCTCATCAGGAAGCCATTAGGAAATTGCAGCCACCACAACCCCAACTCCCTGGACTGAACTGTCTGCATGCAGCTGGTGAAAGCGCTCATTATCCCTGCCCAGACGACACTAGCTCACTACGCGCGGTGGAGCCTAACCAATGAACCGTCAGAATCAAGCTGGAGCTTGAGGGGTGAGGAGGGGGGATTGAAAAGGTCCTTTGAGATCGGGGAGAAGCAGTACTCCCCACATGTCTGCTCTGAGCTCCAGTCAGGAACATGCCCCACCTCTTCAGCTGCAGACTGGATCACATTCCTGTAATCAGAGTGACTGACTACTCACGGACATGGGACTTCTTTAGGGGTGATGAAAATGTTCTGGAAGTGGATGCTGGGGATGGTTGCACAACCTTGTGAATGTACTAACATGTACTGAACCATATACTTTAAAATGGTGAATTTTATGCTACATGAATTGTATCTCAATTTTAAAACACTACATTTTACAAAGAGAGGAAGAAAGCTACTGAGCTGCCTGCTGTGGGCCGAGCAAAGGGAATAACCCCGGTGACTGAGCAGCATGGACCCTTAACTCAGAGTTTCCTTCTAAGAGGGGAAACCAACACCACCTAAGTGCACAAGCAATAGCACATACTCCCAGTGATGAGCTCTGGGATTGTGTCAAAAGCAAAAGGTTTTCCAACGGAGACTGAGTGAAGTGGCTGGAGTCCAGAAGCACTGGGGGAGAGGACAGGATGGAGACCATGATGTCCTGAGCGTAGAGCATGAGAAAGAGGAGGGACACCCATGGCAGATGAATGACATTACTGAGAGGGGAAGACTGGAAGAGGACGCAGCCTCCCACAGCCACATCTGCCACACGGAAATCCTTGTGAGATGGCAGCTAGGTGATGCTCCCTGGGAGACCTGAGAGAGGCAGGGCAAGGTCCACTTCCAGAGGCAGACACCTGGTGTCTGCACTTCTAGGGCCACTTATGTGAGGACTAAGAGGAAAAGCTCCAAAAGACAAACCATTCCCTAGCCTAAAGATGCTTCCAGAAGAGGCTGCCCAAGCACTCAAAGTGATATTTGTATTTTCATATTTATATGTGTAAGACTCGGGGGAAAGAAGTCTCCATTAGATGGGGCTCTTTGCCTCTCCAATCCCTGGGGGGAGACAGGAAAAGATGATAGGCAGCGCCTCAGGCAAGCATATGGGGTGGAGGCCTAACCCACCCCACTCCACTCCACCCTGGAGGCTCACTGGACAGGAACTGAGGAAGGTGCAGTCACAGTACTGTGACGGCATGGGATCTTTTTGGGAAATTTCTTTTCCAAGAGGGATCATGAGTTTTGTCTCCTGGAATGCCCCAGAGCACCTCTGATTGGTTCCCTGCTCTGACTCAGATTGAGCAGGGCTCCACCCTCCATGAGTAAATAAACTTGGGGAGGAATGGAGGGAGGGAGAGGGAAGAAGCGAGAGGGAGCAGTGCAGACAGGAACCAGAGGAAGGCCAGTGCTGACTCTGGTTCAGGGAACAGACCAGATGAAATTTCAGCGACGGGTGGTGTGGCAGAATTCAAGAAATCATTCTCTGAGCCTTCCACACCACTCCAGTTGGGATACAGCCCTGCCTTGGCAGCCAGTTCAGTGCTGCTTTATAATATACTGAATTAGTCACTGGATTAGCAAGCACATTTACACACACTGGCGCACAGCTGTTTAAAGACACAGGATCCCCTTTTCTAGGTGCCAGATTCTGGCTGTAAATCAACCATTGCAATTGGCAACTGGGAAACCCCAGAGGTGCATGGCTCCTACAGACTTCTTCAGGAAAAGTCAGCTAGAACTGGGATGGTCTCAGCGTTTGCTGGGGACAGGAGGGAGACAGGTGGAGAAGGACAGTGAGGCTTGTTTTCCATCCTGAAGCGTATATCTATCTCTGGGAGGCTGCCAAATGAATTCGTTGAACTGAACCTTCCCAGCAGTAGCCTGGCTCAGGAAGTGACACCTGGGTGTACAGAGGTTCTAATCCTGCCTGGCCACATTATCAGGTAGTAGAGTTTTTCTCCTTAAGCCTTGGATACCTAAGTGACCTCGTAGAAAAGAAAGGATTCCAGGGCAAAAAGGAGAGTACTTCAGCAATCAAAATTATTTTAGATCCTGATAACAACAATTCCAAGAAACAGCCTTGCCAAAGTGGCAAGAGTAAACCCTGAAAATAGTGCTTTAGAATTGGAAACATAACACGAGCCTTAACTCAAGTTTGCTAAGTATGCGTGAGAGGAATTTGAAAATAATATAACTGGCCACAGGGCCGGCTCTGGCCCACTTGGTTTTGGAGGTGTCAAGTGGAAAATTTTCTGTAACCAGGTTAACAGTAACCACAGTTTTAACAACCACTGAAGTAATAACAGCGTCAGCAGCAATGAACATTTGTACAGAATTCGGTGGCCCACAAGCTAATGGTTTATTGAGCCCCTGTGGCAGTGAAAAAGTATTTTCCAGGAATTATCTCTAATCCTAACAATAGCCCTGAAAGCTCTATACTGTTATCTCCATTGTAAAGATCAGAAAGACAAGGTTTAGGGAAGTTAAATAATTTGTCTAAGGACACATTAGTAAAAAGCAAGCCTGAATTCAAACACACCTCAAAACCCCACTCTTTCTCCAACACCAAGCTGCCTCCACAGAGGAATACGATCATGATCAATGTGGAAGGTGAGGAGATGTGATTCAGGGACATGGACCACTCACTGTGGAGCAGCCTAAATGTAAATACCTTCCTTTTGACTGGTATATTCTTTTTTTTTTTCTGAGTTGTAGTCTCACTCTGTTGCCCAGACTGAGAGCAATGGCCGCTCCCGGCCACTGCAGCCTCAACCCACTAGGCTCTGATGATCCTTCCACCTCAGCCTTTCAAGTAGCTGGAATTACAGGCACGTGCTACCATGCCCGGCTGATTTTTTTTTTTTATTGTAGAGATGAGGTCTCGCCAAGTTGCCCAGGTGGGTCTTGAACCTGCGGGCTCAGGCAATCCATTGACTGGTATATTCAGAGGTGTCATCTACCCAATGGGAACAGAGAATGTACCTATATCATAAGATCATGGTAAGAAAACTATAGCATGGCCAGGCTCAGTGGCTCAGCTGTAATCCCGTGCTTTGGGAGGCCAAGGTGAGTGAATTGCCTGAGCCCGCGGGATCGAGACCCACCTGGGCAAGTTGGCGAGACCTCATCTCTACAGTAAATAAAAAAAATCAGTCAGGCGTGGTAGTGCACACCTGTAGTTCCAGCTACTGGGAAGGCTGAGGCAGAAGGATCGCCAGAGCCCAGCAGGTCGAGGCTGTGGTGGCCGGGAGTGTGCCACTGCACTCCGGTCTGGGCTATATAGTGAGACTCCAACTCAAAAAAAAAAAGAAAACTATAGCATAACTAAATCCACCTGACAAATATAAGAACCAAGAACCAATTACTGAATAAGATGAATTTTGTTTAGGCTTGATTAGAACAGGAACTTTGAGAAGATTCACAAAGAGATTTGTGACTAGCGTGGTAGGCGGAGCTTAGTGTGTATCCTGCATCAGTTTTTGGAAATTCAAATATTACTTCCTTGGAATTGGTTTGCCCATAAAAACACTGAAAATATTATATTCTTACAAAGCAAGGCGGTTGGGGGCAACAGGAGGCTTGACTCATCTGTGCTCATGGCTCTCTGCCTGCACCATGCCAGTAAGCAGTATGTCCTAATCAAAGTCCGGTGAACCCAGCAGCAAGTCACCCAGGACCCAATCTCATTTTTAAAAACTAAATTATTGTTTTTGTTCACCCAGCACCCAAAATTATTTGGAGACTTAGCAGCCAGCCTGAAATTTCAAAGTTCTTTCATCACACCATCCGTTACTGAAGAGGATGAGTGAAGGCACAGAAAAGCCATTAAAGGACCCCCTCCAAGAGAGGCCTTCAGAAATCCAGAAATAGATATTTAAAAAAAAAAAATCTTCAATTGAATCAGAGGTTAAAGCCAGGTCCACCATGGAGACGCTGATTCATTCCATGTGTGTGTTTATTTTTCTACAAACATTCCTGTTGCATCAAGTGGCCTCAAGGCCTAAACTTGTGTCTCTGAACATCCCCTCCCTGGAGAATTCTCAAGCAGGGGCAAAGCTCTCACTTCATCCCTCCATTGCCCAATCTGGAAAATGGGGGCCAAAGCCCCAATTCTGTACACAACTTTAGTAAATTTAGTCAGCCACCTTTCATACATCGATTTGGATTTGAAAATGCACTGTGGAAATTATGAAAACTATATTTTCTTGGCTTTCCCTCTACTTAGATATTTATAAATAAACTGCGTTCTTCCTAACCCCGATAATAAGTAGCCTAAAAGAGAATATACTGCACAGAAGAATGCCCCAAGAACCAAGACGCCTACAAGAATGTGAGCAAGTTTTCTTACCAAGATCTTTGTTCAAATTTGTGACTTGAAAACTCTATGATCTTGGGCAAATTATCTGAATTTTTCTGAGACTCAGTTTCTTAGCTACAAAATGAGGATTAAAACACCACCCTTATAGGGTTGTTTAAAGAATGCAATTATGTATTTCTGTAAGGCACATTTCAAAGTACCTGACACACAGTAGGCACACTATAAATATTAGTTTCACTTCTCTCACTCCTTCAACTGAAACGCTGATATGCACAGAGATCAAAAACAAGCACCCAGCAGTTTTGAAGAATGTTTGATTTCCATTAGGAGGCAAGGAAGGTGTAAGGCTGAACTCTTGATCTTATGTGAAATCAAGGATGCATTTCCCGTACACACACACATGACTCCTCCTTGGGGAGTTTATATGTATTTAGCATCCCCACTCTATCATATCTCCCACTAATTTAATAACACTCTTTGCATCACCAAAGACTCCAGAGTACTTTCTAAATGTGGACTCAACTCTCCCACTCTCTCCCAAAGAAAGGCAGTTCACTCACATCCTTCTTGAAGAATATAGGAATATGACAACATGTGGCAGTTCAAAGTAAAAACAGACTAGAGCATCCTGATTCTCACACCACGCAACACAAGGTAATAGGATGACTGCATAAGTCCATCTGTTCAATCAACAGCACAAAAAATATTCAAACCAGGCAAGGTAAGACCAAAAGTCCCTTAAGCTTGACCTCAAACTATTCATAAGTGGGAGGTATTAAGCCCAACGTCTGAACCCTCGTTTGAGGAGGAGGTATACTTTGTGACCACACTAGGATCTGCTTTACAAGGTAAAGTTTTCCTGGTAAGCATTAAAGTCAATGCCCAGATTTTAAAATGCCAAACCTAAAACTATTCTCTCCATTTTTGCAACAATCAGGTGTACCACCCTTAACTTCCCAGCCCACTGCTTCTTCCCTAGTAATCCAGAGGCACCCAAGGGCATTGCTGGCTATGCATGATTTACATCCACTCCCAAGGAAACAGCAACAAGCCAAGGGATCCTTCTCAGGCTAATAACTTGTCATATGGCCTTGGAATGCTCCAGCTTCCAGAATAACCAAAATAAGGTATGTGGAGAAGGGCTTACTTCTTTTTGCTAGAGAACAACAGTACATGGTATTAAGGAGATAATCTAATATAACCTGGCTAAACACTGAGTATATGTACCTGGTGCCAAAGCAAATGTACTGTGTCCAAAATGTAAACTAACGGGAAAAAAAAATCACTCACCTAAGATATCACTAATTCCATATGCCTCATTAGCACAGTTCCTTCTCCCATAACATGCAGTATAAAATTCAAAGGTTTTTAATTTTTGTTTTGTTTTTCTTAAAACACTCCTCCAGCTACTTGAATTTCTCACTACTGATTAAAATAGGCCTCCTTTACTTAAAGGGTAAACTGAGGCACAGGAGCCCAAAGCAATGTGCATCATAGTTCAATACAGAAAAACAAAACAAAAATTGGACAGAAATCTTTTAAAATTTTAGATACAATCAAATGTATTTTTTTAACATCCGAGATCAACCTTCCTCAGAAGGAAATAGCATGCTTGTCCAGTAGGCCATGCGATAACCCATTTTTTTACTTCTCGAGAAGGAACTAACTTGCCATCCTACCAACAGTTGACTATTAGCTTTGACATCATGGATAGCGTGCAAGCTTTCCAGATCCTATGTCATAGTGATTTGTGCAACCTGCTTAAAGTGCAATAATTATCCAGCTGTGTGAGACAAATTAAATATGTCTAAAATATATAGGGGAAATCTACCTCTACCAAAGAGAAAGAAGATGCCTTGTTGACACTATGATCTCAAGCTAATGTTTATTATTATTATTATTATTAAGTGAATGTACTAGGTACTCATCAAATCAAAGAAATATTTAAAATGAGCATGGCTGAATTTGAATGTAGGGCATTTGGAAAAACCCAGCTTCCCATTCTAACTCTTTACTTATTTGCCACAGGACCTTGGGAGAGTAACTTGGTATCACTGCTCTACACTTTCCTTATTTGCAAAATGTTGGTAACTCCAAGGAGTACCATGAACTCCAATGTGGTGAAGTCACATATCAAACTGTAAAATGCCACCAGATTATAGCCAAGTATTAAGAGGAACCAGTAAACAATATGCACAAACAGACTTCAGTATTTCCCCCAAATTCAGCAAACATCCAGATATTTCTGAGAATTCTGAAAACAGCAGACACAGAATTTTAAAGTTAGCTACAGCTGAGTTTGAATCTAAATCCCTCCATTCAGCAGCTTTGCAAACTTGGACAAGTCATTTAACCTCTCAGTTTCTTCATCTGTGAAATGGTAATAATGCTTCACTATTAAGGATTAAAGTAAAATAAGGAGAATCTTAGTACAGAGCTAGCACCAATAACTAATTGAAGATAAACAAATCACAAGGAAAAAAGATAAAGATGGGTGTAGATGAGAAGGGCTCACACAGGCGCCAGTAGATAAATGCCACCCGATCATCAGTGGCAGTTTTCCCTGCCTCCCCACCACTCCAAGACTGGCAGGCTGAACTTAGGTCCCTGCTCCAGAAAGGAAGGGGTAACTGTGACAGACCTTTCTTAAAATGTAGAAATAACATCAATAAGATGAGATTTCAGAAAACAACTGTGGGCAGGCGGTGCTCTTCCACTGTTACCACCTCATCACGCAGATGTAGCTTCCAGGATGGCAGGGGAGGCCAAGGCAGGTGGCATCTTGTCTGCCCCCGACTCCGCCAGGCAGCCTGCATCCACTGAAGGGTCAGCTGGTTGCTGCCCAGTCACCATTCCCTGAGCAGCCCAAAGCACATGAGCCTGGCCCTTCCCTCTGTGCAAACAAGAGACAGAGACCTTGGCTCACTGGGGTTGTCAGGAGGTGCTGCATTGGCTAATAGCAGAATGCATTCTAATACAAGAGAAGACAGTTTCCCACCAAAGCAGTGCACCGAAAGAGGCAGCTTAGACAAAGCAAGCTCATTACTCAGACTACACGGGACACCTGCTTCACCTACTGGACCCTCAAGCCTACATCTCCTTCCTCCAGGTCAGAACTCACATGGGAGCAGCCTTCGCTACAATTGCAGCAAAAGCTTATGGAAAAAGCTATTCCATGGAGGGAGACCAAAAGGAAGGTGTCCAGCATCACCCCCAGACAACCTGTCTCAGTTTCCCCAATGGTGAGCTAGGCCAGCAACAATTCCTAAAAACTCTCTCTGTGGAAGTTGCCCTTTCCAAAGCATCCAAAATTCCCCAATGATTGAATTGTTATTAACAGTATTTGGGGATTAGAATGAAAACATCCCCATTTTGCCTACCTCTTGAATGATAGTCTCTGCTCTCTGAGCCTTAGTTATTTTAAACATTATTTAAAGTCTTAAAATGTCAGTGTTAGGCAAAATCTTATAGGTTATCTTTTCCAATTAATTTATCTGACTGATGAAAAAAAATGAGGTCCAGAAAAATGCAGTGACTTGCCTAAAGTCACACAAAGGATGCAAAGCCATGGCTGAAACCCGAGCCTCCTGACTTTCTGGCTGGCAAAAGGCCCCTCCTCCGCCCCCTAGAGTGAACCACACACTTTATTTATTTTGCACACAATATTAATTCCTACAATACTGCTGGATCTCCCTTATCACATGTTATTCTTCATCATATTCTGTGCATTTAGTTAATAAGTTGATTATGTAAGGCAACCTATGCATAAAGTATAGAATTAACTTAAAGTTTTGGCAAGAAACATCAAATAGGGAAAATGTATAAATATTAGAAATATGAAAATCAGTTACATGAACTGATTGAAAATTTCCTGTGATAAATTTTCTGAAGGATTTTTTTAAAAATCAGAGTTAACAACACACTCTTATTTGAACATAATGATAATTAATCACCCAAGCACAAAACTGCAATTACACAAAAATGTTGTCATTAATTGAAAGTTCCTAAATACTTCAAAAAACTGGGTCTACAAACACTCACTGTGTTTAGAAAATTCTCTTGCCTGACCTAGGTTCTTTATTTTCCATTTGTACCCCGAAAATATGTGCCTGATTGCTTTTGTCATCTTCTCTGAGGTTTAACACTAATTCTGATAAACTGATATAGAGGTTTTAACAACTAACAGTATGAGTGGGTGAGAAAGTAACGCCCCCTAACCATCCCCCAAATATAATCACCTCTCTCATAAGCCTAGTTAATAACACTGCTCTGCCCTTAAAATCTTCCTACTTTCAAAGGCAAAATTCATCCTGAGATTCCAAATGTTTTTTAGGTCCTGGTTCATACTTCCTCTTTCATCCCTTTCTACAACTAAGTTTTTTTTTCTTCATGTTTATGTAAGCCGTTCTTTCATTCCAAACTTGCAACATTCTTCCCACGCTCTTCTCTATATGGAAAATAATTCTTTCCCTGTTCTTATACCACCTTCAAATGCTTCAAAAGTGCCCCTGCCCTCCATGAAGCTGATCCATGAAACTACTCTAGCCTAGAACTGTTGGATGACAGGGTTTAACAGGCACAAAAAAGACAACCATTGATGCATGCATGTTTTCATAAATTCAAACTGGTCTTCCTGCACTTTTAGCCATGGAAGCACCTGGAATGCAGAAAGGACTTCATCTGAGTTGTCCTTAATAGCCATACACCCATGAGGGGTAGGGGTTTACAGTATTTAGAGATGATCACACAGACAAACAGTGGAAACAACAGATCCAAGATTGCCACCTGAGGCTGGAATTCCTAACCAGACACAATGCTTGGTCCAGAAGGGTACTTTTCTAAAAATTCATGAAATATCACTTAAATTTTCATTCTTTTGTTATAATTTTATTTATTATTCGTTCTTTCATACTTTCTTTTTTCCTGTCCTCATTCTTTCTTTCTCATCTTTTTTTTAGCTAAAAAGGATGTTGAATTGAACCCATTATTCCTTTCCTCTCTTCCTGAAGAACTGAGGGCTCTTTTACTTATGTTTTTGTTTTTGGCCATTTTAATGGCTCACAAAAAAAAAAGAAAGAAAAAAAAGCTTTTTCTTGCCCCTTTTTATCCTAGTAAAACTTCTCATCTTGGTTAAATATTTAAACAAAACAAAAATTTTAATTGTCTTCGCTTGTGTAATGATGACACTCCCCTCTACTTCAAAGTTCATTTTCTCTCCCTCTCTCAGCCCCCCCCCCACAAAATACAGAAAGTTTACAGTTTCTCCACAGAATCTTGCAAAGCAAAATCAACGGTTTATCACAGCTACCCAAAGCTACCAAGAAGTTTCAAATGGTTGACGTAAACTTGTTTGAGGTTGGTTTTGAGCTGTTCCTCAGGCGCTGAGAAATATTAGATTATACATCAAAAACAAATTTAAAAATATAATTCATGGTTGGGGGAAACCACATTGAACCTGAACTGCTTCAAACTCTTCATCTGGCCCTGTTAGCTTACTTTGGATGGTCTAAACCCTAAGATTAGCAATTAAGAGAAGATATTCTAAAGAGTATGACTGTCCAAATTTAGTTAGGTAGGGTGAGTCTCATCTGCTAGGAGCACCCCAGTTAATGTCTATAGTTCTGGTGTAGTTATTAATAGTGTCATATTACACTGTCAAAGGATGGCAAATTATATGATCTCTTAGTCTATATACCATCAGGAACTGAAATCAAATAGCTTAAAAATCTCCAGTGTTACTTTGTATCTAAAAGCACTATCTAGGTTGATATTTTACAACTCTCAGAGACAGAACCAAACGCTACAGGAAAAAAAAAAAAAAAAAAAACAATTGAGAAAAGTGGAAGGGGCAGCAATAAGCCACATTTGGGGTGTCAAGTGACAGGCTTGAACCCAAGCAGCAGAAACTGAAAAGCACCTGGGAAATATGACAGAGTTAGTCAAATAATCAATAAAATATGGCTTGAATAGCATATTTTGAGTGTGTCTGTAAGCATGGCTCTCTGCCAATGATATCAGGCCTATCACAACCTGCACTACAGACCAATTTCTTTCAGTATCTACATGGAGATTACAAACTATACAATTAAAAGAAAAAGGGAACACAGATAGGCACAGGGCTTCAGAAAAGTAGCCAAGTAGAAATAGCCTGTTTACACAATTTGGAAAACATCCACTGAAGTTTTGAAAAAGATATCTTCAATCCAAGTGTAAGGGGGGAGTAAAAAGTAGCTACCGACACATGACAAGTAAAAATGATAGATCTGGGAATAGCCTTGACATTCCTAACCCTGAGTTAGGAAAAGCTTAACAGCTGTGAGCGAAGGGCAGACCTAGAATACTGCAAACAGAGGCAAACGCTATCAGAGGTTCCTTCTGAGCAGGAAAATGGAGCCAAGGCTTCATTAAGGGCAGCTAAATAAAAACATGGAGATTATGTTGTTCATATACAAATTCCTCTCTGTGGTGACAGTGTGTGGCCAAACATACTAATTACTTGGGAAATGTTCACCATAATGCAGTGGTAACAGAACCAATACCTTAACCCTAGACAGGGAACCAGGGAGTCTGCTTTCCTATGAGCACGCAGGTAGAATCCTGGGGCTAGCCTTCCTTCCTTACACCAGGACAACTCTGAACCATGTGCCCTGACACATGAAATGGACTTTAAGAAAAAACTAAACTTTAGGGGGAAAGCCAAAATTCATTCGAAGCATAGAAAGCAAATGGAACTACTCAGGACCTCTTTGCAAACAAGAAAATTAAACTTCAACGGTCATCAGAAAATGGGCAAAGCTTGGTGTCTCATGCCTATAATCCCAGCATTTTGGGAGGTGGGTGTGGAAGGATGGCTTGAGGCCAGGAGTTTGAGACCAGTCTGGGTAACATAGAGAGCCCCTATCTATACAAAACTAAAAATTTTTAAAAAGAAAAGAAACTAGTTTGCCAATCTATACCTCTCATCATCCAGATTGTGAGCGATTCAATACAGAGAAGTATCCGTGATTAAGGAGGTAAAATGGGTAAAAACCAGAGGGAAGGACTGACTTTGGAAGTGAACATAATCATCTTCCACCTATGAGGGAGTCAAAGAAAAACAGATGGAAGACAATGGCAAACCAAGAACCCTGATTCTCTGCTTTGTGATCTAAGATAAACATTGCTGGAACCTTTAAACATCTTCCCAAAGTAACACATATGGACTGCCAGCCCGGGGACTGCCCATGAGACAGGCCCTTTGGATGGCAAGAAGCGGCTATACCTCCTGAACCCCAAAGCTCCAACCAGCACGGTCTTCTTATACACCTATGTTTAACTTCCAGTATCTGAGAATGCATGCAACATCTCATCAGTTTATCACTTTCTGGAGTGCGGCCTTAGGCAAAGCATGCACCTCTCTGAATCTCATTTTCTTCATCTGAAAAATTGAGAAAATAATACTTCGCCCCCACCCCAGAGTAAGTGTGAAGCATAAAAGTGCTCTTTTATGTGACCATGACTGGCACATAATGCAGGCTCAAATTGTGTTTCAGAAATATGCCAGTCACTTTCACATAGCAAGAATCTACCTTCAATGCAAACACATGGAATACCACCATAACTGTGGGTTATTCATTACTCAAACCAAGAGATGTCTGTAGTTACACTGTCACTGTAGCCATTGTAGAGAGAGTTATCCACTGTACTTTGTGACATAGGGAGACTCTCCTGAAAAATCCTGACCTACAGTAACTACCTCCCGGTTTTGCAGAGATTTTGATAGAGCCCAGAGCAAGCGAAGCTCTGGGAAGTTGAGCTGGTTTTGTGTCCTAGAGGGAGGCGATGCTCCTACAGGGTGGTCTGGTCTCTTTAAGATAAAAAAAAAAGTTACACAGACAAAAAAATAGCAACACAAACCAACCAAAAATGCCAGGAATGCAAGCTCTGCCAACCAAATAAATAAAATGTGAGATACTTTATTAATAACTGGACGTGATGCATTTCTCAACCCCGCATAATTGAAAAACTCAACCTTTCCAGCAACCCTCTAAATGTTCCCCCTTTGGCCCTAGACTTGGTGGCCTTCCTACTTTGAGGTAACACTGACAACCTTCATCACCCAAAGTAACTGGCCAACCCCTGTACCTTCAACTGTGAGTTGGACCTCGAGACACTCTGAAAGTTACCTGTTCACTATGTTTGCTCTCTAGAGAACAGGATGAATTTTCAACGGCATGAAGTCTCAGCTAAGCAGATGAAAAATCCTCTTTAACTATACTCTTCTTTCACTCTCAAATAATAGATTAGAGGAGGTAAATAATACAGTACCATATCCCCTATTAAACATTTAGGAGATAAGGGCCTCTGAAAATTCTACACTGGTCAGGATCAGTTGACTTGTTTTCTAGTTAACTGTTAAATACAATTTATTATGGATTAGGCACTGTTTTAAGATTTTGCACATATTTATAGATATAAATTGTCATATCAATCCTATACAGTAAACTGCCTACACTCATTTTACAGATCCAGGAGCTGGAGCACAGAGAGATTAAGTAATTTGTCCAAAGTCACACAGCTACTAAGTGGTCAAGCTGGGATTCAAACCCAGACAGGCTGGCTCCAGAGTCTCCGCTCTGAAGCACTGGGCTCTTTAGTCACTAATGGAGCGTGGTCAGTGGGGATCTGGGAGCATAGTGAGCAAGTGATCTAATAGCCTGGGCAGCTCTTTCTTTCTTGTCTACACAGATGAAGACACAAAGACTGACCAAACTGGACAAGGACAAAGCTTCTTCCTATTTCTAAGGACAATACAGGTCCTGATGGATGGACACCCTCTCCTGGGGCAGGGGGAGGGGTAGATCCTTTTATTCTTACAAGAGGGTAAACCTCCAGAATTAGAACTTCTGCTCTTATCTGGACTTCAGGCTCACCTCACCAAGAAGGTGGAGCAAGTAATGGAGGAGAGGAAAAATTAAGCAGCTTGAGAATGTGTTTGCTTTGGCACCCAGCCTCGGCCCCTTCTCAACAGGCTCCACACCAGGAGAGAACCAGAAGTGAACCTAATGGCTATGTTTGTTTTCAACCTATTTAAGATCTGAGAACCTTACAATCACACCATTGCAATCAAATAGTATATCCCACCTGACACAAGGAAAATTCAGTTCTAATGTTATTTCAGAGTATATGTTAATTTGGTACTTAACGCTGTCAAAATCCTGCTAGGTCTCAAAATATATAATAAAAGGGAATAAAGGTTCTTGGTCAGGTCCCAGCCACAGGACAGGCAAAGAATCCAGGTCTTTCGATTCCTGTTTGGACACCCTGCTTCCCTATTGCCTCTTTTTGGCTCCCATAAATTTGAGAGGGGGTGGGAAGAGAATTTTGGTTTAATCATTTAAGCCAGATAAGATCCCCTACTAGTTGTCTCTACACATAAGAAACTAAGCAACCCAAAGAAATCATTCTGACAAATATTTAAGTCACAGCTGTGGATACAGAACCACGCTGTGAGAAGTTAAACTTTAAACACATGTCCTGTATGGTCTGATGGGCAAAGCAAATCCTCACTTAGCCAATGTCTTGTCCTTCCACTAACAAAAGCAGGCGGCCCGGGCCCATGTTTCTTCCATCTTTGCTTTGCACCTGCAAGTTTAACTCTCAACTGAAGGTTCTTAGCTGAGCTTTTCAAAGGTAACATGCAATATTACTCAAGGCAAACTACACTGAGAAGTTAGAAGTTAGGGATTAATTTTACTTCAGTCACTGGCTCACTAGATTTTTTTTTTAAATGTAAGTTATTTACCTTCTCTGTCACTACTTTCCTATCTGAGGTATAATATTGACATATAAGCAACTGAAGGTCCAAAAAACTAGCTTAAATTAGTTATTGTATTCTATATATTTTTCCAGTTTCTCTATTTTTCCCAAGAAAATAATTAGTATTTGAAATCGGACTTCCTTGCAATGAATAGCAGAAGACTGCCTGACTTCTTTGGCCAACTGAAATGTTGTTGTATTAAAGGTCACACACATAAAACAGAAAACATGATCAGTGGCTTGGAAATCTTTTTTGAAAAAGAAAGTCAGTGTAAAGGTGCTTAGTATAGTGGACATTGACTGAAGCATTAGGCCTTACTGTCCTCATTTTAAACATGAGAAAGCTAAAGAAAAGTACTTGCCCAGGGTTTACTTTTAATCAACAACTGAAATAACAGCATCACATACATTAAATCTTTAGTATTTAATATTAAATTACCAAAAATATGCTTCAGCTGTTTACTGTGATGTAAAACATGTGTTGCCAGGAGCTCATTTTCATTCCCAGCAAGAGAGATCCATAGGTATGTGGACTGACATATCTACACGATATTTCCCAGATGACCAAAGCTGTCTCTTCCCCATAAACGCCCATAACAAAACATATAAACAATCCATTCTTAAGGAAAGGACCTATTAGTTGAGTTTATATATTTGCTGTGAACTATTCTTTAAACTTCTATAAATGGATTGAATCAACTGTGACAAACAAAACTTATTCTGGCTTTCTTGAACCCCCCCAACACAACCACCAATAGCGACATCATTTCTGAACTGGAGCTCTAGGTGCCTGAAACGTTTCCATGGTTCTAGTCGATCTCAGCATTGCTCTGACCATGATCATCCTTGTGACAAGAAACAAGCTCAGCCTTCTTTGTGCACAGCAGTCCTGGGGTTGAATGTCGGGGGGGTGGTGGATATGACCTACATCAACTTGGCTTATGTTGAAAGTTTAAGCAGGTTAAGAGAGGGTTAAAATAAGCAACTTAATTATGGCAGAGGCAAAGAAGTGTTAACCACAGGGAGCAGCAACTAAACTTATTGATAATCAGATACAACAGAGAAGCATGTTATTGCAAGTAATTATTTTCCTGAATGCATTGCTTCTCCCTGTATCTTCCTGTATACCTTCACCTCCAAAACCACCAATCTCTAAGGATACCTGGCAGTTTCCTGTCCTAAAAGAAAGCATTTCCCCCCACCCCCAAGCTACATTTGTTCCAGGAATTCTGTAGGGCTGGATTCCCTTTAAGCTGCTTAGCACCAAAATTTGTGTCTAAGACAAAAATAAAATGTATTTCCTATCCTTTTCCTCTTCAAATCCTTCAAATCAAAGAGCTGGACAACGCCACCAACCAAAGACACAACGCCACGTTAGGTGTTGGGATGCTTTCAGGCTGCTAATGGTTCTTTGGTACCAAAGGACACATTTATGGCAGATTAGAAACACGAGTAAAATAAGTAACCTGTAAGAACAGGAGTGGGCAATGCCCAAAGTTAAGAAGATAATTTTAATTCTCCCATCTCCTTGCTCTCAACCCAGAAAAGAGGACCAAGAGAATGAAGGACATGTGACAGATGAGCTTGGGGAGGCAAGACTAAGTATTTGAAAATCTGCTTGAAGCCCAACCCGTTAGACTATCCAGGGCCCTCAATCCAGCTCCAATTCTGGGAGAAGCAGGGTCAAGGGATGATGTCCCCTAAGGCGGTGTCCATCCTCCTCTCTTAGGAATAAGACCAGAGAGTGCTTACTCATTTGGAAAATAAAAATGCAAGAATGGAGGCTCTGGAAATTTTATAAGCTTTTTCCCACTACTCACAAAACACAGCTGTGAAAATAAATACCACCCCCCAAACTAAGGGTCTCAGGCCGCCAACAGTCCTCCTCCACCTCCTCCTCTTCCTCCTCCTCCTCGTCTCTACCTCTATCCCGCTGCCAACAGCATCCCCCGCTCCTGCTGAAAGGAGCGGCCCAGAAAGGAACAGCCAAGGGGGAAGAAGTGGAGGGGACCCCCCCTCCACCCCCGGCCAGAGAGCTAGGGTGGGGGCCTCAGCAGTCACCACTCACCCGGGGAGGGGAAAAGCTCCAGATCGACTTTTTCCGTCTTGATGATGGTGAGAGTCGGTTTGAGATCGACGGCCGCCTTCATGGTGCCAGGAGTGGGGGGCAGGCGGGATTATAGCAAGTTTGCTGTTACTGTGGTTGTTTTTCTTTTTAATGGGGTTTAGTAACAGGGGGACGGGGACGGGGAAAATACGACTTTCTTCCCTAAAATCTCGAATTCCCGCTGACTTTCCCCGCGCGCGGACGGTGCGCGCCCGGCACTCCCTCCGGGGAAGTTGGCACTTCGCGGAGAAGTGAGCGCGCTCAGGTCCCAGCCTCGCTGCGCCTCGCCCGCGCCCTCCTTCCCGGCCCTCGCCGCGCCCTCCTCTCCGCCGGCTGCAGCCTCCGCTCGTCCTCGCTCTCCCCGCGGCGCTCTCCCTCCCTCCCCTCCCGCGTTCTCCCCTCCTCTTCAGGGCGTTTCTCGCGGCGCCGCGTCTCGGGCGCCGAGTCCGCGCGCCCAGGGCCAGGCGGTCTCCGCGGTGGGGGGGAGCGGGGGGCGGGACGGCGGGGCGGGGCCGAGCGCCCGCGGCCAATCGCCACCAGCGACCCAAAGCGAAAGGAACGGCGGGCGGAGCGCCGGGGCCGGGCCCGGGCCGCCGGGGAACCGAGCGCGGAGCCCGGGGCCCGGAGTCCAAGGCAGGGGCTGGGAGGGCCCCGCGCGGGTGAGCAGGCCGGGCTTGGGGCCGCCTCGACCGTTTCGGGAAAGTCCGTCTGATTCTCCACGCATTCTTAAGGGCTTGGTCACTCGCTCCTGCCCCCTCCTAGTTTCAGCATAGTTTTCCAAGTGCGTGTACATCATTCATTCACAAAGACTGACACACAGGACGTGAGGCATGTGGACCAAGGGGCGAGCGTGCGGGCAGGCACAGGGGATTCGAGAGCCGGTGTCCTCAAAGGGTTTGACGAATATTGGACTCCAGCCGACACTGAGTCAGGGACAGTGTTTCTGGAGGAGCCTGCGGTTTTTCAGAGCCCACCGAGGAATGGTTAAGAAATGCCCGGGCAGCGGTAGTGAACAGAAATCTTGCTTCCCTGCACTTGTTCAGCTACTGTCCCAAGGCAGCCTACTGGAGACTCCGAAATACAGGCCCAAATACGCCTGCACTGGCAGGGAAGTCGAGAATAGGGACCCAAAACTAGAACCTAGCCATGGGTTTCCATAGGCTTCCAGTTGACCTACAGCAGTGGCTGAGTGGAAGGGGAAGCTGTAATTTCTGATTATTCTGCTTCTCTAATTATGTCACCATTGGCCAAAGTTTTGTCTTTCACAGTCTCTCCTCTATTAGACAAAACTGACAGCCCTCCCACCACCACCAGAAAAGTGAGGCAGAGGCTCTGTGGTTTTGAATTTCTAGAATACATCATTGGCAGCCATGTCAGAATCACGATGTACAGCTCCTGATCCATTTGGGAACTCCCAACACTTGAGATCAAGCAATATGAACTCGAATAATTTATGACTTTCCACTAATACATTGGTTATCATAAATGGAAAATGTCCTAATTTACAAACCAACCAGTACATACAGAAGTACATACATAGCTGTAGTCACACAATGAGATTTATCTCTGATTAACTAAAAGATTAAATATAAATCTTCCTGAATAACCTCAGAAAAAGCTATTTTTAATACTCTTTCCTGATTTCTAAGCATATGCTTAACTCCCACCACTTGACTGTAACTGTAACCTCTGCCTCTGGTAAGTTTTAACCCACCTGCTCACCTTCATCTAAACCCAGTTTTGTCTCCCTGAAGCATTAGTATCTTGCAAGTTTCCCACAGCGAATCAAGGAAGAAGCCAGAAACAGAAAAATCTCTGGCACTGGTTCAGCCTCCAGATTATGCCCCTCCTCAGTGACCAGAAAATATTCGTATGTGATAATACCAGTTTTTGAAAGAACAAAAACTGTTGCAATCCAGCTGTGTTTTCAGAAGTTATGAGAAAACAATGCTGGCCTCCAGGTGACAAGAACAGACAATTCTGA
The DNA here is from genome assembly GCA_027257055.1 of Cephalopachus bancanus. NCBI lineage: Eukaryota > Metazoa > Chordata > Mammalia > Primates > Tarsiidae > Cephalopachus > Cephalopachus bancanus. The sequence continues at coordinate 2,348,396 of JAPVLO010000326.1, forward strand.
TCCTGGGAAAAGCCAAAGGAAACAGCTGATGAATGAATTGTACATTTACACATCCAAATGAGCTGCAAAGTTTCTTGAATCAATCCTACCTTGCTCACTAGGAATACATCAATAGAACTAAGCAAATCAAGAGTTACTTTGGGAAATTTGTTGTGTTGATGTTTTAATAGAATACTTGGTATCTGTTAATCCAAGTGTGAGTACTTCTTTATTTTCCTTCCTCAGTCTGCTCCCCAACTTTCTTCCCCAGGCTAGCCTAAACACTGCTGCTAACATCCACCAAAATTAGATACTAAACAAGATCACCGTGATTAAACTGTAAACACTTTCCAGTCCAGCAATGAGGAAATTTATTCCTTCTAATTCTTCAACAATGACAACTCAGCTAGTCATTCATCCTTTTTCTAACACAGTCCTGAGGCACAGAAATGCAAAATGTTTGAATGACCTAATCAAGGAATGGGGTTGGGCAAAGAAGGGGGGTTGGAGAGATAGCTAGGGGCCCCTACAGACTGCCAGAAAAGTTACTTCTAGATTATACTAATTATGAATATTTATGCTATCAGAAGTTATGCATCTAACTTTTGATCTGTTTGAGACTTCTCTTAGAATGAGGAGCACAAATAAGGCCAAGTTAAAACATTTTTACATATTTGGAATATTAATAATTCAATCAGGCCGGCAAGGGCACACTTGATTAATCAATGTTGATAAGTGAAATTTTTATTCTCTTTAGGACACAAGCAGATTTTCATTGCTCATAGAGACTATAAATCAGCAGTCCCCAGCCTTTTTGGCATCAGGGACTGGTTTTGTGGAAGACAATTTTTCCACGGATGGGAGGGGTATCATCGGGCATCAGATTCTCTAAGGAGCTGCAACCTAGATCCCTCTTATGTGCAGTTCACAACAGGGTTCAACCCCCTATGAGAATCTAATGTCGCTGCTGATCTGACAGTAGACAGAGGTTCTTAACAGACCACAGACTGGTATTGGTCCATGGCCCAGAGGTTGGGGACCACTGATTTAAATAAAATTTCTATCTTATCATCTCCTAAAAAATGATGTGTAGCCTAGTGTCGAAGACATTACAGATGCTTGATAATTATGTGTTGAATGATGATCAGTTTTCTAGTGGCCATAGGCTTCTACTTTGCCACCAATTCTTCCTAAATCAGTGGTTGAGTTTGATAGGCTACGACTTCTGAAGATCAACTGAAAGATGTCAGCAACTCTGCCTCAAGACCCACCCTTTGTCCTTCACAGCAGAGCAGGACTTCTATCCTCAGCATTCCTATGTCCACTCGGTTGCACATGTTCCTGAGTTTCCTTATCAGCAAAACAAGAGCAACTGAGCTTTGCCTTCCATCCTTTTGGGTAAGACAACTCAAGACTATAACTGATTTTTAAGGCACTCAGAAAAAAAAAATCAACCTAAGAAGTACCTCTTCACTTTTGCTTGCAATGCAGTAGCCTGTTCCTCCCGCACTTGGGAGAAAACAGAATTGTATTTTTAAGCATTCCTTAGACTTCAGCTTATTATATCCAACCTAGTGCTGAAACTCCTTAGACAAGCAACATCAAGTCAATAAGGATCAAGAAAAGTCTACAGGAGTTGGGGAACAGGAGTGTGGAGCTGGAAATGAATAATATCAAGAGCAGTCACCTTCATACGGGAATTCCCTCAAGCCCATGTAGTATGTAAAAGACATAAGCCCTCTCCTTTATTTACACTCCTCCTTCAACTCTATCCCAACTTTAATAGAAAAGAAATATAAATATACACCTAATTTTAAACAATTATGGAAGACAAACTCTCCCTCTCCAGAAGAGTACTAGCATGTTGTCTACTTATGAATCTTGAACTTCAACAAAACAAAGTAACTCTGAGTTTTGAGCTAAAACATGCTTTATTGAAGGTAGATACAAAAACATTCAGACCACTAACGGCTAATCCAGAACCAGTTTATGACTCACAGATGTTGATTTACTGGTATAAAAGTAAGATTTAGAGGGGAAAAAAAGCCTTCAATTAACAACAACCTGACAGAGCTGCATTTGTGGTCTCTGTTCTTTGAGAAAAGGCAGCGGTCTCTGTCATACATAGAAACAGACTTCGAAAGCTTACCTCTAAAACAAGTGGTTTCTACGTGATAAGTTTAGTCATTAAAAAGCACACTGGGGAAGAAAAATGCCTGGGGCTTCAACATCGACCATTATCAAGCAGCAATAAAGTAGAAAATCAGAGATAGAAAGGAAAATTAAAATAACTCTTGTAATTAAACTCGAATGCCAAAAGGCCTTAGGGGTCAGTTCAGGAACCTAAGTCAGGGAACTCAGATGGTGCTGTTGCTGACTGCAGGCTGGCTCTGTGACCCCACCAAAGCCACTTAACCTTTTTGTGTCACAACCTCTTCTCTGTTTCAGGGAATAAAATCACCCCCAGCTCTCCCTGCCATGTAATACAGACTCATTGGCTATTGTTTAGAAGGTACAATAAACAATGAGTGTAGGAGGGGTTGCAGTCAGGAGGAAAGAAGGGAGAGGGGGAGAAGGGGGACCTGGGGGCCTATTTGTCCAGAAAGCTCTCTATAATAAAACAAAGATGGTTTTGGAATAAGACCCAAGTTCAGATTTTAACTCCACTACCCAACTAGCTGAATGATCATGAGTAAGTCACTTAATCAGTCCTGAACTTCAGTTCCTTCATGTTTCAAGTAGGGATAATAACAGCACCCACTTTTTAAGGCTATTTGAAATAATAAATGAGATAATACATGCAATGCATTTAGCACAGTGTCTCGGTCAGAATAAGTGTTCGATTCCTGTTATTAAGATCCAGTATAAGGTAGGATATGTGAAAAGTCATTTTAAATCTCTTTCTGGCCATCCCTTTTGAGAATAGCTTGGAGCCTCAATTTACTTGAATTGTCTCCAGGGAGCAATAAGGACAGCTATCACCATATTTAATTTAAAAATCTCTTCAAGCTCCTTCTTCAGTTCTTGAATCGAGAACCTGCTCAGCATCAGCCTCACTTGAGAAATCCCAGAACTATCTAACAGAAGGAGAAAACTGAAACTGAAGATTTGTATGTTTTAAGTCACAGAAAAGCTCTAGTTCAAATTCTAAAAGATCACATTTGTGGTGCCTCTTTGAAGACAAAACCTTAGGTCTTGGATTTGTCGTATTAGAGCTAGACAGGAGTCTATTAGTACTCTTCAAGTCCAGCCCTCTTTAGCAGAGAAGAAAGATGAGTTTGCATGAGAGGTAATCTTTCTGCCCAAGGCCACACAGCCTAAAACAGGCAGCATCAGCACTAGAACCAGATTCTTCAACTGCAGTGCTCTCACTGGCATCTTCCTACATTTATGACATCACTTTGGCAGGAGAAGTCACGGTCATTCAGCTCGCTCTGTTACCAGACACCCTTGAGACACAAAGCAGAATATGATGAACATAGGAACAGATAGATGATCAGACTCGATTTCTAGAAATCCAACACTGTTCTCTGCATTGGATGTATTGTCTTTGGACAAATACATTGCAGGATAACCACACAATCATTCCCTGTGGGAGACAGCTTGACATGGACTGTCATGAGAGAAAGGGCCTGGGTTGGCTCTATTGATGTCTGCAGTTTCTTTAGACTATAATTATGAACCATTCAACTGCATCTGCAGCCCCAACAATGTGGGGCCGATTGGTCTAATCCACAGACCAAGCGACATTTTAAAATCCACCAGTTTAGATATCACGTATTCCTCTTGCAGCAAATCAGAGGCAGCTCAGACAGGAAGAGGCAAGGAAGGGCTGATCAGGACTACCGTGTTCCAAGGCCTCCTCCACACCCAGGGTCAGTTTACTTCCCTGAGGCAGGCTGAACATGTTTCCTGGGATTGTTACTCCCTCCTGAGCCTGGATAATGCAGAATACAGGCTACCCTATGAGCCTTTGGGGATCATGTATTTTTGGATTTCAATTTAAGTTGTCCTAAATTGGCCTCTTGAGGAGGTAGAGAGATGTTGGCACCAGCACAGATGGCAGGAGAACCAATGTTCTTTAATAGTATGACAGAAGAGAACCAGGCTCCTAGTCAGAAGCTCTGCACCACAGGGGTACAGAATTTCCAAGCATGTTTCCAAGGCTACAGGTGGTTTTATCCTGGTGGAAGGCTAATCATACCCTGCTTTTCTCTGGGGTTACAAAGACAACACCAAACTTCAAAACAGATGTTCTCTGCTGTTGTGGCTTGAATCTTACATTAAGATAATTTCATTGTGGAATCTTCCATCTTCTCACCACTTTCATTTTAAAATGCCAAGTCAATTGTCTCAAAGGACTAACTTTTACCACCCTAGAGGCCAAGGAGCAGAGATGGACGGAGCACTAGAAGAAGGAAAAGCCCCAAGAGGGAACGGGAAGAAGGTATAGGAAGCAGCAGTAGAAGGGTTCTCCACTAACAACAGAAGGATAAGTCAGGGGCAGACAAAGTGGGGAGACAAGGAGGAAGAGCCACAGTGAGTCTAAGTCACCAAGATTCCAGGATGAAGTTAGGGACTGGTAACGTGTCCAGTACCTTCAGAAAGCCAGTTTAATTGTCCTGCATGACCAACAATCTTGGAACCACAAAAAACAGACCAATGGGAGGTCTCTATGCTGGAAAAGCTGCAAGAATTCACGGTAGAACAGGGTCTCAGGAGATCACAGAAGATGCAAGGGAAGGTCCCGAAAATCTGTACAGAGCATAGAGGGTATTTCTCAGTCTTTTCCCCACATAGGCATTTGCCTTCATATGCAAAAAATTTCCCTCTCGGGAGCTTTAGCCCCACCCCAACAAGTTGCCTTTTTTATGCTCAGCAGCCTGAGAATACTCCTAGTGTATATCTGAATACACACGTCTGTCTCCTTTATTAGACAAAGGCAACTACTGACGTTCATTAATATGCCCCATGGTGTTTAGCTCAAGATAGTAGGAGCTCAATAGATTATACTGATTATTTAGTTAATGAACAGATAACTTCCTAACATCCTGCAACATCTTTATAGAAAAGTAAAGCTAAGATATTAGTTTTGTTTTGCTTTGTTTTGTCTAGTGTGAGACTCAAAATTGTCCAGAGTTTGAGATTACAGAGCTAATCAACGTACTCTTTTCTAACCGAAAAGGTCTTTATAGAGTTTTATTCTGCTTCTCCCATCTTCTTAAAAGAGAATGTTGCTAAGATCACAGTCTTCATTTTATTTTTCATTAGATGATATAGATATGTCTAGATATAGACATGAATAGTTATTTGTAAAAAAATTTAAAAAGACATTTGGCTCACCACAAAGCAAATCGGTCACTTGATCATTAGCCTGGACATTTTATTCAGAATGCTGTTCATAATCTCAGACTCCTGCTCAGAAGTAGTCTTTAGGAATTTCTGAACTTTCAGCTGGATCTTTTCTTTTACCTACTACCATACAGGTAAGATGCACATCTGCTATATACATTATTTGTAAGATAAGGGAAATACATGAATGAACTTAATTCCCTCCATCTTTGTAAGAAAGAATTGACTGTTACACGCTTTATGGGGAACCTAGTGCCTATTACAAATCCCCTCCACCTTCTCGAATTTACTGTTACCTGACAGGTTCCCAGAAGCATTGTCTTTTAACATGTATCCTTTCATTATACAGGTATCTCCTATAGTGAAGAGGGGTTGAGTTGGGAGTAAAAATGGAAAGAGATGGGGATGGGTTAAGAAGGAAGAGGGGAATGGAAAAAACAGGGAGGGTCAACTGAGTCGCTACCATCTAGCAGGTGGCACAGTGACATGTAAAGAAGTCCTAGGCTTTCTAGTTGTGGTAGGGTACTACTGTCTGCACTTCATTATGTGTATCTGGTAATGGATAACCAAGATATTGCAATGGAAAAGCTAGCTGATCTTTTACCCTAGAAACCAAGCAAATAGGCTGGGCGCAGTGGCTCCAGCCTGTAATCCCAGCACTTTGGGAAGCCAAGGTAAGGGGATTGCCTGAGCCCACGGGTTCGAGACCAGCCTGGGCTACTTGGCGAGACCTCATCTCTACAATAAATCAAAAAATTACCGAGCATGGTAGCGCACACCTGTAGTTCTGACTACTTGGAAAACTGAGGTGGAAGGATTGCCTGAGCCCTGCTGGGGTGTCCGTGAGCATGCCACTGCATTTCAGCCTAGGTAATGGAGTGAGACTCCAACTCAAAAAAAAAAAAAAAAAAAAAAAGAAAGAAAGAAACTAATAAAATAATGGGTTTGGTGAAGATCCATCTCTGCTCCTGAGCTGTGATGGGGATTGTGAACACACTTTACCATAGTTCTTCCAGAACTGGGTGCATGTAAGAGTCCCAAGAAGAAATGGAATGTATCATACCTACTTAGCTATAAAGTATAACATTATTTGAGTTACAACATCACCGCAGTTGTCTGTAAACATCTTACTCAAGAATCTGTTTCTCTCTTCCCTTAAGCATCCTCCGCTAAGCAACATTGTGTTGTCATAATGAATTAATATGAATATGAATCCCACTTTTGCCAGTGCTAAATCTACTAACAGAGGAAATGAAATACCTAGCACTTTTTAAAATTCAGTGCTTCTTCAAACTTCTTTTTTGGTGTGTACTCTACTGAAAAGTGTGCACAGAATCTAAGTTTCATAAATATGCAGGAGCTTAAATCCATAAAAACAACTTTAGGGTGTCCAGTGTAATTATTCATATTTAGAATTTACTGAGCACCAAGAAGGCCACTGATGTAAAGTTGACATATCTGTGTCAAAAACAGCCTCAACACGGGACGTGTCAACTTCTCTGAGATTACAATTCACATCTGATTCTTAATTCTTAGGGTCAGGAAGAAATGAAGTCTTCTTTACTTCACAAGAAGCCAGCTGTGCTCGCTCTGCATCTTGCATCAGCCCCTTGAAGGAGTCAGAATGAAGTGATGGTCCTGCCTATGACTCATGAGGTGGAACAGACCCAGCTCACATCTCATCTATCTGGCCTGGCTCCCATACAATGAAAATCTTTCTTCCCTTGAATTGGTAAAGAGGGGAGAAGCATATCTCGACATGTGTGATGTGCGAGAAGGTGCCATTTAATCAGACAGGTCTGTCAAACACTTTCAAGGGTCCAGGGTTCCAAGTGATAGGTAATGATAGGTAACACGGAGAAAGAAGAAACTAGAAAGCATCTCGAAGTTGCTTCTTAATGGAAATGTATTTCACCAGATTGATCAGAAACATGTGTTCTCTCCAGATTGGGAAACCATCTTAAAAGACTTCATCCCAAAAAGGCCTTGGGTGGGAAGTGCCACAAGGGACCCATGGAGAGGGGTGGGAGGGGGTGCAGCTGGGTGGGGAGCTGGCAACAGACTGTGAGAGGAAAGAACAAAGGGCAGTCAGCTGTCTTGTGGCAGGTTCCCAGGAGAGATCCCTTTCCAGGAATTAAAAATCCTAAATAATGTTGAGAATTTTTAAAAATCAAAAACATTATAGACTTTTCTTTCAGGGGATTCCACAGCATTGAGAGAGAACAGATGGCTGGCAACAACCATTCCAAATCCAGAAAAGATCCACATATACTTCCATTTTTACTGAACTAATGCTTTCTCCCATGGAGCGTATTTGTTTCATTGAAATGAACTGAACTGAGGTTTGGAGGTGAGGAGGCAGTTCCAAATAAATGTTCCTTTTCCAAATAGCCCATGCAAAGGCCTGCAGCTTCTTGTCAAGCAGAAACTATCAGGCTTTGGTTTCCTCACTATGCAGAATAAACTAAAATAACTGGAGAGGCAACGTAGTAAAGTGGTTTAGAGCACAAGTTTGGCAGCAGGTAGATAAGAGTTTGAGTTGGATGTTGGCTGCTCTCCAGCTGTCAGTCCTTTGGCCTTAGAAAGCCTCACTTTCTTCATCTATAGAATGGAACTGAGAAAAGTGCCCAGAGTTGAACTGAAATGGAAACGAGTGGATTCCAAGTGCTTTGCACTGTGACTGATACACAGTGGGTACTCATTTACTCTTAGTGACTGCTATTGATTCTAAAAATCACAATTGTGGCTTTGGATTTAGCAAGAAAACTTTCAGGAATATTAATTCAAACTGTAGTATGTAGTGTTCTCATGAAAAGATTAGGGAGCAATGTCTGTCCCCTCTTGGTGTGTGCCATTATATTCATGAAACAGTGACAAAGATAAATTTAGGTCTCAGTATGTGAATCACACAAATCTTTGATACCTTGACATCTCTCTTGAATGAAAGGGGATTAATACCCATCATGCAGATGTAAGATGCAGTAATGGAAGTTCTCATCATAGGTTCACAGCTATGTTACAAATCAGCAGCAAAGAGAAAAATATAGACCCCTCTAGAACTTCTTCCAATATTGGGCTCCCTGCCCTCTGGGTTGAAGGTTTGCTATCCATTCAATAATTTTGTACAACCTGAGCAAAATAAGACCTTCTTAAGAAAGTGGCCTCACCATATGACTTTCAAGCTGGGTAGTAATTCAGTAGAATTCTATGCACTGTCCTTTATGCCTCCTGTGCCAGGCTGCTTGAGTATTCCCCAAACCAGCACCCAGGAAGTAGTACACCATTGCATTCACTTCACAGAAGTCTTCTTTTTGTTATCGCATCTTACATTTTCCTTGGCTGATGCCTTTTCTGCCAGCCAAAATTTTCCAACAATTTAACGTGCTCTATAAACCTAAACCTCTACCCTTCTCTAATTAAGCAACACGTGCATTTCAGTTATGGGATTCTGGACCCATAAGGCACTCCAGTCTTGGACTTGCCAACCAAAATTCAAATGAAGTGTTCGACTCACTGGTACTGACTACCTGTGCTGACCAGTTGCCCAAAAGAATCCTATGGAAAGTTATCTCACCTTGCCCCTTGGGTCGCCATTCAGAAGCATTATTGTGCTTAGTACTGCCCTGTAAAAAAACACAGATTTTGCTATTTAGGGGACATCAGCTACATAATTTGCATGCTGGCACTACTGTTGTCTGGCGCCTAGCCATCAAGGCTGGCAACATAGAACACCCGTAGTCTTCTCACTAGTAGTCTGCTCCATTTTGGCAAGACAAATGCTATATCACTGAGAAAGCAGATTTAATTGGTTTACTGGTGGTGTTTAGTTAAGTCACCCACCTCAGCTCCAAGATGATGAAAGTGTAGCTTTGCACTTTCCAACAACCATAGCAAATAAATGATAGGGACATACTCCAAAATGCACATGGCATGGTCCTCTCACTCCCCCCCCCCTTTATTTCCAGTGACTTTGGGGAGGTTTGGGCAGTGATCCTGCATACACAATACTGTTCTTGTTCTTCTTTTCACTACAGAGCAGTCTTGAATAGCTCTGTCTAAAATTATTAGCAGGGGCAGCCCTAGGCTTCAAGAGATCAGAGCCCTCATGCTGGGCCTGAACAAAGACCTTGCTTTTTCCCAACAATTAGCCCTGCAAAAAAGAACATCTATCTCCCTCTATTAAAACCACCACGTGCCTTCAAGTCAGCCCATTGTAAAGCTAATTAAATAACACGCCTCTCTCCCCATGCAGGTCTCCTGATTAGCTTTCCTCTGTCAGAAACCCCAGCAAAGAGCCTAGGGATAGACCAGCCAATGTTCCACTTCTCCTAAGCCCCGCCCCCAACACCAAGTAGCCGAGTCCTTTGAAAAGCCATCCTTATCAGTATTGTTGAGTTGGTTCACGCTCCATATTCATCCACAGCTCAGACTCTAGTCACCTCCAGCTTCAAGGAATAAATAAAATTGACATGGTATTTACAACAAATTATTTGGAAAGGCAAAAGTTTCCTCTACAGTGTAATTATCTTTGGTGGGAATCCTCCCACATCATAGTACACAAGTCCTGCTGCCACCACTACAGTGGGGCATTTGGGAAGGACATTCACTAAAGTCACAGGGCCCAGGGAAGACACAGCCAGAGTGGCTGCAGGTGGCTCTCCCCTGTTCTCCACTCTTTCTAGGAGTACTTACACCTGTGTGAAAGATGACGCCCAGGCTTCTCAGAAAGGTATTACATAGAAAAGCAGGGATAAGGAAATAAATTTCCACCAGATTTTTTAGAACATGATATGGAAATAACATGGCCTTAAATTCCCTTAAAAAAAATAAATAAATAAATAAATTCCTTTAAAGACGCCTTACTGCCAAGCAGATACAATTCAGCTCCAAATGCCCAAATTGGTCCTGACACCTTTTGACTACATCTCACCCTCTTTCCCACAGAGAGACCCTGCTCTTCAACAATCCTGGACTTCTGGTAATCCCTTGAACACACCCTAGTTCTTCACCCTTTTGTTCACTTTTACTGGCTTTTCTCTTTCTGGAAAGTCCTGGCCTCCCTGCCCCGCACCTCTGTCAAGACTCAGCAGCAAACATCATCTACCCTATGAAGATGTCCAGGGCCTTCCTAGATAAAACCAGGTACTTCTCTGCATTCTCAGGACAGACTTCCTTCAAGTCAGCACATACCAGCTTCCAATGAGGCACATAGATTGCTAAAATAACCTGAGCCCCTCAAGAACAGAAGCTATGCTCTATCTGAATTTGAATTTCCAGCTTTAAACACAGTAATTTAGACATAGTGAATGCTTAATAAATGTTGGGAGAATAGATAACTGAATAAATGTATAAGTAAATGAAATAATGAATGATTGAATGAGTAAAATAACCATTTTAAACTAAATATGACCTGAGATGATTAATTCAGGCCTACTTTCAGCTTACCACAGATGGTCTTTGTGCTCAGTAAAGGGCATTACTATTTTATGACAGGGTTATTTTTGTTTGAAGTTGTCAGATCTTATACACATGTACATACATATACACAACACACAATTTTTAGATACAATTTTTTAAATAATATAAATGGAAGAAGACCACACCAGCCATTTTCTAAATCTGCTTAATAGTTCTGGAGCTTAACTTTTCAACTCATCTTCAGTTTTTGAGGTTTCTAGCTAATTTACTCTTTAGAACATATAAAACTTTCCTTCCAAGTGTTCTTAAGAAGATGCATCAATCTTCTTGGATGTCACATAAAGAAGAGTAGATGACGAGATTATAAAGTAATCCCATATGCAATTTAAGTTTCCCAGGAAATACTCATGGGCCTCAAAATTAACAGTGAAAAAAAGAAAAATTAAAGCACTTGGCAAAATAGATTTTAAGCTCTGCCAAATCCCCAATCATTTAAAAACAACAAGAGTTATTGAACAAATCCCACTCGTAACACATAAAGCCTTGTTGCAAAAAGTCACCACCTGATGAATCTTGTGTAACTTCACTTCTGTGCATGATGACATTTAGGGTCTGCTCTTTCCTTGTTGTTTTAGCATCACAACCTCACCTTTTAAAAAGATGTGTTTTTCTAACATTTATGGGTGCCTTCCATGTGGAAAGAGAAATTAAGGCATGAAGCAACAGAGAAAGATTCCATGATCATGCAGTTAATAAGTAGTCATATCAGTAAGAGTTCATAACCTCCAACCTGAGACTGGGGGAGAAAACGCTGTCATTCACTTGGTAGTCACTTTGTTCTGGCAAGCTTCCTACTTGCTGAAGTGGAATGCTCACTTCATAATGATCATAATGGATTGAAAGCTGCAAAATTAGACTCTTGACTGGCAATAAGCTCTTTATTACTCTTCCTTACCATAGTATGCCTTCATTCTCAGATGGTGCCTTAAGGAAGACTAATCAGAGACCCTAAGACATGTAGAAAATAGGATAATAAATGAAGACAAAGAGATCTGCATTTTTACATAGATTTGTCTCCTCCAGATACAGCTTGGCATGAATACAAAGAAGTCATTGAGCATTGAGCATGTAAAACTCACACCTGTTAATTTATCAAGGACAGACCAAATAACTACAAGGCAGAAGTAAACTGTTACAACAAAGATAAATGGAAAACATGGTTAAAAAAAAAGAATGATTAAGATGAATATATGTATGTCATGGTATTAATCAAATAGAAGTATCAGGTGCATATAATCAATGCACTTTAATCAAAGAATAAGAACAAAAGATAAGAAATATATATTGTAAACATGAGCACTATCACAGGATATTAGGTACAATAATTAAGTGCTTTGGGTAAACATAATATTAAGATCTTAGAAAACAGCATACATTATGTAGGCTAGAAATAGCTGTTTTCTGAATCCAGTTGAGGTTGTGAGCAATGTTAAAAGACATAATATAGACAAATCAAGACACACAAGAAAACTCTCATTAGGAGGAGGAAGAGCTTGGAATTGACTGAAAGGAGCAACCATGTTGACAGTTCATGTCAATACATTCCAGTTAACAGGTTATTTAAACAATGACTTCAGACTAAGCTGGCCATGAAACTCTGCAAATGGGATCCCTTACAAGAGCAATTAGGAGACATTCATTTCACACTATCTTCATAGAGTTTGGGTCAAAACACTTTATGTGCCAAACCTCAGAATTAAATGTGAATAAGCATCGCCTCTTGCCTTTGATCAAAATAACAGTGATGCTTTACCTTGTCCAGCATGAAAGATCACAAAACACTCCATCCACATCATCTCACGGCACCTCTGAAAAATGCATAAGAGAAAAGGAAGTGTCCCAGCCTCACTGTGCGCAGTGTCTCTCCAGGGAACAGAGACTCTCCCCAGCATTTTGCACAACTTTGATCCAAGTCAGCTGTGCAAAATACTGAAGATGCACGTTAGCTCAGCCAAAATCACTCACACCTACCTGTCAGAGACCTTAAAATGCAGGTTTCTCCTGCCAAGTCTTTTGTCATCATTTGTTGAATTTCTATTAGATTTTTTTTATCACATATATACCATAAACCATCTGAGTCATTATTTTCTCACCAAGAAAGAGTGGGTAAGGGGAAAGGGAGGAAAAGAATGGAGTGGTGGCTAAAGAGACTATTAATGCACAAATTCCTATTTCTCTCCACTCAAAAGAGGAATAAGTGAAGCTGTCATTGAGAGGTGGATTCAGTACGATCCCAAGTGATACATCTGCTTGAGCTCAAGAATGAACTAAAGGAGGAATTAAATCACAGTTGGGGATTAGGGGAAAGGAGAGCAAGGACACAGCTCCCTTCCCATGGGAACTAAGGGGCGAGGGAAACTGACATGAAATAGACTCCTGCACATAGAACGGTTCAAAGTCGGCTGCACATCTCCCTTGCAGCTGCAGCAGGAAAACATTGGGAAGTCTTGGAAATAAGAACAGCTGGTCACAAAATACGAATTTCTAATTGTGTGTTTTTCCACTTACATGTGTATATTGGGATTTTGTAAAAACATGTTCCAGTAGAGATTTCAGGACAAGTAGGACATAGCATTACAAACACACAAACAATATGTTCTGGGAAATGGTCCATTGTTCTAAAGCCATGTACCCCAAATTCTTCACCAAAGGCCAAGTGAGCACCTGCAAGAAGGGAAAAGGAGTAACAAGGTGGAGAAGAGGACATGGGGTGTGATTTCAGGAATACTGTGAATTGACACCTTCAATATAAGAGGTATTTCCACTGTCTTTCATTCACAATGTCTATTCCTTCATGATGCCCAAACTGCATATATTCATTTTATTAAAAGTCTTGCAGCCGGGCTCGGTGGCTCAACCTGTAATCCCGCACCTTTGGGAGGCTGAGGTGAGTGGATTGCGTGAGCCCGCGGGTTCGAGACCCGCCTGGGCAGCGAGACCTCATCTCTACAATAAATCAAAAAATCAGCCAGGCGTGGTAGTGCATGCCTGTAATTCCGGCTACTCGGAAGGCTGAGGTGGAAGGATCGCCAGAGCCCAGCAGGTCGAGGCTGCGGTGGCCGGGAGCAGCCACTGCACTCCAGTCTGGGCGACAGAGTGAGACTCCAACTCAAAAAAAACCCAAGAAAACAAAAAGTCTTGCATATGGTAAACTGTAGATTCAGGATGTTGCCAGACAACTGTTAGTGACTTTGTTTGAAACTTATCAAAGATAAGACAAGAAAAGATAAAAAGAAATATGAATATGTCTAAGACAAACAAATTTGCGTTAAATGAGATTTACACAACTGATTCATAAAAGCATAATGAAACTATCCTAGAAAAGTCTGCTGACTTTTTTTCTCTTCTTGGAGTTCAAATATACTGAAGAAACTTAAAAATTAAACACTGTTTTTTAAATTCAGTTGTAATTCAGGATGTAAGCAGCGAGCATTAATGTTCCTATTTAGAGATGAGGAAATTGGTAGTCATTTAGTATAACTAGATTTTCAGATTTGCATTCTTCTAAATTACGCACACAGTAGCTGCTTTATGTTGCCTTTTGCTAGTTACTATTATTTCACACAACATGCCCATAGTCCAGCACAGAGTTTAATAGTAGGCTACAGAGTCAGGCTGATGAGCTCAAATTTGGGGTCTGTCACTTAAAATGAGTGTAACTTTTGGCAAGCTACTTCAACTGTGTGAAGTTCAGCTGTCTGTAAAATGTACTTGTCTGTAAAAATGAAGTTAATAACACATGGGACTTTTGGTAAGACTTGAATAGGGTAATATATGTAAAATGTATGGCAATGTCTGGCTCAAGGTAAACAATAAATGACAGGTTTTTTTTCAGGTTCAAAACACACACACACACACACACACACACACAAAACCAGCTTTGAAGTCAAGTATCCTCAAAATTATCATAGTTAGCAATGTTGAAGAACCACTTGATACAAACAAGTATTTATGCCATAGATTAAGAAGGATTAAGAAGGAAATTCATGCCGGGCTCGGTGGCTAAGCCTGTAATCCCACGCTTTGGGAGGCTGAGGTGAGTAGATTGCCTGAGCCCGTGGGTTCGAGACCCGCCTGGGCAACTTGGCGATACATCATCTCCACAATAAATCAAAAAATTAACCGGGCGTGGTAGTGTGCGCCTGTAATTTCAGCTACTTGGAAGGCTGAGGCGGAAGGATCGCCGGAGCCCAGCAGGTCGAGGCTGCAGTGGCCAGGAGCAGCCACTGAACTCCAGTCTGGGCGACAGAGTGAGACTCCAACTCAAAAAAAAAAAAAAAGAGTAAATCATCATAGCCTTGTATTAGCGATAATTTCTAAGATACAACACTAAAAGCCCTATAGATACAAGAAAAAATAGATTAAGTGAACTATATCAAAACTAAAAACTTTTGTGCTGCAAGTGATAGCATAAATAAAGTTTTTTTTTAAACCACATTATGGGGGAAAAATATTTGCAAATTATATATCCAATAAGGGACTTGTATTCAGACCATACAAAGAACATTTACAGCACAATAAAAAAGACAGCTCAATTTAAAACTGGGCCAAGGAGTTGAATAGAAATTTCTCCAGTGGAGATATACAAATGACCAGTAAGCACATGAAAATATGGTCAAGATCATTAATTATTAATGAAATACAAATCAAAACCACAATGAGATACCACTTCACATTTACCATGTGAAGAGGTATAAAAAACACAGACAAGAACAAATATTAAAGAAATTGGAACCCTCATACATTACTTCATCACTGGTGGGAATGAAAATGATGCAGCCACTTTTAATAACAGTTTGGTAGTTCCACAAATAGTTAAACAGAGTTACCATATTGCCCAGCAGTTCTACTTCTAGAGAAATGAAAGCATGTTCATACAAAAACTCATACATGAATGTATGTATCAGTATTACTTATAATAACCACAAAGTGGAAAGCACCCAAATGCTCATCAAATGATGGATAAATAAAATGTGGCACAGCCATATAATGGAATATTATTTTAGTGATTAAAAAGGAGTGAAATACTGACACATGCTACAGCATGGATGAACCATGAAAACATTATGCTTAGTGAAAGAAGCCAGTCACAACAGGCCACATATTGTATGACTTCACTTGTATGAGATGTTCAGAATAAGCAAATGTATAAAGGCAGAAATTAGAGCAGTGGCTACTGAGGTATGTAGGTGAGAAGGATGAGGGAGACTGGAGACTCGCTGCTAACAGGTATAAGATTTCTCTTCAGGACAAAAATGTTCTAAAATTAAATTGTGGTAATAATTGTGCAATACTGTGAATATACTTTAAATGGCACATTTTAAATGGGTGAGTTGTACAGTGTGGGAATTACATTTTAATAAAGTTCACCTCAATAAAATTGTTTTTAAAAAACAAATTTTTCAAAATGAAACTTTGCTTTTCCAGAGGTGAAGGCTAGTCAAATGCAATAGGGAGAAATAATTTCCTATCATCCAGTAAAGCCTGCCCGGTGGGGGTCTATGAATATCATCTTAAGACCATTTGCTTAACCAAAGTTCAATGGAAAAGCCTCTAACATTTCCATGACCTTCTTTTCTAAACTTCCTAAGTGGCTTAGACAGAGACTGCCTGGGTAACTCCAAATGGAGCCTAAAAATATTATCTCCTGGCTTTATAAACAGCAGGAACGCTAATGAAGTGAGGAAGCAGCAAACCCAGGAATGGAGTATTTCATTCAGGTTGGGAGGCACAAGTGGAGTCAAACCCATCTTTGAAGGAGGCAAGAAAGCCAAGGAGGGGCCAAACCAAGGCCAGGGAGGTGAAAATCAACACAGGGTGGAGAAGGAAACATAACAATGATGTAGGATACATAAAGCAGAGCCAGAGTGACCACTATTCTAAACACCAGTAAAACAGCCCCTTTTGAACCAAACTCTGTCCTCATTCTGCTGACCAAGTCTGGACAAATGAGCGTTTCTCAAGGCAAATGCCCTCATCCCCACTTTCACGTGATTTGGAGGCCACAGGAGGAAGCATGTTGAGTTGTTCTCTCCCTACCTCTAGTCTCAGCAGAAACGTCCCTCTCATTATTCTCCTGGTGCTCATTCAACTCTGCCCAGTAGGTTTATTTATGCCTGTCTCAGCTTCCCAGTCAGGTTGTGCTGATGCTACTTGAGGGTAAGAATGCCCCCCTACTTTGTAGCCCCAATACTTCATGTAGACTAAAGGTTCAAAAATATGTGTTGATTGATAAGGGACAGAGTAAAAGTGTTTTAATGTAACTAAGACTCTGAAGCAGTCAAAAACCTGGCATTATCTATGATCCAGTTGAGGACCAAGATACCAACTGCTCCTCCACTGGCTAGGATGAGTTTGGACAACCAAGACACAGCTATTTATTAAATCCTCTGCTCCGTGGTAGGTATTGGCTAGGCACTGAGAACAGAGAGATAAGTAGTAAAGTCCTTCAGCCTTAGCAGGAGAGGAACCATAACACAAAGAGCCTTCTGAGCCAATCTTTGGATCTGATTCCAAATTATTGAAGAGTTTGTGTTTTGCTTTAATTTTAGTCACTTCCTAACTGATTTTTTAAATCTTGGGTAGTGATAACAATCATCCTGTTAGATGAATTCAATAACCCTAAAATAATTTTAATAACCCTGGTTTGCTTATTTAGATCTTAATTGAGTGCCTGTGATCATTTAGACACTCTGCTAGGTGCCAGGAACATGACAAGGACAAAGCATCTGCCCTCAAGGTGCATATAGCCTGATAGAAAAGACAAAAGCAGTGATTATAATGCAGTGCAATAATCTCTACAATACCAGTACTCACCAGTATCATGGGAACCCATGGGGCCTGAACTAAGGTATTGATGATAATAATACAGAAGATAGGATGAATTCAAAAGCCATTTAGAAGATGAAGTGGACAAGATGCACTGACTGATTGAATATTAGGATATAGTTGAAACCATCCCTGTAAATGTTATTAAATTAATCAGGGAAGAAGAGAGAGGGAGAAATAAAAATAAATCAAGCTTGCAGCAAATTCAGCATTAATCATTAGGTCAGTTTGTTCTCTGACATACTTCCTCATTATTGTTTGGTACCTATTGCCCTAGAATCACATAGATGCTGTTACAAGATTATAGTTTCCCTTAACTGCTCTATAGATAACTTTAACATTATGAAACATTAAATTTTCCCTTCAAGATAGTCTCTCAGGTCCTACATACCAGTGAAACTACTGACGTCAGCTGGTCTGAAGGACCCCACCTATGCCAACTGTCTGAGGGACCCCATGAGAAGCTGACTCACCAAAAACTGCAGTTTTTACATCCCGATGATTTCATACCCCTTACTCCAACCAATCAATGACCCCAATTTTCCAGTCCCTTGCCCTCCATGAACCCTAAAAGCCCCAGCCCAGAACTCTTCAGAGATGGATTTCAGGATTTCCTCCCATCTCCTCACTCAGAATCCTGCAATTACTAAACTCTTTCTCTGCTACAAGCCCTCCTGTCTCAGTATAAATTGTTACTGCAAAGTGGGCATACAAATCTTTTGGTCCTATAACATGATTGTAATTTCTGTTTTTCTCTTTAGAGTCTTTTCCTCTTTATTCCAGTACAGGACTCCTATCCACACTTCCCATTAGGAAACTGTCCTGTCTTCACACAGTATGACTTTGGTGGAACTGCTGATCACAGTACCCCCTATACCTCCTATTCACAAGAGTGGCTAAATGACCCAACATGGTCGTAGAGTACCCCACTCCCATTATCTCATTAACTGCCATGGGGTTGGGCATGCAGCCCAGAAATTTTACACATGAGCATTAGGAAGAAGGGGTTCTGTGGTGATGTCTATGACCATGGACTTCCCTTCTTCTACCAGAGCAAAGACATGAACTAGAAACAAAGAAGAAGAGGAAGTAAGAAAAGCAGGAAAAAGAAAGGGGGAAAGGAGAAAAGATTAACTTGACAAGATTATTTGATTCCCTAGAGCCCCCCAGGCAGGTTTTTCTACTGGACTTCACATCTGCAAGTCAATAAATCCCCTCTTAAAATTTAAGCTAGCTTGAGCCAGGTTTCTGTCACTTGCAAACAAAATGAGCCTTAACCAATACAGGGGTTAGAGTAGAAAGGAAGAAGTCAACAACTACCCATTTTCTAGCCTGGCAATTGATGGCTGATGGTGTTCCTCATGAAGGCAGGAAAGAGGGTAAAAATTTGGTTACACAGTCAAGGAGAAAGTAGTGAGGTCAGTTGAAACTCTGAGGTATGATCCAGGTAAATACTAGTCACAAAAAAATACCTATGAAAGACACCAGTAGCCGGTCTCGGTGGCTCAGCCTGTAATCCCGCACCTTTGGGAGGCTGAGGTGAGTGGATTGCCTGAGCCCGCGGGTTCAAGACCCGCCTGGGCAGCGAGACCTCATCTCTACAATAAATCAAAAAATCAGCTGGGTGTGGTAGCGCATGCCTGTAATTCCGGCTACTCGGAAGGCTGAGGCAGAAGGATCGCCGGAGCCCAGCAGGCGAGGCTGAGGTGGCCAGGAGCGGCCACTGCACTCCAGTCTGGGCGACAGAGTGAGACTCCAACTCAAAAAAATAAAAAAATAAAAAAATTTTTTAAAATTAAAAAAAAAAAGACACCAATGCATAAGCCCTCAAGTGATCAGACCAAACTGCCTTTTCCCTCTACTATTTTTTAATTTACAAATTTTCACTAAAGAGGCACACTACTTTCAGTAATGAAATTTTTTAAAATAATCGCACATGGTATAGCAGATGGATAAGCACTAGTTCACAGCCAGGAAGAGGGAAAAGATTATGTGTTTCAAAGTAGCCAGAACAACATAGATTCCCTCTCACCTTCCAGTAAAACTTTCACTTCTGTTAAAGGGAGGGAAAAATGATTATTCTCCACCTGCGTTTCTGCCAGACTTTGAGAAACTTGGAAAATGAGTAGAGTAAGTGACTAGTAACAGTGAGAGAGGTGCAGAATTACATGTCAAGTTTTTTCTCCTAAGCCCAGAAATGATATTGGTTGGGTTTTTATATCAGCATACCCAGTCTGTATCCCCTTTTTGCCTCTTTCACTGAACCGGAATTAAAATATTACTCTCCAACTCAATGGCTTTCTTTTCGTATCTGACCAGCTCTCTCCCAATGTCTTCCTAAAACATTTCCTCCAAGGTTGTGAAAGTTTTGCCTTATGCGATAGAGTATTTAAAAATTACTCAAACTCCTTCTGAAATATACTGAAAGGTATTTGAGAGAAGAGGTAATTCACAACCTCTAATAATGGATTTTAGGGTCAAATTTCCCCTAAGTAATCTACATTCTTCTTTTCCTATTTAATCCCATCTTGTTCATAGTCTTCAGTGGATCTAAACAACAGCTGGCTAGTCTCTGATGATACTTTAAGACGAGTTAGTCTACATTCGTATTTAATCTTAATTGATTTTGTATTTAGTTCCAACTCACTGCTCACCTAAAGCTCAATTTCTACAAAAGGCGATGAAAAATTTGAAGAGGAAAAGTAAGTCAAGCAAGGGAACATGTTTGGATACTTGGAACAGCACTTAATGGCAGAGTACTATTAAGGTTGAGCATGTCTAAATTATGGAAGCTGCCTCAAATGTTATAAGAAAGTCAGTTCCCTGTATATTTTACAACTTAAAGTTTTTAAAAACTCTTTGAGATAAAAATAGACAAGAACAAAATAAGTGTTCCTTCAATTCCATTAAAAACCTATGAAATCAGAATGGAATCTTGAAAGGGCAGATGGAAAAGTGATTAATTGTTTACTAAGAAAAAATATGGAATGTTTCTCCTCCGTAGCTCAGTCATTAGGGCTGAGATGCAGGCCAGCCCTAGGAAAATATGGATAAATGTGCTGAGGCGAGAAGCCTCACCCCCTCACCCCTCACCCTTGCCTTCTCCCAGCTCTGCTCAGAGACATTTCAATTCTATTATTTTCCAAGGCTCTCCCTTTCCCCGTCTCCAGAGCAGCAGCCCTGCATCACATTGAGTTTAAAATAAAGAAATGCTTTTCCTAAAGAATTCACACACAAATAATCTCATTACCCCAGTGCTTAGGTTTCTACAGCAGACGTCTTCTGCCAGGAAAAAAAAAAATGCACTCTACGCTCACTCACATGGAACAGCTGCGAGGAGAGAAATGGTATTTAATTCATTGTGAAATATTCAACAATGGCTACACTGCACTTTTAAAAGCCTTTTGATAGTAAAACCCACAGGGAACAGCCCATCCTGTGTGCTGAAAAGCAGCTTCCCCACAATTAGTCTCTCTATTCAGAGGTCTGAGAAGTCTGTGTAAACTTCAGCACGTGCTATGTACACTGTGGATAGCTTCAAGGGTATAACCTTTCAGAAACTTCTTAGGGTTTAGTCTTGCTCAGCGACTTTGCTCACAGAGCTGGCTGGTTAGAGGTGGGGGGAGTACAGAGGCAAAGAGAGTCTGATGCTTGGGTGAAGGGTAAGAAAACTCCCCAGACCCTAACCATTCTCTGGAGAAGCCTTGCAAATTACCAGGCTTCCTCATGCCTTAAATAACCAGCGTGGAACCCAAAGAAGCTAGCGAGGAGATACAAAAGAAATCAGGTAGCAGTTTTCTTTATTCCACCTCTGTGAGATGTTCATGGATCTCTGGTTTGTGGGAAACCTAGGAACGCTTATATCCTCTTGTCTTGAAGGCTGGACAAAAATCACTAAGGGTGAGGCAGTAATGAAGATGTAATACAATGTCTGAGTAGGCAAGGTTTGTATAATAGTTAAGAGCATGGGCTTTGGAGTAAGATTTAAGTTTAATTACCAACCTGCCTCCCAAAATTACAGTTATGCTTCTTTGGGGATGTAACTTGACCTCTCTGAGTCTCATTCATCTCATCTGTAAAATGGAAATAATATCATCCTCCTAGGAAGAGCGTAAGAGAAGATCACGCACTGTGATCCTCAGCATACAGAAGATATTGAATGAACAGTAACCTCTCTACTTCTCAAGCAGCTCTAGAAGGACAGGCCTTCTCTTGGACGTTCCAGAATAAGATTATTTAAAATTAGAGAAGAATGAGTTATGAACGTTTTAATTTATATTCCTAATTTGTAAAATTAGAAAGCAGAGAAGCAACAATACAAATAGAGATATGCACAGATATCTAACTGGAAATTCAGAGGGATCTAAACCATGTTTTTCAAAAATGACACAACAAAAGATTAATATTCGAAAAAAACTTTGCATCATGATAGGTTGGTTTTATTATTCAGGAACTTTAAAGACAGAGTTTTCACAGCACAAAGTTCTGATGAAATGCCTAAATATTTCAGGTACACTTGAAATTAATGCAACAAGTTTCCTATTATTTCCAGCCTTTACTCAACTTTCCAGAACATTCCACAGGCATTTCTGTTTCCAAAAGTGGCCAGCCACTTTCATTATAAAACCCCATATTCCGCCTATGAGTGTTCACTAGGATGCAAGCCCTAAGCCCTGCTCAGCTAAGAATGTCCATCTGATATATTGACCAAAGATGGAAATGCTAAGACGTCACTGGGCAGTTCAAAGTAGCTGACTCAGGTTCGGGTAATCTCTCTTTCTAGACTGGAGAAGTCTGAAAATGGTCTATACTTGTATAAGTACATTTGTAGCAGTAGAACAATGAATGGTATTAAGAGAAACCAAAGATCAGAAATGAGGGCTAAGACTCCAAAGGATAACCTTGGGTCAGGGGCACTCAGGTGGGAGAATCTGCAGCATCCAGTGTTTATCCATAGTTGTTTCTGTATACAGTTGTCCCCAGGTATCCATGGGAGATTGGTTCCAGGACTGCCGCCCCTTCATTCACCATGAATACCAAAATTCAAAGATGTTCAAGTCCTTTACATAAAATGGTGTAGTGTTTGCATACAACCTATACACATCCTCCCATGTATTTTAAATCATCTCTAGATTACTTATAAAACCTAATATAATGGAAATGCTATGTACATATATTGTTTAGGGAATGACAAGAAAAAAGTCTGTACATGTTCAGCAATCATTCTTTTTTTTTTTTCTCCCTCGAATATTTCACTCTGCAGTTGGTTAAATTCACAGAGGCAGAACCCCGGATATACGACAGGCTGACTGTACCTTGTTTGGTGGGGAAGGTGTTCACTCTGAATTTCTGTTCCTTTCAGAGGAACTATCTCGACCACACTTTTTTTTCCCCTGCATGAGAGAACAATGCTAGTGAAAATCTAATTTTCACTAAAAAGTCCATGAGAAGCAGATCAAAATGTGGCTTTCCTGTGATGCTCCAACGTGAACTAAAGCAGGTCTGAACTGAAAGCTAAGGGTCCGCTCACACTGGCAGCCTCCATGACAGCCTAAGGTTGTCCCATGAATCAGTGGAAAGGTAATTTTTTTCAGAGTGCAATTAGGTCTCATGTTTGGCTGATGACCTCTGTCCCCTGAGATATTTATACTCTTCAGACAGGCAGGGAGGGGACAAATTAATAAAGATGGAAGCTAGAGGCATATGGAGGGAAGGAAGAAAATAAAGCAGGGATGGATGGAGGGGAGGGGAGGAGAAAGAGTAGGGAGAGGGGAGAGGGGAGGGGAAGGGGAGGGGAGAGAGAGGAGTCCAGGAAGGAAGGAAGGGAGGGAGGAAGGGAGAAAGGGAGGGAGGGAAAAGGAGGAAAGGGGGAGAAAGGGAGAAACCCGATCAATTTACTGTAATCTATGAAATCATAAATTAAGAGCCTTCTCTGTGCCATGTCCACATTCAATACAGTTTTTGTATGCCTCACAGTAATAATGCTAATAATAATAATGCTGTGAGGTCGGCACTATTAGATTGCAAATGAGGAAACAGGCTCATAAATGTTCTGGGATGTGTCCATGGTTGCAGAGCTGTAAGTGGCAGAACTAAATAAACCTGGGCCCAAATTAGCCTCACTCAGCTCTCTTGATCACTTTTTTAACGGTAACAACACACTCCCTTACCTATCTCTCTATCTCCCCGACCTATCTAGAACTCCACATAAGCTCTTGCAAAACTAAATCTATGCCCAAAATCTCTTGTGTTCCAACCGTCTATTTCTCAAGCCCAGCTTGGGGCAGAGGTGCTAGTCCAGGCCGAAGGGAGAGCACTGAGGCCCAGGCAGTCCACGCCTCTTCTCTCTCCGCTCCCCCCTCCCGGGGTGTGAGGCTCTGGAGTGGAAACTCGTCCCGCGACGCCCACCTCCGGGCCAGCGTTGCCTGCGCCAGCGTCGCTGGCAGCGCCGGGGTTAACCCGCCAGCCCTGCGGAGCAATGATTTCTGTTTTATTTCAGCAGGGGAAGTGTGTGCTGCCTGATTAGCCTGATGGTTTCCTCTTTTCCCATAACCTCCAGACCCCCATGGCCCAAGTGTTTACTCTCTGAAATAAAAAATCTGCTGGTGTTTTTCTTTTTGTGTGCTCGTGTATTTTGGGAGGATTGCAGAGGAGGAAGGCGGGGCAGGGGTTAGGGACGGGGGGAGGGGAGCGGGCTGTCTCCTCCAGCTGCAGGCTCCAGGCTGAGACCCCTGGCTGCAGTGCAAGAAAGCAACTTATTAACGAGGGAGCCGGGTCTCCTGCTTCGGCAGCTATAAACACAGGGAACATCTGGAGCGAGAGTAAGAGTCTCCCGGCGGCCAGACACGGAGCACAACAGGCTGTCCCCGCGGCGCAGCCAGCCCCCACCCCCTCCACTCACACACACCCCTCTCCCCTCTGCCGGGCTCCGGCTCCCACATCATCCACCCACCCAAAGATTTCCATTCACAGAGCAGAGCCGCGCTCGCCGCGCTCGCCGCGCTCGCCGCCTGCCCCGCCGGGGCCGAGTGGGGCCTGACGCCAGCCCGCGGCGTCCAGCGTCCCCAGCCCCCGCGCTTGGAGCTCCCCAAGAGGGGTCAAGCTGCTCGAATCAAATAAGAACTCGGTGCCCTAGGGACCTTTTCCCAACTCGGACTAAATATTTGTGGTTTGAAAAAGTTGAGAGAACTTTTTTCTCCCCAGCCCCCTGGGAGTTCCAGTGCAATGCTGTTACTTCCTAGAATTTTTGAGCAGCAGCAAATTAGAGGACAGGCCCGCGTTCTCATTTTAACGCCACCAACCCTGCCTGCAGCCTTCCGTCTCTCTGTCTTCCCAAGGACTGGGAGCGGCGATTTACATTTCTAAAGGACTTTGTAACATCCTCACTTCCCTGGGGCTCTCTGGTTCCTAACCTGACTATTCTGCTCTTTCCAGTCCTCATCAGGCTTGCCACTCCTTTCACTGGTAAAATGAGGCACGATGGAGGGCAAAGTGAGCAAAAGTCAAAGAATTAGCCTTGAGCAAGGTGAGAGTGGGCTAGACTCAGATAAGAGTGGGCTCACCCAATTTCACTCAAACCATGCTGACAAGAAAAAGGTGGCATTTGTAGACCACTCATTAACAGGCCAAGGTTTTTTAAGTATACAACCCCCATTCGAGGGGCACAGGAACTCTTAGAAATGAGTATATTCCATCTGTTAAAGGTGAGAGTAAAAAAGCTCAGAGGACTTCACCAAAGCCATGGGGGTACTAGGCAGTGCTGGCCCTTAGTGTTTGGACTTTATTTACTGGAAGTTTAATTCCTGATCCCAAGGCATGTTCTTGCTCTTTCTCCCATACCAAACTAAACCCTCTGCTTGGACTCAACATCTATCAGGTTATACTCAAAAACTTAAACCAACAGTTCTGTTATCTGACTATTAAATGGCACAGGCTCAAAAGCACCCAAGGGAGTCAGAAGTGAGAAATGGCAATGTAGTGCAGGTAAACGGAAGCAACTTCAGTCCACAGTTGATCAGAGTAGCACTTTCCACTTAAGGAGAACAGGGACAGGCATTCGTAGAACTCACATAATTGCAGCCGGGCACGGTGGCTCAAGCCTGTAATCCCAGCACATTGAGAGGCTGAGGCGAGAGGATTGCCTAGGCTCAGGGGTTCGAGACCAGCCTGGGCAACTTGGTGAAAACTCGTCTCTACAATAAATCAAAAAATTAGCCGGGCATGGTAGCGCACACCTGTAGTTCTGGCTACTTGGAAGGCTAAGGAGGAAGGGTCACCAGAGCCCAGCAGGTCGACGCTGGGGTGGCCGTGAGTGTGCCACTGCAATCCAACCTGAGCTATGGAGTGAGACTCCACCTCAAAAAAAAAAAAAAGAAATCACATAATCAGATGAAGAAAAGGATACAGCAAGTGTGCAGAATTTTTTTTTTTTTTTTTTTTTTTTGGTACGAGGATTCTCTCCCTAATGCACTACATGGGCTAGGTCGACCCTGCTTTCCTTCCTCCAGCGTTTCCTCCTGACAATATCAGGTCCTCTCAGAGGTGGGGACATGGCAAGACTTTCAGCATCAAGCTTCTTCCAGTGCTGTCCCTGAGAGTGGCTTGCCAGGGCAGCTAGGCCCCAGCACTGGCCTTCTGTGAAAGACCAAAATCTAAGACAAGGTTACATCTGGCTCTTTCCCAAACACCACAATTATCAAGTCAGAATCTGAGAAGATCCACGTTTTCCTATCTCCCTTAGTGTTTAGACTTTATTTCCTAAAAGATGTTTAATTCCCTAGTCTTGTGCTAGAGAATAGCTGCACATAAGTGTCTTTTGAAAATTTAAGACAGTTCCACATTGAGCTAGAATATTGAGAAAATAAAACTGTGCCTCTTTATTCTCTCACTTCCTGTTCCTTTGGTCGCTTTCAAGCCTGTTCTATTTCATATTCAGATTACAAGAACTGTTGGTATAAGTTTTTAAGTATAACCTGAGAGGTGTTGAGTCCAAGTAGAAGGTTTTCCTAGTATGCGGGAAAGAGCAAGAACATGCCTTGGGACTAGTGAATAAAACACAGCTGATACTGGGGTCCCCGATAGTGTTCCTAATCTGCTTTACCTGGACTACCTGTACTTCTTCTCTGAGAGGAATAGCCAAACCTCCTCTCAGGGATACTATTGGTCCAATATTGTAATAATCTAATATGACAACATACCTAAAACACACATCACAGGATCAGAACTGTTTCGAAGAACAAAGAACCTGAAACAGGTCCTCTAGAAAAGAAAAGCACATCCCGAATGAGAAAAGAACAGATATGTGCAGCAGATAGAGTTTAAATCACCATTTTGTAAAACCACAGGGCCATCCAAGATGGTCAGCTAAAAGCACAAACCTGCTATGAGAATAAACATTTCAGAGCAAGGTGAATCTCCATTTAATGAGTCTCTCTGGCATTCCCTTCATGTTCCCAACACTTAAAAGCCAAATTGGAGGCATCTGTTTTTCCTGCTGAAACTTCCCACCTGGTTGTAGATAGGCCTTTCCAAACATTGGCCCAGGTTTGATCTCTCCCAGCCGCTGGGTCATTTGAGAAAGCCCCAGGAAAGACTAAGAACCCCGACGTTCAACACATCTCCCACTTGAACTTCTAAAGTTTATTTGGGAAAGGCATTTTTAGTTCCACTCTTTTGCTAGTAAATCTGTTTTTGCAGTTTAAAACAGTGAGATCCAAAGTCACACATTTACATTGCCAAACTTTATGTCATAAATAAGTGTAATATTTTATATGGAAATCATTTGCTCTATTATGTAAATATACACTCACGTACACACTTGGATAAAAGTTGCTTTAGAAAATGACTGAGTCTTCCCCTTTCTCTATGTATCTTCTCAGTATTCAGTATGTGGAGTGTACAACCAATCAATGGGTCACTTTCTGACATTTGTGGACTCCCAGTATGCGCTATGGGACAATGAGTCATAACAGCAAATATTCATATCGTGCTTGCTAGGTGATAGCATTGTTTTATGCTTTGCATATGTTAACTTAGTGGTCCTCAACGTGTGATCTCTGGATCAGCAGCATCAGCAGCACCTGAAAACTTGTTAGAAATGCAAATTATTGAGTCCTAACCTAGACCCACTGAATCAGAAACTCTGAAGGCAGAACCCCACAACCTGTACTTTAACAAGCCCTGTGGTGATTCTGATGCACCCTGGGAGTTTCTGGTCCAATAGGTCTGGAATAAGGCTCAAGAGTTTGCATTTTTAAGCACGTTCTGAGATGATATTGATGATGCTGAACTGAGGACAATGCTTGGAGAACCATCAGTATAGATGAGGAAACTGAGGCACGGGTATTAAGCAGTCTAAGCACACAGAATTAGAAAGAGCTGATGCAAATACAGGGAACACAGCTGAAGAGTCTGAGTTCTTTCCTATTACACTATGTAGATGTCCTTATGAAAAACGGGAAGTGGTGGGTAGGCTGTGAATGTAATTAGGTGAGGGCTTTACTGTGTTTAGTGACCAAAGACACACCAAACTGCATTATACAAAAAGAGTATCATCTTGCTTCTTAAATCAAGAACATAGAAATGAGACCACAAATTCATTCTCACGAGGGTAAGTTGGGTTTACTATGCTCTATAGCCACAGACTGCAGCTCTAAGCAAATATTTCGCAAAAGTGTGCTTTGGTCACAACATCACATCCATAACTTTGACTATTCAAGCCACATCCATCCCTAAAATGAAAAATAATTTGACACTCTATCACTTTGGAAGAGCACCATGTAAGCACCTTATGTTCTGATAAATATTGTGGTCATTCATGACCATAACTGTGAGGCTGAAATAAAATATGTACACCTGTCACTAATGGATGGCTAGTGGCCTTGTGTCCTGGATGCTCAACTGGATCCCTGATGTCAGTTTTCTAGTTCCCAGTGGAAAACGGGCAATTCATGACTACAGCTAGTTCTGGGCACTACTCGAAGCTCACTGCTTCTCTCTGAAAATGGTTTGTCATTATGCTGTCACTTCTCAGCAGGACTGTGAATAGGAACTAGTCGTGATAGTTAATGATGGTAAAACAGTCTTAGAGACAGGGAGCAAGAGACTGACATTTTAAAAAATGATTCCTGTTATGATGGTTGAGGGAAAGAGCTGAAGTTGAGGGACAGAATAGAGGAAGGGAACTGAGAGGAGGCAGGGTCAGTGGGCTCCACTCCAGTCAGACTATAAACAGTAACAGACATTTCAGCCGTGTCTTGTGTAAGAGGCTCCATTGATTCACAAGGTTCCCTAACAGAAGGATGACGAGAAGCTGAGACAGAAAGGGCCCATTCATTCATGCAGAACATCAGTTCTCAGCCCCCATTGGCTCTCCCTAATGGCTCCAGGCTGATAGGGAGGAGGAGGAAGAGGCGGACGGGAGGAGGTAGAAATGAAAGAAAATGATGACTGCAAGATTGTCATGAAGAAATGTACAGCTGCACAGGCAATTGCATGCAAATGTGGCTTCCCTTTTTAGCTGTATAGTTAATGTCCTCAGATTCATCTATTTTTCTCTTTCATGTCATCTTCCCTTCCTCTTCTTGCCTTGTCTTTTTCTGGGTGCTCCACTTCTTTTCCCTGTCCCATTCATCTTTCATCTTCTCTTCCCATTATTCTTTACCTCTCTACTAACATCCACCTTCATTTCCTGTCCATTTCCACAATTCTCTCTCCCTCTGTACCCCTTGTATCATCTATTTTGTCCATCCAGTTCCCGGCTGACCTTGGTGACTGAGTGTTCTCTCCCACTCACCTGATAAGGCTTTCCCTCATTCATATTTTCTCTCGGTTTGATCCTCTCTTCCCCCTGCCCTCTCACCCTTCCTCCACTTGCCTTTTCCTCCTCCTCAGCCTCTGCTCCTGCATGAATAGAAACAACACTCAGATGGAGGCGGCCATGAGGGACCTAATCATTCCTTGATGGCCCTAATCTTTCCTTGATGGCCCCTCCCATCAGTATTCCACACACTGACAGATGCGTAGTTCTTGGAAAAGAAGTTCATTCATCCCTTCTGAGAGCACAAACGTGAGGGGGAAGCAGGGGCGGGCAGTAGCCATGAGACGGAGGACGGGAAGGAAACTGAAGTTATAAATAGGATAAAAGAAGATGAAAAAATGTAAAGTATTTTTTTCTCTCTTTCTTTATATTCAACACATCTCCAAGTAAATATGCCACAGCTGGAGAAATCATTGGTTGGTCTATGTCTTCATCTCTCTTCCGTATAACCCCAAGATTCCCTTCCAAATGACACCCATCATTGAGGGGAGCTGGACTACAGCCCAGAAATAATCCCAGCAACTTCTTCATCTGGGATGTTCAAAAAGCAAACTCAGGGCTGGAAAGGCTCAAGATTCTTGCCAGACATTTCCATCAGAGGGAGTCTAGGACAGTAGGAGCTACAGCCATTACATTTGTGAAGAGATCGCCACCAACTGGTAGGGACCACACCCCCATGGAAGCTGTGTACCACCTCTGAGCTGCAGTTGCTGCTGACCCAGGTTATTCTAGGAATGGTTATTATATGCTCTGATCTTCTCATCCTACCCTAAAGCCACAAGGATAACCCAAGCTTCCTTCTTGCAACAATAAAATAGGCTGTGGGAATAAGACTATGTTATACTGCTGTAAGTTCTTGCATTTTAAAGCAGGTTCATTCTCAGGGGTTCTTCATGTGCTTCACAGACACTGTCTCATTGGCCCTGAAATAAAAACACTTTCACCTTTGACAACCTTGACAAAGAGGAGAATAAAAAACCATCTCTACTTGGGAGTTTATGTACTTCTCAATTAAGAAAGAGAAGAACCATGTTTCTTCGCTATGAAGAAGAGTCCTTGTGATCTTGAGGCCATGGGCAAGTGTGCAGATGGCCTCAGCCATTAATAAGATGTAACTTGTTGCAAGCAAATATACCATCTAGAGCTAAAAGTGTTAAGGCAAAGCAGCTTTCATGTCCATTGCACTGGGAGACTTAAGCCTTGTGGCATTAACAGGATTCAATAATTATATGAATATAAACACAAACCATTTTAACTTTTACTAAACAAAATCTATTTTGTTTAGAATTTTAAAGGATCACCTTTTTCATGTCCTCAAATTTTAAGTCCTTAAGTCTAACCCTATGAACAGGTGCAAAGCCCTCCCAGCCTCATCATGAAATGGGTAGATAGCTGAGACATTTGTATTTATGCTTGGAGGAACTGAGATATATCAAGCAGAAAGTGACAGCATACATGTTATTAGGCTTGCAATCCAGGGTGGTACCAAAGAATACCTCAAAGTTTAATGGCTATTGAGTCAAGAGAATACGGAACACAGAATTGATTTTGTTCTGCCCTGGAGAGGAGCCAGGCAACTGGAAAGCAATTCCCCATGTCTGCCCACACATCATAGATACACCTACCAAATGCCGTAGCATCTTGCCCAGTGCCTTTCTATTTCTGATGAACAATAACACATGGACAACATAGCAAACATTTATTTCTCCACTATTATAAAAGTAATGTTGGATAAAAGAGTTGTGTGGGGTAAAAGAGCACAGAGCCAAACAGTTGCTTTCAAGTTTGTTTCCAGTGACTGCCGCCCCCGCCACCCACCAACATGCCTCACCCAGGTGATTCCTCAGATTACATTTTCCCACATGTAAAAGTAATGACATTTCTAATGCTAAGAAGTCATCCTGTGAGACACAGATTTTGACTGGCTTTTGGTATTCAGATACATTATCATAATATGGTCTCATAGAAAAGTGGACTTGACCGGGCTCGGTGGCTCAGTCTGTAATTCCAGCACTTCGGGAGGCCGAGGTGAGTGGATTGCCTGAGCCTGCAGGTTCGAAACCAGCCCGGGTAACTTGGCAAGACCTTGTCCCTATAATAAATCAAAAATTAGCTGGGAGTGGTAGCTCGCACCTGTAGTTCCAGCTACTTGAAAGGATTGCTGGCACCCAGCATATCGACACTGGAGTGGCCACGAATGTGGCACTTCACTCCAGCCTGGGTGACGGAGTGAGATACCAACTCGAAAAAAAAAAAAAAAAAAGGAAAGAAAAAAGTGGACTTAATACCTAAACCAATCATTTCAGAATCCCCAAATTCAAATTTAACATTTTGTATTTAAAAAAAAAAACTAGCAGGTAAGCTAAGATTAATGGAATTTGTGAGGAACAGTGACTCCCGAAAACAGTTAGAGGTAAGGACTTTGGGTTTCTCCAGTGCTCGGGAAAGAAGATCCATTAACCCAAGGGAGCTCTGTGGAGGAGCTTGACTCCTGTTCACCAGAGGGCAGCACTTTAACCAGCAAGTCAAGGGAGAGAAGGACAGAAGAAAAAGAAGTCAGATGGCCATGGACAGACAGGTAGTGAACAAAGGAAACAGATGATGAATGAAAGAAATCATGTTCTGAAGAAAGTTAAATAATTCACACACCTCTCTTTATCCCGTTCAGACTTCTTAACTGCAAAACTTCTAGGCTTTTTGTCAACAGCCAAAATGGGTAAATGTCCGGAAATGCACAGTAGGCAGAACTATTTACAAAATGGAGACCTAAAGCAACCTTTCTTGGGTCCATTCCTAGAGTTTAGTCTTCCTGTCAGGGAATAAAATAACCCCAAAATTATGGAAAAGGCCTGGGACTTTCCACTAGAGAACAATAGCATCCGTACCTATATAAACCATTGCAGCTGTTGTTTCAAAGAATGCCACTCTCATCAAATTTCCATTGTCCTTCAACTCCATCCTCACTCCCAGTTTTTGTTTACATTCCTACCTGAGCCACAGTGTTCAAGACCAGTAGGAACTTCCTGAGTGGCCATTTCATCCCAAAACGGGTAGCAAGGTCTTTGCTGGAGAAAATTGGACTGGAAACCACAGGTCATTAGAGGATCTTCATAAGTGTTGCTAGGTCCCTGCCTCTGTGACCAGGAAAAAATAAAAGGAAATATATTAGAAGAAAAGCCTCTATAGTTCTTTGGAGCCCTAGTGGAATGGAGACTTCATATTATCCAATCACAGATAAGTAGAAATCATCTGTAGATGATAATGGAACAGAAACAATTATTGACTCCCCACCACCAACAACAAAAAATACACAGAGAATTAGAAGAGTTTCTGACTTAAACTGTGTACACATTTTTCTACATCCATTTTTTTCAAGCATTTGAGAACTACCTTTTCTAACCTTTAAATAAGGATCCGTGGTTAACAGCAGGGCAGGATGTTGATCATCCTACATTTATATAATCCTGGCACTTTTAAAAATGGTATCTTACTCTGTAAAAACACCATGAAAGAATATTCTTGCAAGACTTATTCCAGTATCATAGAAATAATAGGAGACAAATACCAAAGGAAAAATAAAAAATGGACCTACATAATAAAATTCACCTCATTTTCCAGTTAATCAGTGTATGAAGATCTTAAAAACATTGATCGCTAGACAGGAATTGATTGTTTCTGTCAATATTCAGGAACTTGTGTAATTCTTACCAGTTTTATGAAATCCATAAAATATAGTATCCTCCCAGTACTCTCTGAGGAAAACAAATGTGTTATATGGAAGCCATGTTTTGGAGTGTTTAAACCCCTAGCCTCTGAAGTCAAGTATACACGGATTCAAATCCTGCCTTCACTACTTTACTAATGGGGAACCTGAGCCTCTTCCTTAATCTAAACCTCTGATCACTCATCTGTAAAATGGGAATAACAGAAGCTAGATGTCTGTAATCCCAGCTTCTCAGGAGGATAACTTGAACACAGGAACTCCAAGACCAACCTGGACAACATAGCAAGACCATGTCTCTACAAAAAAGGGGGGAGTAAAAATACCTACCTCATAAGGTCATAAGGTGGAAGAATTGAATAAAATAATGTATGTAAGAAAATTATATATATAAAGCAAAATAAAATAAAAAATGCATTTAATAAAATTATGTGTTATATGTAATGCAAGTAATAAATGATATATGTGACGCCTGGTCCTCAATATAAGGTAGATATTATTATAAAATAGAACACCATTAACATTCCTGGAATTGGACAAATAGGTTAAAAATTAAAACACAAAAGGAAAAGCAGCAGATTCATAAAACAAAGATTTCCTGAGGAGTCTAATCTACACTAGCACATTTTCACCTCGTTTTTATTCCTACTCTCTTATGGTTCGTACACCTCCACAAAAGCCCCAATTAAAAAAAGCAAACTCTGCTAGAATTTGGTGCAATTAAATGTATTGATATTAAGACACCAACACTCGTAGTTCCCAAGATGGTGTCCTCACCTCTAAAGAGTAGCTTGCAACCCCCAATAAGACCCTCTCATTGGAGAAACTCTTATGCCCTCTCTCCCTTTAAGCACACAAGAATTCAACACTATTATGTGAAATACAGTTACTCACTAGCTATTTTCTCTCTCTCCTAGTTTGCAATGGTCTATTCACTTTAGCTCAGTAAAAATAATAAAATAGAATATATTGGCAAAGAGAAAAAGACAATGGAACCCAAAATGCAGAAGAAGGTTTTATGCATATTTTTAAATCTCATTAATTTAGGCCTTGCTTTCTAGAATATATATACAAAAAAATCATTTATACTAGGACTGGATGAAGTTTACTTTGGGGTTGTTCATCCTGCAACAGTGTTAAAAGTGCTGGGGATATAATAACACATGTGTGACTCAATGGAGGCATCCTGAGCTGTATATCAAAGGCTGGCATCCTTCACCAACTGCTGCCAGTCCTTGGTGATTACTATGAGGATGTAAATGAAGTAAAGACAGAGTTGCCACTTATAAGTGTTTGGAGCTAAAAGATTTAGGGAAAGCATCAGCAACAACACACGACCAAGCTTTGGCCAGAAAATATTTCCTTAATTCGGGCTTCCAGCCATTTTGCTGACATTTTATTTAACACTGCAACCTCCTGAAACAACTACACTGAATCCTTCTTTTCCCAACAATAAACAGGTCTTCAACAATACTTTGAAACTGAATCAATTCAAAACACATTTCCTAGACTTTTAAATCAAGGTATGTGCTTTCAATATCTATTCCTGTCTTTTCATTTTTTGTTTTAGAGTCTTTCTCAGAATTCAACGTCAAGTATGAGAATTGTAGGAATAGGGTCTCAAGGGAGAAAATTCTGATTCTAAATGATATGGAGAATGCTAAGTTCTCATATCTGTCTTCTTTTGAGACAGTTTGTATGGTTAGCTGAAAACAAAAGATCCTCATAAAATGGTAGTAGGCTGTGCATAAGTCGGGTCCTTGTAAGCAGCTACCTTGTGACACATACTGCTGGGTAGGTAGGAACCTAAGAACTTGAATTCAAATTTTACAGTTTAGGTTTTCTCTGCTAAAGAAAGGACAGTCACTTGAAGGCAAGGTGTAATATGCAAAAAGAGGTTGAAAAAAATTACCTGTATGTAATATGCTGAGCACAGCAGGAAGATAGACAATTGGCTAGTGGGTAGGTATAATAAAGTGATGAGGTTCCAGACCTGAGTGATGACAGTACCTGGTCTTTTAGTAACAAACATGTACAGTGTCAGCTTAAATTTACATGGTTGACTTTTTCGTAGAGTCTCTCCTGCCCTCAGACTGGGTTCTTTGTCAACAGGAATAGTTCATGTTTAATTTTATAAATAAAACTCTCTAGTATTTTAAGACATTATCTCCTCTGTGGCTGTCCTTAATGGAGTCAGAGGACCCTATTTTTAAGAATGAGAAGGTGATAATGCACCAAACCACCGTAAACATGGATGCTCCTGAATAGCCCTTCATGGTTTTGTCATCTACACACCTGTCTTTATTAGACATTTCGTGAACTGACTTAATTATTTCATAGAGTATGAAAATGATATTTTTACTCAAGAGAACCACATCACCCATTTCAATTCATTATGAAACTGTCTCAGTTGAGGAGAAACAACCAGGTTATTAGCAGGTCAGAAATCTGGGCAGCCCCCCCCATGCCTCATTGCCTAACAAAGGCACCACCCAGCACAGGTTCCTGACCAGTGTTTCTCTTCATGGACACCTTCCTTTCCTGGCTGCAACTGGAAGTGAATTGATGAGACACAAACTACTCCCAATGTCTGTCACAGTTTTAAGGGCCATCCAATGAGTTTCCACACATTCATTCCACCAGTGGTTGTTGAAAGGAACCAACATACATCATACACTTACTTTGTGCCCGCTGGCATACTAAGCATCATACAGAAGCTCACCACAATCTTGGAAGATTAGTATTTTCTTTTTTTGTCTTTATTAATTCAGGGTTAGGTATACAAAAGTTCATTATGCAGGTACCCTTGTTGATGAGGTTCGCCCCCCCACCCTGGCAGTTTCCCATTACTACCAATCCCAGCCCCCCCCCCACTCCCCTGGCAGTTTCCCACTACTGTCAATCCCTTTCTTATAATTTTATGATAATTGTTCAGGGTCTATTTATGAAGATTAGTATTTTCATCTCCATCTTACAGAAGAGCAAACTGAGGTTTTAAGTGGGCAAGTAAGCTTCCAAAGACCATACAGCTAATAAAATAATAGAGACAAAATTTGAACCCAGTTCTATTTTACTTCAGACTTTTTCTGCTTCATAGTGGTTTACTGTTCCATAATAGGTACTTGATGAATTATAGCAATATGCATTCATGAAGCTAATATATCCGGTGCACCCAGTCTATGCCAAGTATGTCAGATGCTAAAAATACAATATGAGCAAGAAATAAACCATGCCCTTAGGAACATACAGACAAGTAAACAGGAAATTACGGCAAGGAACTATGACAGGATTAAGTACCAATGTGTGAGGGAAGGAGAATAGCAGCAGGGAAGGCTTCCTGGAGGAAGCAGCCTAAGCTAATAACTGTAAGGTTGAGTAAGATTTGGCCTAAAACAGCTAGCGAAGGGCCAAGAGAACTAAAGAATAGAAAGATAATACACCCAAAGATTAAAAAAAGAACATATACAGCCGTGAAGGGAGGAATAAGGAAGATTCCAGTAGGTGCGAGCTAAAGACCATGGCTTGGTGATGCCAAGCATAAGGTCAAGGCATGCTCATGGGCAATGAGGATGATTGGAGTATAGGGTAAGTGGTGAGCATTCAAGCTGGAGGGCGGGGCAAGACCACAGAGTAAAAAGCCACAAATGCCAGGCAGGAATCTGGCCCCAGGAGAAAGCCACTGGAGGTTGTGTCAAAGGTATGTAACATGTTGAATCAATATGTTCTAGAAAAGCTCACTGAATAATGCCAGGTGGGATGGACAGGGCAAGGGCAGAAGGTGAGGAGGCTCGTGTAAATCAGTAGCAGCACCTTGCCAAGCCATATTAGGGTCTGAGGCAAAGGGAAAAATTAGTAATACTCATCCTGACTTCATTTAAAATTTTGATTTTTTTCCCCATAAAACATTTGCATTAGTTCTGATTTTTAAAAAACCTAACATTAAGCTATTACTTTGCTTGATTACAGTTTGGAGCACCCCACGGGAGTGCCTCACTCACTTCACCATAGTCCAATTATGAAGAAAGAGTTGGATTAGGGTCATGAGTAGAGTCATGAAGAGGAACCCAGAAACATAAGAATCAACATGATTTTATGACTGGCTGGATGTAGGAGAGGAAGGGAAGGAGGGAAGTCTAGAATGTCAACACTTAGGCCGCTTGCTGTCATAATCATGAAAATGGTGAGTCTAAGTAACGTAAGTAAGGAGGGCAGGAGGCAGTGTCACTTTTAGGTGCATTTAGATGGAATGACAACAGAGAAACTAGGTGAACCATCCATCACACGGTGGATGTATGGTAGGGGAAGACAGGAAAGAGTAAGTTAGATCTAGCAGCAAAAGGGATCTAGTTGGAGTCAGGCAGGAATCTGGCATTTCAAATGAAAAGGAAGAAGACTAAAAATGTATCTGTAAAGTTGGTAATAATTAAGAGAAGAATGGGGGAGAAAAACACAAAAATTACTAGTTGAAAACAGGAAGAAAAAGAAAAAAATGTCCAGGGTCATGGAAGCCAAGAGCAGAGTAGTAAGCAGCAGGGGTGGTGAGCAAGTGGCTGCTAAGGGAAGGGTAGTAGCCAGGTAGCCATGGATTGACGGGGTAGTTCAGGAAAATACACATTTCTGCTCGGCTCCATCACATATGTGGTGATATGCAGCCGAGGAAACAGCACAGCTCTCCTTGTCCTCTTGGAGAGAGGCTACCAGCAGACATGAGCTCACAGTCTAAATGCTCCACCTATCTGATCTTGGAAACAAATGAAATGGAGTCCTGGAGGACTGGAAACTACTAGGACAACAAACACACACTTGACCCTGCTCCATTCTGAGATGAGCCAGCCCTAGCAACTACCACTCAGTCGACCACATCCACCATTTTTGCAGGGAAGGGCTCATCAGTTTGTGACTTCTCTCTGACCACTTCCCAAGGCTTGAGTCAGGACTTGGGCCTTCCCAGCCCACCTATCCTTCTCCATCACGTTTGGTCCCTAGGACTTCCTCTTCAACTGCCTCCTTCAGGCCAGCCAAATCTCAAAGTCATTCCTTTTGCTCATAGTCTTCCTTCTTTCTTCCCCCCTACAAGCTCCCACAAAATTGGAAAAGAAGGAGAATACTTTGATGACAGCAAATCACAAGCATACGTAGTCTGTGTGTCTGTGGAGGTGTGTGGGATCTATTCCTCCAGTTAATTTATGTCTTTAGCTGAGCAGTCTTCAATGTCCAGGTATTGACTAGTAGCTCCCTTGTTACTAGCCTTCTGTGTGTGTGGTGCAGTGCATAAACTCTGTGCAAGCAAATCTATCTTTTCTTTGGTTGACTTCAAGAATCCTAGGATTTAGCGTTATTCCAGGGCCATGAACATATAAGATATGATAAATATTTTTAAATGCTGTTGCTTTTCAAAAATGAACGAAGCCAAGTCAACACCGTGGGGAGTTGGTACAGTGATATGCCATCCACAGGGATAACTTTGTATTGTTTTCTAGAAATATCATAGATATTCATAAACTCCAGCAGAAAGATAGAAGACAAAAAATCTGGAAGCCTTGAGTTCAAGTCCTGCTCTACTCCTAAGGAGCTGGGTAATCTCTGACCTGTCCCTTCACTTTTCTAAGCTTTTGCTTCCTGAAGAGGTCAGCCTCCCTGGTCTCCAAGTTCCTTGCCAACACTGTCTTGTTTTTGCTGATCCATCTGCATTCTTTCTCCTGACCTTGTGACTGACAACCTTCATCTAATAAACAGCCACACCAAACTAGAGAAGCCCACAGAGGCAAAAGTTGTCTGTCACTATGTGAATTCATGATATATAGTGTCCCATTAAAATATATTAACATATCCAGGTTTGGTGGCTCAACCTGTAATCTCAGCACTTTGGGAGGCTGAGACAAGTGGATTGCCTGAGTTTGCAGGTTCAAGATCAGCCTGGGCAACTTGACGAGATCTCGTCTCTACAATAAAAATAAAAATAAATTAGCCAGGCATGGTAGCACACGCCTGTAGTAGCTGTGAGAGTGCCACTGCATTCCAGCCTGGGCGACAGAGTGACACTCCAACTCAAAAATGTATATAAATATACTGTTTATCTTCACTCATTCCTAAAGCCATGCTCCAACACTGTTTTGCCACCACATTCCCCATGTTTCAGCAGAGCAAAGTAAAGCTCAGGAAGAGCCATACTACCGAGCAGTGACAGGGGCTCTCACATGGTAGAGTTCAATGCAAGTGTGTGCAACACATAGATCATTTCTCAGCTTAAACACTTTCACTTTGTTGCATGCAGTCACCCTTAGACACAGAGCTGAACAACTCTACAGACTTCTAATTAAGCCTGGACTTCCTCATCCTCAGAATATGCTTGGTGAGCACACTGATTGTTGAACACTTTATGAAAAAGCTGTTTTGGCAACATTAAGGAGCAGTGTTGCTCAGACAGTATGTGGCCTCAGAAGGACACGGTGGAAAGGGGAGGTTTCTGGGACACATCTGTTCAGAGGACACATTTGTCCGGCTCTCTTGAGAGGCAGAAGGAAAGGAGGCAAAGCACAAATACTCCCCAGCCTCCGAAGTATGATCATCAGAAAGGAGGGAGGTGAGGGTAGTATAGCCTTCAGGAGAGGCAGAAACAGACAAAATAGGAAACTCTCAAAGGGCAACTTAATTTTAGACTCAAGGTCAGGAAATTCTTTTTAAAACAATAAGAATGATGAACTTGGGCCTTGGTGAAAGTGCAGGCCTGACACATTGCAGGTTTTTGAGAGAGAAAAAAAATCCAAAGCACAGGAAGACGGCTGTAGGGCAGGGGATATCTAATTGTGCTCTTAAAGCAAAGCTGTTCTGAGCTTCCATATGGACCGACCACCCTGGGCAGCACACTAAGTTGGAAGTGACACAACCAGCACCAACACTAGTACTCCTCATATTAGCCTGAGATGACAACTGCCTCCACTCAAAACCAACACTCAGCTGAAACATGGCTAAGGGACAGGAAGGAGCTGGAGCCTTAAGCCAAAGCCCTGGGGGCCTATGTTTGACACTCTTCTGCTGAGAGGTCTTAGGTGAGATACGAATTTTTGTCAGCCTCTAGCTCTGCAGATCCCCTAGTTGCCCTTAACTTAGCATGAAGACTTCAGTCTACTGGCACCACTGGTGACAGCTTTAGGCATCCATGGGATGGAAATGGAGGCTGAAGCTGACTCAAAACTTTGTTATGGGACATGGTTGGTAGAACTTGCCATGGCCAAAAGACTATCCTGATTTAGGAAGACCATTTTGAACAAGGCATATGAATACATGAATGAAAATATGGTGTAAGTTCTCATATCACCAAATATCTAAAAAAAAAAAAAAAGAAAGAAGAAGATTTGTAGTAAGAATTGCTATGATCTAAATGTGTCCCCCAAAATGCATACATTGAAACTTAATCACCAATGTGATAGCATTAAAAGGTAGGAGCTTTGGTGGGTCGTTAAGTCATGGGAGTGAATGGATGGCATTAGGGCCTTTTTAAAAAGACTTGAGGGAGTGGATTTGGCCCCTTCTATGCCTTCCACCATGTGAGTACACAGCATTCATCCCTACCAGAGGACACAGCAACAAGGTGCCATCTTGAAAACAAATGAGAACTTTATCAGACACCAAACCTATCAATGCTTTGATTTTGGACTTTTTTTTTTTTTTTTTTTGGACTTTTGATTTGTACTAAGAGATATGAGTACAAATAATTTTCCTAAACATTATGTTTCAGTGATCTCTCCAAGGGTAAAGCCATCACCATCCCAAGCAATAAGAAAATTTTTTTGGTTTTTACTTAGATTTTACATTTGTTTCTGTGTGTTCCCACTTCTTTAATTCCAAATACCTTACCCATTGCTCTCTAGAATTCCTAGAGAGAAAGAAAGGGTGTCTACACTAAGCTCCGTGGTAGCAAGAACAATTGCTGCATAAGAAGTGCAGAGACAGCACAGTGAACAGTGATAGTTCTATGAACACATGCAAAAGGCTGGAGCCCTGGGGCCTATGGGGTGGAGTGAAGAGTGTACCAATAGCCAGAGCTCTGGGTAAGAAGGGTTCCCAAGGAGGCCCAATTAAAGTGCAATTACTCAAGATAAGAGAACCAGGTCTGTTTACACAATGGGGTTGTAAACCACCAGTCCATGACAAAGGAACTTTGATCTGGTGGCAAGGGAGCTGTTTCTCATACAGGGTAGTGATGTAGCAAGGAGGTTTCCCAATGAGAATGTCACCATCTTTACCCTAGTAGCCCCATCTTGTTCTGGCCACACCCTCCTATGGACGACAAGTAGAAATCATCTCCACTTCTCTACCCAGGCATTCATCTAACAATCAAAAAGTCTAGAATAAAAAGAGACAAGACAGTGAGTAAAAAGAAAAGATCATTAACTGAGGTCATCTTTGTAGGGACACTTGACAAGCATTTTCTCATTGAACTATCACAGTGACCTTCTATGGTAAGTTATACTCCACCTATTTTACAGATGAGGACACTGAGGTTCAGAAAAGTTAAGTAATTTGCCCAAGGCCATATGGTTAAGAAGTAGCAACAGTTTAACCCCAGTCTTTCTGCCTCTAAAGTCCAAGTGCTTTCCACTGTAGTTGGCTGGGACCCATTTCACAGCTTCATGTCCTAAGACTAAAAGTTCCATCTAATGTCTGGTGTAAAGGAAACAGAGTAAGGTGGTTCCCTTCTGCCTCACCAGAATGCCTAAAGGTGGAAATAGAGTTCTATGTATCAATCAATAAATCAGTCAATCATTGAAGGAAGAAAGAACACGTGTAAAAGAGGATTTGTCCCAAAGTCTCCATGACAGGGAGCTATGTCTGAGGGCTGGAGCTCCAAGCTGCAATGTAGGTAGCTCAGCCTCATGGCCAAGTGGCTCTTCCTTGTAGGCACAAACAAGAGGTTCAGCCCACCCAGCAAGCACTCAAATACCAATGAAACTGCACAGGAGGGATGAGAGCCAATGTTCAGAGCCAACCAACAGCTAATCGCTTCCCTGACATGCCTCCCAAGCTGACATCCAGCATGTCCCCAGGCATGTTTCCATGACCCTGCTCATTCTGTGATCATGTGTCCACGGTAGCTCTGGTTTCATGTCATTTTAGTCTGCACAATAAAAGCAATTAAGTGTCTAATAAATGGAATCCCATTTATACATCTTTGAAGAATTTTATATCATAAATTTACAAGTTGAAAAAAGTCTTTTATTGGATAGTTTCTGAACCTCTGTTTTCATTTGGAAAATATAGCCACCATATTTATGAGAGAAGCATATTTGATCAGGAGAGAGGGAAAAAGTGGTGAGTTTTTAATGCAGTTTCTCCATCCTCAAATGACCAGGAATGTCCCCATACCTAGTCTTATTGTAGGAAATGCTGGC
Source organism: Cephalopachus bancanus (assembly GCA_027257055.1). NCBI lineage: Eukaryota > Metazoa > Chordata > Mammalia > Primates > Tarsiidae > Cephalopachus > Cephalopachus bancanus. Next base: position 2,390,964 of record JAPVLO010000326.1, read on the forward strand.
ATTTTGGAATATTCATTTAGCCACTTGGACATCACTGCCTTTCACGTGATCTAGCGCTCTGGGCAGCCACTCATGCCCCAAGAGTTTTGGGAGATGCATTACTATATCTCCCAATGACTGAAGTTTCAAGAGGAGGTGAGTGAGTTGTACTATCCCTTCCTCCAAACAACTCAAGCTGCTTCTGAAAGCCCACATGGCCCAGGGGTCATTAATCCCCTGGGGACCTCCTCCGCACATCTTCCTTACTGGTGAAATAGTCCAGGCCTGCAACACGTTTAGTCAAATATAAAAGCAGCCCAGCCTGCTCACTCTCGGCCCTCCTCAGCCAGGCCAGGGCAGTGTGTGAAGGGGAGAATGATGCATGAGAGGACAAAAGTACTGGGCTTGCAAGGGACTTCCAGGGCTCGCAGAGGGCTTGGGCTTGCCAATGGAGCATAACAGGAAGGAGTGCTTCCTCCCCTTGTATGAAAGGGTCCCTGACACACAACCCATATAAGTACCTAGGAAAGTCACCCCTCCCACACAACGGCCAGAAAACTTCCAAAAGTGTTGTTTCTCTACCTTCCCAGCTGTGACATCACCTCATTCATTATAGTCTCCTGAGGGGCTGACCTTACAAGCAGGAAAAGATGTGTCCTGCTTTTGATAAACTGACCCTGAGGCAGAGAATGTGAATTCTGTATAAAATAGTGATTACCTGAGAGTGGCATGGATTTTAAGAACTGTGGCCATGATTATTTTCAAGCATTCTTCTAAAGCAACAAATAACCAAATAATGCTAATGCAACCTCTAATTTACAAGTAAGGAATCTGACATGGCAATCTTTAGGCACTAGAAAGTATTTGCATCCTATTTTAGAAGATTGTTTCTTGGCTTAATGCAGCATGATAAATAGAGCCCTTTGGAGCAGGGAAACATTCTCACTTTCTTCTTTTTTTAGATTTCCTTTTCTAAAACAATAATGCATAAGTAACCAAAACCTCCTTAGACCAGTCTATACACATAGTGCCATCCTACCTTCAGATTTGACCTATGACCACTCTAGGCCAAGGTTTCTCCACCTCAGCACTATTGGTATTTGGGATTGAATAATTCTTTGTCAGAAAGGACTATTTTATGTATTGTGGGATGTTTAGTTACATCTCTTGCCTCTACCCTCTGATGCAGTAAGACTCCCTAAATTTTGTCAACCAAGCATTGTCTCCAGAATCACCAAATATCCCTTGTGGGACACAATCACTCCCTGCTGAAAAAAACCACTATTCTCATGGTTTTCTTTTTCTTCTCTAACCATACCTGAGACAGAATTTCTTTTCTTGGTGACTCAATTTAAGCAACCAGAGACTAGAACACCAGTTAGGAGGTCTTGGATTATTGGATTAAGCTTAGCCTCCAGATAGGGAAGCTTACACCAGTAACCAGGGGCTTTGACTTTTTTCTTTTCTTCTTTTTTTTTTTTTTGAGTTGGAGTCTCACTCCGTTGCCCAGGCTGGAGTGCAGTGGAACACTCACAGCCACCCCAGTGTTGACCTGCTGAGCTCCGGTGATCCTTCCACCTCAGCCTTCCAAGTAGCCAGAACTATAGGCGTACACTACCACATCCGGCTAATTTTTTGATTTACTGTAGAGATGAGATCTCGCCAAGTTGCCCAGGCTGTTCTCAAACCCATGGGCTCAGGCAATCCGCTCACCTCAACCTCTCAAAGTGCTGGGATTGTAGGCTTGAGCCACTGAGCCCAACTAGCTTTGACTTTATTATCTGGGAAAATTAATGAAGCTGTGCTCACTCTTCCATGAAATCTTAGGTTGAGATTGAGTGTTAGGTTTGTTTGCTAGTATCTCTGGTGCCACTGTCCCAAGGTTATATTTTGTAGGCAATTTCCAGAGTCTCCAACTATTTATTACAGCCCAATCTAAAGTTAGAAGTTATCTGTTAGAGATGATTTCTTGAACTTGAGTTTGAACTAATTAGTGCAATTTATTTATTTGTTTTTATGTTAGAGAAAGTATGTGAAAAAATTAAAGAACTTTGCTTGCTCTATAGTTCTGAAAGTTTTCCTAACTAGCTCCAATGATGGAGAAGCCAAGGCCCAGAGAGAAGTTATGAGTGAAAGTGCTGGAACAATAATGTTGTAGTTCTCTTATGCAACCTTCTAGTTTTACCCAAGCAACTTTGAAAATTGCAGATCTCACAAGTTGATAATGTTTTTCAGATCTGGCTGTTGGGGGTGGGAGTAAATGGGTTCTTTGTTTTTAAACCAATAGAAACCATTCAAAATTCACTAAAAATATTCATGGTGTTGAATTGGGAGGAGGAGTCTTTAGTTGAAAAGTATATCATTACAGTAATTTAGTTTGGGGTTTTTTGTTTGTTTTTTAATCCCTTACAATTTTGAGATGCCATGTCTAGGATAACATTATGTTATACCTGCAACTTGTATATTTATCATTTTTTTCAACGTCTAAAATAAAATAAGTATATATTTGTGTGGCATTCCTTTCTTAGCCAGGACATTCATCTGGTTTAATTTGATTGCGATATTGGTAAAGAGAATTAATATGGGCTGATTTTAAATCTTCTTTTCCAAATCAATGACACATTGTGCCCTAAAATCACAATACTGTTCTTTATTTTAACAAATCTTTGCAATATCATCTTTAAGAAAAACGTAGTGTAATTTGTGTTGAACTTAGATGATAACCTCTATGTGAGGAACAGGAGGAGCCTTTCTCTGGCAATTTTTCCAACCTTATTTGACCTTAAACTGTAAGTCCCTTGGCAATTTCTGCTAAGCTAACATTAGTGACTCCTTGTCTGAACTTGTAATGTGTATGGGGGGTGTTGGGAGGAAGATATATTTCTGATGTAAATTATGATCTAAACCTTTTTCTGATTCAAATTTTTTGGAATTGTGAGTGATGATTACATAAAAACAGAAACCAGTTTTAAAGAAGAAAAATGTAGAACCAACAGCCATTGAAGAGAGATGTGTTGATCATCTTTAAAAAGTGTCTTTTCCCTTGAACATAGAATAGATTCTGAGCAATTATTATTTTTAATAGTACAGAAAAGACTTTCAAACAATTCGGTTTTTTAAATATACAATTACAGTGAAAGGTCATAGTTAACTTAAGGGTTCTAGTGTCAAAAAGTATACAAAATCTCAGACAGGTCAGAGTCAAAGACAAGTCAGAAAGGAGCTCTGACTGATTAGTGTTTATTTAGACTCACAAATGTTAATAATAATGATAAATGTATCTGTCCACTTTCAGAGTAAGTAAAAGAAATTCAACATGTATAATAGCTATCTTGTGTAGAACATAATCGAGTTTAAAAAGAATAGTTAATGATCAATTACAGTATTATAAGATTGCTTAGATCATAAATTGTTAAGAAGTTTATTGAAGCATTCCTACTGATCAGCATATAGCTTGGGAAATGGTCTTTCACCTATGGACAAAAAAAAACTTTAGTCCCATTTGAAGTTCTTTCTACTCATCTTATTCTAGGATTTATCAAATTTTTTCATAAATGCATTGTCACATTCCATTTTCACTTTTAAATTCTAAGATGAAAAATTTGTGCTATTTAGCTTTTAGGACTGAGACCAAAAATAAGTCAAATTATAATACAAATAGATGTAAGGTATATCAATATGTGAAAAATCTTTACCAAAAGAACTGAGCAGTGAAAATCAACTGACTTTAACTGCTCATCATGTTTGAGCCATATTATCTGAAACTCAAACATACTAAAAACACTTCCTCAGCAAATCTATCAGTCTTGGGATTTTCCTTTATATGCTAATAAAATGATAGATAATCTCACAGTTGAGAACCTTCAAAAGATTCAAAGTTGATTCCAACTTTGGAGTTCTGATTTTTCTGTCTAAGAGAGATCAGGGTAAGGGAAACAAGAGGAGGACAGAAGCCTGAGTGGGCAGGGGGGAGAAGGGACCACTACTCACCACCACTGCAGGACGAGTTGCTGAGTAAGGGACAGGGCTGTTCACAGTGGAATCCACAAAGTAGCTCATCCTGCTCTCAGCACCTGTGTGGGAGAAAGCGTTCACTGAGCCTCAGGGTACACTCAGGTATGAGGATTAGAACCCACCAACACAAATCTTAGAACTGGGAGTCTCCTTAGGAACCAACCAGTTCTTCTCTTTGTGTGGCAGAGAAAGAAACTGAAATTCAGAAAAAGTGACTGACCCCTAGCATAGAGTGGCAAGACCTCAGACAGAGCCCATTCCCTGATTACAAGGAAGCATCGGTAACAGGTCATTTCTGCATGCTGCAGACAAAGAGCAGTGAACTCCCTTTGTAGGGCTTCTGGGCAGGGGCCAAGTCTCGTGTGTCTTTTAAAATGAAATCTCTTTCCACACATCACTCTCCCCCGCTCCCAGTCAGACCTGGCACATAACAGACACATAATATACAGTGGTGGTGTACATTAATTGATAAAGGAATAAATAGAGTAAGGATTGGTGAAAGGAAGGATGAAAAAACTCTCCTGAAGACGCACATTAACCAGTACCCCAAGACACAGGTAAATAGAGAAAACCTTCAAAAGGGATTGAACATTACTCAGCTTGAAAAAAGAACTATTAAATAACTCTTGTTGAGAGTTATTATCTACATTGAAAGTTTAAATGACTAGAATGCTTGAGGAATGTTCTGGCTGAAGGGATTTTCCAGCTAACTGCCAGTCATCATTATATATCTAACATTTCTGTTGACCTGAATGATTTCGAAAGTGCCTTATTTCACACTTTCAAAAAGTTTTAGAAGATTAAATTCCTAGGCATATCATTCAGAGGGCAAATTCCTATTGCTAGGAAATGACATTACAACATTGTTGCTTTCTAGTTTGTATTTGTCTGTCTTTTTCCTTTATTCTTATTAACATTTTTAAAAATTGACACATTTCAGCCGGGCTCGGTGGCTCAGCCTGTAATCCCGTGCCTTTGGGAGGCTGAGGTGAATGGATTGCCTGAGCCCGCGGGTTCGAGACCCGCCTGGGCAGCAAGACCTCATCTCTACAATAAATAAAAAAAAAATCAGCCGGGCGTGGTAGCGCTTGCCTGTAATTCTGGCCACTTGGAAGGCTGAGGCGGAAGGATCACTGGAGCCCAGCAAGTGGAGGCTGCAGTGGCCGGGAGCGGCCACTGCACTCCAGTCTGGGTGACAGAGTGAGACTCCAACTCAAAAAAAAAAAAAAATTGACACATTTCAAGAAAAACAGAGTACTAAAATATGCTTTATGTTTAATTTGCAGTTTTTGTTCACTGTCTTGATACCATATGACAGTCAATGTGCATACTTTCTTTCATATGAAATGTATTTAAATGATAAAGTTAATAAGCATAAAACTATACTGCCTAAGGGGTACAATCACAAAGCCACTAATATCCTGCCCCTGGGAGATGTAAAGCTAAAAAATCTCCTGAAGACAACTTATCCCAGAACTATGCTTTTTGTTTTTAGCAAAAATTTTGCCTTTTTAATGATGTATTTTCTCCTAAAGATAGAACACAGTCAAAATAACATTAATTTAAAAAAAAAAAGCTAAGGGCTCTGGATAGCTAGGCTATGTTGGTCAAGATTTTGTTCTCTAGTTTCTGCAGCAAAATGGCCCCCAGGAAGAGTTCCTCAGAGGTAAAGTTGAACAGTCGGAAAAAGCCAACATGTTCTACTCTAGAGTCATTGTTAACACTTGTATCAGTGGTCACCTGTTCAGTGTTTGTTTCTAAAAAACAGTAAGCAGGCCAGGTTTGGTGGCTCCTCCTGTAATCCCAGCATTTTGGGAGTCCGAAGTGAGCGAATTGCCTGAGCCTGTGGGTTTGAGACCAGTCCAGGCAACTTAGCGAGACCTCATCTCTACAATAAATCAAACATTAGCCGGGCGTGGTAGTGCGCACTTGTAGTTCTGGCTACTTGGAAGGCTGAGGTGGAAGGCTCCCCGGAGCCCAGCAGGTTGACGGTGGAGTGACCGTGAGCTTGCCACTGCACTCCAGCCTGGGCGATGGACTGAGACTCCAACTCAAAAAACAACCACCACCACCAAAAAAAAAAAAAAAAAAACAGCAAGCAGTCAGTGTGTGTCAGATTCTGACCTGGGCACTGAGCCTGAAATAAGACTAAGGTGAATATAACATAAATTGTTGTGGATATGTCCTGGTCATACACTGTGAGGATCATCTCTATGAGTTTGATGGCCCCTTTACCACTGAAGCATTTTTTATTTTTAATCTTAAAATTGAGTTTTAAAATCCTTATACATCATCATCAAACTCTATATCCTACTTCAAAGTTTTTTTTTTTTATCTACTTTGATATCTTTGGAAGAGATTTAAACGTTAATAACGTTGATTGTGCCACACTGAGAATGGCCTAATCCCAATCTGATTCCCTAGGGTCCTGTGGGACAAATTAGACCTTTTGGAAATAAATATCTTTTTGAATTTCCCCCAGGGATGGGAGAGTGCTGCTTTGTGCAAGTCACTCAACCCTCTGATTTTCTCTGGAAAAGCTCCACAGATCTCCTAAGTCCTCACATACCTCAATTACAGTAGTCACTCCTTAACCACGGTGGATATATTCCAAGACCCCCAGTGGATGTCTGAACCTCAGAAAGTATTGGATACAACATATATTGTTTTTTTTCCCTATACATACATACCCATAATAAAGCTTAAATATATAAATTAGGCACCTTAAGAGATTAACGATAGTAATAAAATAGAATAATTATAACAATATGCTGTAATAAAAGTTATATGAATGTGGTTTCTCTCCCTCTCTCAGAATCTCTTATTGTACTGTACTCACCTGTTTTCAGACTGTGGTTGATCAACAGTAACTAAAACCTGTGAAAACAAAATCGAAGATAAGAGAGTACTACTATTCATTCACCAATCATGTAGTAGGCCTTTTTTGGTGAGAACTTGTTTATTCATTCAGTAAAAACTATTACATACCCTCTATGTGTCAGGCACTGTTCTAGGTACTTGAGACACACTGTTAAACAAAGATTGCTGATCTCATGGCCCTTAGATTCCATCAGACTTGGGATAAAGCTAAGAAAGACACGGTTTCTATCTTTGGGCAATGGAGAAGACAGACTCACATATGTCTATAACATAATGTGATAAATAGTTAGCCAACAATACGGAGAAAAATAGGAAGTAGTCAGTTTGCTGGGTGTAGAGAATAGGAAATTATGGAAGATTTCAGAGAGCAAGGTGTGACCACATGGCCCTATAAATCATCCCTCGATTCCCACAAGCATCAAAGGACCTTTACCCTTCTGATTGCCTATTTAACTTACACATTTGTAAAAGAAAGGACTTTTGGAATTGGCAGCCACGTCCTGGAGCCCATCTCAAAGACACCAAGAGTTTCTGTCTGCCGGCCAGACAACACTCCCCCTCATAGCAACACACTTGGAAAAGGGTTCAGTGGAAATATGTTTTCTCTTCTAACTGACAGAGTCAGGGAGGAAACCTCTGGCCCAACATCTGGTGCATTCTGTGCTGGATTGTATTCTTGAAGCTATGACTATATGAATGACACTTCCCCTGGGGAAAAGCCCTTTGCCCAGAGAGGAAGCTGACAAGAGGGAGTTGCCAGGGCTCTCAAGGGCTCTCATCTCAGGAAATAACTCTGGGACAGAAATGGATTGCTTCTTTATTATTTTTTGGAGAAAGAAAAAAAGAACTCGCCCCTTTTCCACTTGTAGATTGTGACACAGAACAGCTGCTGGAGACATAAACCCTTTCAGAAGAAGTAAAAGGAGTGTTTAGGTGTTTGTGTGTTTTAACTTTTTGGCCAAAGAGAGTTCCCTCCCACATGACGACTGCTTGAACATCAGCTGCATCAACTTTTCATCTTGGAATCACACACATTTATCATCTAAACACAAAGCAATTGTGTGATTCTAAGATTAACTTTCCAGCAGAGAAGCGTCCTTGAGACCTGTGTGGATGCAGAAAAGATTTGGACACTTGGTAACAAAGGGTCACGCAGAGCTGAGTTCATTTTTATTAAATGGGACCAGCACTGCCTGAGCCACAGACTAAGGGGGTACAAAGTGAGGCCAGGTGTGTCCCTCATACTCCCTCCTACATCCCAGCCCCCTCTCACCATGCCCAACTGCACCTTCCACTGCAATGCGGTACTCTCTGCTCTTCTCTTAAGCACATGTCGCCATATCTCACTTCCCTGATCTCATGCCATCACCTCAGCTAGAAATGCCCATGCACCCTCCTCCTCCTCCTCACCGTCCTTCTGAGGTTTTTAGGCTCATCTCAGAGGTTATAGTGGCCTGGAGTCCTTCCGGAATCCTGCTTCACTCCAACCAGGTCTAGCTGCTTCTTGTCCGCATTCCCCAAGTGTATGTCAATTGCTGTGCTTATCACATTGTTTTATAAATATCTGTTTCTATTTGTCCCCCCCACTAAATTCTGAGATACGTGAAAGTAGGCACTGCGCCTGTTTCATCTATATATCTCCACCACTTAGGGCAGATTGAGGGACATAATAGAAATTGGTTTTGGGGGTTTTTTTTAATCAGTGGATAAATAAATGAATGAATTGGTCTCCCAAAAATGAAAATGTAAGTAGATCAGATGTGAATACACTTGTACCTTAATTCAGAGACTCTGAATAGATTGCAGATTTAGATAAAGATCCACTTGAGATAGTTTGTTTCACGATCAGTTTCTAAGTGGAAACTGTTTCCTTCTATTCCTATAACTGTTTGATGTCATGTTACCCAAGAAGGCTTTCTACATCACCCTACCCTAAATAGCAGCAGTCTACTCCCCGCCCCTACATTTAGTTATTTGTTGTCTTCCCCAAACTTCACCCCATTAGAATTTAAGCTCCCCCAGAGCAGAAATTTAGACAATTTCTTCATTCTGGATCCCTGGATCCTAGACCAGTCTTGGTAAGTAGCGAGCACACAAATAACTGCTTAACATAGGAGCATAAATTAGACAACTTGTATCTACCCTCTAACTCATGCCAGGCCCCTTTTTTTTACAAATGAGGAGAAAGATCAAGGCAACACTGTTAACTGGCTGAGCTGGGAACACACTCTAGATCTTCAGTCACCTTCTCCCTAGAAAAGCACCATTCTTTCAGCACCCTCATCACTGTGGATTGTAGGGACAAAAAGAGCAATCGATGAACAGGACAAAAAAGGCAGCACTTTGGTCTATGTGGGTGTCTCATGTCCCACAAATCGTTTTAAAACTAGTGTCCCATTTGACTCTAGAGAAAGTTCTGTTCTTCGTAAAGCAAGTGACCACTTCCCCGACTTCCTATCCTCCATAAGCTGGTAACCCAGCCAGGATCTGAGGCTGCCACTTCCTTTTACCCAGGACTTACCTGGGCAGGGCAGGCTGGGAGACACACAGAATAAAGAAAAAGTTAGGGAGGGAGAGGGATGTTTCTGGTCAAGGCAGCAGAAAAGTAGAAAATTCTAGAGATAAGCCTGGATCAAGGCTGAATCTAATTCACATCAACTCTGACCCTGCTTGGCTGTATTTCTAGGTAACTTTGATATCAGTTTGGGCTTTTTAAATTTTGAGTTATGTGCCCTTAAAGGAAAGACTATACCTATAGGTAAATACCCAGTAAACTCTTTTGTTTTGAAATTGTTTTTGTCAAAGTAATATATATTTATTGCAAAATTAAACTAAAAAATACAGTAAAGTCTTAAATGGACATCAAAATCACCTGAAACCCCACCATCTAGTAATAATTCTACTAATATTTTGTTCAATGTTCTTCTGTTTTTAAATGTATTTATACAAATATTGGTATAACACATATATGTGGTTATAATTTTACCTTCATGATCTTATGCTCTACATACTGTTTTTTAATCTGCTTTTTTCATTGATATTTGATATAATGCTATGGAATTTTTTTCAGTCAATAATTGTAGCTCTATATCCTGAAGTTTATGACTGCCAAATATTGTATTGTATGTACACATTATACTTTTCTTACAAGCCTCTTATTATCTTATAATTAATTTGTCCCCATTTCCTTGTCATTATGAAAGTTCCTAAAATATTTTATATTCTCATTAAATGCCTGAAGGGAGTGTTAAGAATGTGTGCATTCCATATTTCAATACATATTGACAAATTGCATTACATAACAGACAAGTCAAAGTTATAGCACCACTGACAAAGTCATTGTGTTTTAAATTTCAACTTACCCTCTAGTATTCATGTTAGCATCACAGGCCAGGTATTATGGCTAAAACACATTCTGGGTATGAAGATTGTGCATGGGAAATACAAAAGTGCAAGAAGCTATGGCATCAAAATATAGATACTCACCCCTCTTAGGTTTTCCTCTTTGAAACTATACAAAATTTGAATAGATTTTAGTTAGCCTTTCTCCTAATGTCTCATCAATTGATACAAAAAGAATATCATTTTGACTTGGAATGCAGGAGAGAAAGAATGTGGCTTCCAAAAGAACTAGCCATTTGAAGAAAACTTACTCTAAACAACAGCACCTTTATCAAACTAAAGACAACACCTATGTTATTAAGGCAACAACTTTAATCTGCAATGTGTACATTTCTAATTTCTTCTTTCTGAATTCCATATCAATGTGTTTTGGGCAGAGCATCACCTCTTTCAGGAAGTTTTTCCTGATTCTCCTAGGGAGTAATATGGACGTTCTTGATCCTCCTCCATGGAATTGACTCTAACAATATAATAAAGTTCATGATACCTCTTGTATCTCTGTTAGATTCTGCACCCGAATCATAAGTTACCTCAGAATAGGAACTGTGTCTTTTTAGATATCACATAGTAGCCATGCAAAGGGTATGTTTTTATTAACAAAGGAAAGTACCTGTACTTTAAATAGAGTTAGTATGTGCAGTAGTTATGTGTCAGTGCCCCAGTGTGTCCAAGAGGGAGAGATATCTTTAAGACAAAAAAGAGTCATCCCCTATGATGAAGAGTGTCCATGTCCAACTCTGAGGTTAAGTTGCTTAAAGGGTAACCACAAGCAAGATTGCGTTTTCCCATCAACTAATGGATGTACCAGATTGACCAACTTGTCTATACTCTGCCAGTGCCTTCTTTCTAACTTGAAATTGCAAAAACTTCATTTGCATTTCCCAAAACATTTTAGTAGATGTCTCCCTTCACCTGCCAGTGTAGCAGAAGATAACAAGTCCAATTCTCTAAGAACTCAGATTTAAGATACATCACATTTAGAACGCTGAATATTTCTCACTCCCTCATGGAAACATTGTAGTTACAATGCATAGAAAAGAAAAATGATTCAAAGAATTGAAGATGGTTTATCTGCCTCACTCCTATATCTATAAGAACCTTATTTTCTTGACTATTTCAACATTACAGTAGTAAATATTACTTCATATCTTAAGTAGCCAACACTGACTGATCAAGGCAATGTTCTGAATTATGTACTACTGGTTTCTATGTCTTTACCTAAGTCCACTTATTACTTTGCTAAATTCACAAAACAGTAACTCACAGTATAACGAACATCTCAGTCTTGTTTCTCCCCAACTTCGCTGGTAATTATTCCCCCAACCCTTTCACAAGTGAAAATGACTCACAGTCATCTCCTATTTCTCTAAAAATAAACCCATTTTCTAATTAAACATAACATTTTCAAGTCCCATATGAATTGACATGGCTCAATAAATCTTTTTTAGAATACTAAAATGGACTTATGCCATTATATTATTACAAGAGTATAATGTTTTACCATTCCCTGAAGAAGTAACTCACTAATATCTCCTGAAAAAGAGAGAAGATAAAAGATGATTTTATTCTGGTATAATGTAGCTGTTAAGTTGCTTCATGGTGTATTTTATGCATTTCCTCCTCACTGGAAGCAAGTCCTTCACCATTACACTGTTAAAGTGGCATTGTCAACAAAAGCAGAAAGGTGTCACTCCTCATAAGCATCAAGGGACTACATCAAAACTTGTCAACTCCTGTACATCCTGGGATTTAATCAGGACTATGCCAATCCTAGTCTCTAAAATGTCTTACATGCTAGCAATCTACTTTTTCTAGTCAAGCAGTCTTCACATGGGAACACCCTCTAGAAGATCAAAAGCAACATTCAATAGTTTTATAGTAAAAGTGGCCAGAGTCTGTGTTTAAATGTTATTACTCAGATCCTGTATTGATCCATGAAATTCAACAAATGATCACACTTGGCCTTGGGATGGGCCCTAGTGCTGTGAGCATGCTAGTTACTCATATCAGACTGAATAAATAAATTAGGGCTGCTTTTTGACTCAGAAGCTGGAAACAAAAAAGAATAAGCTGGAGGAATGATGTTAAGTACTCTTTACTTCACAATAATGGTTGCAGTAGTGGGAGATACTTTGTCAAGTCAAACTCAAAGAAGGGCAGCAAGACTAAAAATATGAACTCTAACCCATAGTTGTTCTCCAAAACATCTCTAAAGAGCTTAGAATTTTAGATAACTACTTTTCACTCATAGCATGTGGAACATGTAGGATATAATCTAAAGTTTGGACTTGGTTCTGGCTCCTACGGAGTTCTCAGCAAGATTGAGAAACACTATAAATAGAGATACATATTGCAAGAACAATTAAAGGGGACTGGATAGTTTTAATAATGTCTCTTTCAAATTGAACTAAAAGATACCAGCTGCCTTAGATCTCTCAAATCCAGCAAGCAACTTCTTAGACTGTGTCTGATTGTGATTTTCATGGTGGAGTTTCATTTGTTTCATTGCCCAAATTGTAAGGTTCCGATTTCTCAGTATAATGCTAAACAGCTTGCTGGCATTCTTATATAAGAGAGATTTTTGCAAATTCAATGAATGTTGAAGTTAGAATAAGATTCATTATATCTTGTCATTTTTTTATTTGAATGAACTGAGAGCCAAGAGGTTGTTTAGCAATGGTCAAGAACCCTGGAGTTACACACTGTGGATGAGCCCAGAGCTCCTTGCTGAGTGTGTGACCGTGGATAAATTTCTTATACCTCACAGTCTTAGTCTCCTCAACTATAAAATGAAGATAATAATACCAGCCCTTTCAGGATTATTGAGTCAGATTATACAAAACACAAGTGCTTAACAGAGTGCCTTATACATGACAAAATGGCCAATAAATAATAATCATTATTATTGCTATCTTCTCTATAGTCCCTGGCAATTAGTAAGCATTTACTAATTACTAGTACTAGCACATTTATTAATGATTATTTTTACTGTCCAAGATGGCAAAAGTTATTTATTTAAGTTTTAGGGCTAGAACCCAGATGGCCTAAAATCTCTCATCTCTTTTTCTAAGGACCTGCATTTAAGTAATGGGGGAGAGGGAAGGACTCTGCTTGATATTCACAGTTTGAACAGCATTTGTCAATTTTGCAGGAGAAAATTTTGTAGGAGAAAAGAGTCACGATTTCTGTTGAATGGCAGTCTGTTTGTACCATTGTCATGCATAAAACCAAGAAGTAAGCTTTTTTTTTTTTTTTTTTTTTTTCAGTGGGGAACAAACTCAGAAAGATTGCATAGCACAAATGGGGAAATATTGCCGCTTCCTGAGCTAATCCAACATTTTTTAATATAATATCAATCTTTCTCGTGGAGCAATGCTTTAGCAACTAGATATAAATATCAGGAAATAGTAAAGTGCTACGGAAAACATTGCAAGGCTTAATGTTTGTTCATTTTGCATTTGTTTGTTTTTGCTTTTTCTTAGAGCAGAACCTCCCACAGTACAATATGCATACGAATCACCTGAGGATTATGTTACAGTGTGGAGTTGGCTGCCATAGGCCTGAGGCCTGGCCCGACATTCCACATTTGTAACCAGCTATGGATACTGCAGGTCAGAGGACCTCTAATAGCAAGGCAGCGTCTGGACTAACTTGGCTAAGTTTGTGAATAATTATACCTAGGTGGGTGTTTAGGAGGCAGAGCCCAACAAGGAACAGGCTATGAGGTGTCTGTGCCAAAGCTGAGCAGAAGCTGATAACCTCAGGTGCAGCACAAACCCAGCCCAGGAGAATTGTGCAGTTCGGCCTCATGCTGGATGAACATCTGCTAAGGCTTCTTGCCTTTCTAGGAAGATGTGACTCTAGTTATTTAATCCCTTAAATCAAGATATTGCCAGTGGTGATTTTTGCCATTGACAAGAACCATTTGGATCACCAGAGGTGCCTAGAAATGATTTAGAAGAGTAATCTACATTATATTTTCCACAATTTTAAAAAATTCAAAAAAAAATTTTTTTTTGAGTCGAAGTCTCACTCTGTCACCCAGGCTGGAGTGCAATGGCACGTCGTTCATAGCCACTGCAGCCTCCACCTGCTAAGCTCAGGCTATCCTTCCACCTCAGCCTTCCAAGTAAGACTCAAATCTTTTGGAAAACTTTTGTACTGTGTTTTGCAATCTTTCTTGAAAGACTAAAATCCTGGAGTTTTCTACTTCTCCGCAGCTCTTGAAAATTTATATATTTTATTCCCTCCCCATTGGGAGTGTTTTCTTGACAGCAATGCTAGATGTGTGCTGCTTTGCTCTAATCCCAGTAAGTACTGCCCAACCTGCCCCTCTCAGCTCTTGAAACAGCCCCAGCACTTGGTCCCTGGAATAACAAATCTACCGTCTTCTTTGAGAAAAATGATGGGACAGAAACATCCTTCCCTCACTGTTCTAGATATCTTTTTTTTTTTCACCTGAACTCCCAAAGCATTCACAGACTATTTCACACTACTTAACAATTATATTATTCTTATTTTTGACCTCTTTTCAGGTAAAATGTTACTTTTTAAAATAAATTATATTAGTTTCAAAAATGGAATTTACATATTACTTCTGTATCTGACACAGGTCCCAGCACAAGCCTGGGCACAGAGTAGAAACTAAATTGATATGCCACAAGAGGGATTGATTTACCCACCCAGCCAATTAGGCCTTGCAGCCTTTTTTCAAAGTCAGTATCTTCCTAACATGGAATAATACACAGATTCTTTTATGGAAAATAAGTCTAATCCCCAGTATTCTCTGAGATAAGCAAATCATCAATCTAATCAGAAAAATCCAGTCTAAATTTGTGTGTCTCGGGGTTACTTAGGATCCTATGACATGCAATTCCAATCATAAGCTCTGGGTTCACATTCCCATGGTTCTAATCATGGTCCCACCATGAACGCTAAATTGGTCTTATTACTAAGCTTCAGAGTCCTCATCTGTTAAATAGCAAGTGTGGAGTGCCCACATCAAAGGCTTCATTGTGGAGTAAATAAAGTAACCCCTGCAAAGCACCTAGTAAGGGCGTTAGAGCATACCAAGTGCTCAATAAGCATTAGGGATTATTATCCTTCCTCAGGTGGAGTGGAGAAAACCAGGTGTGACATCCAGAGAATCATCTGAATTAAAAGGTTGAATTAAAGCTCCAGCCGACAGACTAGGAATAAAGGAGATAAGGAAACAAAAAGTATGTTTTCACATCTAAGTTTTCCTAGGATTGAAGAAATTTACAAGATTTATCTCAAATGCCACTAAATTGCTGCATAACATAGCATAACTAATTTTGCTCAAATTCTAAATACTTTGTAACTTCCATAAAGAAGAAAAAAAGAAAGGGAGAAGGAAAGGGAAGAAGGAGGGAGGGAGAGAGAAGGGGGAGAGAGAGGGAGAGAGGGAGGGAGGGACAGAGGTGTCCCAGTTTCTGGGATGTAACCCTTTCTTTTTGCTGTTTGATGTGAATAGTTGGGAATTTGGAATGGGAGTTTTGAAAAGGATAGTTACTGTGATTTCCTTGGAAAACAGATCTGTTCTCCAAGAAATAAAATCAAAAGGCCCAGGAGAACCTGAGTTATCAGTAAGAAATTCACCAGGGCATTGAAGTTTTACAAGCTCTACAAAAAAGACAAACGTGACAATTATTTGTATGCATAGCATTTTGCCCTCCCCAGGCAAGGCATCTGCACCCCCACACCCAATTTGTTGCAATATTACTTCAAACTGATCTCATAGGTACTTTAATTTTTCTTTTTCTTCTCTTTCTTTCTTTCCTTCTCACTCTGTCACCCAGGCTGGAGTGCAGTGGCATGCCTAAAGCCACTGTAGCCTCGACCTACTGAGCTCTGGTGATCCTTCCACCTCAGCTTCCCAAGTAGCTGGAACTATAGGCATGAGCCACCGTTCCCGGCTATGTACTTTGATTTTTCAAAGCGCTATGCTATTTACTTTTATTCTCTCACCTTTGTGAATCAGGTGGGCACAATGATTCACCTTTTAGAGATGATAAGGCACAATCCCATTCAATAACTATTCTCTGTTACAAAGCTGATCACTAACAGAATCCAAGTACACATCCACTCTCCTGACTCCAGATCCAGTGCCTGTCCCAGTTGTGACCCTCTTGGCCTTTGAAGTCTCATCATCATCTGGAGCCAGCCAGTTGCCCAGGTCCAGACTCTGGCTGGTTCTCCAAGGTCAAGGACTGCCAGATGCTGAAGGATTGCTACCCTTTATCACTCTTCCCCCAGGATCTGCTCCAGGACCTCCTTTCACCTCTAGCAACTGGCACCTCAGTGTGGTGAGCCTTCGAGGTAAAGATGCCCCCTCTGTAATCTGACGCTCAGCTTCCCACATCCTCAGCAGCAGCGGAACCAGGACGGAAGAGGCTGTGTGGCTGCCTGCACTGTTTGTTATTTCACTACTGAGTTGGCAAGGATGGAAGTTGTGGATTTACAATTAGAAGCAGCATGCTTCTTCAAATATTAATATTAATAACTATACTACTGAACACATGAAAAGACCGTTTCATCTTCAAAGCACTTTGCAGACATTAACTCATTAGCTCTCTTTTCCCTTGTTCAGGAACAACAGGTAAGAATCTCGACAGTAACCACAGCCACCCAGTAGACCTCCTACATAACCCGTGACTCCAGAAGTCCAAAGGTTTTCTCTTTAGATAAAAGTCCACACAGTCCCAAATCACAAATGATGAAAGAGTTAAAGTGTCAGTCATTTTACAAATCAAATGGAGCTGCCAGTGTTATCATTTTAGAATCTGTGTTTCCTGTTGTTTAGCAAATATCTTTTTTTTTTCAGTTGCATGGCAGTGTTATGAAGTAGGAAGGAAAATAGCCTTGAGATTTAAAAAAATTATCCAAAAGATA
Organism: Cephalopachus bancanus; assembly: GCA_027257055.1. Lineage (NCBI taxonomy): Eukaryota > Metazoa > Chordata > Mammalia > Primates > Tarsiidae > Cephalopachus > Cephalopachus bancanus. The sequence continues at coordinate 2,408,151 of JAPVLO010000326.1, forward strand.
AGAAAACCTACAATCAATGCCTTGATATCAGTAACACAGCAGTTTATTTTATTTTATTATTATTATTTTTTTAGTTTGCCGGCAGAAAATGCTACCTTAAAAGATTTGGTAACAGAAACATTTAACAGCAGATGAGAAGCCACATACAAAGTGGTATTGCCTGATAAAATCATGGAATGGAGAGAAGTTGCCACTCGTGTCTCCTGTTTGTCCACAGCAGTGCCACTGAAGCCAGCTCTACAGTGCAGGAAAGAAATATCCCCTGACTCTGAGACTCCCCCTGCCCACATCCATCAAGTCTCAACAACAGTCTGAAGAACTGGTAACCCTTAGAGAACTGTGAGCCAGCGCAAGACAGGGAAAAACTCCCAACAAGATAGTATGGCTTGCAAGATTCAAACCTGTAGCAATTTCCTCTCTCTAAAAGCAATTCATTAAGCTCCTAGGCAAAAGAAAAAAAAAGTAAAACAATAGGCTCACTAGGAGTGAAAGAGAAAGAAAAAAAGAAATTTCTATGTTTAACTAGAGCTTTATTTCTTTGGAAATGATTCAGTTTGCTAACAAAATTTAGAGTTTCTGACAAGTGATCTGAAAGTATGTAAAATGTGAATAGAATCATTTTGCTTTTATGAAGCAGGGAAAAGAATTAAATATAGCCTTGATTTCAGACTATTTTGATGAGGTTAGGAAGTATTTTTTGAAAATTATTGTTAAACAATTGAATAGGAATATTGAAAGACATGAAAAGAGAAAGAGAAAACTCGTTTGTATCCTAAACGTCTCCATCACTTTACCCTTTAATTCCACAGAATGAAAAAAACGAAAGAAAGAAAGAAAAAAAAACAGGAAAAGGAAAATGACTTAAAAGTTTTAGGCAGAAACTCACACACCTCACTTACTACTTTTGCAGGAGAGACAGAGTGAAGAACAGGTCCTGGATGAGCTTCCGTCAAGGTCTGTGGTCTCTTTCCAACTACCTGCAGGAATCCTCTGGTCCGTGGCTTAAGAGGATGCAAAGACCATAATGTTTCTAATAGAGCTGCCTCCTTAAATTGGGGGGTGTGGTCAAGCCAGGGAAAGCTGGAAAAAAGGCAGTCTTCTGCTAGCCCTCGACACCAGGGCAGCAGCCACCGGTACAAGCGATGCAGTCTAGATTAAAAGCAAGCAGTGTCCCTCGCTGTGGTGACACCAAGGCACACCTTATTTTCTATCCATCAAATGACCCTTCAAGTAAATATAACTCAGCCTGGGGGAGTAAAGGGGAGGGAGATGAGCCAAAAGGAACTAGTTCAGTGGGATAGTGTCTTCTCATTTGCTGATGCATTACATTCATTCTCTACTGAATATGTGAGTAATCACGCTTCATGTTTCTTGGCTTTCTCAGTGGAGCCCCCATTAACCTGGACAAGGGCTCAGGTGAGGGAGAGGACTTGCTTTAGAAACAGGTCCAGAGACTGTCAGTGTCAGCAAGCAAGATGTTCACCACCCAGTCACCTGCTCAGGTTTCTTGTTTTTGTCTATCTGATGTGAAATGCGATATTTCCCAAGGAAAAGAAAATAGTTATATGCAAGAGAGTTGACCAAATAGGGAATTGAGATTTCTGAAAAGTAAAGTTAAAATGCTATGCTCACATAAGTCTGGTTTTAGATGATCTCTGAAATGAGATTAGCTTTAGTGATCCTAATTCATGGTCCATGGTGTAGAAATAAAAGAACAGGAATATTCATACATTTCTTATTTAGAGAAAATGTAAGCAATATGAAAATCTTACATCTGTCCTAAGTGAAAACATCCAGCATCTTTGATTCACATATTCGGGACCATGGTAAGAATGTTACAGTATAATCTCATTTCTATGAATAGAATTATTACACTCCAACAATTTTTTTTGAAAAGATAGTATTTGGTTGCTCAATTTAAGACTTTTATCCTCAAAGCTTCTATTTTATTTGAGTAGTAAATGAGCATTAAACATTGTCATGGTTGACTCCTTTCCCTTTTTAATGAAGACATAAACTTTTAAAGTCCATGAAAAATCTCATAAATGTCATTTGTAGCAACATCATCATTAGCCTTCACTGTATAAAGCTAGTAAGCAATTAAGATGGTATTGTAATTAAAACAAGGTTTACTTTTTGCCTTTGTACATTAACTTGGAAGAAAAGGAAAGATAGTGTTATTGGTTCACTTTAGTTAAATAAATTGTATCAGGCACTGTTCTAGGCACTAGGAATATAGTAAGTTTGCACTGTAGTGAGAAGATGGACACATAAATCAACCACCTCCAAAAGTGTGACACATGCTATGAGTAGTCTATGAAGAGAGCTACGGAATGTTTTCTGATCCACATGGATGGCATAGAAGAAAAGAAAATGATTCTCCAAAAGATGAAGGTGGGAACTCCTAGGAAGGAGGACAAGATCTTCTTTACTATACTGTGGTGGTTCCTCACAGCCTCAGTAGTATCATCTGTCAAAGAAGGGATAAAAACACCAGCCCAAATTTACAGGGTTGTTGAGATACTGTACAATTAGGTGATTGTGTAAATAATAACAGACCATGCTATTTTCCATGTCCTGAGATATTAAATTCAATGAGGAAGGACTTTATTTGTTATGACCAGTATGATTCCCAATGGCGGGGGGGAAGCCAGTGATCTAGGAACGTGCATATTCTGGGGGCCCCACATAAAAGAGATGTACTAAAATGAGTTGCTTGCTTCTCTGAAGGAGTATCTTGGTAGCCCAGCCAAACATGAACAGTCTCAATATAGTTTAGACACAATTGAGGAAGGGCTTGAATACATGTCTAGCATAATTACCAACAAGATATTTGCTGGCTATACTGTGAAGAAACTTTTTTCTTTTTCTCAGCATAGTAAGCTACATTGCAAGTTAGTGTCTCCTAAAAGGAAAAAAATGGAAGTAAATTCCCAGAATCTTATATTTGCAGGTCTTTGATGCTTTTACCAGCAACCTTCCCTCGCCCCCACTTTAACCCTCAAAAATGCAGGAGACCCTGTCTCCTTCACAGCAGTTCATAATGCTTCTTTAAACCACTCTTTGCACACAGAAAGAGTCCATTTTGAAATTTAAAATGGCATTACATCTAAGGAAGAACAAAGCAAAGCATTAGACACATATTATATTTTATATATTAACTCTTCTTCCATCTCACTTAGAGAAAACTTCCAATGCTTCAGAAGACTGCATATACGCAGGGAAACAGTATCTATAACAAAGTACCAAAATGGAGAGGGGTCAGATCCAGATACTGCTATAAGCACAGTTATCACCAAATATTGAAGAGATAAAAGGAAGACAACAAGTAGAGAACCTTCATCTCTTCATGCTCCAGCTCTGGAACTTCTTTTCCTGTGCTTTGTGATGAATCTTTCTCCTTTCCATGATCAAAAGCCAAACCTCTGTCTTGAGCCACAGATGGGACTGCAGTGGCACACATACGTGTGCACACATCTGGTATGCAGGTGTTCTTCAGTGTATGCTAGAGAGCCTACAGAGAAGCTGGATTTTTTGGCATTGTCCTCCCACAACCCCACAATGTGTGGCTTCATATTGCTTAGCCAACTTTCTGACTTTCTCTTCTTCGTTACAAAGTAAAATGGGCTGGGCACAGGGCCCCAATAGGATCCCCTGCAAAATAGCTTAGATGAGGGTTCAGAAATGCTTGTTTATCCCAGTCCTATTGGGCCTGCTGAGCATCAGTCCACACACCCAGAGAGTTCCCACAGAACAGACAAGTGTGGGTACGTTAGTTCCCATCGAAAACCCCAGCTCTTACCTCCTCCATCTTGGACCCAAATTCCTTTCTCTGTACTATCTGTCATTCTGTCTCACCAATCCCTTCTTTTTCAAGATAACTTTCCCCTTTCCTCTCTGTCAATCTAACCCCTGAAAAGTTATTTTTCAACCTCAATTTGATTGCAAGATGAATTTGTGGTTGTAGCATATTCAAACCATACACAAGGGTGTGAATTCAAAACAGAGAATCAGCACCACTTGCCCCCTTCTATCCAATCTCACACAAAGAAGCTAACTTCTGTTTACAGTTTAATACACAGTCCTCCAGACTTTATTTTTATACCGACACTGGAGCTTTTTCATGGGATTGTGCTACATGTATTGTTCTGGGATGTTCTACCTGCATTCTACAGCCCATTCAGTAATGCTGTCTCTCCAAGTTGTCCCCTTCAGAGATGCCTCATTCATTTCAGCTAGTCCTCTTCATTCACTGGAGACATCTGAGCTTCAGCTCTCATCATTTGTCCTCTCTCCTTTCCTGACACTTTTTTATGCAGCCATCATGTTACTCCTATGTTGTCACAATGTGCTATTTAAATTCTCATATCTCCTTCTCATGTCTTTCCTGCCTTATCTCCCCCACGAGAATGTGATTCTGGGGGTGCAGGGTCTGTGCTTTTGACATTTCCTTGTCACTAATAGTCACATAAAGTGCCTCCCAGCACACACCCTTGAACATAATATGGACTGGATAAATATGAAAAGTTATGGATTGACAGCTCAAAATGTATTGTGTACAGCATAATGCCATTTTTGTAATCTAAAAGTATAAATCACCTAAGTCCTGAGTGGTCATTTCTGGTGGTCTGGGAGATTTTTTTAAAAAATTATTCTTGTTCTATGTTTTGTTTTCTTGCTTTCATTCAGTGTTGTATAACATCTGTAGTAAGAGTAAAAAAAGAAAAGTTTATTTTTAAGTGCATTGACTTTATTGACCTTATTAAGGTGACAGCATAGCACAGTTATAGCATGAGCTCTGAGGTCAAACTTCCCAATTCAAATCCAAGCCCTTCTTCCTATGCAAAATATTTAATTTAGTGCCTGGAACACAGTTTATATTCAGTGACTATTGACTATTTTTACCAATGGCAGGGCTAAGGCCAGACCCAAGGCTCCCGTTTCCCAATCCAGGCTTGTCCTCACCACACTCCATGAATTTTCGCAGGAGGAGAACCCAGGGGATGATTCTCCCTCCTAGTTGGAATGCTGGTTTGCTAATCAGGATAGAAGAGACTGCTGCAGCCCCCAGTAATGTAATTAGGACACACTTGCTGGAAACGGGTCCTGCTGAGTCTGTGGAAGGACAGCTGCAGCTGTGTGTTGGTGGCTCACACCAAGTAATGTTGACTACGTTCATTTTTTTCCTTTTGAAACAGTCCACTGATTACAGATTGAGCCTAGTCTTAGAGTCAGGCCCTCCTCCCCTTGACAACTACACCAGGGCCAACACTTTGAATTTCTCCAAGCATGTTTTCTCATCCTGATTTTAGAAAGCAGCCCACATTCACAACAGGGACACTGAGATCATTAATATATATCCTGATCTATACTGGATAAAGTGGTCCAAAACTACCTCTCCTTCATGCCATGGGAGGCCTTCAGGGCTCTGGGAGGTAGTGTGGACTCTGCTTTCTCCAGGGGTTCAGGAAGCCACTGCTCAGCTCCAGTCGCACGCTCTCTCTGTGCCTGGGACTTCCATGTGTGCCCTGTGCCTGGACTGACTGACTGTGTAGCATCTGCTCAGACAACATATTTCCCAGGGCAAGACTATGATGACCAAGAGTTCTAGAAGCCATAAGTTTGTGAGTTGGGATGAATCTTTAGGGATTCTGCAACCTCGTCACCTTTCAGATAGGTAAACAGCATCAAAGAGATTCATCTCTTGATTAGGGGAAAGTCAATAATTAAATTTGCCACATGTCTTCAAAGTTAAATGATTAGCTCATTTGTAGGGACCATTGTCAGATGCATATTGAGCACCTTCCGTGAGTCAATGGGTCTATGTTTGGGGCTAGGGAGCTGTTCTCAAGGAGCAAAATTGTGACTAATTGATCTGTTGATGAAGTAATCCTCCCATTTTCACACTTATACCTGGAGCTTCAGGGGATAGCTCAGTTTCCAGAAGACCAGGGAGAGAAAAGAGCAATCCAATGTACCACAAAAGATCATCATGGGTTTTGCTGTTTCAAAACGTGTCCAGTAACCACAGTCAGCTGCAACCGTGAATGTGTTGAGAGATTTATAGAAAGCCACATTCATCAGTTGTTAATGTACTCATTATATTGGCCTGGTGCTGATGAATGATTGGAAATAGATTAGTTTGTTTTTGAGCCTTTTTGGAACACCATTTCAACCAAGTGCCAGGTTTGCTGCTGACATCTTTATCCTGGATACTTCCTTTCCTTCCTCAACATAGCCAAGACTATCCCTATACTCAACGACTCAAGGAGACAAACTAAGAAGATCCAGATGTCTCAGACATCTGTTTTTGACCTGAATTCTACCTCTGCAAGGGGATTTTCACTATCTCCATCTCCCTTTTCTCATTAGTTTCTAACTGTTATATGTTTTAGTAGTGTGCTATTTTCCTTTTTGTAGCAAGAATTATATTGTAATTATTTGTGCATTGTCCTTTTTCTTTGTTTATTGTAAAACCATGGGGGCAAGTAATGAATCAACCTTGTTTATCATTGTTTCTTCAATAGTTACCATTGTACCTGAAACCTAAAGTAAAGGCTAAATAAATATTTGATGGATAGATGGATGAGTGGAAGAATGAATATTATTGGATGAATAGATGAATAAGCAGATGAGTGGATGGCTGATGTGTGAATGGACAAATGAATGAATGGATGGATGGATGAAAAAATAATAAATGAATGATGGTTGGATGGATGAAGATATAGATAAATGTATTTGAACACTGTATTTGAACACTGGATATATCCAATCTAATTTGTCTAACAATTTCTTAACTTTTGGTTCTTTGAACTTTTGTCCTTTTCCCATTATTCCTGCTGGTGTTATACATAATACCAAATTCTAGCACCCAATTCTGTTCCTATAATACACATCACACAACTGTTTTAGCATGAATTTTTCTCCAGTCTACACAAAAATAAACTTTTCAGGAGAATAATTTATCTTTTATGTTGCACAAAGTGAAGTGAAGAGCTGACAATTAACCAGAAAATTCAAGCTGCATAAACAGACAGAGTCACCACTTCACACCATGGTTATTTTTGTCTGTTATCTGGATAATTCAGTCTGCATCTGGTGTGTTTTGATAATTTGAGTAGTTGTCTCAATACATCCCTCATTTTATTTTTCCTTAAGGAGTAAAATAGAAAAAAATGACTTGTGGTTTCTAGATTGAATCTAGACTTTGGGTTTTATTTTCCTCCTAGTTCATTTTCCAAGAATGACATATTTTAGGTTCAAGAATGACCTAAAATTTGTCAATCATTCTTATCAATGGCTATTGGCTACAGAAAATTTTTCACATTGTACAAGTGTATAGAGATGGGATCCCAGTCCTGATTTGGGACAAGCATAGAGTATGGAAAAAAACACTTTGGTTTCCAGTATTTTAACTCCCCAATAAACACACCATTCAGTTACTTGCAGTACTATTTTTTTCTTAAAGAAAACAAAAAAGATAATTTTAAAAATCACATAAACTTGAACTCAACCGCTGCACAAATCAGAATGCATCTGAAATAGCTGAACATGTTGATCTTGCTCCCAGGGAGAGATTTGTGACTGGAGAGAATCAGACTCATTATCTAATGAAGTTGAACTCCTGATTAAGGCTGTTTTTTATAACTTGTATCATAGTTCATCCTTGACCAAGGTACAACATGATATGGTCCAGAACTTTCAATCGCATTTTGGTGGTATTGCAAAAATTAGTTTTTAGAAATTCTGGGTCTTGCTACTTCTCAAGAGCGTCAAAAGAAATAAAAAGAATAAAAGTGAAAAAAATATTGTTTTCCCTTGCTTACAGTAGACCTAAATCTTCTAAGGAGATAGAAGCACAGAAGGGTATTTGCCCAGATTGTGGGGAAGTTCATCCCTAAGGGTGATCAAAATTCAAGGAAGTTTAGGGTTAATAATTTATATTAAATTTACATTATTTATATTGCTTTGTTCAAACAATTATTATTACCCTCTTTAATCTAAAACTAATACAGTTCAAATTTTTAAAATTTGAGAAATATGAAAAAAAGTAAAAACAAGAAAATTAAACTCATTTATACTCCCCCACCTAGAGAGAGCCAATGATGACATTTCAATGGACAGTTGCATGTTTTTTCCCCCAGTCTTTTCTATGCAGGTGAGTATTTTTTATTTTATACAAAATAAAATAGAACATATCACACATGGTGTTTTTAAACTGTGTTTTCTAAGTCATAAATCTTAATCTACTTTTAATGCCATTAAATGGTTGCCTTCTTCAGTATTATTTTAAATGGTCACAATATTCTCACAAGATTCTTTTTTCATAGTTTTCAAACAAAGTTTATTTAGAAAGTAAGTTAGAGAGAGAGAGAGAGAGAAGAGATTCATCTCCCCAAGGGAGGGGAAGGGGCCAAATCTCCTCATAGGCTTTCTTAAAAATCAGACATTTAGCATAAGACAGAGCTTTCATTATACTGACTTTTCTAGTAATGAGAAAAATCATGAAACCCAGATTCAATTTCTAGTTTTACTAATTAGTTATATGTTTGGGGGCAAGACTTCTAGGCACTGATTTTCTCATCTATGAAGCAAAAGATTGCATAGTTGATTTATCGAAAGTCCGAGAGGGGACTTCTGATACATAAATTATTGAATGCTCAGTTTCTTAACTCTTCTGATTTGCTAACCGGCATGATCCATATGAAAGGAATCTCCTCTTCCCCTTCATTCTTGGATTTGTTTTCCTTTCGTTTTTCAGTTTTCTTTCCCTTGAAACAATGAAATGTGATGCCTTTTATCTGCTCATTAGATGAGTGGTTGACTGCTTCCTCCACTGCTTCTGCAAATTCGGCACCAGTCTCCTACTGTAAGTGAGAGGCCTGCTTTGTGGCCCAGGGATAAGGCAGGTACCTTCATATTGCTCCTGCACCAGACTCATTTGACCTCGATGCCCTTGGTGTAGAAAATTGACTTTTGGAGCTTCAAGTAAGTCTCTACCTTCTTGCAGTCTCCAGTCAGAGGGAGACTATAAGGAAATGTAAAAGGCACATTCATTTTCTTTGGACCAGAAACAGAAAAGTTACTTTTTCCTCTTTTAAAAGGAGCAGTAAGGATTTTGTGTTCCACATCAGGGAAGAGACAATGTTTTTCCACTGCAGTCTCTGAAAATGGATAGAGGACTCAATTTGTCCACACTTGGGAATGTAAAGGAATTCCTGAGGTCTGATGATAGTTCATAAAAAGATTTGCAGAGTTTTCTAAAACTGCTTTGTGCAATCCTGCACAGTCAGCTTCTTGAGAAATTTTTCTTACCCATTGCCTGAAAGGAAGGATTCTCCCTACCCCCAGCAACCAAGCTACTCATGCAACTGGCTTGAGACTAACAAAGACCAGGAGATGAAGTACAGGTTTGAATTTTATCTCTGCATATCTCCGGAGTCTGTCGATTTGGGTATCTCAAAAAGACCCAGCATCTCTCACCAGAGAGTCTTCAGTAGCATATCCAGAGATGACATGAGGAGGCTTCTGATGTTTTGCTTTCATCATGAATTCCATTGACCCCTAGAAACTTGTGAACTGGTGTGAAATAGGAAAGGAGTGAGGAGTAGCCCTGGCACATTTCATTGTCTCAGGAGATGCTGATATTCCCACATATCAGTAAACAAGATTCCAAGAACGGTGGTATTAGATCACTGAACATCCTCTGAGACATTTCCTTCTTGACTACTTCTTTCCCATCCTTGTCCATGTTACCAAACACAGCAATAATATTCACTGAACCAGGCACCACTCCCTACTGTTGCCTATGCTCTGAGTTGGTCTCTTCTCACTGAGATGGCGAAAAATAAAATGAGATAATAGAGAGAGAAAAAGCTTTGAAAGTAAAACACTTTGCATATGAAAAGGACTGGAGATTTTGTTTATGATAGCCCAGATGAATCCTGCCTTGTCCCATTGTAGCAGTCCATGATAATATTTCATTGTTGGAACTGAAATTGCCTTATAATAGACAAGTGCCACAGCCCTTGAATTGGTAGATAAACACTACAAGAAAGCATATTTCAGATCAAAATGATGAGGTGCTTTTGAACATTTAGAAAGCTTTTGAACATTTGGAGCCATTCAAAAAAAGGGGGGGGCTAGAAAAGCACTGAATAAGTTGAAATAGAGCTGTAGGACCAGCTTACAGGGATGCTGGAGAGAAGTTTCTTGCAATGGACCAGACAACAGCTATGGTTCCATCCAGCTTTAAGAATCTGGAAATCCACTACCACTATGATGATCTCAACTGCTGTTTTTAAGTATGTAAAAGACAATGAAAAAGAAGAAGAGTTTTATCTCAAAGCATCACACTAGATCTTGTTGATGGAATTATGAAAAGGAGAATTTTAGCACAATGCAAGAACAATATTCACACATTTAGCAATTTCATGTAATTAAGTTTTTTAGACTTGAATAGATGTAAGAATAATCTGACCAAAGCTAATCCTATTCCTGATTCTTCACTGAGTTCTAAGTTCCCTCCAATTGAAGACCACACACACTTGGCAAATAGTATTTTGAAAAGCAGAGGAAAGTCATGGGTTAGTGACCATATGCTAAGGTCCTCTTCTGATCCTACTGCCTTGTATCTCCTTTTTTCATCAGACTCTCTCTCAGGGAAAAATGAAGATGTTATGCTGGGGTTCCTCTCAGACCTCCAGAAACTAAATTGAATTGAATAAAAACTCTTGATAGGAGTTTTTTTATTTGTTGGGGGGTGTTGTGTATGGGTACTACCAGTTGGAATGCTCTCCCACCTTGTCCCATGAGCAAAAACTTAGTTTCAGTTTCTTTCTCCTCTGCTCTCTGACTCTTCTCTGCCTGACTTTACCCTTCTCTTGTACCACCAGCAGCACCACCGTGAGATCAGATAGTCGCATTCCCAATCACCCTGTATATAAATCCAGTGGGCAATTGCTGCCATGCACATTACTTGTTTACATTCAGAGTAAGGACTACGTCCTACTTATATTTGTACTCTTAGCATCTTGCTTGTTTCCTAGCCTTTAGGAATTTCTCAGGATAAGCTTATTTGATTAAAAATATGGGTATGTTTTGCTTTATTTTAGAGCCTAGAAGGTTAGTTGCAAAAAGGATTCTGTGACAACCTCAAATGCAACAAAACATGAGTATCTTAGAGTAGATATGGTTAAGAATCTCCCAAAATGCCATTTGGGGCTACTGCGGAAAAAGGATCAGAAAGCAAGGAAGCTCCTATCTCAAAATCTTTGCACTTTCTCTTCCAGCTGCAGTTCCACCTACTTCTCTCCCTCACTCATATATGTCACATAAAAATGTTAACGTATCCATGAGGTCTTACCTAACTACCCTATATAAAATTGAACCATCTCTCCCCATCTGCAACACTGCCTATTCACCTCATTCTGCTTTGTTTTTCTCTGTAGCACTGATCATCGTAGACATACTATGTACCTACTTGTTCACTTCTTTATTGTGTCTTCCTTCTCATTAAGAGGAAGGAGACTTTGTAGATTTCATTCATTGCTATACCCTCAGACCTAGAAGAATGCCTGACACATAGCAAGAGACAAGGACTCAGTAAAAATTTATTAAACAAATGAATAATACTAAGTGAATTGTCGAAACAAAAAACAAAAACTATGATTGCACAATAAAAATTCAAAAACATGACTAAATAAAAGTCAAAGAATTCTCTTGAAACAAAGAATAAATGTGTAGAGAGAAATAAAATGTGAAATAATGTAATTTAAGAAGCCTGAAAGATTAATCTAGGAAATCCAACATTTACCTCATAGAGTTTCTAGAAAGAAAAGAGAGAAAATAAAAGGGTAAATATTAAAATAAAATTCATGAGAGTTGAATAGCTAGTCACCAATCTTAAAATTGAAGTTTCATCTAAGAATAAGAGAAGATACAAAAAGTTTTTTAAAAGAAGTGGGAACTCACCTACAAAAGAATGAAAGTAAGATTGGCATCAGTCTTTACATTAACAGCACTGGGAGGAGATGCTAAAGGATAATAAAGTTATGTCTTAACAATTCTGAAGAAAAATCATCTTGAAACTAAAATTCTATACCTAAGCTATCAGTCAAGTGTAGTGAGATGAAATGAAAACATTTTTAAACCCACAATAAATATAAAAGTTTACCTTCCATGAAGCCTTTCTAAAGAAATAAGACAATCTATATTAACAAAATAAAAATAGAAACAAAGAAAATAAAAGAAGATCCAAGATAGTGAATCTTATCTAGAGACACATAAACAGTAGGCATCGAAAGAAATCATCCAAATTAGAAAAGCAAAATGTCTTTAAAAGAAGGTAGATTATCCTGTGGCAAATAATTATTAAAAAGTTAGATAAAAGGTGAAAACATAAACTACTTTAATTAACCAAGAAAAAAGAAAAGCAGTTAGAAACACCAGAAAAACATATAAAACTATGAACAAGGACGGACTCGGTGGCTCAACCTGTAATCTCAGCGCTTTGGGAGGCCAAGGTGAGTGGACTGCTTGAGCCCGCAGGTTCAAGACCCACCCGGGCAACTTGGCAAGACCTCATCTCTACAATAAATAAAAAATTAGCTGGGTGTGGTAGCGCACACCTGTAGTTCCAGCTACTTGGAAGGCTGAAGCAGGAGGATCGCCTGAACCCAGCATGTTGAGGCTACGGTGGTCGGGAGCATGCCACTGCACTCCAGTCTAGACAACGGAGTGAGACTCCACACACACACAAAAAAAAGAATTAGGTAAAACTATGAACAAAAGTTATGTGACAAAAACTAGAATGTAATCTGATTTTAACCAATTCATTGTATATATAAGAGAATCTACTTGATTTTAAAACTTGGAGTATTTTTCATTAGTACACAGGCTTAGTGACATAGATTTATACCTCCTGTAAAGTCTAGTTACACAAGTTTGTTTGTGGTAAATTATGTTGATATTGACTACACAGTCATCTTAACAAAAATGATATTACAATTTTTATAATATTCTGTGCTGTTTCTTTATCACATGAATTTTTATACATTTCTTTAAAAAGTTCTGCTTTTTAAGAAGAGTCCATTTGTATTGCAAAGTGCTGGCCCATAGCCATTTCTTCTATTACACTGACTACGTTGGGATGGGATAAATCAGACCACAAAAATTCTGAAAATGAAAATATAACTTTCATTTTCTGATATGGATCTCAAAGAGGCTATGAGGACCTTTAGAAAGATTATAGAATTTGCAATCAAAAGAAACAGTAATCTCAGAAAAATCTTCTAATATATTTTTATGCCTCAATTTTCCCACCCTTTACTGGGGCTCTTGTCCATAATATTATACCCCTTTATTCAGAGTTCCAAGGAGGTAAGACAGTCAAATCCTAAGCTATAGGAAACCCTGACAGTGGTCATTTTCAACATATAAGCCAGGAGTTGTGGAAAAGAGGTAGGCAGTTTTCATGTATTTTTGGCATGCAAATAAGTGTGCCAAATGTTGTTTAAATTACTCCGTATGATTTCTAAGTCAACAACTTCAATGCTCCCTATGGTGGCATCAAATTTCTGCATGAAGATCTTCTGAGGAAACTGCTGACTTACTGAACATTCTGCAGTCAGCCACCCACACAACTCACAGCACACCTCAAAAACACAGGTGGGGAGAGGGGAGGATGGGGAGCCTTCGCCCCAGTGGCCTGCAGTGCCAGCCTCATCCTCCCTGGCTCAAGGATTTGTCACCAGACATCAGGTAACTGGCTATTTGATTACAATGGGCTCTGGGTTGACAGAGGAAGGCACCCTGCAAAACTCCTCTGTCTCTCTCTCACATGCATGGCTCTCCTCTCTTCTAAACAAAGGCTGCTCCAGTTCCTCTCCCCGCCGTGATAGCGTTTCCATGGGGTGCATTGGGTTGAGGATGGGGGTAGACAGGAAATACACGGAAGATAGAAAACAAAAATGATTTGTCCAAATCCTCATCTGGGAAGCCTGAAATCCTGGTTGCCTGCATTTATAATATTAAGGGGGGAAAATTACAAATAAGGCAGTCAATGAGTTGGTATGAATCGGATCTTTGTTCTTTAGCAAACCCTGCCTGGAAAGCTGAGTTCAGGCTTCTCATTGACTTGCAGCATCAATTTTATAGAAATGGCTTTAAAATCTCCCAAGATCCATTCTCCTCCCACCAGGCCATAAAGAGCAAGAAAGGGTGACCACACAACCTGATACCTTGTGGTCAGACTTATAAAAGGGGAAAGCTCTGTGCAGTACCTATACACACCCCAAGACACTGGAAAGGAGGTGGGAAAATGGTTCCTTAGAGGGACCCGGGAACAGAGGAAGGGAGCCAAGAGAGGAATAATTCTCCTGGCTCTACTCTGTGCCACCCACAGCCATGGGTTAGATGCACTCTCTGAATGCCAAACTTGTCCTACCCAGGCACCCTGCAGCCAAAATGTAGCTTGAAAAATCAGCCAGTTCAGAAATATTCCACAGTCCAGGAAAGCAAAAGAGTTTGACTGGAGACTAGGTGTGGGGTTGAAAGGGAGAGAGGTGAATCCTTTTAAACATGTATAGATTCTTTTCTAAGTTCAAAACATTTGCACTTTTAATGCGTTAGTCCTCCAGATAAATGTGTGGGGCACACTGCATTTTCTCCATTTAAAAATGCTGAAATTGAAGCTCAGATTTGATTTGGATCACAGTCAATTTGCATAGATAGGCCTTGATTCTATTCCTTGAACTTCTACTTCAGATCTTTCCCCTAGACCACATTACCAGTAGATGTCATTCTCTGACCAGCAGATAAAGGTCAAACAATGGAATTCTAGCCACTGGATGTTCAAGTTCAGGGAGAATTTGCCAGAGAGGGAGAGACTCGAGGCTTGTGTGCCCAGCCCTATTTGCCTCTGGCCTACACAGATCTGGAGAGCTGGATTTCATAGTGACCTCCCTAAAAACCTTTTTCCTTTTTCACAGAGTTGCAATAACACCTCGTTGCATCCAGATCCTCTATCCCACTGAAATCTTGCCACCAACAAAATGGAACAGTGGACTGTGTGTTTTCCCTCCAGATATAAAATATTATGCCAGGGGGGTTATTTTTATATTATTATGATTTTTTTTGTTACTTATCTCCTCTATTCATGAGTCTGCTGCACAACCTAAACCAGATGGGCTCAAATTTCCCCTTTTCTAATGTTAATTTCCACATGGACAGAATAAACATGGTGGCCTTGAGATCTCATTTTCCTGTGCTGATGGAAATGAAAATTCAGTTAAGCCAGGTGGGCCTTTCCACCTTCCTCTCACTGGACAGCTCGCTGTTTAGAGGCTCCTGCCATCACTAACATGGCAGCTGTCACAGCAGTTAGCCATGGAAAGACCCATTAGCTCATTTGATCCCATCTCCCTGTCCCTGCCAGGACAGGATATAGGCCCTAAAAATGCTTCCTGGTAAGGACTGAGTTGGGGTTTATTTATTCTAGGTTACAGCAAACATGGCTTCAAAAAACAGGAAATAGAGTCTCGTTTTGTTAATTATGATACCAGTTATAACAATGGAGTGGAGGCGTTGGTGGAAGCAAAGCTTGCATTTCCATACAAGGCTGTGCTGGAAACTCATCTAAAATCAGGGAGCCAAGGGGTGTACCTGTGACAATCGCTGGACCCTGGGAGGATTGGACTCCTGCTTTCACGTTCTACAGGGCTATCGGAAGTAAAAAGAAATCATATCAGCTTGTGAAGTTCTCAGATGGGTCTTAATTTACTGAGATCCTTATGGGCAAATAAATTGTCCCATTTGCCTTTGATTGTGGCAAACACTTAAGACACATTCAATAAGGTGCTTAATTAAGACTGATTGAATACTAGCACTTATTCTTTCTATATAAATATGTTTGTAGGGAAATTATAGTCAAGAATAATATATTATATAGCTCAAAATACCTAGAAGAGAAGAATTGTAATGTTCCCAACACAAAAAAAAGATAAATGTTTAAGGTGATGAATAATCTCAGTTACCTTGATTTGATCATTATGCAGTGTATACATCTATCAAAATTTCAATGTGCCCCTGAAATATGCACAACTATTATTTGCCAATAAAAAAAAAAGCAAACAAAAGACTTTAAAGGAGCCCAAGTTGATCCGGGAGGAGAGGAAACAGAAAATGCACAAGGATTTCTGAGTTCATTTGTATAGAGAGAACCTAGCTGAATAGTGTCTCAAGTCAAAATCAGGAAGCATTTTCTTACCAATAGCTGCATTGCTAATAATACGAAGAGCTAACATTTATTGGACAGTTGTCAGGGACTGAGCTAAACATTTGACATGCATTCTTTCATTTTACAACACTTAAGAAAGTGGCACTATTATTTACATTTTGCTGAAAGAAAAAAATTTGAGGGTGCAAGAGGTTAATGAACTGCCCAAGATGACATACAAATAAACGGCAGCCTGAATTCAAGTTCAAGTTAGTCTGACTTTTGAACCTATGTTGTTGACCACATGCCATGCTACCTTTCTGCTCTTGGTTTATTTTTGGAGAACCAGTGCAGTCGGAGAAGAGAAGGGAGAGGCAATACCATTGCTGTTATTCATCAGATAATTTGAACTCTACCCTCATTCTGAGAGTTAGTAGTTTTTCCTTCCCACCTTCCATAATCCCCACCTGACCCTTACTGTGTTTCCCATGGTTCTCCTCGCTCACTTGCTCTCTTTAGCCTTTTGCATAGGAACCCTGAATGACGGTTGGACAAAGAAGCATGTTCATGGCCAATGACCTTGGGTAACTCTACTCTCTTTCAATCTCCTCATGGGAGAAAATAGTCTCTGGGATACTACCTTTCAAGAATCAGAGGCTAACACCAACTAATATTTGAGTACTTTTCATCCAGCACCTTCATGCTCATTGTCATATTTGATGTGTTGGACAATCATAAATTAGGCAGGCAGGATTATTAACTTACTTTACAGATAATACAACTGAAGCTCCGAAAACAGGCACCCCTAGAAACTGGGTCAGATCTAGTTTTAATTTCCATCTGTTTTCCACAAAATGATGGCAGTGTCTTCTGGTAATGAGTCCAACCTGTTCATGCCATCCTAAAGAGACAGTCTGGGCTAGGCTCGGTGGCTCAGCCTGTAAAATCAGCATTTTGGGAGGCCAAGGTGAGTGGAATGCCTGAGCCCGCGAGTTCAAGATCAGCCCAGGAAACTTGGTGAGACCTTGTCTCTACAGTAAATCAAAAATTAGCTGGGCATTATAGCATGCGCCTGTAGTTCTGGCTACTTGGAAGGCTGAGATGGAAGGATAGCCTGAGTTCAGTAAGTTGACGCTGGAGTGGCAGTGAGTGTGCCAGTGCACTCCAGTCTGGGCAATGGAGTGAGACTCCAACTCAAAAAAAAAAGATGGTTTTGGTCTGCCTCACCTGGGATTTCAAGTTCCACCCCTGTGGCACAAATGTCATTCATGGAGATTAAATGTTCTTGATTTCCATGAGAGCTCATGTTTTTATATTGACTGGAGAACTGTTCTTCTCTTGGCATGTAAATCACCTCATTTTGGTTTTCTTTAGTTGTTTATATCTTGTTTTAACATTGTCTTGATATAAAGAGAAATACAAGGTCTTAGGTATCAATGTAAAGTTTATCAACAAGTCTAAACTGAAATATGCATCTATAAATCCAGTGTATAAAGAACAGTGACATATGAGTCAAAACACCTGGATTGCAGCCCAGATCTCCCAGTGAATTCTATGAAGCTTTGGGAGGCTGCCTGCCTTTTCTAAGTGTCAGTGTCTGTGGGGAAGACAACAATGGTGTACTAAAGGACCCTTACAGGCTGGATCCCTCCCAGCCTTGAAAACCCAGTGATGGCGTGATGACTCAAACCTGTAATCTCAGCACTTTGGGAGGCTGAGGTAAGGTGAATGCCTGAGCCCACGGGTTTGAGAACAGCCTGGGCAACTTGGCAAGACCTCATCTCTACAATAAATCAAAAAAATTAGCTAGGCGTGGTAGCGTGCCCCTGTAGTTCTGGCTACTTGGAAGGCTGAGGTGGAAGGATCACCCAGTGCTGAGGTGGCCGTAAGCTTACCACTGCACTCCAGCCTGAACCACGGAGTAAGACTCTGACTCAAAGAAGCAAACAAACAAACCCAGTGATGGCTGGAGCCATGTTAGCTCATGTCTATAATCCTAGCACTTTGGGAGGCTGAATCAGGAGGATTGCTTGAGGCCAGGAATTCAAGTCCAGCCTAGGCAACATATAGGAAGACCCTGTCTCTACAAAACATAAAAAATTTACTGGCCGTGGTAGTACACCCCAATAGTCCCAGTTACTCAGGAGACTGAAGTGAGGGGATGCCTGAGCCAGGAGTTTGAGGCTGCAGTGAGCTATGATAGGCCACTGTACTCTAGCCTGGATAACAAAGCAATACTCCATCTCACAAAAAGACAGAAATTAAAAACAGTGCTTTTAAGATCCTTGGCCTGCTGACCGTGATCTGATCAGGGAAAGCATGTTTGTCCTAAGCAATAGCTATTTTAGGAGACCAGGGTGTTTCCTTCCTGGGATGGCCAGGCAATAAGATGTGTGTAACAGTCCATGGAAGAGAAGGTATGGGGCTGAGCAGGAAAAAGCTAGTCTGTTGGGAGGGAGAAGAAATACTGAGCCCCTCAGAGCACCCAGCTGATGACATCATGCCTCTCTATGGGTGGTCTTCAGACTCTAGATACACTTTTTCTTTCATGAAATCTGTTTCAAAATAGCTAAGCAGGATTAACCCATCCAAACAACATGTAATAGCCCTTCTGTGTTCCAGATATTTGATAAGAACTAAAAGATAAAGTGAGATTCTGTTCTTAAAGAGCTTGTAGTTTATCAACAGAACAAGTAACATAATGATGTAAATTTTTGATGGAGGCTTATAAAATGTCAGATGAGAAGAGGGTTAGGGAAATTAATCTGATCATCTGTGAGGATCCTTTCACCCCACATATGTATGAATGCTTTTTCTATTTGAACATCACACTACTAAGGGCATTTGTTTTCCAGATCAAAGTATCCTTGCTTGCCTTCTCAGGGCTTGCAAACACTAGATATGTGCTCTGAGTGACTTGGCAGGGTAATTATTTCATACCAACTCAGAGTGTTCTTTAACTATTTAATGAGTGGTAAAGCCTAGTTCCCCAAAAAGCTCCTTGAAGGCAGGATCAAGATTCGTGTTTGCTTTCTTTATTCAACTATACCTAACCCAGTATTAAGCACATCAAAAGTTGTTTACCCAGTGTTCTAGTTCTTCTTTATGGTTGGATCCCACTTTCCTGCCCTGTCAAAATTGGGAGTGGCTGTAGGATGTGCTTCCACTGATGAAATTCAAGCAGGATCACTTGGCAGAAGCTTAGAGGATCACGGAAGAGTTTCAGCTATTCTGTTTTTCTCTCTGGCACGTGTCAGGTGACAGCTGCTTATCAGCCTGGGACCTGGAGTGACTCTGACACCACGGAACAAAGCCCCCTGCCAACCCACAATGTTCATGTAGCATGAGTAAGAAGTGTTGCTTCAAGCCACTGAGGTTTGGCTCTTGTTACCACAGCATAACCTAGGCCAGCCTGCCTAGTACAACAACAAATGTGATGTTTAATAAATATTTGCTGATCTCTGTACTGATGCCACAACTGTAGATGATAGGTAAGGAAGTAAATAAAGTAGATTGGCGGTAGCCCTAGGAAAAGGTTACTTCCCCAGGAAAAACACATTGCTGTCTATTTCTAATATGCCGCTCTTCATATTAGAAATAGGTTCTCTATCTTTCAGCATTTTTTCCACCCTGAGGCTGCTCTGCTGTAGCAAGGAATGTCCCTATCTTTGCCTACAGAATTTTATACTCAGAATAAGAAACGTAATGTATTGTCCTGGAAAGGGGCAGAGAACCTCAGGAAAAGTTAAATGAGAGCATCTCTGAAAGGGCATGCAAAGATTGGAAAGACAAAATTCAGCCAAGAAAGAGCTTCCCAGGGATTTCAGTCAAAAACCACTGGGAAATTGCAATAGAGAGTGAAGCCTTCGGGAACTTGGCCTCTGGTGTCAGCCAAACCTAAGCTTGAATTCCTGCTACTTCCTTTACCTGCTAGGTGACTTTGAGCAAGTTACTGAGCTGCTCTAACCCCAGTTTTCTCATCTATCAAGCAAGGGCAAGAACAGAACTCAGTTCTTAGGATTACTGATGACATAAGAAGATAACGTTTCTTAATAAGAAGAAAGTGGTTGGGTGTGGTAATCCCAGCACTTTGGGAAGCTGAGGTGGGAGAATCGCTTGAGCCCAGGAGTTTGAAACCAGCCTGGGCGACATAGTGAGACACCATCTCTAAAAAAAAGAAGAGGAAGGGGGGGAAGAAGGAGGAAGAGGAGGAGGAGGATAAGGAGAAGGAGAAAGAGGAGGAGGAGAAGGAGAAGGAGAAGGAAAAGAAGAAGAAAGCATTTGTATATTATGTGCTTTTTAAAAAAAACTCTTAAATAAAAATGTGAGACCATTTTCAAGTGCACTTAGCACAGTAACTACAACATAGTAAGTACCCAGAAAATGATTGCTCTAAAAAAGTAAGAGGATATGGAAACATTCACTAAAGGTCCATAAAACATAAAAGGGAGCTCTGCCTGGTTCAGCTTCCAAGAAACTAAAACTCTTGCCCAGAGCACAGTGATGTGGCCATTGGCCCTCACACAGACAATGATGATTCTTTTACCAGATATCAGAACTTACCTTACCTTCAAGCAGTTAAAACTACTCTCTGGGAAGTGTTCAACAAGGATTAGAGAAACAGGGAGACCATGATGAAGAAGATATCAAATAACAGGAAAGCCTTATTCCTCCTGAGCTGATTTCCAGGACTTTCCAGATAGTTGGAGGTGACAGGCCTTAACTCTGTTCACCTGACTTCAAGGCATTGGCCAGAGGCCTCAAGACAAGCAAAAATGAGAAAGGTCATCTGGTCTTCACTTGGGGCAAACCTAATGTCCTTTTGTTCCAGCTGGATGTGGTCCCAGAAATAGCAGTAAAGAAAGAAAAATGTGCTTAAGGTTCTCCCACTCTTTCAGTGTTGTCTCACTTAACAGGGGATCTTTCCAGGACCCACGCACCCAATGCTTTCTTGAGGTTCTGCCCTGAGAAATTTATTCTGAAATTAAATGACGGACGTCCAAACCTGAATGTTGTCACATGCCAGGATTGTCCCAAAGCCTCAGTTTCCTAGAAACCATAATACCACATCACAGTATATAAATTATTGTATTATATTATAGTAGTAACAGATTTGGCTTTGATTTGAAAAGCAGAGACAAACAAGATTAATTTCTGCTCCTGTATGTAAACTGAAACTTTTTCAGCCAGATAAAATTTAATTTAATTTAATTTAATTTTGAGTCAACATCTTACTCTGTCACCTAGGCTGGAGTGCAGTAGTATGATCATGGTCACTGCAGCCTCCACCTGCTGAGCTCAGGTGATCCTTTCACCTTGACCTTCCAGGTTACTGGAACTATAGGTGTGTGCCACCACACTCAAATAATTTTTTTGATTTATTGTAGAAATGAGGTCTCACCAAGTAGTCCAGGCTGGTCTGGAATCCCTGGGCTCAGGCAGTCCTCTCATCTCTGCCTCCAAAAGTGTTGGAATTACAGGTGTGAGCCACCACGGCTGGCCTGGATAAAATTTTTAGTTGTTCACTCCATTCACCTTTCACTGGATAAACATTTATTCTGTGCCTATTATTGTGCTAAACAGTGCTAAGTGCTGACAGCAAGAAGGTAATTCAGCCATGATCTGCAGCCTGTAGAGTTTACAGCCTAAGGAAAAGATTGGGAACCAGGGCCCTCACTGCCGGGATGCATTGTTTCAAGGATGCCCAGCATGAATGAAGAAGGGAGCTCAGGAAAGGACCTCAGGAAGGGGGGAGGAAATGAGTTTAAAATGAAGGATTAGAGTGAAGTGGGTAAAAGAGGCAGAGGGAAAGGAGGGAAGAAATGGGATGAGAGGAGAAAAGGTTAATTCAGGCAAAAGGAGGAAAGAAAGTGGTGCAAGCAAGGAAAATCAGCACCTCCATATTGCTGGAACATTAGGAGGTGGAGAATGATGGGAAATATAGATTTTTCTAGCACCCAGCAAATCCCCATTTTAGAAAGAAAACTCTAAAATGAACCCCTCCTCCTGGAAACACCTCTGTAACTCCTCCTCAAAAGATTCTCAGGTACATTTAATTCACGCCGAACAATTTAATTCACTGGAAGAAAACAAAATGGAATCGTCAGAATGTTCAAAGCTCCCTCCAAGTCTCTCTCTCTTTCCCATTTTCTGTCCCTTTTGTGAATACCAACCCCCCAATGGTAGGAAGCATTTGTCTAAAAATAGCCCTTCTAAAAGACCCAATTTTTTCTGAGTTTCATAAAACATCTGCTGAACAGTTTCCTATAACTGTTTTTGGCCATTAAATCAAAGCCGGCAAAAACAATGTTCTGTTTCTGCCTTTAAAGCAAAGAATTGCCATCAGGCCTTCCTCTCAGACTCAGACGACAATGGGGCCAGAAATAGCCACGGGAGGCTTTGAAACACCTTAAGGCCCGAGTCCAAGCATAAAGTAGTTCCTAGTGTCTTGTTTTTCTCTATTTTTAAAGAGGCTGTTCATCTCCCAAGTACAGAAAAGAAACTTAGATAAGCCAAATCTCCTGGGAGAGGCTACCCTACCCCATGCAAATTACCACCTGCAGTGGTGGGGCGGTGTGGTTTGTGTAACTCAGGGTTGGTAGAGACCAGAAACCGGTAAATGTCTCGTCCTGGGTTGGCAGGGCCAGCCACACATGTGGAGCTGCATATGGGGGTGGGTTGGTATCTGACTGTGTGGTTGTGCTTATTCTATGTGATGTCTGTGCTTTTCACTGGGCTTCTCTTTGTTCATGTGGCACAGAACGTGGGAGTTTGCAGCAGCCTGTGCTAGCTAGTTCAGGGAAAAAACTCGCAAACACAAGGTTTAAAGACCTAGTACATTCTGTCCAGATACTTCCAACTAGCCAAGCATCCCAGGCAAGACATTTTAGCTCTCTGACCCTATCTGTTGTCTCACCGGTGAGTTGCAAGCATGGGTGCAAAAACTGCTTGGGCCTTGCAGATGGCAGGAGGAGGAGGAAGCCAGGGCTTAGTGTGATGCAGGCTGGGAAACTGCTCCGGGCCAGGGCAGTCAGGTACCAAATATAGCTCAGTGCTGGAGGTCGGCTGAGTGGCCACCGTGGGGCAGTACTGCAGTTGAGACCTGTGTCCATGTGTACCTGACCCAGTCATGGGCTGTGGGCAAATGAAGCTGGTTCCAGCACCTTTCTCCCCACCTTCCCCTCCATCTCTCCCCTCCACCCCCAACCCCAGGAAAAGAAGGACTTAGAACACCTTTTTTTCCTCTAGGATAGGACTTCAGGCTCTGCAGTGGACTTGAGGATTGGGGGAAAAAATCAAGGTAGACCAGGCTTGGTTGCTCAACCTGTAATCCCAGCACTTTGGGAGGCCAAGGCAAGTGGATTGCCTGATCCTGCGGGTTTGAGACCAGCCCGGGCACTTGATGAGACCTCGTCTCTACAATAAATAAAAAATTAGCCGGGCATGGTAGCGCATACCTATAGTTCTGGTACTTGGAAGGCTAAGGTGGAAGGATTGCCTGAGCCCAGCACATTGACGCTGGGGTGGCTGTGATCATGCCACTGCACTCCAGCCTGGGCGACAGAGTGAGACTCCAACTCAAAAAAAAAAAAGACACACAGAAACAATCGAGGCAAACTTTTGGTGCCAAAGAGTCAGAAATCAGCACAACAGTGAGGGGACATGTGACTCTGAGATTAGAGAGCACAAAGGGCGCATCTGTGGCGTGTATCTACTTGTCTCACATGGCACATACTCTTGGCCCCAAGATTTAACACTGTCTTAAAATGGGTGGTGTGGCCAAAGTTATGGCATATTCGATGTCCTCATCAGAGCCGGCTCAAAACAGAGATGGACCCAGGACCCACCTGTGAGCAAGGTGTGAGCAAGGGCAAGGGCACAGCTGGCAGGGCTGGACTTGATGAGCTGCAATCCTCCTCCCAGCTTTGCTCCCCATTCTTCTGCATGCTGTCTCTCCATTTGGGTAGAACGACTGCCACAGTTTTTGCTAGAAACTGGTTTTCATGTTCCATGACCATCATAATTTGTGACTAGCTCATAAGACAATGGAGGCTGTTCATCTCATCTGTGGACACACTGAAGTAGGTACCAAGGCTGTAATTTCAAGAGCAGAATGAAGAGTGGGAGCATATGTGTCCTTGTTACTGTGAGCTTTTCCTGAGCATAGATAAATGATGTTCATGTCATGGGAGAGAGAAGTCAGCTTGTTTTCTTCCTCTTTTCCTTCCTACCGCCTTCCTTTCCCCTGCCCCCTTTTCCCTTCTTCCCTTCCTCCTTCTCTCTGTTCTTGTCTCTACCCCTCTCTTCTTTCCTTCCTTCCTTTCTTTCTCTCTTTTCTTCTCTTTCTTTCACCATCTTTTCCAGTAAATATCAGTTTGTATTTAGTAGCACGCTGAGAAAAGTTTAATAAAAAAATTAATGGACTAGTATTTTACACAAAACAACAAAGCCAAAAGCCAGTTAAGGTGAAGGAAAAGAACCCTATAAATTTTTAAACCCTCACATGATGCTGTCGCTACCAGAAGACATGGTGCAAATTTGCCTGGAAACGCACCATCCAGGAGATGCAGGCAACATCTGAGCAAAACGATGCAAAGCCTGCCAACATTTTAGCTTGTTTGTGAAATTATTTCTGCATACTTGTCACTTTTTGAAGCAAAATGTGAGGTCTATTTATAGATCTATACTTATTTGATAGAATAGCAACTGCATTGAATGGGCTGCTTTAGGGGTTGCCTGTTGCAAATTAACTGTGTGCGTGTGTTTGTGTGTACGTGTGCACATTGGTCAGGTTGAGATGTGGCAATGAATAGCAGGGGCTGCACTCACAACTCCTGAGCCCCTGCCCCTCTCAAAGCCACACACCTCACTCTCCCCCACGTCCCTGCAGGCTCCTACCCCAGAGCCTGCCCCTGAGCTGTGCCTCTGACAAACACAGTGTATCTGCTACTAGTAAAGCAAAACACAGCCAGGAAGAAGAGAGGCGCAGGATGTCAGGTGGCCCAGAGTGGCAGTGTCCAATATTGTAACTGGGGAAAAAACTTCATAGTAAAAAAAAATTTTTAAATGAGTCAACTTAATTTGTCCTTTGACTCACACCCTGCCTCTCCCAGGGAGACAGAAGATCAACCCCCCATTTCGAAATATGAGGTCATGCATTCAGTAAGGTTGGGTGAAATGGGTCTGTCTAGATTCTAGACCCAGGGTCCTGTCCCAGCAGCCCTCCTGCCCAACCTCTGTGGTATCCAGCTCTCATGAGCGATGCAGTAGCTGCTATGTGCAGGAGGCACATGAGGAGCCCTCGGAACCCCAGGAAACAAGCCCAGCCTCCCTTGCTGTGGGTTGAGCAGCTGGAACAGCCCGCACAGCTGGGTCTGGCTGTGGGCTCTAGGCACAGTGTTCATCTCCACCTGTCTTTCCTTTTCAGTCGGTCGGAGCACTCTTCAGTTGGCTTGGGAATAATCATCCCCTGGGTCCTCCCCAACTGCATTTAAGGAGCCCTCCTTTTCATTTCCTCCCTACCCTTTCCTTCCTGTAGAAAAGACCAGTCTATTCCTTGTGGGAGGCAGATGTGACCAAGACACCTGCTGTGAGTGGGAAGCAAAGGGAAGGACCGTTGGGTCTTCTCAGCTGTGCCTGCCGCAGGCTCATGCAACGGGGTGAGGTCAGGGCAGTGAGACCAGGGCAGCGGGCTCCTGCTCATCAGTGGGGTCTGGGCAGGATGGATCCTATGATGAGAAGTGTCTCAGGTGGCTGCGTGGGCCATGCACTGTTCAGTTTCACACAAGGCCTCGTGTTTTTTGTGCAAAGGAGCAGGGCTTTGGGCTCCCCTTATTCCCTTGTAAGTGATAAATATTGCAGGATTAAGAGGACAGCAAGATGCCTGGAACCTCAAGCATTAAGGCCTCCTAAGGACGTTGCTTGGTGGTTAGGAACCCTGCAGGGTAGAGAAGGAGTCTATTATGGCAGCATTTAATCTGACTGGGCTTAAGTTGAGGGGTAACAGGAGGAGACAACTTCAGACAGTCCTTCAAAGAGGTGAAACAGCTCCCTGAACAGGGCAACACTGGAGAAAGAACACAGCCTTGCACATGTGTGTGCACATACACACTCGCTCATTTATACACAACCAGTCAGAAAGATCTAAACCCCGGGCTGCAACCTAGCTCTGTGTCTATAGGCAAATTGCTCAACCTCTCTGAACCCTCAGTAGATTCCTTTAACAACAGCCACAAAACAGTTGTTTTCATCATATTTATTTCATAGGATGGCTGTGAGCTTCAAATAAGACAATATACAAAAAATGCTTCTAGTTTATTCAACCAGTATTTACTTAATTGGCATCCATTCCCCGTGAGTTTATGCCAGGTACTAAGCAGACCCTGGGGAATAAAGCAAACACATTGCAGAGAGCATTGCAGCTGGAGGAGACAGACACTAAACACAGGAGTTCACAGGCAAACATACATTTACAAATGGTGGCAACAACCTCTGAAGGACTGCCCTGAAATCGAGAAATAAGGAGGGGCAGGGCCCCTGCTCTGCCTGAAACAGTCTGTGAGGAGCAGACACTCAAGCTGCCCCCAAAGAGCGAGAAGGGGACAGCCATTGAAGGCTACAACACTGTGTCCATTACAGAGTACCTATCACGTGTCACCAGACTTGGGACTCAAAGTGGAGCTTGCAACCTGGTGAGGGAAGAGAGAGCATAAAGAAAGATCATGAGAAGTTATAAAGGAAGCACTGTGGGGGAAATAGAGTAGGGTCCTGGGGAATGGGTGGGCGGGGAAGGGAGGGCTGAGGGAGTGTGCTGCCAGTGTACACAGTTGAAGCGGCAGGATAGAGGCAGTGGTGTCTGAAAAGACATGAAGACCATGAGAGAAGAACAGAACTGTGATCTCATCTCTCTACTCTGGCTTCTTGTGTGTGGCAAAGTGCTGATAGGAAAGCAAGAGTGGAGTCAGGGAGATCCCAAGGATGGCGAGAAAGCCATTGGAGGACTCTGAGTGAGGCACGGAAGGGGTCTAGCCCAGGAGGGTGGCACCAGAGGGACCAAGTGGCTGGATGCTGGAGAGAGCTGGAACGCAGAGCCACCGGGATCTGTTGACGCATCAGATGTGAGAAACAGAGAGGAGTTGAGCACAGCTCCAAAGATGTCAGCCTCAGAAACTGGAGCACAGGATAGAAATCGCAGAGGAAGAAAGGACCATAAGGAGTGGTGTGTGGTGGAAATCTGGTGTTCCACTGCAGTCATGTGAATTCCAAGACATCTATTTTGTGAGCTCCATGAGTATGTCTGTAGTCAGAGAGAACCAGGCTGGAGTTACAGCTCACACATGGCTGCTGAAGCCTACAGACTGGAGAAGAGAGTAAGAAGGGTCAGAGAGCCAAGTATGCGCCACTGCTAGGAGGCTGAGTGATGACAAGGAACCAGCAGAAAGGACCGAACAGAGACCAGAGAAGTAGGAGGGAAAGCAAGAGGGAGTTGCATCCCAAAGGCCCAAAGAGCAAGCACAGTGAGGAGAGAGCAACTGATTGTGTCAGCTGTCACATGGAATGGAAGAATAAAATGAGGACTGAGCTTCCAAATTCTCATCTCACTGTAATTTGAAAGGCTACCCAAAAGCCCCATCCTCTGAAAGAGTTTTCCATTTTGAGTAGTAACCTCCCTGTACTCAGCCTGAAATCCTGCCTAGAATCATTCATGGGGACAGAGCAACAAAGGTTGGGCCATTTTCTCAAGAGATACCAAACAGCTTCCCCCCATGGATTGATGGGTGCTTTGATTTAAGAGCCATAAGGATCCATCTCACTTTAGAAAATGGGATCAAACATAGAGGGAAGGGAGTGGATAGGAGAATTACAGGAAAAAATGGCGTAGGGACAGCTCTCAAGAGTCATGCTTTCTGAACAACCGTGAAATTCCCTTCTGACCCCTACACATCTCTCATCTGAAGATAGGGGAGCTGAGAACAGCCAGGCACAGGCAGGGTGCGCTTTTGCACTGAGGCAGCAGCAGCTGTGATTGGGAGGGCAAGGAGGAAAACAGCACACAGGGAAGCCTCGTTTGCAGGTCCCAGAGCAACCTCCCCATCCCCTGCTCAAGAGTGTTTATGGATAGGAAGGCCCAGGGCTGGGCCAGGGAGAGGAAAGCCAAAGGCCTGGTCTGCATGCTGCTGATAAGTGATTCTACAAGACAAGCAGAAGGAATCCAGACAGAGATCTAAGAGCATCCAGATGCTGGCCTAGTGGGCCCAGTTCCTGAGCTATGACAGGCTTTCATGTACGCCCCAGCTCCTGGGGAGAGGGCCTGGCTGCAGGCCCTCTCGCTCCCCAGTGCAGACCCAGGCCCCCTGGATAAGGTAGGAGACCATGTCTGTAACTTGATCAACTCAACCCTGACTGCCACTTCTCTGTACTCCCAAACACATGGCCCAGGCCCAGTACAGTCTCCCAAATTGAGAGTGAGGTGTGTAGTATAGGCTTAATCATTTAAATGAGCCATATGTATAGGGCAGTGTGTTGGGTACTTGAAATACTTAAGTAGATTTAATCTGCACACAGGAACAATCTGGGTGGTAATTATTATTTTGTCTCCATTTGAAAAAATGAGAAAGTAAGGCTCAGAATGATGAAGTAACTTTCCCAAGGTTGCACAGTCAATGCATGGGCATACTGTGATTCATATCTGTTCTTGCTATGTCCATGGTATCCCTGACTTGCTAACACAGCCTGCCATTGAGCCAAGCTTCCCTGATACAAGCTTCCCTGATAATGTTTAAAGAGAACACTTAAACATTAAATGCAGTTTCCTCCTCCTAAAGTATTTTTTTTTAACTTTTCTTTATTTTAAAGATGTGGGGTACAATTTAGGGTTAGGTATACAAATGTTCGTTATGCAGGTACCCTTGTTGATGAGGTGTGTACCCCCTTCCTCAGGCAGATTCCCACTACTGCCAATCAGGTTTCCCCGCCCCCCTCCTGGCAGTTTTCCACTACTGCCAATCCTTTTCTTATAGTATTATGGTAATTGTTCAAGGTCTGCTTATGCGTGAGAACATGTGATACTCAGTTCTTTGTTTCTGTGAAAGATCACTCAGTATTTTAGGCTCTAAGTCCATCCAGGTTGCTGTGGAGTTAATGATATTGTTCTTCTTTATGGCTGTTTAATATTCCTTCATGTATATGTACCACATTTTTTTTATCCAGTCCTCTTTTGGTGGGCTGCACGGTTGGTTCCATGTTCTAGCTACTGTGAACAATGCTGATAAAGATATGTGTGCAGGTATCTTTTCCATAGAGTGATTTGAGTTCTTCTGGGTATATTCCCAGTAGGAGGATTGCGGGGTTATATGGAAGGTTGATTTTTAGATATTTTAGGAATTGTCATGCTGTCTTCCACAGAGGCTATACTAGTTTACACTCCCACCAACAGTATAGAAGTTTTCCCCATTTTGCCACATCCTATCCAGCGTCTGTTGTTTTTTGAGTTATTGATGATAGCCATCCTGACTGGAGTTAAGTGGTACCTCAGTGTAGTTTTAATTTGCATTTCTTTGATGACTAGTGAGGCTGAGAATTTTTTTCATGTGTCTGTTGGCTGCTCGTAAAGTATTTTACGTCAAGAAAGAGAGGGGGATCTAACAAAGCAACACACCACATATCACAGGGTGCAGTCGGAATGTTTCTGGGTCCTTCTTTCCCTGAGTTCTCCTCTCTCCAGAAAAGAAAAAGTAAATTGCCTACTTCCTTCTCCCATGAGTTTGACAGAACAAAGAGGCATGGGACAAAAGCGGGGAAAGGTAAAGTAACAGCCACAGAATTATAGCAAAGCAACTCGACCCATATCCGAAAAGCATTGACTAAAACAAGGTCTTCCCATGTGCCTGGGGAGGAGAGGGGTCACCTCAGAAGAGGGGCTTTCCTTCCTATCTGCAGACCACTCGTCATTCTTTGGGACAGACTGATAGAAACACCAGGAGGTGAGGAAAGACACAGAGGAGAGGAATGAAAAGAACAGAATGCCCTGGTAAATGGGGGAGGGAGGGAGCGGAAAGGAGAGATCCCGAAGGTCAGAAGACCAGGCATGCTGATGTGTAAGTTTTCTTCAACCTCCTGAGTCTGGGAGATCTGTGATTCTGAAGGGGTGGGGTTGGTGAGGCAGAGCCAGGGGCTCCAGGGCTTTCATTGGAAAAAGCCAAACTTAAAAGAAAAGAAAGCCTCTAGGTATTCAAATCTCTTGAAAGATAAAAAGCAGAGACAGACACAGCATTGAGCAGAGAACTTAGGAAGCAGAAAATAGAAATATGAATAAATGAGAGTGGATAAAATATGAGTGAAACAAAAAAAGTCAAAACAACCAACAGAATGGAGGTGGGAAAGAAGGTGAATCTAAAACTTTCTGATCCAAGGAAGGGGTCACAGGACTCTTCAACCCAGGACAGGACCTTGGTTGCCCCTTTCATAGCCATGAGACTCATTTGTAATCCATGGTTTGTGGGCCATTTTGGTGTTTGAACTTCCCAGACTGTAGCTTTGTGAGACAGCAACGTAGACTGAGTCCTTGTGGGCACTCAATGGTCATGGGTGGGATGGATGATGGATGGATAGAGGAATGTGTGCAGGGGGTCTTTTGTTCAAGATGACTGAGATCCTCTGCAGGTCCCGATCCCATGCCCCCTGGTCTCAGTTGTCATCTGACTTCCAGAGATGATACCTGCAGGGCTGGCAGAGGGATTGTCTTTGTATTCATCTGCCACCTCCAATCTGTGCCAGGATTGGGGGAGTTGGAGAGATGGGTGGGAGATGAGAGTGGAGAAGGGGCTCTGTTGTACATATTGAAAGAGCGAAGAATTTTAGTCAGAGGCCACTTTTTTATTGTAAGGAACAGGAGAAAAGACAGTGGGACAGCAATGTCTTTTCCAAGCCGACACTTGGCTTCACGCATTGTAAAAAGAGCAGCAGTCAAGAGTGAAGTCAAGACACCAGCACAGAGTTTGAAAGGCAGGATCCTTGGATCCAGCTCCAACTAGCCCCCAGCTCCCAAATCAAGTACAAAATACTCTCACTGTGGTGTTTCAACAACTCTGTATTCTGCTCTGAACCACACACAGTGGTACTCTCAATGCTAGAAACAGGACAGAGAGCAATGTAGACGAAGAGCCCATCAGAGTGGTGCCTATGGCCTACAGGGAGGTGTACGTGAACAAGGAGCTAACCAGAGGATTGCAGTTGTGATAAGTGCTATGGCAGCAAAGCATAGGATGCTCGGAGGGCATGGAACAGGGCGTCTGGCTCTATCTGGGTGGCCAGGGAAAGCATCCTCTAGGGAGTAAATTTTAGGTTGAGGCTGAAGAGTGAGTCAAGTAGTAGTCAAACCCAGCCAAACATAGTGGAAAAGAACACCACATGCCTGGCTAGAAAGCCTGGTTGGAAGAAGCCTGGCCTGCCCAAAGACAAAGAGGCTGCCAAGGTTAGAGTGCAGTGGTAAGAACGTGCCTTGGCTGTCCCGCTGAGGATGGGAAAACAGAAAAGCTGGAGATGCAAAGACCCTCTTTCTTGTGGAGTGATAGCCCTGGAGCAACAGGCCTGCATAGTAAAATCGAGGCCTCCATCCACCTGAGATGTGTCACTGTGCCTTAGAAAAGGGGGGCAGTTAAAGGAGTTGAACACTACAGAACCAAAGCCCAAGGGCCCCTACTAGGGCCTAGGAACATATTTGTAGCATCAGGGGATGCAGAGAGCAGGGCCCAGGCTCTGAGCCAGGCACGGGGTTAGGCTACATACAACAAGTAAGTACCAGGCTATGCATCCCAGACTGTAAAGACAGCAAGAATTCAGGAAAAGGAATGAGCTCAAATAATTAGGGGAGTCTTGGAGAAGGAAGCAGAGATGGTTGGACTTGAGGAAAACCAAAGGACAGGCAAGATTTGGGGTGGGGAACATTCCTAGGTGGGACAAAAATCGTAGGTCCAAGGGAGACCTATGTCCCGAAGAGGGAGAAAGGGCAGCTGGTTGGGGTGATGGGTCAGACCTGCAGGTCCAGGAGTGGCTTTGATTTCTGGTTAGAAGATGGCCATGCAGGGCCATGAGAGGAGCACTGGAAGATTTTGAAAGGTGAGGAGCAACACGACACAAGCAGGAGGGAAGTTAGTCAGACAGGAGTGTCCAGCACAGAAGCAAGAAGTCAGGGAAGCTAGTCAGATGTCACAACAGCTGAGGCCAAGCAAGATGGGACCAAGGGGCCCACTGCAGATGGGAGGAGAAGTGCCACATCTAAAGGGGCATTTCCAAGCAGCAGAATGGGCCACGGGTGTAGGTGGAAACCATGCTCCTGAGTCTGAGTGACTGGGAGGATGGCCACAGGGCTAGAGGGAGGGAGGGTGGGGACAGGGGAGGCTGGGAGAACAGACGGGGGACACATTTAATTTGGGGCATTTTTAATTTTAGCAAAGATGCTTTCACCCCAAAAGTCAATGGCTGCCAAACTTTTTTAAAAGAGCAAAACCCTTTTTTGAAATGAAATCGTAGTAGGAACCCCAATACATAAAATAAATTAAAAGGGAGATGTACTGGCTTAATAGTAGGGGTGCTGTGAGCCCCACTCCTCAGTCTTCCCCAGCCTCACCCCTCAGATCTTGAGAGCTTCTTAGAACAACGCTAGAATACCACTGCTATAGCAGCTGAAGATATCAACCAACCCTGGGGCAGAGATCAGAGTCAGAGATGAAGATCTGAGGTCACCAGCACATAAAGACATTTAAGGCATGGACAAGGAAGATAGAGACCGGACAAGGAAGATAGAGACCGGACAGTCTGAGTGGTGGGGATAGTCCCAATGAGGGGCGAGGAGGAGAGGAGCCCACGACCTAGAGCAAAGCATCCAGGCTGTTTTGCCATTTAAAATACGAACTCTATGTTGACACACAGTTGACATCACCTCCTCCCCAGGACTCTCCTTCCTGGCTTCCCCTACTACTCTGGCTCTAACCCCATCTCTTCCCACCTGCCATGGCCTCGTGCCCAGCTTGCATCCTTCTTTCCTCTCCTCCTTTCTCTCCCCCTGCACCAGCTCCATGGGTACCCCTCCATCTCTGGTTTCTTACTTTAGACTCTCTGGTGCATCCCACCCCCCTCTACAGCCTCACTAGGGTCTTTTTGGACTGTATATCATGATGTATTTTTAGCCCCCGTGCCATCCTGAGGATGTGAGCAGTATTCCTGAGTCATGGTTTTGAAGGAAGCAAGGGTAGACAGCTCCCTCCACATCTCTGAAGATGGCTTATCAACCTCTCACCAGGCCTGCAGGGGAGAGAGCTTTATCTGCCAGTTCCTCTTCTGGGGGGACTTTTTTCCTTCTTCCCCAGCCCCAGCTCAGCCTCCAGCTGCTACAACCCAGGGGGCTTCAGTCAGAGAAGCCAGCTGCTCCAGTTGGTCCTAGGAAAGCTAAACTCACTCATATCCACATCCTCAGCAGAATTGGTTTCAGGAAAAAAGGGATCATGCAGAGCCTCTGGTGTTTCTGTGACTGAAAACTGAGAGGAAGCCTGTTGAGAGAAGGAGCAAGGTGAATCTTGATTCTAAAGAGTCCTGAACTGGGAACCAGAGACTTGGGTTCTAGGCTCATTGCCTTAAACAAATGACTTAATTCTACTCAAGGAGGATTTACCAAATCACTTCTCTATGAGAGGCTCAAATCTGGGTTCTAGTTTCACCTGAGTAAAATGAGTTAATCACACTAACAGTTTTATTCATTAAACTATGTTCTGATCACAATAATGACTCTATTTATTGGATAATTATCACATGCAAAGCAAAGCACTCAAGACACTCAGAGATACTCAGACATTTTCCATGGGGAGAAACTGAATCTCAAATAGTTTGTAGAGTCCTATGGCCAATAAATCAGGGTGTTCATCATTTTGGTGTCATCCAAATCCCAGGCATGTCCATTTCACCTCTCTTTCTCTGCCTGGGCTTCTCCCAGCTCCAGCCTTTACCCACCCTCAATGCTGAAGAAGAACAAACATGTTTTAGAAATTTGACCCTTACTGGGTGCCCCACCTGGTGGCATAAGAATCAGTGTTTCAGGAGCTCAGAGTGATGAGGGATATGGACAATAATAGCCAAGCAGGTGACCACATTTGGCCAGGCCTGTGAAATATCTACACAACACCCCCTGCTGCCCATGTACCCAAATAGAGCAGAAGAAATGTGTCTGTGACACTAGTTCACTCAATTCTCTCACCCAAAATTTTAAAAGTAAATTCACTTGAATGTTGTCAAACAGTGTCCAATACAGTAGGATTAATAATTATAATATTACAGAATAAAATCTTAGACACCTAGCTCCCTGGTCCCTTCTTTCATATTCTCTTCCTCACCCCTCACCTCCTTTTCTCAGCAGCAACTTCCTTCCTACTTTCCCCACCCTCTACAATATACCTTTGGCTGCAGCTTGAGTATCACTGCTTGCCTTTTAGCTCTGTGATTTCCCAACAGAAGATATAAAATGATGTGTAAATTACATGGCTGGGGTGAGAGGTGGGAAAGAGAAAGAAGCCCTGAATCAAACTCAGAGGCTAGTTTCTTCCAGATGGACACAATTAATCCCAGGGGTGTTGCTCAGAGAGGGATCGGTCTGCTGACCTTGATGCAAGTTCTGGGACCCAACTGATCCCTGTAGGATATTAGTCACTCCATAAAACCTCTAGGCCAGTTTCCCAGGCTGTGGGGGCCCTATAGGCAATTTCCCATAGGGTCTCAGAGCCTGAGAACCTATGCGTCTCACTGCTCAGTTGTCGGTTCATGTTGCATCAGATGTGATTCGTCTCTTAAAACATGACTTCAGCAAATGTCCTAAGACAAAACTGTAAACTTTCTTAACTTCTCTCGCAGAGGGAGCTCCAGAACCCAACCCATCATCCCTCCTTCTGGCCATGAAGCATTTCAGAGCCTGGAGAAATATACAGTTCTTGTCTTGAGGAAATGCCACACGTATGTTACCAAGAAGTCACATGTTAGGGGTCCCAGAGATGGTCTTGGAACCAACAAGGGGACAGTAAAGAGCTTAGAGAAGAAAGTCAGGTCCCCAAGACACCTCGGAGAGGGATCTGAGGAAGAGGAAGCATAGACTTCCATGTGGCAAGCCATAGAGGTCACCCAGTATGAACCCCTCCCACAACTTTCCTGCCTTGGATTTGCTGGGTCTTGGCTTAAACTCCTCCTTCCCCTCCCCAGCAACTGATTTCATCTTTGTATTCATTTCAGTGACAGTTTTCTTTCTTTTTTTTTTTTTTTTTTTTGAGTTGGAGTTTCACTCCGTCGCCCAGACTGGAGTGCAGTGGCCGCTCCCAGCCACCACAACCTCGACCCACTGGGCTCCGGCAATCCTTCCACCTCAGCCTTCCGAGTAGCTGGAATCACAGGTGCACGCTACCACGCCCAGCTAATTTTTGATTTATTGTAGAGATGAGGTCTCACCAAGTTGCCCAGGCGGGTCTCGAACCCATGGGCTCAGGCAATCCACTCACCTCAGCCTCCCAAGGTCGCGGGATTACAGGCTGAGCCACCGAGCCCGGCTCAGTGACAGTTTTCAACAGCAGATAATCAAATGGTGAGTGGCAGTGAGGTGGGAGGCAATGGAAAGGATATCTCATCAATGATAGGACAAGAAAACGCATTTTTTCATTAAGTCTATCAGTCCTAAAGTTCTCTTATTTCCACAGAAAGGCATTCAGATTTAGAGGAGGGAAAGAGATCAGAATGGATGTAGTGGATTAGGATAAGAGAGGAAGGCAGAGGGAATGTGACCTGAACAGCAGACATGGAGGGCAGGAGCTGTGCTGGGTTGACGATCTGGGCTATGCTACATTACCTGACCCACAGGTAAGCTCAGGTCCAGGCTAGGTGTTACAGAGTGTCCTCATGTGGACATAAACATGATCAGCGGTGCTATGGAGAAGACATAACTCTCTGGACACTGTCGTTTCTTCCTGCCCTGATCACCAGTCACCTGAGACCATGTGGTTGTGTCTTGGTCTACTCTAGAATAACAGTAACTGCTTAGGATGAAGCTAAAAGCACTCCTCCTAAAAAGCAAAACTGGTGTTTTTACAGTATTTCTACTTTTGGTGATAAAATATATGAATGTATCACTTTGGTTCTGAGGCAGTAGGATAAACTATGTAACATAAAAACCAAGTAAAATAAAAAACAAAATTCCTGAATCCGAGGTCATATCCTTTACTCTAATAATCATAGACAACTGCCCACCTGTAGGATGGGCTCTTCAAATACCTAGGGATTTCCTAGCCAACTGGTCTTACTCAAAAGTCTCACCCAAGAAACCCAAATCAGAATCATAGGGCAAAGGTCAGGGAAGAAAGAGGAACCTGGAAGCTTGGAAGAGAACGAAAAGAAAATGGCCAAGCCATAGAGGGACTTAACTTTCCAAGTGTTAAACCAACTTTCTGAGCTCTAACAAAATCCAAACCCCAGGGTACTGGGGCTGATTTATACTGGCTTGAGGTGACTTCCTGTTTTTGAAGAAAAGAGGTGGGTAGCAGCTCAGAGATGTTGTGTTCTGGGCACAAGTCAGCTTTGACAAAACAGTCCTCTTTCGACTTCAGCATAACTGGGGCAGATATGGCAAGATAGGATTACTCCCTAAACAAGGAGTTTCACCATCAGGCAAGCCACTTACTTAGGAGAGGGGGAAGGTGCCAACTCAGGGGCTGGGCTCCAGGGCCCAAAGGGAAATGACAGGCATTTAAAGAACCTGTGGGGTGTTTTCAGCAGAAAACAAAGAACCCAGTGCTAAAAGAGGACAACTGACAACCAGAGAGGTATGTTAGCTGCTGCCACCAGGCGCAAGATTTCTTGCGCTTACTCCTTCATTTAATCACAGGAAAGGAACTTGGAGAGTGTGGTGGCCCATTAATGGGCACCATGAGACAAACAGAATGGATGGAGATTAGAAGAAAAGAGAAAGGCAGAGGTGCTGATGTGGCCAAGTCAGCAGACAAGGAGAGAAGAGTTATACTGTTTTCAGTTCGATAGAGCAGAATCACACTGGATTTTCTGGGCAAGACCCAATTTCAAATGCCAATCCAAATGTCACCGGAAATAGAAGCCAGATGTTAGACCATGTGTCCTATGTCAGTAATGGGAGTGAGGTCACCACACCATGACAGCAATAGAGGTAGGAGCTTGGGTCTGGCTTTGCATCAGGGTGCTGCCTGCTCAGTGACCACTCACATCACACATCACATGCTCCATCCTGCCCCCCTCCTATCCTTCACCCTGCAGGTATTCTTCTAAATAATAGCAACTACCACAACTCTGATATGTTGTTTGTTCATTAGTGTTTCTTAATCTTACTGCCAAAACAAAATAAAATATTTAATAAGTAGTGGTTAAGAGAGTGAGTCAATGTAGAAACTTATTATTTATGTTTTTCCAGCCCCCACTTCTTCTGCACAGGGCCTGTGTCTTACAATCTATACCTTCCCATACACAGTAGGTACCTTAATAAACATGCATACTATTCATAATAGCAAAATCATGGAACCAACCTAAGTGCCTACCAGTTACCCAGATAAAGAAAATGTGGTATATATACATCATGGAATACTATGCAACCATAAAAAAAGAATGAAGTCATGATGTTCTTTGTAGCAACATGGGTGGAGCTAAAGATCATAATCCTAAGTGAACTGACTGAGAAATAGAAAACCAAACACCACATGTTCTCGCTCACATGTGGGAGCTAAATGGCCACCAAGATAGAAATAATAGACATTGGGGACACCAATAAGTGGGAGTTGGGAAGGGAGGTTAGGGTTCAACACTACCTACTGAGTATAATGTTCACTATTTAGGGAAGGGGTCACCTGAGATCCAATCCCCACCACTACACAATATGTCCATGTAACAAACATGTACATGTACCCCCTGAATCTAAAATGCAAATGGAAAAAAAAAAACTAAGCTTCCTTGAATGCTAAAAATAAATAAACGTACACAAATGGGCTGATTCTAATGGGTTCTCTCTGTGGATGAAAGGAGAGGAATAAAGGACAAGACACCAGAGGGTAGGGGCGCCACACCAGGCAATGCTGAGTATTACAAAGAATACACTTGTCACTAAGACCCCAACAACACTTAGGATGCTCACTCAGCACCTCCCTTGCCAGACCTTTGCTTGCTCCAGCCCACAGCACACTGTGTTGCCACTATGTTTCTCTACTACCAATTTCCATTTTCCTCCTACACTCTGTTTACAGAGCGTTTTCCATCCTACAGTCAGCATTATTTGGTCTCCACGTGGGTTCTGAGCATTCTCACTCATTGACAACGAGTCTACCAAACCCACTCACTTTTGCCCCCAGTTTAAAAATATGAAACGAACCCCCTGGTTTTTACCTAACAACGCAAAGTAACCGCAACTGAATTTCCCCAGGGGTGAATTTCTTTGACTAGGAAAGCACAATAAATTTGAAGCTAGGATAGGGAATAAGAGTGGGGAAGGATGCAAAAAAAGACCCCATTGTCTTATTTTTTTGTAACTCCTACCAATTGTGAGCGGCTTATCCCGAGCCTACTGCACTTAGCAACCATCCTGAGGACTGCGTGTTAATGTCTCCATTTCCATCTCACCAACAGAGGATGAAGGTGCAGGTCACCTCTCACGGTGAGCTACCAGGGCCCAGTTTCCTTCGTCCTGCTTCCACACACAGAGTCCTCATGCAGTTGCTATGGGGCAGTCCAACAAAGCCCAAGATTGGGGATCAGAGAGACCTAAGTATGAATTATGCTTTTGCTAATAGTGTGACCTCGAAAAATGTATTTAAATGAGAAAAGACATCTAATTTGCAAGGTGTGTGTGTGATGTTTAAGTGAGACAGCAAACAGAATGCCTGGTGTGTCCAGGCATTGCAGATATTTGGTAACGCAAACGTTTGCATGCAAAACTGTTTTTTTTTGTTTTGTTTTCTAGAATGACAGGCACCATACCAAACTCAGCAGAGGTTGGAAAAAGTAACATTGGCCACCAAAAAGGAGGAGAAAGAGGACAAAAAGGAAAAGAAGAGAAAGAATTAAAAGAGTAGTTCACCTATTTGAACTGAACAATAATAATAATAATAGTAAGCTAACTGCTACTCAGATGGGTGGAAAGTTGTCAAACACAATAGAATGCAATGAGCACTGTAATAGAGGCAGACATGTAGGAGGGAGGGACTCTGTATAGGAAGGTCTCACACACAAACACTTGAAATGGGTCTTTATGGGTCAGGCGCAGTGGCTCATGACTGTAATCCCAGGAATTTGGGAGGCTGAGGTGGGAGGATTGCTTAAACCTAGGAATTTGATCCCAGGCTAGGCAACATAGCAAGACCTCATCTTTACAAAAATCAAAAAAATTTCGAGCACAAACCTATAGTCCCAGCTACTTGGGAGGCTTGAGGCGGAAAGATCAACAGAGCCCAAGAGTTTGAGACTGCAGTGAGCCATGATTGTGCCACCACACTCCAGCCTGGGTAGCAAAGCAAGACCCTGATGCAAAAGAAAAGAAAAGAAAGAAGGAAAAGGAAGGAACAGAAGGAAGGAAGGAAGGAAGGAAGAAGGAAGGAAGGAAGGAAGACAACAAAGAAGGGAAGAGGCATTTTGGACAGAAGGACTCACACATGCTAAAACATCACCCTCATGTCCATGAACTGCATGGATTGCACAGGGACCTGTGGAAAATGAGACTGAGAAGGTAGATGGGCTTTACTGTGAAGGGCTCAGTTTGCCTGGCTGAGTAGAGGGACTTTAT
This sequence comes from Cephalopachus bancanus, assembly GCA_027257055.1. Taxonomy (NCBI): domain Eukaryota; kingdom Metazoa; phylum Chordata; class Mammalia; order Primates; family Tarsiidae; genus Cephalopachus; species Cephalopachus bancanus. The sequence goes on from JAPVLO010000326.1 coordinate 2,448,185, forward strand.
CTCAGAGGCCTCAGAAGTTCCCAGCAAGGGGCGTGGGGGACACTTGCCCAGATTTGCTTCAGAAAGATGACACAGGTGGCTGTGTGGGAGACACAAAGGAGGGGAAGTTGGAGCAGGGAGACAATTAGTAGCCACTCCAAATAGGAAAATCACACAAGTAGATGGTGCTGTATGGCAAAGGAGTGAAATGTTCAAAGTCAAAGGTGAACCCCAGAGTCACCAAATCTAAAACATAAGTTGGCTTTCTGAGGCTAGTCTATTCCTTAACTCTGAACAGGAGTCACTACAAACCCTATCTCTGCTTCCCAGCTGCCTTCTAATCCCAGAGACAGAGGTGAGTAATCTAAAGGAAAGAGCCCCAAAACCAAAGGGAATATTTATTTTAAGTAGTTTGACGTCTTTAGGAAGGGGGAAAAAAAACTACCAAGGCCTGAATGGGGAGCCATGACATGCACAGAGCCCAGCCATTGTGTAAAGAGAAAAATTCCTCAAGATTGTGTTTGTCCAAGAAATCAGACAGTTTACGGTCTCCAAGTCAAAACACTCAAGGATTGAAAGCCAGAGTTTCCTGGGCTGAACCCAGTTACTAAATAAAATGAAAAGGAAAGAGCAATTAGATGCCATGAATTGTTAAGCGGGTGGGGTTGGTTGCCAAGGCTCTAATCCAGCAGATGCGACAGAAGAAACTCGGTGGTTTGCCAGGCCTTGGTCCCGCCCACCCCTCCCTCTGCCCCACCGCCCACTCTGACTGGCACTGCTCATGGCTGTGAACTCCCCAGTGTCCCAGAACACCAGAGAGAATGCGAGTTTGGCCAAGTCCTGTGCACGGGCCAGATTAGTGCAGGCTCAACCCAGAGATCAAAAGAAACCCCTCTCTTCTTGCTAATTTGGGTAACAGTCTTCACTGGGGCCTTGTGAAGAATGACCACCAGAAAGAGCACGTCAGTCTGTCTTCATCCTTTTGAGGAATGTTGTGAAGGGTAGGGGAGACTCGACCGCCTATGAAGGAGAGGTTAGGCAAGAAAAGCCACCTGATAAGAGAATGGGCAGATGGAAAGAGAAAGAGAGAACGAAAAGGAGATGCACAGGGAGGTTGCCCACACTACCCTAGGCCTGTTCCTTTTCCACATCTCCTAGTTCTGGTCCCCCTGAATCACACAGGCCACAAAGAAGAACTCCGTCTGTCAACCACAGAGTTCTTATCAGGACCACCCTGGCTGAAACACTGAGGAAAGAAATAGGGACCGTGACGAGGAAAGAGTGCTGCTTGACATTGTCATGCCCCATCTGTGTTCCAAGTCACTGAATGGGACCTGTTTGTAGTAAGTTGGAATCCAGCTGCCTCCTGCCTGAGGGGAAAAAAAATATACCAGTCACCTCTGGGCAGGCTGTATGTGTTTGGGGTTGCCCAGTGACCCCAGACATTGTTCAGATGTCTCCCACATGATCACACCTCTGAAGCCTTCAGAGAAGCATACTCTCTGACTTAGAGTTACTGGTGGGATGGCAAGGTCTCTCGGGCCTGAAGATTCTTCAGGAGTTAAGGCCTCAAGACGGCGTTTGTACAGAGATCCTGAAAAGACACAGAATGTAAAGCTTAGCCCAGCGTTCAAAGTCATGACAAATTCAGAGGGAGGTGTCAAATTTCTTCTTAAAGGTGAGGAACAAAAACATTTCATAAACAAACAAAAGAAGAAAAACCCCAACCAAAATCTGAAAACTATTAACTATATCTGCTTATTTTGAAAAAGCAGATGGACTTGACTTTTTTTTTTTTTTTTACAGTTAAAAGAGTTGGATAGTTTTTTAAAAAGTCCTTCTTCAGGAAAACTTCATTTTCACAACTGGCCTTCTGAGAATAGAATGAGGTGTTTTCTGTAGTAGAGTCTGAATCTTTCATCACTACCAGGGAGCGTTGAATGATCACCCACACTGCATGGCAGAAAACAGAGTGTACTGTTAGACCGCACTGATGCCATCAAAGTGTTTGTGGGGTGTGTAATTAATATTTTGCTTATGCTGGTAGGCTGGGGGAGGGGATGGTGTTGTTTTGAAACCGACATCAGGACACCCTGTATCTGAACACACTTAAAGTCACTGAGGGTGGTCTCGGAACCCATTTGCTCAGGACCAGGGTCTGCCCTAAGTCAAACTGAAAGGTAGTACTTCATCTCCTCTTTTTTTTTTCTCCCTGACCCTTCTCCTTTTGCTTCCTACTCCTTTTTTTCAAGTAAAAAAAGAAGAGTGCCGAACTAGATTGCATTACATTAGGGTCTAAACTAGCCATCCTTCCTACAGGTGTCAGAATTCTACAGGCGGAAGAATTCAGGCCAGGGCCGAAGAAGATGAATGGTGACCGTGAAGCCAAGGAGGCTAAGACCAGAACGGGAACCCTGAGGGAGACTGGATAGGTCTTCCGGGGGTACCTCATATCCCAGCAACTTAATCATTTGCGAGTGGGGTGGCAGTGGTGTCAGAGCAAAGATTCTATCATCAGCACGGGGTCCTGGGAGCCCTGCACAGGTGAGGAGAGACAGTCACAAAGCTGAGTGAATCTGATCTTCAACCCTGGCTGCTCAGCAAAAGTTACAGATCTGGTCATTTAAAGACCCTTGGGCTTAAATCAAAAGAGCTAGAACCTCAAAACAGTTCCTCTCATAGCTAGGTGACATTCAGTTCTCCTTACTCTGTAAAACAAGGATGGTCACAAGATGATGCTGGGGGAGCTGGCATGGACCAATGCACTAGAAGATTTAGAGATAGGAGAAATCTGCCAGGTGATTTCCAGAAGCAGTGGGATTGGAAGCATTGTTTTTTGAGCATTCTCTTCTACACTTAGTTTACGCTTGAGAGGAGAGTTTTATAAACAGTGATCATGCTACTGTGCTCCATTATGGACAAAGAGATAACCATGGAGCCTTTGACAATTGTCCAAGAGCTCTCGTGATTTTAGCCCAGTGTGGGACCACAGGGAGGCTGACAGCAGAGGCTGGCTTTGGTGTTAGGCCAGGTGTTGGACAGCGGGTATGGCAACATTCCAGGTGGGCATGGGCCGGCCTTCAGGACAAGTGGCATTCCTATTCAATACATCCAGAGAATCTACCCGGCCTGGAACCTGAGATTTGGCAAATCAGAAAAGAAAAAAAAAATGGTCTCAACTTTACAGGACTCCCATGCTCTCGGTTGTGTTAGATTCCGTCAGCATTAAACAGAGTTGAACATTTGTTTTATTCCATCAGTAGAGACAGACTTTAAAAACCTTCCCTGACAAGGTTAAGACTGCAGGTTCTGACAATGATATACTGTCTCCAAAGTTGTTGTGTGTAAGTGTCTTGGTTCTTGTTGTTTTGTTTTCAGGTAGCTTTACAGTTTTCCGTTTATCGTAAAGTACATTGAGCACAGAAAAGAAACACACACCTTGCAATAACCTTGATTTCTGAAAAGTCCTCTCATTCTTGCAGGGGAGGAATTTTGGTTTTTAGGAGCTGTTTTGTCACAAAGACAAAAGTCTTAGCAGTTTGGATTTCAGCCTTCCAGTTTTCTTTTCATCGTGTGTAATTTCAAATTGTACTAGGTCCTTGGGCCTGAAACATAGTGATACAGCTCAATGGCTCCCCCTGAAGGTCAATAGGGAGGTATGCAGTAAAATGGGAACCTCAAGCTCTCCCTGTCTGACCAGCCCGGATAAGTCAATATTTAGGCCCAAAGACTGGGTCAGCGTGTACCAAAACCAAGCAGTTTTATTACTAGCCCAGTTATGACACCAACAAGCTGTTTATGCATGTGTCCATATAGTTTAGAAGATATTGGACTTTGGCATAAAACAGGACTCAAGCCTGGGATTGAATTCCAGCATAGACAAGTTACTTAACCTCTCCGATTCGGTTTCCCTTTCCATATAATATAAAATAACAAAAATTTTTTTTTCTTTCTCACTATATGTGGCAAGCCCTGTCCTAAGTGCTTAGCATGTGCTAATCCATTTAAACCTCACAAAACCGTCTGGTTGTTGTGCTATTATTATCCACTTAGTACAAATAAGAAAACTGGGGTCCAGAGTGAGTTAGGAATCTTCACAGCTGATAACTGGAAAAACTAGGTTTAAATTGAGGTGGTGTGGTCTGGAACCTGAATTCAACCACATAACCATACTTACCAGACTGGGCCACTGTGAGGCTTTGGTGGAAAATGTCAACTGCCTAGCCCTGGGACTGGTACAGAATACATGCTCAATAAATAGTAGCTATAATTATTTCCACTCTTGGTCGACCACTTTCATAAAAGTTACCAGACGCAGAGAATCAGTAAAAAGAAATGACCAAAAGGACACTTAATGCATATAGAAAGCATCAATGAAATCTTGTGTTTCTGACTTGTTTCACTCAGCGTAATGTCCTCCAGACTCATCCATGGTGTCGAATATGGCAAGATTTCTTTCTGTTTTTAAGGCAAAGTAATATTCTGCTGTATACATGCACCACGTTTTTTTCATTAGCCTGTCAGTGAACATTTAGGTTGTTTCCACATCTTAGCTATTGTCATTAGTGCTGCAATGAACACAAGGGCGCTAATATTTCTTCAAGATCCTGATTTCAATTCTTTTGAATAAAGTCCCAGAAATGGAACTGCTGAATCATATGGTAGTGCCATCTTTATTTGTTTTGAGAAATCTCCACACTGTTTTCCAAAGTGTCTGTACCATTTTACATTCCTACCAAATAGGCAAGGGTTCCAAATTTTCCATATTCTTGCCAACACTCGTAACAGGTATGAGATGATATCTCATCTTGGAGAAATATGATATAAAAAGGAAGTGTCAAGTTAGTAGGTAAAATGTACATAGTATTTGAATAATTGGTATATCACATTAAAATTATGTAAGAATGCAAATCCATTCTTACTATAAATTCTTTGTATTCTTAGTGTTGATTGTAACCTGCTACAATAGGAGAAAAATTTAGTTCAGGAAGTGTTCCAGTTAGATCTGTGACACACATGTATACACACGCATACCCTCCCCCCCCCCACACACAAATATTTTAAGAAACTTCTTGCCACTGGGCTTGGTAGTTCAACCTATAATCCCAGCACTTTGGGAGGCTGAGGCGAGTGGATTGCCTGAGCCCGCAGTTTCAAGACCAGCCCAGGCAACTTGGCGAGACCTCATCTCTACAATAAAATTTTTTAAAAATTAGTCGGGTGAGGTAGCGCACGCCTGTAATTCCAGCTACTTGGAGGGCTGAGGCGAAAGGATCACGGAAGCCCAGCGGGTTGACAGGGGATAGGCGTGAGCATGCCACTGCACCACTCCAGCCTGGGCAACGGAGTGAGACTCCAATTCAAAAAAAAAGAAAGGAAGAAAGAAAAAAACTCCTTCTTCGCATAATTTATTTTAAAGAAAGGGACAGGTGAGTTTGGGGGTTGGGAGGAGAGAGGCAAGAAACTTTTCTGTGGGGAGGGGTCTTTGAAGCCAAATTCAGGGGAATTAATTTATAGGAAGTAGAGGTGCCGAGTGGCTCCTAGCACAGCAGTTAAGAAGCACAGGCTAGACCTTCAGGGATGCCCTTCTCGCTGCTTGCATTGGCTGCTGCCTTGAGAACTTGTGTTCTGCACCTACAGAGACCCCTTCTGCCCAAATGCTGGTGGTGCAATTCAGTTGACAGCTGCATCTCCCAAAAGATGCTGAGAAAGAGGCGGAGACCAAAACTCGTCCTGGCCTTTCTCGTTTCTGACAAGCTTCAGTCCCTTGCTTGCATGCCCTGGGCCACCACCTCGTTCAGCAAGCTGCTCCCACACCCCTGCCTGGCATCAGGCACTGTGTTGGGAGCTGCTGAGGACGAGGATGGGCAGGCACTGTCCCTTTTTCCATAGGCAGCTCAGAACCAGTTGATCGCATAGTTGGGTGCACATGCACGTGACAATAGTGTGGGGCAGAGGGTCACGAGCAGGGCTGTTGCCCTGTCCGAAGAGCGCTTAGAGCCATTCCAGAAGAGGAGCTATGTAAACAGCGAGAGGACTGTCCCTGCAGCAAGCAAGTGGGAGGACAGAAGCGTGGAGGGCCACAGAGGTCTCAGGCAGGGACCCCAGCACTGGGGACCAGGTGGTGAGAAGTGCAGGAGTGAGGCAAAAAGGCCCTGTGTGCCCCACAGAAGGTCTGCAGTTGGGCCAGTCGGCAGTGGCGGCCTCTTTTGCTTTCAGAGAATGAGGAAGATTTACAAGGGTGATGGCTGGGGTGGGGAACTCCTCAAGGATTCACACTTCTGGCCTGGGGTTGGGATGACACAGCAGCAGTGACAGGGCAAGGGCAGCCCAAGGAGCAGTTTTCTGCCTCAGTGTTATTTATTACCTCTTTCCTGAGGACAGGATGATGGCTTTATGATCAAAGGGGCGGACTATGGAGGCCTATATCAATTTCTAATTGAAAGCCAATAATCACCCAAATAAAAACCTCTGCTACCCCATGGGACTTCTGAGGAGACTAGAATGCAACTTAGAGGTGGTTTACAGCAAAACTGGGGTAAGAAAGATGAAAAACAGATAGATTAAGAAGGAAAAAAAAATACATTTCTAAATTCTTCTCTAGAGCACACGTTTTATTAAGGCAGGTAAATTGCAACAGCCCAGCCACACTGGGTGACCCCTTACAATGGAAGAGGTGATAGCTGGGCCCATAAATAAATGGCAAGTGTCCCAGGCCCAGACCTTTAACATTTCTGTGATTTTTAGATGTCCCTAAAAACAATGGTTCTTATAAGACCCAGATGGAACCAGAAACCAGAGTCCCAGCTCAGTGAGGGCCTGGGCACAGGGGCTCTGAGTCTGGAAGGAAACCTAGGGGCTGTCTTGGGCTGCCCTGGGCTCTGACTCAGCTTCCTCTTATATGGGTGGGCAAGGTGCACAGAAAAAGAGTAAAAAGTTCATTTGGAAAAAAGAACCAAACAGAGGAATTGCTCTGCTTGTCCAGGAAGTAGGACCACTGTCCAAAAAACCTCTGATTCCGAAGACTGAAGCCTTACCGATGTCAGCCTCTTAAGTGCCTTTCCCTCTTTCACAAGTTCAGTGGAGGAAAGTAGATGGCCTCAAAAGCTCCTGATGCCAAGCAAGGGCTCCAAATCAAGTCCAAGTCTCCCTCAAAGCCCCATTCCTGACTCTTTCATACGAGGGGGGACCCAAAAAATAAAAAAAAATTATTTATAAGAAGTTGTATATTTATTCTTACATGTTTAAACTTCAATCACCTTCAAAGTACTCTTCATTTGATGCAATACACCTATCAAAATGCTTTTTCCACTGCTCAAAATAATTTTTGAACTCATCAATTTTGGTGCCTCTTAGTGCTTCTGCCATTTTTTGTTTCACTTCTTTCACACTGTCAAAACAGTTCCCTTTTGAGAACTTTTTTCATGTGGGGAAACAAACCCAAAAAGCCACTCAGGTTGAGATCAGATGAATAGGGAGAGTGGGGCACGGGGTCATGCCATTTTTTGGTCAAAAGCTGCTGAACACACAGCACGGTATGGGTAAGACATAAATCACCAATCATGAAACAGGCAAGCACATTGAAAGAATCTCCACTGAAGAAGAACGCAGCCTCTCACAGCAGAGCTAGCTGGTACACCAATGCTGACAGGTTCCTAGAACAGTTACCTGGTGGGGGATAAGTGTACTACAAAGGGCCCACCCTCCAAAAGATAATTCCTTTTTGGGGGGTTATCCCCCACGTAGTCCCAGCTGCCCAGGTGACAGCTCTTTTTCTGACAAGGAGCAGGAAATGGGGCTGAGACCCAAAAGGGTCCAGTGTCAAAAGTTCTCACCAGGCTGGGAACAAGTGGAATGTCCACATGTCAGTAGATGAGTGGAGAAGGGGACCAGTGTAGATTCAGAACAATGTAGAGAAGTGATGTCAATAGTCCAGTGGACATATAGAAATGAGAATTCCTGAGAGTTTCACTTTTTTCCATAAAATTGGAATATGAATGGTTGTAAGAATAGGAGCTGAAATAGTAAAAGGAAGCTTAAAGTGAGGGGGCAGAAGGTTTGAACTAGGCTGTAAGGGCGGTGGAAGAAGAGGAGGACCTAGAAGAAGTAAAAGAGTAGATGAGAAGCTCTGAATTCTAGCTGAGTTAAGAGCGCATGGATTTTAATTGCAAATTTGTAGCTTAAAAAAAACCAGTTAAGAAGAAAGTCAATTTGGTTGTGGAATTTGCATTATCATTACTCTCTAAGGTGCAAGATCAAAAGCAATGACTTGTAGCACTGAGCCAGGCTTGGGGGTTTGATGCACATGTGTGAAATTTATTCATTTAACAAATACTTATTGTTTTTGCAATGCACTACTCTGAACTTACAGGTGAACAAAATCCATATAAGCTCTGCTTTTAGGATGCATATTATCTAGTGAAGAACGGTAGTGGCCCAAGGGAACCACAGTTGTTGTTGATGGAATTGTGGTCCAGATGACCAACCAAAGGACACAAGCGTGGCAGGGGAGGGAACCCAAGAAGGAGGAGGAGAAACTAAGGAACTAGAGGCATCTGTTAGCTCAAAGACCAGTTGGGATGGAGAAAGGTCTTAAGAACACTGAAAGAACAAGAGACCAGTTTAAGAGTAGAACAACTGACTTTGCCATGGGAAGCAGCTCTCAGTAATGCCAAGATTCAGGTTGGGGCTGCGGGCTAGAGAGGAGAGGAGATCAGGTCATCGAAGTGGGAAGTCAAGATTGAGGAGCTGGGCTGTTAGGACAGGCCATGTGCCAGGATGTAAAGTTCTGCCAGGATTGTGGGAGGAGTTAAGGTAGAGAAGAACACAGGTCCAAATTCTCAACTAATGAGGAAACACAACCTGCAGTTTGATAGAAGAACGACGAGGAAGACCAGTAGTTTATTGGATGAATATGGGCCACAATGGCAGATGAACTTTTACAAAACTATAGGACAATTGGAAGGAGTGGTGGCTACTGAGTTAATATCCCACTCCAGGCCCCAGTGTATTCAGATTTTTTTTAAATGAGTATCCTCCAGCGAGAAAGCACATTTCCATTAAAGCATTTAGAGAAATAGCGTGATGCATGACATAGAGCTCTTCAGAGAAATATAACAAATTGAATGGCGAGATAGATGTTTTAAGGAATTGACTCCTGCAATTGTGGGGGCTGGCTTGCAGGTTGGAGACCCAGGGAAGAACTGATACTGCAGTTGTGAGTCTAAAGACAATCCGGAGACAGAATTTTTTCTTCCTTTGAGGACCGGTCTTTGTTCTTGAGGCCAGGTCTTCTACTGACTGCACAAGCATTCCCACACACATTATGAGGGGTCATGTGCTTTACTCAAAGTCTACTGATTTAAAAGTTAATAACTTCTAAAAAAAATCCCTTCAAAACAACACTAGAGGTCGAACAAACACCTGTGCAGCACAGCCTGGCCAAACTCATCATCACAAGTGGTCTTCATAATTGTAAAAGATAATGAGAGGTTTGACTGTAGGTTCTTAAGGCTACAATGGCAGGAGTAGGGGAGGGGAAACAAGAGTGAGTGGAGCCAGGGTTTGAGCAGAGAGAAGCAAGGGGTCAAGAGGACAAGAAGAAAAAGAAAATTGGTGAGCGTACCCTGTGTACAGTGACCAAGCATTGGGGTGGAAGCAGCATGGTTGAATGTAATTGACCTCAAATACCTGCACTTTGTTACAAGTTATTTCGGTGTCCAAACTGAGCTGGGATTCAAGACAGTTCTTGGACTGGCCTTGTGGAAATAAAAAGGCCATCACAGGTACCCCCAGAATGCCTCTCCATTCTCACAGCCTCTGTCTGCTGGAATCTGTTCTGGATGTTCTATCTCACTGTTGGGTGGTGAGGACCCAGCGCCAGAGCTCGGAAGGCAAGGCTCCGGGAGCATAAAACCCAGGAGGGACTCACTCCATGCTGTACAAGTTAGGTCATGCTACCTGCTGCCCTGCAGTGTGACCATATTCAGCGTGTCAGTGCTGCATGCTGCAGAGAGTAAAACAAATATGCCACCCAACCTTGGAACTGGAAGGCTAATGTTGGCAGTATTTTAGGAATATGTATAAAAGACAATTGAAGAAATACTAAAACAACCAATAGAATTAGCATCATACAGACACATTCTGCTTTTGCCAGAACTGAGTTCAGAATCCAGTGCATTTCTGTTCTGTTTCCAACATCCACAAATGAATCTATGAACCTAGAATCTAGAATCTATACCTCACACCAAATACAAGCATTTATTGACTGTCTATCATGTGCCAGGTATTATCATACCTCTAAGATCCTTCATTTCTGGAAGTTTTCAGTTTAGCAAATCGGCCCTTGGGTGGCCCAGTAGCCATCCTTGCAGGCCTGAGCGACTGCTCACCGCAGACGGCACTGGGAGTCGCCGCCCAGTGGCCAGGCACTCTGACTGCAATGTCCCAACTGCCCAACACTCGGTCAAGGGGGAAAAGTTGTTCTGAGAGTCCTTTAAGCCACATCTAAGCCACTGCCCCTTCCTTTCCCTTTCTCCCCACCTGTTTCCATGAATTAGAAGCCACTGAAATGTAAAAGTAAATAAATAACAAAGCTTAGCAGAAATGGCCGAAGAACCTGAGAGGGCTTCTGAACGTCCGCGACTCTTGGCCTTCCTGCCCATCTGAGACTGCCACAGGCAGCTAGAAAATCTCACCCTTGGGGCGCCAAAAGCAACAGGAGCCACTGACCAGAAATACATTTGCTTTCTCCCCTCTGCTTCTCTCTGGATTGTTTTTCCATCTCTCCAGTCTTGACTGGGGCCTTCTGGAGGACCCAGGGAAGCCGGCCGGCTCCCGAACTCAGGAAAATGACACACTTGGGCAGTATTCCACAGGCTCTGTGTGAGCCCACAAAAGACCATCTGGGGTTTCCTCATTAAAAAAAAAAGCATACGATTTTTTAAAGGAAGTGATAAGAACAGGCCACACACAGACTGATCTCCGCGCCCCTCCCATTTCCCCTTCCTAGCCCCTGGCACTGACCACTGACTGGGGAGAATCTGCAAGCTTCCTTTTCTTCCCACTGTCGTATAAAAGGATGGAACCCCAAGGAGGCAAAGATGTACAGGCAGTCCACAGAGAAAGGAGTTTTGGCGAATTGTACTTAATTCACTCATTGTCAAAAGCCAGACTGGAAGATCTAAGGAAATAAAACCTGAATTATTGTATTTGGGTTTTAATTACCACGCTGAATATGTGTCCCTATTTGTCATATTTTCACTTTGTTTGATCACTGTGTTGACACAGCCACAGGCTGGAATGTGGGGTTCTCAGCAGACTTTCTGTTCTCTCAAAATGCCCAGCTTAGAGGAAAAAACAAAACTCCCTTAAGACTTGCTTCTTACCTCCTCATTACTCCTTTGGCTTTAATATTTTCCTTTTTATTTTTTTACCATTGAATTTTACCACATACATTTATAAGAAAACTAGGAGCACTCATGATCTGATTTTCACACATTAGAGATGTTTACTAAGAGCATCATCCTGTGTTATCTGCCTTATCCCCCTCAGTGGCTCCCTCACCCTAGGGCAGAGACTGGACCCCTAAGCAGGGCACACAGAGGCCTTCTGATGCTGGATCTCTCACCATTCCCTTGCACATGCTGCAGCCCACACACAAGGGGCTGCTCTTCCTTCCCAGATCCTATCTGAGAATATAGCTTTGGCTGGAGTCCCTATCCCAACAAATTCACTCAGAAAATCTTGATTCATTCTTCAAGTTCCTGGTGAACGTGTCACCAGAAAAGGTTTGGTGTGTCTCCAGTTCTGATAACACTTTTTACTATAAATTGTGACTGCTTGCTCAGTGTTTCCCACTACATTGAGTTCCTTATGGGCAAGACCCATGTATGTTCATTGTGAAATGACCAAAATGTAGAAATAATATTGCCTAGTTGTGACAGGTATTCACAATTCTTCTTGCTAAGTAAATAGATGAATGAATGAAAATACAGATAGATAGATAGATATAGGATGAATGGATAGATTAGATTAGATAGATATAGAATGGAGAGAGAGAGATAGGATGGGGAGAGAGAGAGACAGAGAGAGAGAGAGAGAGAGAACTGGGGTTCTGGTGCACAACTTTCTCTATACAAGATTACAGAAGTCGTCTTTCTGTGCCCACCACCTCTTTGCTCTGTTTTGTTCTGCTTCCAGATGGTCAAAGCTCATGCCAACAGGGACACTCTACTATAGTAGTCCATCAGCATCTATCCCTCAGATGATACTCTCCAATTCTTCAAATCTCTTAGCTCTTATAAAAATTACATGTCCTGGGTTTTATGCTCTCAGGATCCTTGATGGGAGGGGAGTGAGGTAGGGGGCAATGAAGGGAGTTAGTGGAAAAGTCCATTTACACTGTGGTGTATACTTATCCCCAGTGATGAATACTTATCCCCTCTCATTTAACATTTGATATTTCAGCAGTCTTTACTGCCTTAATCCCAATGAGTAAGATTTGTGGCAGGTTGATTTATCGGCCAGGGGATATATTTGTAGGGTAACGGGAATATTTTGAAGTTCTTTAATTACTCATAGATTGTTACACCAAAAAAACTGCTGTATCCAAAACTGAAGTAAGCCCATGAGAATTCCTGCCCCTAACAGAAGTCCCTGAAGACTTAAGGTATCTGAAATTCTCATTTGGAATCTACAGAGACAGTATGAGAATGTGGGGCAAGTAGGGAATGGAGAAGAGTGATAAGGAAAAAGAAGGAAGGAAGCAAGAACAGAAAGAGAGGAAAAAAGAAATCCTCTGGGAGTGTTCAGTGCAATTTGACTGTTCTCTTGCACACATTTAATCCATACGCTGAAAGTCTTTAAAGGATACGTTGGTTCTGGTGGAAACGGGAAGCTTGTGAGGAAGTCTCTAGAAGAGGAAGGAATGTTTCAGAAGATAAATCAACACTCTATAAGCCCAGAGACGGTGTTTGGATGGGCATAAGCTAAGATAAACAGGAACACCAGATTCTCAGAATGTGAAGAGCGTAGCAGACCAACACAAATGGGGACCCCAGAAGCTGTGGTCCTTCCTGCTGCCACAATGAGGAGCATTGAGACAATTGTCAAGATGAATAAGTCTCCTCCATGTGCTGATTGCTTTTTCCTTAAGTACCTAACACTTCAGGCAAACAATGTCTAATGTCATTATAACCTAAATAAGTCTCAGTTTCTTACTACCCTCTATAAGCATAGTCTCTGTCACAGTTTCAACTCTACTCTGCTAGGAAGAAATCTTTGGCTCCCGAGATTCGGGGCAGGGGCAGCTCCCAGGACCATGTTATAAAATAAACTGCCCAGTAATCATCTGATTACTTATCTGAAATCCCTTACTATATATACCCAGAGAGGGCTGAGACTAGGCCTTGTTTACTCTGAAGGCCACAGCTAAGCACGATGCCTGGCACACAATGAATGTTCATTTGCTTTCTAACAATCTGGCATAAGGCAAACATTTCATTAATATCTGTTGAGTTGAATCAAATATTTGCCCCCACTTAATGCCAGTAGCAAATGCATATATGGTGCCTGCTGTGTGCCCGGTGTTGCTCTGTGCTCTTTAAATATATTAACTCATTCAGTGTTCACAATGACCCTCTGAGACATATATTAGTATTTTACAGGCAAGAGCACTGAGACACATCGATGGAGGACTTGCATGGGGTCACCCAGGAAATAAATAGTACACACAAAGCCCAGGCTCTCAGCCACTATACAACATTGCCTCTTGCAACTTCTAGAAACTTCCAGTTCAACAATTACCCTTCACTGACTATTCCAGATCTGGAGATAGAGAAAGAGGAACAAGATATGGCTTTTTTTTTTTTAAGAATGCAGGATTTAAGCCGGGCTTGGTGGCTCAGCCTGTAATCCCGCGCCTTTGAGAGGCTGAGGTGAATGAATTGCCTGAGCCCGCGGGTTCGAGACCCGCCTGGGCAGCGATACCTCATCTCTACAATAAACCAAAAAATTAGCCGGGCGTGGTAGCGCGTGCCTGTAATTCCGGCTACTTGGAAGGCTGAGGCGGAAGGATCACCGGAGCCCAGCAGATCGAAGCTGTGGTGGCCGGAAGCAGACACTGCACTCCAGTCTGGGCGACAGAGTGAGACTCCAACTCAAAAAAAAAAAAAAAAAAAAAAGAATGCAGGATTTATTGAGAAGGCACAAAAATTCCCAGAGCTGGAAGGGACCCGAGGAGTTTGTTCAGCTCTTCTTAAAAATTTCTGAGACACCTTGTATTAAGCTGGATCAGGTTACTCAAATATTCATACACTGGGTTATTCTCTACCGGTCTCCTTGAATAGTGAAAGGAACATAATTTGCAATGCACGAGCAAAAAAGGCTCTGTGGGCCATAAGTGCTACAAAGACACCCCCCCCCATTCATTCAGAATTTTCCCACTTCTTAAAAGTTTCTACTCTTTCCAACGTTGTGTTAAAAAAAAAATGAATGGTGGAAATATAATCCCTACATTACAGGAGCAAAATGATTCCACCACTTCAGGAATGCAAGGGTATGTTATAACCATTTGTCATGGAACTTCCGAATGGATTTTCCTTTTATAAGATGTCTCCTGACACAGGCTTCCTAGGTACTACACTAACAGCACTGAGCTCTGAGCGACAGTTCTGTTCTTAAAGTTTGCAGGGGCCAGGCACAAAGCACAAGTAGAGGCCAGCAGAGCATATTTCCAAGTATTTAAAAGTTTAAGTCAAGCTAACAAAAGGGCGAATCGCTGTTTTATTCTCCTTGACAAATAAGTCTTTGGCAAAATTTTATAAATATGTGCAATGCTATGGTTCTTATGGTGTTGAAAATAAGCAAAATATCAAGGACGGATAGAATTTAATTCTATTTTGATTGCTTGATTCTTAATAGACCAACAATATTTGGGTGAGAATAAAATAAAGACAAATACAAATAATAAATTATGATAGATTTATTTCATACACTTTTTTCATGCTCATATTTTGGTCGAAACATTAATTATACTGCTATAACCTGGATATAATTTATGTTCTAGTGAAAGTACTAACTTAAAGATAAAATGTAATCGAACTCAAAATGTAAACATTTTGAATATATGTACTTTAGGAGGCCGAGGTGGGAGGATCACTTGAGATCAGCCTAGGCAACATAGTGAGACCTTATCTCCGTGGGGAAAAAAAAAATTTAGTCAGGCGTAATGGCTCAAACCTGCAGTCCCAGCTACTGAAGATCTTTAGCTTAGGAATTAAAATCTGCAGTGAGCTATGATTGTATCATTGCACTCCATCCTGGATGACAAAGTGAAATCCTGTCATGAGAACAAAACAACAGCTTTTAAAAATTTTTTTAAATATATGTTATCAGAAACCTAAATTAAAATGTATGTTAAAGAGGGAAAGTTAAAATGATTGTTCATATGCTTTCAGAATTATTTTCTTTGAAAATACTTAAAATTATGTATTAAAATTAAAAGTTCAAGTATAAATTATAAATAATAAACATCAAATTCTAAGTTAAAACCAATTATAAAAACTGAGATTTTTATTTAATTTTTGGAAAATTTGAGTATTCAGTGTCTTTCTAACTGCAAGGGTCAAGAATAATGATCACACTCCACTCATGTCTAGACCTTCATGTGCACACATGTGATAATGAATTGTTCAATATTGCAAAATGTTCCTCAGGCACCATGTGCAACTATTGCAAATACAGTACCCAGTGAATGTGTGAATTCCCTCAGAACAGCACATCAAAGCACTGAGACAGGTGGGGAAATGGAATTCTACTTCTTCAGGCAAGTCTCTCCTGCATTTATGCCATCTGAGAGGAAGACTTTGCAAAATTGGTGAGTTTGTCTTTTCTCTTACCTGAAGTAAATGCTGCTTCCACTCATACTCACCTTGCCCCCTCCTGTGGTAGCAGCAACTCCACCCCCAAGCCCAGCACAGCAATGAACTCCATGGTTTCCCTGGGACCTGCCTGGCACTAGTCACAGGCGCACATATAGGTGTGGGGGAGGAAATAAACTCTTTTTCTTTTCTTTCTAATGAGTTTGCAAAATCACTTTTGATTTCCTCTTTTAACTCAGGGGTACTCTCAGAGCATTAATTTTCCTGGAGGTAAGTTTTCTGGACAAATTTTGTTATTATTAATTATAATGGATAATGATTTGGATGTAATCTTCCAAAAAATTGCCTTCTTAATTTGTTTTTTGTTTTGTTTTGTTTTGGGGTTTGTTTTGTTTGTTTGTTTGTTTGTTTGTTTTTGAGTTGAAGTCTCACTCTGTTGCCCAGACTGGAGTGCAGTGGCCGCTTCTGGCCACCTCGGCCTCGACCCGCTGGGCTCCGGTGATCCTTCTGCTTCAGTCTTCCAATTAGCCGGAATTACAGGCATGCGCTACCACGCCCGGCTGATTTTTTTTTATTATTATTGTAGAGATGAGATCTCG
This sequence comes from Cephalopachus bancanus, assembly GCA_027257055.1. NCBI lineage: Eukaryota > Metazoa > Chordata > Mammalia > Primates > Tarsiidae > Cephalopachus > Cephalopachus bancanus. Next base: position 2,464,644 of record JAPVLO010000326.1, read on the forward strand.
TCTGCCCAGGCAGGCCTCAAACCCACGGGCTCAGGCAATCCACTCACCTCAGCCTTCCAAAGGCGCGGGATTACAGGCTGAGCCACCTTAATTTGTTAAGAATTTCAAGTATATGATAGATTTTTGTAAATTTTCCACGGACATATGGAAAAGTACATATTTTTCAATTAAAATATGAAAGTATGTATAAATTGAATCTTTCATATATCTATGTATATGTGTATATACATCTAATATATGCATATATGTAATAAAATAGCACGTATTGATTACATCATTCAATTTATATATAATCCTACTTGTTTTTGTCTCTGTGATATTGCAAGTTCTAAGAAACATACATTGTAATTTACTTCTATAATTTTATTTTTATCAAGTGTTTTTTGTTTTTTTACTTCATATGTGGTTTGATGCAAACTCGTTGATATCTTACACATCTTCATAAATTATGCTTTTCAGCTTTACATAATTGGACTTTTAAAATTATTTTTAGTGGCTTTAAACATAAACTTTATAAGATTAATTTTACCCTTCCTACTGTTTTTTTGTTAGCATTTATCTCTGGGGTTATGCTTATTCATTCCTTTATGTTAAACTAATCATTTCACTTTAAGTGTTTTTCTAAAGGGCAGCATGCAATTGAATTATGTTTTTTTAACCAGTCTGATAGTCTCTGTTTTTTAATAAGACAATTCAGTCCATTCATATCTATTGTTGCAATAAGAAGAAGGAGAAGAAGGAGGATAAAGAGGAGGGGGCTGGAGAGGCTAACAAACCTCACACTGCCATGTTCTAAGCACTCTATATGATTGGACTTCTCAAGTCCAAGCCCACGAGGGTTGTTAATCACAATACCATATGGCTGCTCCAGCATATTAATACATTTGTTATTAATTTTTCTTTGCTTATTCCTTCTTTCCCCCTATTTTTTCTTATTTGATTAAGTGACTATTCGTTGCATTTTTCCTTCTTATTAATTTAGAGTTCTATTGGAATTTCCTTTCCCTTAATGGTTACCCTTTTTCCCCCCAAGCGCCCTTATTCTACCATGTAGAGTTCTACAAGAATTTCCTCTCCCTTAATGATTACTGTTTTTTCCCAAGTGCCCTTAATCTGCCATCTGTATTATACTTGAAAACAAAATACCAACTATTTCTCCTGCCAAGATGTTATTTCCCACCTCTTTCCTTATGCCAACATGATGAGACATTTAGAACATTATACTTCTCTCTGTTCCTCCTTACCCAAAAAGTCATCTTTACAAAGTTTTCTTTCCCCACTTCACCAGCTCATTAATTGTGATTGTTTAATGCTGGAACAGTATTAGAATTTCTCTTACAGTCTATAAAGACTATACCTTTATTTTAAGAATTGTTATTTAGTAGCTGCTATGCAAGTCCGGACAGCCTACCATTAATCCTTTAGATTCATTGGTTGATAGGTTATTTGACCATCTCCTAATTTTCACTGTTGCAGATAAGAAATTGTACTCCAGGCAAATTGCTTCTCATTTATCTATAACTTGTTCTTTCTGTCTGGAAATGTTTTAAAAATTCCCTTTAACTTTGAAACTCTGTAATTTTTCAAGAATGCACCTACTGACACCCAGTATTTATTAGCTTACTGTATGCTGGGCACTACTCTGAACAATTTTAATGTATTGATTTATTTAATCCTTACAACATACAATTAGACTAAAAGCAAAACACAATTTCTCTACACTCACAACACTTCTGACACCAAATGTGGAAGTCTTTTCCACACCAAGCAATTCTCCAATTCTCCAAATGCCCACTGGGTTTCCTATAATTCAATTTAATTTTCACACACACTCTACCTGGAGTTAGTGTCAGATCCCACAAGTTACAGGCTCAGTCCCACAAAACTGCCCTCACTGCAAATGCCAATCATGAATCTAGACCTCCTGCACTTTCAACAAACTAGCTGTAAATCAGGGCTTCCCAAGAGCGTCTCCTTGATAATGTGCTAGAATAGTTTGTAGAACTCAGGGAAAATTTGTTTATTATTACCAGTGTATTACAAAAAAAGATGTTAAAGGATAAAAATGAACAACCAAATGGAGAGAAATATAGAATGAGACTGGAAAGGGTCCTGAGCACTGAAGCTTCTGTTCCCATGAAGTTGGGGGGACACCACTCTCACAAGAATGGATGTATACTTGTTCAGCAACCTGAAAGCTTTCCAAACGCCACTGCTTAGGGTTTTTATGGAGACTTCATTACAATATCACAGACTCTGCAGAACTAATTTCTAAGCACACTTAAAACACCTAGTGGAAGAAATGAAACAGTTTTAGGAGATGTAGGAAATTCCAGAATCCCCAAATGAAAGAGAGATCTATGCAGCCCAAGGGGGGGAATGAGTCTGGAATTGTAAATCCTTCAAGGGCAGCAGTAGGGTTACACATCCACAGACTACCTGCTGCATATCATTAGGGTGGCTCCTGTCATTTCCTCATCTTTACCAAAAACTTTAAACTTTCATCTTAATTGATTAAAATTTATCTATATAGTACCACTACTCAAATTTTAAAATAAAGGCAAGACATGACATCTGGCCTCAATTTGACACCTCCATTTAAGACTCTAGCTGTCTCCCACTAATATTCTTATGAAACTAGAAAAAGATAAAATCCACAATATCAAAAATTAAGAATATTGACAAAATCTGAGAAGATTTTCCATTAGCATAAGTCTGATAGAACTTGATGGACAAAAACAATCAACAGTATGGGGAACAAAGTAAGTCTGCTGCTCACTTCCCCACTGTACTATGCTTCAGAAGCATGAAGTTGGCACCAGTGGTGGGAAACAGTCAGCCATCCCTCTGTAGTGCAGACAGTTCCATCCTTGAGTGTGTCATATTCCCAACCCTCCCTCACACATTCACAACTAATTAGAGAACAAAAAACTAAGAATAAAACTGGGCAGAAGTGGTGTGTTGCCTTCCAGGAAGTGTGAAGATGCTCCATCATGCCAGTAGAACAAGCTAGATGAAAAACTGCCAGAGATTGGGAATCTAGCTCAGTCCTAAGTATATTTCAACCTGACATGTTTCTGTTGAAATAAAAATGCAATTCAATTTGTGCCTGAAGATATGAAGTTAAGCAATCCACACATTGTATATATACATTGGCAACCATTTTGTTTCCTGAACCATGGGTCTAAGGAAAAAATAAATGCAGTGGGGGGAAAGGACAACTCATCATAAAGGCCCTGGGAAATATCAGATGGCAACTTCAATAGAATGCAGAAGATTTGGCTTCTTTGAAATAATAATGGGAAGCCTAAGCAGTCAATAGGATATGAGAAGGGAAGGGGGGAAGGAAGAAGGAATACAAAAAGATGAAAAGAAGATGAATAGATAATGGAACATTAAAGGTGAATACAAATAGGAGAATTAAACTGAAGACAGAAAAAGGTAGAACTGAAATTGCAGAAAAATGATCAGCAATTGGAAAATAAACTTGAAAAGTTTCTTCTGAAATGCAAAGGAAAGGAGTCAACATGAAAACAAACAGAAAAGATGCTAGACACAGAAGACAAAGACTGAAGGTCTACATAAGCATGCTGATATTCCTGAGGAATAAACCAAAACTACTAAAACAGAGTAATAATTTTGAAACCATAGCTTTAAAACACTATCTTAAGGAGAAAAAAATGTGCTTGAAACCAAAAGCATTCACTATAATCCAGGCAAAATCAACAACAACTAACCACATAGTGGAACTCTATTGTAAATATAAGGTTAACAGGAAAAACATCTGTGGGTGGGAAAGTCATGTTACCTACAGTGGAACAAAAAATAAGATTGGCAGTGTGTTTTTGAAGAATATTATAGTAAAATAAGCATATATCCATCAAGATTGTCTTCCATTTGTGAAGATGATAAGAAGACATTCTCAGCTATGCAAGACTTCAAAATATAGAATACCATGTACCTCTTTTGAACACACATATAAAATGAATGAGGAATTTCAGAACCCAGGAATGGAGTGTCACAGTGTCACTATACTGGCAAGCAACATTTAAACAAATTCCAGGTAAAGTTGAGCCTAAATAATTGTTTTAAACCCACTATAAAAACATGAACAGCAAATGTCAGAAACAGTTTAAAAAGAGTAAATACAAAGTGTAAAAAAATAAGTATTTTGCAACAATCCTTCTTCTTGATTAGAAACTGAGAAAAATAAAAAGTGTGAGTGGCAAAAAATGGCTTAAATGCATGATATTCTACTGGAAATGCTTCAAAAAGCAACTTTACTCTTCACTTGGATAATTAAAGAAAAATAGATTAAAATAATTTTTTAAAAAATCAATTAGCGGCCGAAAGTGGTGACTCAAGCCTGTAATCCCAGCACTTTGGGAGGCCTAGGTGAGGAGATTGCCTAAGCCCACGGGTTCGAGAACAGCCTGGGAAGCTTGGTGAGACCTCATCTCTACAATAAATCAAAACATTAGCCGGACGTGGTAGCACACACCTGCTGTTCCAGCTACTCGGAAGGCTGAGGCAGAAGGGTCACCTGAGCCCAGCGGGTCAGCGTTGGGGGGGCCATGAGCATGTCACTGCACCTCAGCCTGGGAGTGGAGGTGAGAGTCTAAGTTTTAAAAAAATCAATTAGTTTCTCTAGATCTCTCCTGTCAACAATTAACTATGTTTAAGTCTCTGCAATCTTTAAAATACATTTGTTTATATTTTCAACCGCACCTCTCCATTTAACTTGGTGATTTCCAGTCTTGGTTTCAAGATCAGAATCACCTAGAAGCTTTGCAAAATATCCCAGTGCTTAGATCTAACTCCCAGAGATTCTGATTTATTTGGTCTGGAGGGTGGCCTCAGCCTTGGAATTTTTTCAAAGCACCTCGAGTAATTCTAGCGTGCAAAGTTGAGAACCACAGTTAGCCCTGTCTGTTCCTTTTCTCAGCAAAGTTCTTAGAAATTTTTCATAAAAGCTGTCTCCATTCCCTTTTCTCCTAACCTATCCTCACACCACAACAATCAGGTTTTTGCCCCATTACGTCTCTGAAATTGTTCTTGCTAAACAAAAGGCCCAAATGTCAGTAAGCCAAACAGACACTTCTCAATTTTCATTTCAGTTGAGCTCTCAGTGGTTCTAGAAATTTATTATGACTCTTCACACCTTGACATACTCTCTTTCTTTGGATGTTGCAACTGCACATTCAGGTTTCCTTCTTACTTCTTTGCTGATCCTTCTCAGTGTCCTTAGGCAGGTCATCTTCCCTACACAGTCATTAAAATTGGCTGCTCCTGACTAGTACAACCTCTTTGGAAGACAGTGTGACAATTTCTGAAACAATTAAAAATTGACCTTCCATATGACCCAGCAATACCCCTATTGGGAATATACCTGGAGGAACTCAAATAATTCTATGAAAAAGATACCTGCACACATATGTTTGTTGTAGCTCTATTCACAATAGCAAAAACATGAAACCAACCATGTTGCCCATCGAAGCTGGACTGGATTTTTAAAATGTGTACATATACACAGTGGAATATTATGCAGCCATAAAAAAGGACAAATATACGGGCTTTGCAGCAAATTGGATGGATTTGGAGTCAGTCATACTCAGTGATTTATCACAGAAACAAAGAACGGAGTTCCATATGTTCTCACTCACAAGCGACATTGAACAATTATAATGCTATAAGAAAGTGATTGGCAGTAGTGGAAAACTGTCAGGGGAGGAGGGGTGATATTGGCAGTTGAGGGAAACTGCCGGGGGGGAGGGGCACACCTCATCAACAAGGGTAACTGCATGATCAATGTTTATATACCTAACCCTGAATTGTACCCCACATCTCTACAATAAATAATAATTTTTAAAAATAATAAAATAAAATTGGCTGCTCCTGAAGACCCTCCCACTCATAGACCCTCCTGTGAGCAGAATCTTGCTCTTATTCTTTTTTATGAAGGACAATCTCCTTCAAGCCATGACTGCAATTTCTGCCTAGTGTTTGATGATTTCCAACTTTGTATCTCTAGCCTAGACTTTTCTTGTGCGCTCCCGGCCATATATCCCAAACCCACAGTGAAGTCCCTGTCACACCAGGCCTTCCTGCTTCACTCTGCACTTGTGATTTCCTCCCTCAATTAACCACTATGTGTCCATCCTCACAAGCCAGCCACCAAGATGTCTTCTTGCCATATCCCTCTCTTTCACTCTCTGCATCTAATTCGTTGCAAAGGCCTGTTCATGGCTCTTCCTCAGCAGCTTCTTCATCCATTTACCCCCCTACACTAATGACCACCAATCCAAACCAAACCAAACTGCTCCAGTCTCCCTATTTTCCCCCATTCTCACCTTAAGTAGGTGTTGCAAGTCATAGATCTATGCTCTTAGCACCCCCATAGATTAAAACTCTTCGACATAGTCCCATAATTTTTTAAGAGAAAGTCCAAAGTCCTTAGCGTAGCCTCTAAGATCTTTCCTCATCTGGCCCTGCCTCCTCTCCAGCCTCACCCTCCTTCCTCCCCTCTCACTCCACCTCACTCTCTGCATTAACCGTGGTGTCCGTGCAGGTCCTCAAATGTGCTAGGCTTCCTCCTGACACATGGCCTTTACTCATCTTTTCCCTCTGCAGAAAGGAAAGGTATCCCACACCCCACACCCCCTCCTGCATGCCTGCTAACTTCTTCTCATCCTTACCTAATCCATCAATCATCATTTCTACATGGAAGCCTTTCCTGCGGCCCTACCCTCTTGTCTACCCACAGATCTAGCTGGAACTCCACACCATTGTAACTTCATGTACATTTCCTTTCCTTTAAAATAAGCACCACCTTTGTAATACCACATTCATCTTTGTGTATTTCAGACTAAGTGTCTGCCTTCTCCACCAGACTGTAAGCCCCACGAGGGCAGGGACTCATTTTTCCCAGAACTTTGGATATAGCAAGTGTTAATGTTTAACAAAAACTAAATGTAAAAATTATTTCAAATAAGCACAAGTGATAAAAAATGAAATTGGAAGAAATTACAAAGGAATACACGGAATATAAAATTAAATAATGTTCAGTTCAATCACAGCAGCTTTGAAAATAAATATAAATGGTTTAAACATGATGCCTTTTGAAAAGCCCTTTCCAATGATTACATGGGGACATGTAAAATTTCATATCATGCTATAGTAAAAAATAATACTTTGTAGAAATAAATCTCTATTTCTACCTTTTCCCCAGAAAAAACTGGAAAGGAACTTCAAAAGTTCCTTTTGGAGTAGTAGACTTATGAATAATTTTTACTTTAAAAAAATTTTTTTCCATATTTTCTAAGTTATTTATAAAAATATATTAATCAGCCGGGCTCGGTGGCTCAGCCTGTAATCCCGCGCCTTTGGGAGGCTGAGGTGAGTGGATTGCCTGAGCTCGCGGGTTCGAGACCCACCTGGGCAGCGAGACCTCATCTCTACAATAAATCAAAAAATTAGCTGGGTGTGGTAGTGTGCACCTGTAGTTCCAGCTACTTGGAAGGCTGAGGCGGAAGGATCGCCGGAGCCCAGCAGGTCGAGGCTGCGGTGGCGGGAGCGCCCACTGCACTCCAGTATGGGCGACAGAGTGAGACTCCAACTCAAAATATATATATATATATTAATCATTTAATCAGAAAAATGTTGTATCTGTCAGTTATGCTTTCTGTTACAACTTACAGAAAACTTAATTAAAATGGCTTAAATAACAACAGGAATGCATGGCTATCATAACTGAGAAGGTTGGGTTATGGGTTAACCTGGGTTCCTTTCCTGCAAGTCTGGTGCTTTCGGTCCACTTCTGTGATTAGCTTCATCACCACATTGTCATCCCTCATATTGACAAAATAGTTGCAGTGGTTCCAGGAGTCCCATCCTTACACATGTCATATAAAAGGCATCTGTATTCCACTCAGGACAAGCTTAGGCTATAGAACTACTTATAAGGATTTCCACATGGATCACAACTTTTCTTACACAATTTCATCTAATGGCAGGGTGGCATGATAATTTGCCTCAGGGATTTCCAGCCCCCAGGTTGCAGACAGATACTGGTCTGTGGTACTGGTCTATGACCTGTTAGGAATGTGGCCGCATGTGAGAGGTGAGTGGCAAGCAAACAGAGCTCTGTCTTCTGTTCAGATCAGCTGCAACATTAGATTCTTATAGGAGCACGAAACCTACTGCAAACTATACATGAGAGGGATCTAGGTTACATGCTTCTTTTGAGAATCTAATGCCTGATGATTCCCCCAGCAACCCCCCACTTCCATGAAAAAAATTGCCTTCCATGAAAACAGTCCCTGATGTCAAAAACCTGGGGACCGCTGATTTACCTAACATTTGAGTATCCTCAGAATGAAGCAATTGATGTTAAGTGTAATTCAACCTGTAAAGGGCAAGAAAAGTTGTAAAACAAAACAAAACAAAAACCAACAGCAATGTGACATTCTCCTGGAGTTAGCAGAAGGAGAGTAGTGTGGGACAGGTGAGTATAGAATTAGGGATAAAGTTCTGTATTTTGGCCTAAAGAAGGGTGTTCCTGCATAGGATGTGTTGACATTATTACTAAAGTCCCCTTGTCTATAGTTGGGGGGGCAGCACTATAGGAAGTGCCATTAAGCTTTCCCCAAAAGTTTCCAAGAACTTATTCTCCTTGCCTCCGACTTCTGTCCCACTGAGAACTTTGCCTGGTATCCAGCATTGAAAAAATTTACCTCTGTGAAAAAAATACATGCTTACCTCTCGTCTCAACTCTTGACAAGAATACCATAGCTGTTTCATGTGAGCACTGCAGTCTTGTTTGACAATATAATGAGATCTGGTTAAACAGATGAAAAATGCCTCAACCTGAGTGTTTATCTCAGCCCTGTCAAAGCATTCAGCACCCCCATCCCCATTCCCGCCCCCCAGGCATTCCCACCTCTGCAGAGCAGGTCAGGAACCTTAGGTTGCAGTCCATGGTTCCAAGCTGGCATCTTGCTACAACAAGCTACTTTTGCAATAGCAGAGGGCTGGAGTTTCTGTCAGTTTGAATTTCCTGAAGTGTACTGGCATGTGTCAAAATCTCAATGCTGTCCGAGGACAGTTTGTTCCATCAAACCCCTGGAATAGAACGGGAAGAGAAAGGCAAGAATGAGTACAAGAAACCAGCAGAAGAGCAGGTTGGCTGGTGACACTCTGGGGATGGGGCGGACCTGTGGCGCCTGGGATCTTACCAACACACTAACCTGAAAAACGCTCACAACACTCTGAGGCACCAGTCTCACAGTCTAGGCAGAGTCTTTAGTTCAGGCTAACTGGCCGTTCCTTTTAAGTCACATCTACAAAACACACAATAAGAGGGAACTGGGAAATTATCCACTGAATATACACAAGGTAGGTAACCAACCAGAATAATCTTGGATGAAAATTGCCATTTAACTGCTAAATATTCAGAGTGAGGATTCCTCTAATCCATTAGATAACTTCCAATCTATTCACCCTGGAGTTTTGCATCCTAACCAGATCTTTCTTTATCTTCCTTTGATCCCCAGCAAGGATCCCTAACACATCACACTGTGTTTTAGTTATTTGTTTACATGGCTTTCACCACCTGACTGACCGCCTTGAAAGCAAGCATTGCCATCCATCACAGACCTTGGCACCTAGAAGGAGCCCTTTAGATACACAGTAGTTGAATTAACCAATTAATACAGGAATAAAGTAAAGTCATTTAAAAAAGAACTTATGTGACTTAAAAGACATGCATTAAGGGTAGCATTTTGGGGTTCCCAAGAACCCCTGAAAGAACCAGATTATTGTGCATGCCTACCGACCACACTCCCAATAAAAGGACATTTTTCAACTCAACACAATTTTCCCAACTGCTTCAGAACGAAATCAGCTCCACTTCCTGCTCCAGTGCCAGTGAGCATTGCTGTACAGCCATGAGCTACCTGTGCTTGCCTAGACGCGATTTTAATCATGAATCAAATAATTTCCAGAAAGACTGTTAGAAGGAATAGAAAGATGCAAATATAACTAGATATTCTAAAGGTTGGTAGGAGATATTTAAGCAAGTTTTTACCTGGTTTTTATTTTCTTTCAGTGGTCACTTTATTTTAGAATTGATTGTATTGTATTGTATGTTGCATTATCTCATATGATAACTTTATAGCCATGTGTTGCCTCCTCCACTAGATTATGAGTTCCTTGGAAGCAAGGAAAGGCCTTTAGTTTTTACCTGCCACAGTGCACATAGTAGTTACTCAATCTTTGCAGGCTAAATAAGTTACAGTTATTTGGAAATGGGCCCCAGAGGATCTAAGATGCACTCATTATTTACATTTTGCTTTGCCTTCCTTTGACTTGGACATTGTTGCTCTTTATTATTTTAATGCTGAACATTATTATTTAGACATAGGGAAAATCATAAATCTTAAGTGTTTTGTATGAGTCTTTTTTTTTGTATATTTGTTTTGAAGGTTTTGCTTTTTATTTTTTTAAGCGCATAAAAGTGAAATGAACACCAAATAGTCTAAACTGCAACAAAGTGCCTTCCCCAAATGGTGGCTTGCCCAGAGCCCAAGGAAATCAGATCTTAAAAGTAAAAGGAAAGCCTAGAGTGAAGAATGGGATGCTGTAAAGAGAGGAAGAGAATCTAGGAATGGAACTGAACCGGCAAAAGAGAAAACTGGCAAGAACAAAGGAGACGCATGTTGCCATTTTCCCTTTAGATTGTCTGCATAGTGTTAGAACTGAAAGAAAGTTGCAAGTTCCTCGGAAAATTGAGATGTCCCTTTTAAAACTGATCTCTAGTTATCATTGGAGCAGTTTGCTCCTTGAGGGGAGGGTCGTTAACCTTCTGCCCTCCCTCCCTAACCCTGGGGCCCCGGGGATATCTGTCTAAGAGACTGGTTTCCAGAGGGGGTCAGTATTCCTCTCTTAAGAGCCCCCAGAGCAAATGACTGAACAGATTAGGACGGATTAGACAGATAACAACCCAGACCCTTTTACAAGCACATTTTTCACTCGACACTCAAATTCCCTTCTGTGCCCCAGTCTCACACAACCCGATGACTGGATAGTATTACTGAAATATCTTTGCGCCAGCCGAATGCGTGGAACTGTGCAAAGCCAGATGTTCTTGTAACCCTGTTTTACTGAGTTATTTATATCCATATAATATTTGACATTTCCTGTGTTGTTAAAGAGTTGGGGGCCTTGACGTATTTTTAAGAGAACAGCACCAACTTTTCATTTTTTTTCTTGGATACCCAGCACCAGAAATAAGTATTACAGAGAGGGGCTGTATTAAACACATGCTTAGATACCTAAAGTCTACCTTATTTTAATGCCATTCATCTTAATTGATCTTCATGGACAGAAAGATGCCAGAGTCTCTAGATGGAGTATATGAATTAAGCCTACTATGACATAAAAACATATACCCATGGGCCTAAAATAAATCAGCCAATAGACAAAAAAAATTTAATAAATATTGGAAATATAATCCACATTTTTAGGACTAAACTTTATGGATCCTTGATACATGAATTATATCATCTCTTTGAACTTGATAGATATGGAAAGGGCTAGTTAAAATTTTTTCAGACTTAATAAAATATTAGCTGGCAGATTTCTCTGGCTAAATGAAATAATGGAAACTTTATAGAGTTGAAAGTATTTGGTTGATCCCAAGTGGTAGTAACATTTAAACTGTATGTGAAAGTTGATATCCTAGAAGGTAATCATTCTGTTTTCTTTGTTTATTGTAAGGATCCATTCAAAAATATTCTTTTTATTTTTCAGATTTTCAATTTGAGAACAGCTTTCCCCTTCATAGGATGTGCTCAAAGGGGAGGGGTCCTGGTATATAGCCAATACTTGGTATTTCTGGTTGCTCAACATTGAACACAGAGGCCACTGAAAAGCAGAAGTAAGATGTGAATTCTTTGGGGTCTTTTTGGTTTTCAGAGACATTTTATAAACATTTTCAAAACTCTCTACGATAAATTTTAAAAAAAGATCAGTTTCCTTTCCTAAAAACAGAGGAGGTATGCATATGCCATTGTGCAGAGAAACTTCTGAAATAGATTCTGCCTTCTACTCTGTGTCTTATTTCTGACCACCACCACCCCCCACCAAAGCTGCAGGCCCTCCTGACAAGTACAACTCCTCCTGCCAGTTTAAGAAAGCAAGATGCCACAACCTGCTGATGCCCATCTGAGCACAGCAAGTCCGCCGGCTGCAGAGCGGCGATCAAATCTCTTGTAAATCTTCTAAGCTGTGATTAGTCTCTAGGCTCAAATAACGGGATACATCCTCTTGGAGCAGATAGGGCAGGACAACCCCCCAGGCTTGCTCATCTGCATGGCCAAGTCTCCAGCCCTTCCTCCCGGTTGTGTCCGATTCTGCACCAAACGATCCAGGGCTGCTATGCTGCAGCAGTTGGAATGGGGAAGGATGTCTGGGAGGCCAGCATGCTCTGGACCACCATCCAGGGTTTTATTCTGGATCCATAGCTTTCACATTCTTCTAGACTCTCTCTCTAGGCTGCTAGTCTCTGGCTCCCAAGCCAAGGTCTTTCCCTGCCTCCTGAACCTTTTTTCCCCCTTCTCCTCATATTCAGCACACTACTCTTTTCTTTTAAAGACTCTCAGACATCCCCCCACCCACTCACCCCAATATGTGTCTTCCATTTTTGCTTCTGTCCTATTTACCTCAGAACCTTCTCCCTGCTGCTACTGACAACCTCTAGGGAACTCTAGAAATTCTCCCACTGGGAGCCACCTGGGATTTGCTAGGACAACAGTCAAATCTATCAGAAGCCTGTCCACAATAAAGGAACTCTGAGATGTGGGTCAGTGTTTTGGAAGAGGTAGAATTCTGTTCACAATCTTCTTCCATCAGCCTTCAAACCCACACCACCAGTATCTTCTCACAGCAGCATTTTCTTTTCTGAAATATGAATTTTGAGTACCAAGTGTGATTCTCTGTCTTATCAGGCTGGCTTTGATGGATCAAAGATTCAAGTTCAAAAGCTATTTCCTCCAGAAAGTCTAACTATTTCTTCAAGGATATCTATTGGTCCACCTGGTTGGAGCCTGGAACTTATGAAACAAAGGATCCAAGGTGTGACTCTAGGGTAGGAATGTTTATTTTACATCAAGGCTTTCACAGTCGCAAATAATACCATTAACCCAGCAACTTCTCTAAGAACATCCAACTAATGGATGTGGGTGACTTAAGAGGGTCCATCAACACCACACACACACACACACACACACACATGCATACACACACACACACACACACACACACACACACACACACACACACACCAGCAAGCAAAAACATATATAAATTTTACTGGGGTTAGTGACAGTAAAATTTCTAAACATGAGAACAGTATGTTTAAGTCTAAAGCATGACATCTACCTGGAAAAATGAAGAAAAAGAATGACATTCGTTTTAGAAGAGCTAGAAGACATCACTTTAGAGCATTACAGATTCTAGCATATGAGAATTGGATGTAAATAAGAAACCACAAGTGGAGAGCCTACTACAGTGTCTGTCATATAATAAGCACTTTGTAACTTATAGCTGGAAACATTATGATTATTATAACAGAAATAGGTAGACTATTGTCTTCAAATAAAGAAATGGAGTCACAGAGGGGAAAAAAATGGGTGCCAGACCAAAACCACCTCTCCTTAATCCTGTCCCTAATCCTTACTCTCAATACAATGCTGTCTCTTAAAGTGGCCAGAGAAGCTACCTTTCAACTCTCGATTCTTATCCTACCAGCATAAGTCAGACATTCTTAAAAAAACAAACATCCCATTACCAGATGTTCCTAACATCTGGCTAAACCCATAAAGCCATCCTCTTCCACCACTACCTCCTTCCTAATTCCAAAGTGTAGGGGGAAGGAAACTTACATCTCTGATGTAGTGAAATAAGATCTTGACATATCCATTGTTATAAACTATTCTTTCTTTGCTGTATGTTCTGATTCTTTTCTCAACATTCAGAGGCATTCACATAGCTGTAAGAGAAACTTTGACTTCCACAACAAGAGGATTAACATAAAATAAATTTTAATAACCCTTTCCTTTTTTTAAGGTTCTCACCTAAGTTCCTGGGAATTTTTTTAAAAGGGTCCAAAGTGAACATAGCACAAATGTGAGAGAGAATTAGAAGGCAGGAAAATGATAATACCCTCTGCCCTAAAGAGGCATGATGATGGCCATCTGGGTTGGTTAGAGGACCAAAGATGCTGAGGCCAGGACCTAGGAATGTGCTGGGGTCCAGACAATATAACTAAACCTTGAGAGGTGGGATAGAAAGAGAAGGAAGAGTCCTCGTAGAGACAGTCAAGTCACACCTTCAGCCACCACGCTAGAGACCCCAGTAGAAATGGATTGCCAGAAGACCATCCTACTCTATTTGAGAGATGCTATAGACTGACCTCAACTCTGTCAGGTGAGAACCTTTCATCAACAGGTTCCCGCAAGGGGTCTGTGTCTCCTCCGATAGAAGGACACCTGGCTGAGCTCCAAGACTTTGCTGAGTCCCAATGTGGACACCAATTTGTGAACATTCCAGGACACTCATAATGACCCCTAGAGCCTTGCCCCCAGACAAGCAGCAATGGTATAGAAAGAAAAGCTCAGCACTAGTCCTTGGGTATGTTTAGACCAGGGTTTCTCAACCTCAGGACTATTGACATTTGGGACTGGTTACTCCATTTATCAGAGGATGTTTAGCAGTATCCCTGATCTCTACCCACTAGATGCCAAAAGCACACCACCACCTCCTAGCTGTGATGATCGAATGTGGAGGGGTAAAACTGTCCCCAGTTGAGAACTATTGACCCAGATAGTAGGAAACCCTCCTTTGTTGCACTGAATCTGTACCTACCTTCATCATTCCAGGGCAAGACATCAGATACAACTACATTTTTGTGACCAGCAAGCCACTATCTCAGATACTATCCCAATAAGTGCTCAAAATATTTGAAGTAAGCCGGGCTCGGTGGCTCAGCCTGTAATCCCGCACCTTTGGGAGGCTGAGGTGAGTGGATTGCCTGAGCCCACGGGTTCGAGATCTGCCTGGGCAGCGAGACCTCATCTCTACAATAAATCAAAAAATCAGCCGGGCATGGTAGCACATGCCTGTAATTCCGGCTACTTGGAAGGCTGAGGTGGAAGGATCATCAGAGCCCAGCAGGTTGAGGCTGCGGTGGCCGGGAGTGGCCACTGCACTCCAGTCTGGGTGACAGAGTGAGACTCCAACTCAAAAAAAAAAAAAATTTGAAGTACCCACTACTTCCATTAACACTGTATCACACGCACACACAAACTTTTAAAGGTGTGGTGTAAGTCAGCACCAGAACAAGTCATTTCTTTTTCTGGTTCAGTAAATAAATGCAGAAGTTAATTGTGAAGGGGAAATTTGTATTAGTTTAAGGACTTCAAGAGTGGTAAGAGGAAGCTAGGTAATGATGACATGAGTGGTAACACCCTGGTGATGGGAGGAAATCTTATCTAGAATTTGAGACTGGGGGTGATTTTTGTGAAATTGGCAATTTAGTGAACACATGCTAGGCATGTCATCATCCTTAAAAGTTCATTAAATATGTACTAGGAAACTCTACCATTTACTAGTTGTATAATACTAAAAAAGTTTATCAATTTTCCTAACGCTTTTTCTTCATCTGTCAAATGGGAATATAATAGCATTCGCCATAGGACTACAATGCAGGTGAAATGAACCAAGCCATTCAAGCACTTAGCTCAGGGTCTGGCACACAATAATCCCTCAATAGAATTAGCCACTATTACTCTTTTCATCACAATAGAGTGATGGATTGGACTGACGAGTGATGGTGGTAACATTTTTCATATCCTGTTTTGAAGCTTTGCCTTATCTGATCTTCACTCAGCCTTGTGACACGACACAATGATCATTACACTCCTCTAACTTGGAAATCAAGTGCTAGAGGTAGACGAGACTTGCTCCAAAAACTTGCTTAGTTCACAGGACTCTAGGCTAGGCCCTCAGATTGCTACTTGACTCTCTTTCACCAGGCTCACTTTATACTGTACAAAAATTCTAAACCCTCAATCAGTTAGAATACTCTCAGCTAAGTCAGATAGCTTACACTATAAGGGATTTTATTTGCTCATGTAACTGGGCATCCAGAGATTGGGCACATGTCAAAAACATGCAATTAGAACTCTACCTTCCTCCAGGTATCAGCATTGTTCTCAGGGTAGCTTCCTTTGTCGTAAGACAGTCACCAGCAGAAACTGAGGGAGAGAGAGAAAATGGCTACATACTGCTCCTCTTAAAAGTAAGAAAGAACATTCACAGAAGCCTCTGTAATCTTTGCCTCAAACAGAATGAGGTCACATCACCACTCCTGAACCAAAACTTTCAAAAAAGATTAATGTGCTCTAATTTATGTAGTCAAATCTTAGCCCATCCCCTTATTGGACGGCTCTGCTGTGCCCAAGAAATTTAGGCAGTGTGGGTAAGAGGTAAACACCATGCCAGGGTCTCTCAGGAAAGGAGGAAGAAGGAACAGAAGCCAGGAAGGCAGCCTCCAAACCCTTTATGAGTTTTAAAACTGAAAGGCTTCTTATTAGGGGACATTTTTCAGCTTTCTGCTTTCTATGAGTGAGTGATCATCCAAAAAAGGGGGGGGAGAGAATTTGAGATGAACTTGATAAAGCTCTCAATAAGTTCTAAGAGCATCAAAGGAACCATACACCACAGAAGTGATCCTAAGGAAATTGATCAAAAACTGGAGAAGCAACAGGTGTGAGTGAAGAGAAACTGAGTGCACAAAATCCTGAGAAAGATGAACATTCCTTGTAGTGAAATTCCAAAGACTCAGCCATTCCACCAACCTCTTCGTGGTCTTTCCTGTCATTTAATTTGCTCCCAGTAACAGAAAGCAGCTCTACATCCTCAGTATGTTATTTAACAAGTTGCAGGGAAGTTGACGAGTCAACCTTTTATGAACAGTTTCTCTGCTGAAACATCATAAATCTTCAGCAGTTCTTCAAGTGTTAGATTTACTCTTTGTTTCCAGGGTTTAGCAGCAGCTGATCCACAGATACTACCTCGTAATGGCCTGAAGACATCCCCTGAGAACGGAGAAAAGGAGCTGGGAAAAGTCTTCCCTACATACCTAGGAAAAAGGACAACTTGGAAATGCTTTGCTTGTGGGCTGGAGCTTATGTTCAGTCCTGCGATGAAAGCCACTTCTCAGCATGTCTTGGTAGAAGGTGGAAAGAGGGAACCCAGTGGCATCCAGTGAGGTGACTGCAGTCTCACAGGTCAAAGAATAAAAGAGAGAAAAGCATGTGATGAGTGAGCTTTTGCTACTATACAGTTATACCCAACACCCCCCACACCCAAAAGGTGGGCAGGGACAGCTATAAGAGCAATGTGAACAGTCCAAGTTTCCACAGGACACCAGGACAGTCACCCTGCTTGTGACCAGCTCCTCCACACCATCCACCCTCCCCTGAATTCCATCACGAGGTCCCAGGGTCTCACCTCACTCACAGTTGGGTCCCAAGAAAGCAAATCACTAAGAGGAAAACACAAAAGCCTGAAACGGTTGATCTCATAGTTCAAATGAGTCAGCTGCCCATGAGGTGCCACTCAAACTCTCCCAAATAACTCTACACCACCACCCTTAGGGCACATCCACTCTCTCCATTGCCAACATAAGAACAGTTCAATCAGCATGTCTGAAGCCACAGCCTCTAGAAACCCAGGCAATGACTCAAATCTCTGTGAGCACAAATTCCAAAGTTGGGAAGTGGGGTAAAAACAAAAACAAACAAAAAAGATGTCCCCTATATGAGACATTTTCCCAGGAACACCATTTCTGCATGTGGGGAACTGCGCCAGGGGTCTTGGTCTTGGCCTTGTGGCAGGTCTTAGGTAGAGTGGCCCACGGGAGACACTCACGGCCTGTCCGAGCAGCACCGGGGCTCCCTGCTCCACGCATGTGCTTACGGAGTTATGTGAGCTCAAGCCTTCTGTTTCTGTTTATTTGTCTTGAGTTGTGTTGTTTTATTAACCAGAAACTTAAAAAGGAGGCTTTCTTTGTTGTGTTGCCATTTGGCAGAAGACTAGAGGTTACAGTAGCAAGCGGAGCCTAAACATTTTTTTTAAATCTCGATGAAAGTTTCTTCCAGAGAGAAAAACTATATCCGATTCCCTGTCTCCCACTGAACCTCTGAAGGACTTCCCACACCTTACCTTCAAATAACAGAACCCCAGCCAACGAAAATGGAAAAACATAAATTTTTGCACGTAAAATAAAAAAAATCAGAGAGTGCAGACAGGCCTGTGTTAACAGGGTATTTTTAGCCATCAGTGAATTTTTAAAATCAAGTTTTAAGAGACAGACCTTTGCTGCCCTTAGCTATCTCACCTTATTTTCTACAGTGCATCATATCCCCATTTAAAAGACTAGGAAGACAAAGGACCAGATAAGGAGGAAATGACTTGGCTACCTTCTCAGTAACTGGAAGCAGAAGTGGACGTCTAGACACGACAACCCCATAACAGCCACACCTCTGAGGGCAAAGACTTTAACTTCCACCATTCCCAATCTCTGTTTCTCAATACTCACTAATTGGCGCCCTCCTAGAACTTAAACATGGCCCCTTTATTGTGTATTATTTGTGTCTTTCTCCATCACAGCCTGACTTCCTGATCCCTAAACTCCAAGAAAAAATAAATTAAGTGCAGAAAGCTCTCCTGCAAGGCTCTCAGAACCTCTGTTCTTGGTCCCATCAGAACGGTTTTTAAACAGAGGGTGACAGTGAGTGACGGGCTCTGGCCAAGGCTCAGTTATCTCCAGCCCTGCCCCTCATCCAGGAGAGGAGATGAATGCAGCAGCTTGATTTTCCCTCTATTTCCCCCGACAGTCACGGGTGGCTAAGTCTCAATGATCAAGCTGCAGCAGTTAGAAAGAGGAAATGGAATCAGAGAAGAGAGACTCAGACTTACCAACCATGGAGAACCCAGGGTGCTTTGAGCCTTACCAGACCCCAAAGCCTCCAACCGGTTGTACCTGAACAAATCCTCTAGGGCTCAGATGGCCCCTTGCACTTCCTGAGCTCCTTTTGAACCTGTGTCTGGATCCTCACTAGCTGGTGCTGCTTAGACACCTTCAAGGAGCTGTCCTGGGCTTCCTGCAAAACTGACTCCATAGAGTCAAATTGTGCACAATTGTCGCTTCACTCTGTCCTCTGTTTTTACCCACTCTGACATATTACAGATCTTAAAGTAAAGGACAATCCTATGGACCTGGTAATGAAGACACCTTTTGCTGGCATCAAATATTCAAGGATGGCTAGTGCCCTTGTTCATACAGTGCATGTGTGTGGAAGCTGTAGAGATGCCACAAGTACACCAAAATGATGAAGACTGGCAGCTCAGTAGAGGTACCTTTTCCTATAGCCATGCAAGAATACTGGGGAGTAAAAGTTTTCTTTCAGGAACTAAACAAGCTTGTTTACAAACTGGACTCTTAATTCTTAAGACCAAGCACAACTCACTTTTCAACCCACCCCAATGTGTGTGTGCATGTGTGTCTATGTGCATGTTTGCTATGAAGAAAGCTCTCCTCTATTAATAAATCATTCAAGCATATTATTAGATTATCATACTGCTTAGTTCTGTTTAAAAGTGAGTCAGCAATCAACCACTTATGCCCTTGGTTTTCCTAATAAATAGTAATTTATGAATACATTCCTTATATGTAAACTGACATGGGTGCAAATAATTTTTTTTTTCCAGTGATGTTACTACTTTTCAGAACAGGCATATTTTGGTAACTGTAGCTACTGAATGCTGTAGAGTTTGGTGTGACTGTATCTCATCAATTAAGTAAAAAAAAAAAAAAGAAAAGAAAAATTTAAGATAAAATCTATTTATTAATAGAGCTAATCTTAATTTAGTATTAAGTTTCAGATACTGTGCTAAGTGCTTTAATACACAGTATAATTTAATTTTATTAGAACCCTTCAAGATAGCTGTTGTTACCTATTTTTACTTAAGTGATGGGGAAACTGAAGTTTGGGAATGATAAGTAACTGGCCAGGATAACACAGTCATATGTAGCAGAGCCATTGCAC
The DNA here is from genome assembly GCA_027257055.1 of Cephalopachus bancanus. Taxonomy (NCBI): domain Eukaryota; kingdom Metazoa; phylum Chordata; class Mammalia; order Primates; family Tarsiidae; genus Cephalopachus; species Cephalopachus bancanus. The sequence goes on from JAPVLO010000326.1 coordinate 2,484,815, forward strand.
AAACCTAGATTTGTTTGGCCCAAGGCTGGAATCTTCACCACCACCCTATATTGCCTCATCATACACCTATTTAGTGTTAGTTTAATAGTAATTACTAAATCATTCTTGATAGCACTATTAGTCAATCAAACTTTTGTGCCTTTAATATATGCTCAAATTTCTACAGATGTTTTCTTTTCAAAGAGTTTTCCAGTGAGAAAAAGGAGGGAGTTACTTTTTACTTGCAAATATAATCAAAACATAGGCACAAACAAGTCTCTGTGTATGTACAGCATTGCATGGCTGTTCACGTCTTAATTTGGAGTCATAGTACTTATTCCCTAATAATCAGGAAAAATTTATGTATATACTTCATGCTTTAGTACCGAACCATATATGTGATGTTAAATACTGACATCTGCAGCTCAGGTTAACCACTTGTGCCAAAGCTGAGTAAAATATCACAATATGGTCTGATGCAACAATAATAGCAATGTTGTATATATAACTTCTTTATTTATTTTTTTTGTTTTTGTTTTTGTTTGTTTTGGGGTTTTTTTTGAGTTGGAGTCTCACTCTGTCGCCCAGACTGGAGTGCAGTGGCCGCTCCCAGCCACCGCAGCCTCGACCTGCTGGGCTCTGGCGATCCTTCCGCCACAGCCTTCCAAATAGCTGGAACTACAGGCGCGCACTACCACACCCGGCTAATTTTTTTATTTATTGTAGAGATGAGGTCTCACCAAGTTTCCCAGGCGGGTCTCGAACCCATGGGCTCAGGCAATTCACTCACCTCAGCCTCCCAAGGCGTGAGATTACAGGCTGAGCCACTGAGCCTGGCTTATAACTTCTTTAAAAGATGCATTCATATGTCTACATTTCTAAATATTGTTGAACTGTCAGCCTTCCTCGGGTTTATCAATAAATTTACACAATCCCAATTCCAACCCCAGCAGGCTTTTTGAGATATTAACAAGGTGATTCTAAAATGTATGTGGCAAGGCACAGGTGCTAGAATAACTTAAACAATTTTGCAAAAGAACAAAGTCAGAGGACTCACACTATCAATTCACCCTGTGCTTTTGAGACTAACTGTGAAGTTACTGTCATCTAGACACTGGTGTGGCAAACGGGTAAGCATTATAGATCAACAGAACAAAATAGAGAGCCTGCTCTATATAGAGGTGGACGCGCAAAAAATCAGGGCAAATGATTTCAGTCAAAAGAACAAGGGCAAAGTTGATAGGAAAAAAATAGTCTTTTCAGCAAATAGTGCTAGAACATTTGGATGTCTGCATGCAAAATAAACCAAGTAACGAATTAATAATCCACTACATACATATACCTCACACCTTACACAAAAACCATGGGCTTAAATGTAAAACCTAAAACTATCAAACTGCTATAGAAAAATGAAGGAGAACATCTGCATGACCTTGAGTATGGCAAAGCATTTTCAGATATGATAGCAAAAGCAAAATGTATAAAATTAAAACAATATAAATTGTATTTATTAAAATTTAAGACTTTTGCTCTGAGAAAGACACTATCAAGAAAATCTAAAGACAAGCCTTGAAATGGCAGAAACTATTTGCAAACATAAATCTGGCAAAGGATTTGTTTTCAAAGCATATTTTTAAAAAATATTCTCAAAATTCACAATGTGAAAAAACAATACCAGACAAAAAGATCTGAACAAACACCAGAGAAGATACAGGAATGAAAAGTACATATATAAAAAGATGGCTAGCATCATTAGTCATTTAGGGAAATGCTCATTGAAACCAAGTGCTGATGAATCTTAAGAGCAAGGGGAACTCTGAAACCTGCAGGTGAGCTTGCCAAATGCTACAGCCACTTCAAAAAACAGTGTGGCAATTTCTTATAAGTTAAACATTCACTCGCCATGAAGCCGAGAAATTCAACTCCTGGGTATTTCCCAAAGCAAACTGAAAACTAGCATACTACCAAAAGCCTGCACACAATTATTTCTAGCTTTATTCATTCATGTTCACTAAAAATTAGAAACAGCCTATGTATCCTTCAATAAGTCTAAACAAAATGTACATTTATGCAACCAAATACTACTCAGCAATGAAAAGGAACAAGTTACTAGCGTACACTAGTGAATTAATGAACATTAATGAATCGTAAATGCATTTTGCTAAGTGAAAGAAGCCAGATCCCAAAGGCTACATATCATATGATTCCATTTACATGACATGGTGAAACAGGCAAAATTATGAGGATGGAAAACAAATCAGTGGTTAACAGGGACAGGGAATTGTAGAAAGAGGTAGCACAAGAGAATTTGGAGGGTGATGGAAGTGTTGTACACATTTGTGGTAACAAACATTTGTCAAAATCTGTAGGACTATACACCAACCACAAAGAGCAAATTTTATGATACGTAAATACTAAATCTCAATTTCAAGGGGACCCAAAATGAAATGAAGACTATAACAACTGAATCAAACTGTATTCCAAATGAATAACAAATACCCCGAAGGGTTAATAAAGAAGGGAAACAAAGTAAATAACTTTGGAAAACAGTGTGTTGATAGATGCTGTAAGACTAAAAACAAACAAACAAAAAAACTATGCATAAACATGGATTTAGGTGAATTTGTTTCTCCCAAGATTATAGATCAGCAATTTTGAAACTACAGGTATGCTATGGTTGAACAAATGAGTAAATGTATTGTTAATAATAAATGCCAAAATTTTCACTGTTGGGGAAGAAGATTATAAATAAGCAAAGAGGAAATTCTAAAATGAAATTCTAAAATGTGCTACTGGGTTGGCTTTGAGGATATAAACATTAGCTGTTTAAAATATATATAAAATATATATAATCAATCAAGGTTAACATCACCAATCATAAGACAGATCAATGTAATGTACCCTCTAATGCACTACATCAAGGCATGATGTATTGATATCACCCTTGTGTTGTTCTTCCCCAAAATACATAACTTCAATCTAATCATGAGAAAAATTCAGACAAACCCAAATACTCTATGAGGTGCTATGAAAAATGACATATGTTATATATATATATATAATATCTGACCAACACTCTTCAAAAATGTCAAGGTCATGAAAGAAGGAAAGACTGGGGAATAGTCACAGACTGAGGAGACTAATGGCACCTGACAATTAAATGGGATCCTGGATTGGACCATGGACCAGAATAAAGAAATTGTAGAAAATCAATGAAATTCAAATAGTTCTACACACACACACACACACACACACACATTCATCTGTGTCCTCCCAGAATTCACAAGTTGAAGCTCTAACCTCCAGTGACTATATTTGGAGTTAGAGTCTTTAAGGAGGTAATTAAGGTTAAATGACATCTTTAGGATAGGCCCTGATTCAATATGAGTGATGTTCTTATAAGAAGAGGAAGAAACTTAGGAATGCAAGTGTACAGAGAAAAGACCATGTGAAGGACACAAGGGGAAGACAGTCATTCAAAAGCCACTCAGAGAGGCCTGAGGAGAAACCAAACCAGTCAGTACCTTGATCTCGAACTTCCAACTTCCAGAACTGTGAAAAATAAATCTGTCTTATATAAGCTTATTTAACAGTCTGTGATGTTTTGTTATGACAATTATAGACAACTAAAACACAAGCAGAGAGATATATAAAGATATACATATATATTTAGGTCAGTACACATACATATATTTCCTTGTTTTTTCTGCTGAGAGGTTCTAGAAGCATTGACACCTAGTGGCAATAAGCACATCTAATTCTCAAATCTTGGTTTCTAAAAATCATTCTCCAGTGAAAGGAACTAGAGATTCCAGACCTGGGGCAAGGGAAATACAAGATGATCCTGGAACATCTTCTGTTACAAAAATTAAGGAGGTACTATAGAAAAACAATGGAAAAGATGAGTCACAACAAAAGGATGCAGGAGTCAACCTGAAAGAGTTCCCAAAGGCCAAAGTCAGAATAATAAGAGCAACAAGATAGATAATAATAGTAATGGATTACAATCCAAAGAATAAAATAAATATCCATGAATTCACACTGCTGTAAATAGATGACTAGACAAACAAATAAATAGGGGAGAGTAAACAACTCTTCTTTACAAAAGAATTCCAATTAATAAATGTAGAAGGATGAGTAATCACCGTTAGAGCACCACAGTAATTACTGCTCAAGGTGAAACCCGCCAATGAATGCTAAGATCAGTAAGCAAAAAAAAAAAAAACAAAAAAATAGTATTTGTAGAACTTCAAAGTATCTTCCTTCAAGACACTTGTTAGTTGCAAAGTATCCCTTCCCAAATTCTTGTTAATTGCAAGAAGCACCACTTTGACCAAGTGATCAAGGTTAGCATCACCAGTCATAAGATAGATCAATGTCATGTACCCTCTGATGAGCTACATCAAGGCATGATGCACTGAAAAAGACATGTCGCCTCTGTGCTGTTTTTCCCAAAAATACATAACTTCAATCTAATCATGAGAAAATTCAGACAAACCCAAATACTCTATGAAGTGTTCTGTAGAAGGTTGAGAGATGTATACATCACATCTGACCAATGCGCTTAAAAAATGTGAAAGTCATGAAAGAAAAGGAAAGACTGGGGAATAGTCACAGACTGAGGAGACTAAGGACACCTGACAATTAAATGCAATGTGGGATCCTGGATTGGATGAAGAAATTGTAGAAAAATCAATGAAATTGGAATAGTCTTTAGTTAATTGTATTGTACTAATGCTAAATTTTGATCATGGTACCATGATTAGATAATATGATAATATTAGGGGAAGTGGGGTGAAGGGCATGCATGAACTATCTGTCCTATCTTTACAACTCTTCCTTCAGGGATGAAAGGAAGGGAAATAGAAGGCAACACTGGATGTTTTAAACATGGGAAGAGAAAAGGGAGTTATGAAAATCAGTGAATTAGCATTGTTGGTAAACAACTCCCATTAACACCTAGAGGAGATGAAAAGTGAATCTATTTCATTAAATGTGTTGATGGAAACTCAATGAGGAAATATGAGATTAAACATTAAACAACATGAGTGAGTTCTAGTTTGGGCCTGTGATTCACCTTGCAAGTTTTGACAAATTACATAATGTTGCTGAGACTCAGGCTTTTCACATGACACCTAGTCTTCACCAAGTTAAAGATGGTAAACAATAATGATGCCAATTAATGAAATAACATATTTAAGTTGTGCTATGAAAAAAGAAGTAATTTCTGTTTGGAATTCTGTTTATTCATCTGAAAATTGAGCACAAATTTCTCTTAGGTCCTGTCCAGTCACATTGGACCCTAAGTGCTACATAAAATATATTGTATAAATGTTGCAATAGCGAACAAGATCAAGTTTTCTACATAAACTCACAGCTTTCTTTGACAGAAGTAATATGTGAGTCCTTTTATTTCCATGGGTGGCTTTTCAACAGCACATGTATTAAAACTTGAATAAAATTTACCCTAAAGATAAATGTAATGTGTAGGAGGCGGCAATTCCCTTTATAACAGCATTATTTATTCACAAAATTCTTTAAATGCAAAACCACGGAATTTATATAACTATTTCTCAGTGCAAAAATATAGCTTGATTTTAATATAACCAATTTAATGATAGTTTTTCAGAAGGATATCATTTGCATCAACTCATGTCCACACATGCATGCTGAATGTGGTTGCATGTGTGTATATTCAAACAAGTAACTCTAGGTTTCTTTTTCTTATTTTTTGCATTAGAATGTTATATGAAACGCATACCTAGAAAATAATCACCTCCTTAGCTCTAATGCACACCACTGTTGATCTTGGTGGGCACCACTGTCCCTGTCCCACTGTTGCAGGGGAGCTGAACTGAGAGGGCCTTCACATCAGCAAAGTGTCCCCTCCATTCCTGTCACCACTGGGGCCAGCAGGAAATGCCAGCCTCCTCACAGGAAAGCCTGTTGCGGTGAGATTTCCCGATTTACTTTATACATGCAAGAAAGCCAGATACAGGAGGAGATAAGTGCTCAAGATTGCAAGTGCTTATCATCTCTCTGGGTTCTGGGGCCCCCAGTTTCTCTTCTAGAGATGCAGGTCAAAATTCAGTTTGGTTCCAAGTCAAAAAGACTACACGACTGAAAAATTTGATCCTCATCCACCGTTGCCAGTCACCAGGAGAAAATCATGCCAAACAACTTGTTGGATTTTCACCATAAATGGAATTCTTTCCTTAGCAAATTAAGAGAATTCTGTCTCCACCTTGACCACATATTGGGATCACCTAGGATGGGAGGCAGGGGCAGGGGGGAGAGGTAAAACTGATTGGGGCATTTGGTTTCTCAAGCTAATAGCTGAAGTCACAGTGCCCACTTGACTCTAGTCTCTGCTGACTTGCAAAATTTTTAGGAACACTCCTCCCAGGCTCTGATGTTTTAATGCTGGTGCCACTTACATAAAATGTTTAGCAGAAAGAAAAGGATGGGTACCTCAAAAGGACAAGACAGCCAGCAGAGGTAGAGAGCTGGGTTAGTAAAGGACATGTTGAACTAACTCAGCAGGTAGAGGCTGTGGTGGACGTAAGCGTGTGACCGCACTCCAGTCTGGGCCACAGAGTGAGACTCCAACTCAGCCAATGAATCAATCAAATCAAGCATGCTTTGGTGGCTACAAGGTCAACCTGCTCTCTAGTGAGAGTTTGGGGAAGGAATTTGTGGGGGGAATTGCATACTCAAAGGAGAACACTCAAGGTCCACTCCATTCTATCCCTTCTCTGTTGTCAATTTTTGGAAAGTAGAACCCCTGAAAATCATTGCCCAAAGAAGCATCATACAGGCCATGTAGAAAGTGAAATATAATGTCTCCTTCTTTCTAGCTCCACATTTCCAATCACTTTGAAGCAATGAGAATTTCAGGGTCACATACTCAGTTCATCTATGTGTCACTCACAAGTCTGATCTTTTTAAAAAGATAAGATACAGCTGGGCTTGGTGGCTCATCCTGTAATCCCATGCCTTTGGGAGGCTGAGGTGAGTGAATTTCCTGAGCCCACGGGTTCGAGACCCGCCTGGGCAACTTGGTGAGACCTCGTCTCTACAATAAATAAAAAAATAAGCCGGGTGTGGTAGCACACGCCTGTAGTTCCAGCTATTTGGAAGGCTGAGGCGGAAGGATCACCGGAGCACAGCAGGTCGAGGCTGCGGTGGCCAGGAGCGGCCACTGCACTCCAGTCTGGGCAACAGAGGGAGACACCAACTCAAAAAAAAAAAAGAGAGAAAATGCAATTTGGATAGAAATCTATGTACTCCTTTTCCTCAGTCAAAAATCTAGAAGACACCATAGTTCACAAAGACTGATTTTAAAACATACCCCCCAAAAATGAAAACATACCCTCCACGTTTGATCTCTTATCTAGAGAAACCAGGTTCCCTCAGAGGGACTCTCAAGGCTGCGAGTCCCCAGTGTTTATTGTGCTACGTAGGCCACATTGTTTTGTGTTCAGCTGCAAAGTGCACTGAAGTAATACTAAGTGGACATGTTCTCTCTGGCATCCCACTGTCCTGTCAGTCAAAGTTGAGAGTCACCTTAATAATAACAATAATAATGACCAGTTTTAATCAGGCAAGCATTTCTATAGCATCTTTTCCCTCTAGAAATTGAATGCATTTGGCTAAATGTATGTCAGTTCTCAAAAGAATACCCTTAGGGACTCGTGTTGGAAATATTACATATACCTTTCTTCATTCAACTGTCTCCCCATACCTCACCCCACTCTTGAGAGCCCCATTAAAATATATATCCAGCTGGGCTCAGTGGCTCAGACTGTAATCCCAGCACTTTGGGAGGCCAAGGCGAGTGGATTGCATGAGCCCGTGGGTTCAAGACCAGCCTGGGCAACCTGGTGAGACCTTGTCTCTACAATAAACCAAATTAGTCGGGCGTGGTAGCACACACCTATAGTTCTGGCTACTTGGAAGGCTGATGTGGAAGGATCGCTAGAGTCCAGCAGGTTGATGCTGGGGTGGCCATGAGTATGCCACTGCACTCTAGCCTGGGTGACAGAGTGAGACTCCAACTCAAAACAAAAATAAAAACAAAAACAAATATATATATATACATACCCAAAAACATTCACGTCATATAGAGTTGGCATTAGCCCAGCTTGACTTGTGTCTAGATTTCTACTTTCTTTCTTTTTTAAATTAGGGTCAGGAAGAAGGAAGGAAGTGGGGAAAGAATATGGCATCTATGCTTTAGACAACACTAGTCTCTATTCTCTTCAATAGCTACAATACGCTTTGCATTTCTGTGGCACTTTTCTCAATGGTGTCCCAAAGGTTTTTTTTTTGTTTTTTCCCAACAAATACCATTTATCTTCTACCTCAAAGTTGAAATGGGTGGGCCAGTTGTCCCTCTTTATGCAATTATGTCTTGATTCCTTTAAAGTTGCCAGTTCATTTCTTTTCAAACTCTAATGTGGTACTTTTTCTGCAAGGAGTCTTAAACCTGATACTTTCTTTTAATTCTGTTTTCTTTTCTCCTTTTCAGGGTTGAGTAAGGCCAGATTGATACAGCAAAGATAACAAAGTCTTGGCAAACCTTTGCTTTCTCAAGGATAGCAAAGTAGCATTACTCAAGTCCTTTCCACTATTCTTTTCCTAGGACACATGAATGAATGAATGAATGAATGAATGAATGAGTGAGTGAATGAATGAGTGACTCCATTCTATTAGAAAAATATTATCTTCTCTGGAATAATCCTTGAATTTTTGTAAAGGATTAATTTCATGGTTTTTAAACAGGAGAAGAGATGGAAACTATCTCCCAATAACCTGAAAAAGCATAACCACAAATGAAACTGGTAGTATGCTCCTTAGAATTATGTAAATTTAAGCTAAAATAGGCCTCAGGAATTATGTAATAAATTCAACTAATTAATTTACATTCATGAACAGATAAACTTGAGAAGAAAAAATTGCTAAGGGAATTGGAGAAATTAATATACACTATATAAAAACTTTGGACTTAGAGTTCCTGTTTGCCTTAGTGCGTAGTCTCATTCATTCTCCCACAACTACCTCTTCATCCCTAACATGAGGAAACTTTACATATATTTGGCTTGTAGGCATTGGTTAGGGTAAATCTGTCAGCTTTGGGGGAGCCCTTTCTGTGGGACCTGTTTGGATTGCAGATCTCTTGCCCCAGCAACCTCCTTTTTGCATTCCTGCTACCCATTCTCAAACCCTCTTTTGCACCAAAGGTAAGTCTGAGTGGGCTTGTGTGTGTGTCTTTTGGTTCATGATGAGAACCAAAGGCCACACACACCCTGGAATCCAAACAGATCACTGTCTGACCACTCTTTCCACGGACACTGCTCTAGTCACTGCCTCTATTTCCTGGGCTTATCTCTTTCACCAGATTTCCCGCCCCTTCTCTCTCCTTGAAATGTCCAGGAGCAATCTAGGTTTGCAGTCTGTCAAGGGCTACAGGAGGACTCAGATAATGAGAGATAAAGAGGGTGACTCCTTGTTAGTTACCCTTTAAAATCTGAAATTGCTTGTTTGAAGAGCGGGAAGCAGCTCTTTCTTCCTTCCCCATCATTAAAAGCAAAAAGAATAGAAAATCCACAAGTGAGGCTGAAACTCAGTGTAGCTTTGGACTTTATTTGGGATGGAAAGAACTCTGAAAACAGGAACACTGCTTTATACACAAGGTCACACATGGCAAAAACAACTATAACAACAACATTGTGGGTACACAATAAATAGATATTAATCATCCTGGTAGGTTCTAGAATAGTTGAGTAAAATGGGTCAACATTGTTAATTTCCCTTTTACTTAAAGAAACCAAATCATGGCAAAATATAATTCTCCAGTGGTATTGCTAGGGCTGCCGTATGAAATATCACAGACTGGGGGTGGGGTGGGGGAGGGGCCTTACACAATATAAATTTATTTTCTCACAGTTCTGGCGGCTACAAGTCCAAGATAATGGTGTCAAAAGCTGTAGTCTCTTCTGGGGTCTTTCTCCTCAGCTAGTAGACGACTGCCTTCTTGCTATGTCCTCACATGGCCTTTCCTCCATAACTGTACATGTCTGTATCCTTATCGTCTCCTCTTATAATGATACTAGTCATACTGGATTAGGACCCACCATATAGCCTCGTTTTACCTAGTTTACATCTTTAAAGGCCCTATCTCCAAATATATCCACGTTCTGAAGTCCTGGGGGTTATGGTTTCAACATATGAATTTTAAAGGATGCAATTCAGTCTGTCACACCAGTTATCAGACACACAACCTAAACTGGAGCCCACAGTTTCTAGCCCTAGAACATAAATACCCTTTATTCACAACTTTCTTCAGGCTAAATAATCTCATGAAATTATAGCATGGTCAAATGGGAAGGTATCTCATGGTGATCGAATCATAGCCCTCTCATTTTCTGAATAAGAAAGCTGAGCCCTAATTGTCTTGCTCAGAATCACAGAACCCATGTACTATCCAGAGGGGCACCAGACAGGTATCTATCCCTGTGCCCCTACTGGAGAGTCTTTCTTGGATTTCAATCTCCTGCTGCTATTCAAGCTCTGGATGGCAAATCTATGGCCCAGGGGAGCAGCTTGGTACAGGTTGGTGAGCAAGAACCCCACCCCCATTCTCCCTTTGGAGGGATAAGCTGACTTTAATGAGTTCCCCTTGCCTCCATCTTCCTCTCTCTTGCTCCTGCCTGATGGCAGCTGTTATCAATTTCAGCAATTTTCTTCTGAAAATAAATTGAAGGCTCCAGGTGACAAAGGGAGTTGGCCATAACCTTCTGGAGAATGAGATAGCCTGGGTTCTACTTCCACCCCACCCTTGACCCTGAACTGGGCAGTTGGGGTTATAGGCACTTTTCCAGTGGCTATATCACAACCCTTCCCATCCCCACACCCTCCCCACCCACACAATCAAAGCAGGCTTCCAGGTGTATGCGTGTCCATCTCTGAATCCCTCTCTGAAAGGGATTCCAGGTTATATCTCAGCTCATTCTCAGCTCATCTATTTTCCCAGAACCTTCAAGATTTTTATCATTTGCCTGACCTTTGGAATGAGAACACATTCTGTCTCTTGACATCACAGGAAGAGTAGGAAATAGGACATACACACACATACACAGAGAGTTTGGCACAGAGCCGAAGACAATGAACATCCCCTGAAATGACCACACCCAGGGTGCTTGGGAAGAGGGATGAACTCAGGCTCCCTGGTTAAGCCATTTATGTACAAATGAAGCAGACACAAGAGCATGACTTTTAGGTCACCTGCCCTGCAAAGTAGAAAATGAACTGCTATCACTCAGGTGAAGTTTTCCTGCCAGTTTTTCCTGAATAACAATGTGATGGTTTGGTTTTGTTTGTTTTATATTCTCCTCTTGAATTATTGGTCAGAAAGAAGGGAAGTAGCTAAATAACTTCCACTTCTCTGCCTAAGGATATCAGTGTGGACGCTGGGCATCTAGCTATGAATAAAACAAATTCAACTACTGCTTTCAGGGAGCTTACAAGCTAGTGGAGGGAGAAAAACATTAGCTACAACCACAAATGAGGATACAATAATAACTGTGAAAAACATGAAGAGAAGAGAGCTTAGAATCCAGAGGGAAATACTCAAGTGATCCCTTAGAAAAGCCCTTCAAGGAAGGAAAGAAAGAAGGGATGGAGGGAAGGAAGGAAAGAAAAAAAGAAGGAAGGAAGAAAGGAAAGGAGGGGAAAAGACAAAGCATAGTGAGATATTACACAATTTGCTTAGTTCTCAATTCTAATATACTGAAGCCCTCATTTTTAAGTCTCCAACTTGCCTAAAGAGAACCCATTGTTAAAATGCATTACATCACTGTAGGACACATTATCTCATGTGAGAGCACCTACTCTCTTATTTGTGATTGTTTGGAATAGTATGTCCCTTTGGGAGATGATCTCCCCAAGATCCCAAGAACAAAAATCTGGGGGCAGTGGCTCCAGATCTTCAGTCCCCTTCCTACCCCAAGTCCTGTCTTGTTTTCCTAAGCAGTGGTCAGGAATGTGCAGGGTGGGGGCAGCCTGGCCCTCAGCGCCCAGCCCAGGCAGCCCTAGTCACGGTCCCAGGCTGGCCTTTCACCTCATCGCTCTCCCGACTGCTCTTATTAAGCAGCAAAATGTTTCAATATGTGGAGCTCTGGGGGAGGAATAGGAGAGAAAAATCGGGATATTGTTGAGAAGGAAATAATGAATAACCCTGCCGCCAGTCCTCATACCCCCCACATGGGGAGATCTGGGTGATAAGTGTGCTTTCTCCTGAAATGGAATCCTAGCAATTGCCTTTTGGTCAGAAAAGTCCAGAGCCAGTTGGGGAAGGGGATAGGGGGAGGGGAGCAGGTATTAAATATATTTTCTCAAAGGATCCTGAAGTAAAGCAGTCGGGGATCTGCGTACTCATGAAGGAAGGAGACGAAAGCATGAGAGATGGAGTCCAAATCAGGGAGGTGTGTGAGGGGTCGGGTTTATTTATGCAAACTGACATATTCCCATCTTTATTCTTACCTGCCGCCTCTTCCCCTCACTCCCAGATTAAAAACAATGGTGAGCAATTCCCTGTTCAGAAGACCCAAAGAGAACAGTGCAAGGGTGTGAGAACCTTCCACCCAAGAGCACAACCCAGTTGTCAGCAACGCCAACAGTTCTGCTTTGCAGAGAATGACCCTGGGGTGGGGCAGTCCTGGGATCCCTGGGAGTCTGACTCTGGAATCTGAGTCCCATTCAAGGCCAAGTCTACAAGGGAAGTGAAGAAGGGAGCAGCATTCCAAATGTTAAGAAAACACACGTTTGAGGATCCAGAAAAGACCCCTCAGTGAGAGTGCTTTTAAGTGTTTGAGAATTTTATCTTTCATAAAAAATTAAAACCTAATAATAGGTTAATTTTAACTATAAATTAAATAGTTCTCGGTGCGTCCTCTTCCTTTTGAAGTCCACTTTGCTCTAGATGCTGCCTAGAAAGCCTGGATCAGAAGAGGTGTACTCTAGTCAGGACCCAGTAGGAGGAAGGACTCACCTTTAAGTCGGGAAAACTTAAGAGCTTGAAAAGTAAGAGAGGACTTCACCATAATGTTTAAGCCTGAAGAGTGATTGTTTGCAAAGCGGTAATTTGTAACTTTCCAAGAAAAAGTAATCGGTTCAAAGAGGCTCGGGTGTCCATTTCTCTTGACTTCACGTAGCTGCACGTCTTTATTTTTATGAGACGTGCGTGTGGTTTCTAGTCTTCCTTAAAGTTTCCTGGTAACACAGAGAGGTTTCTGGAAAAGCAGCTGGGGGCAGATGGGTGGCTGTGCTACTAGGACAATTCATCAGACAGTAGTTGAAATATTGATAGGAAAACGGAAATCAAATTACAAGAGGGGAAAAGAGGGAGGAAAGGGGAGTGGGACCTGGCGAGCCGGCGGCGGCAGCGAGGAGGGCTCCGGCGCGCACACTCGCTCGGTGGTTCCTGCAGCCCCCAGTGTGTTGGCGCGGAGGCCGCCGTCTGCAGGCCCTGGAAAGAAAGGCAAACGGACTCCGGGCAGCCAGCAGTTTCATTCTGCGCTGCCAGGACTCCGGAGCTCTGGTCTCAGAGAGGACGCACCGAGAACTAGAACATCCTGGAGTTACCCCAGGTCCGCTCCTGCGGGCTTAGCAGGGAAGGGCGCCTGAGGTGGGTGCTCGTTTGCGTCCGATCGTCTGCAGGCGGGACCTGCGGGGCTTTCTGGGGCTCCTTTCTCTCGTTCTCTCCCGTCTTTTCTTTTCTTTCTTTCTTTCTTTCCCCCTTTCTTTGCTGTGTCTCTGTTTTCTTGCAAATTGCACTCCAACTTTCAAAGAAAATGGGGGAGGAGGCTGGAGAAATTGCGCCGGGGCGGGGGCAGCGAAGGGAATCTCTGAGCCGGAGAAACGTACCTTGTCCCTGCACTCGTGTGTGTCTGCTGTGGCTTCAGGAGCCGAAAAAGCTGGAATTTGTTAGTGGGGAGAGAAGTGCTTTATCAGAAACACATTGGCTGCCGGAGAAGCTGTGCGCTGCCACGTTAAAGACGGTTTAAGAGAAGGAAGGGAAGGAAGAGGAGGGAGACGGCCGCCAGGACCGGCCGAGGCCGGGAAGAGACCAATGGCGCGTGGGCACCTGGCATCCCAGGGTGGTTTCTGGCCCTCCAGCCCAAAGATTTAGAGCTAAATAAGACACCACCTCTCCTGCCACTAAAAATGAAGACCTGATTTTGTCATTATCTCTGCTCCAAAACCTGTTGCCTTTCAAAAGAAGGGAGGGTGGCTCTGCGAAAGGGGCCTCCACAGACTCCCTCCCCCCCCCCGCCTCAGTCTTCCTCCCTAATGGGCCCAACAGAAGGGAAGAGTGAGGCAGCCGGACTCTGGCAGAGTCCTAGAGGAGGGGGAGGGGGACGGGGGGCGGAGTCCAGCAGGTCTGTGCCCTCCCCAGGCCAGCGCGTTGGCAGCTCTGAAGAGGTCTGTTCCCTGGCACCTCGGGCTGCACGAGAGAGGAGTCCTACCTCCCTCCTGGCCGCGTTCTCTCCTCTGGCCAGGGCGAGCTGCTGTGGCGTCCCCAGGTGCCAAACTGCCCAGGCCCTGGGGGATCCGGGTGTCTGACTGTGGGCAAGGGAAAGCAGGGGGAGTACAGGGAAGAGAACCAACGGTGTGAGCTGGCTTCCAGTCCTCGCTGTCCCTCAACCTGAAGCCTGGGTACAGAGACGCAGCTGGAGTGCTCCGTAGGTACCTAACCACTCGACCCTCAGTCGCCTGGCCCAGGCAGGTCTGAGGCTCCCAACTGCCGCGACTTCTCTGTTTGTGTCCCCACTTCCCCATTCCCCACCCTTGCTCCACTAGCCGGTAACTGAGGTTTTTCCCACCCAGGTTGCTTCTGGGGCCTTCCTGACCCTTTCTCAGCAACCCAGGATGTTTCAGACTGTCCCTGACACGTCGTCTTACGTCAAGGTAAGACATGACAGCGTCTTTAAACAGGTAATGACCCCTGGCCCCCACCCCACCCTGGGCCTGTGGTCCCTTTTCCTTTTTCCCGGGAAAAGGGGGCAGAGGTAGAAGCAGCAGAGCTGTATGTCTCAAGCCAGGGGCGCTCCTGGCCAGATGAGGATGGCATAGACCCTGGCCGATCTTGGGTTGCAGTGTGACACTCTTGGCGGCTTCTGTTTGGGAGACTGGAAGCAGGTGAGCCTGGTGATGGCTGTGCAGGAAGACGGAGACGCTCGCCCGCGCCAGGTTCCCGCGGGCTGTGCTCTCCGCGCAGCGGCTCACGGCGGGTTCCCCGCGTCAAGGCTGTGCGCGCGCGTTTGTGTGAGCGCGTCTGTGCGTGTGAGCACGTGGGCGTGTGGATGTGCTGTGTGTGCGGATCTGAGTGCGCGACACGCTTCTCCTCCAGGTAGGCAGCTGTTCAGCCCTCAAGCCCACCTCCCTGGGGCCCGCCTGCCCCCTCGAAAGCGCAGATTTGACAGCACATCGAAGGGTTTTTTTTTTTCTTTTCCACAACAGTTCCCAAGAATGTAAACAAACCAAGGCTGGGACATCTGGGTTACACGTTTAATGAAAATCCGCTGACGGGGCGGGGCGGGGCTGAGTGCGCACCGGGCTAGGAGCGGTGACGAGGTCCACGCTCCGCACAGCCGCCACCTCTTGCCTTCCGCGTAGGGGCACAGAGGGTAGGACCTTCTGAGCCTGCCCTAGACCAGAGGAGGAAGGACTTTCCGCGGCGCTGCAAACGTAGCCCGGCAGCCTTCAGGTCCCGGCTCCGCCCCCTCTGTCCTGAAACCCCGCCTCTAAGTGTCCGCACCCTCGCATCCACGCGTCCCAGCTGAGCTAGTGCGAGCATTGGCTGACGCCACAGCTGTGCCTGGGACCGTCGGATGGAGTGTGGACTCTCGGATCTAGCACAAGGAGCGTCAATGATGCGTCCGAACTTCCCCAGATCTCTCAAAAGGAAAGCTCTGACGGAAGCATCTTCCCAGTAGTCTGAAGGAGTCCGTGGTCACTTCTGGGAGGCCGGATCTGGAGGCTTGGCCCGAAAGCGGTGTTTCATCAACCATGACTGAGTGAATGAATGAATGAATGAATGAATGAATGAAAAATCAGTAAAGCAATAACCGGCTTCCAGGAGGTGTAGGAGCATAGTCTAAGATGAGTTGAGAGCGCTCCCGGGTTCGCTGTCTCCAGTTTTCCTGAGACGTAAGGAAGCTATCACCCCTTACACGCCCACCGCTCCCGGTCCTCGGAGCCCAACTAAAGGAACTCTCGCTTCCAGCTCCGCACTAAGGACTGCAGGTGGCCCCAGGGCGGGGAGCTGCCGTCTCCCGCCAACTCACTCGGACCCCCGAGTCCACACACACCCCGGGACCCAGTTCAGGGAAGACAAACCCTAGAAGGGCAAGTGGAAGCGCACGAGCCTGACCAAGAGTCATGGGAAAGCAGATCGGTCCAGGAGCGCGAAGGGACCGGCCTGAGGGGCCTAAGGGGGGTGGCGGCAGTCTGGAGCTGCGTGCCGCCAGAAGAGCTGCTCGCCGCAGGAGCTCTTCTCAAGAGAAAAAAAAATGGATTTTTTCAGTAGTTACAAAGTTTGTATTGTTGCACAAAGGGGTGCATTGACGACGGCGCAAGGTCTGCGTGGCGGGGACAATCTTGGGTCTGTTCCGCCGGCTCCCTCCGCCGCCCATTTGCCAGAGGGGCACAAACAGTGCCGGGCTGCCAAGCCCCTGCCGCTCCCCGTCGGGCACCCGGCTCAGGGGTTGTTGACAAACACCGCGGGTCCCGGCGCCCGGCCCATGAGCCAGGAGCTGAGCCGGGTCCCCAGGGGCCGCGGGTGCCCACGCTGCCAGGTCGCGTCCAAGGTTCTGAGGGGCCCAAGGAGAGCTCGAGGGGGTCCCCGCCCGCAGGAGAGCGCTTTAGGCGGGAGTGGGCTGGGCTGAGCAAGGGAAGGGGAAAGAGGGAGCGAGGGTGACTGTTTAAGACACTGGCGCGCAGTGGTACATGAATAACGCTGCAACGACATTGACGGCTGCCCATCAGAAGGTCCTTACCTTTGCCAGCCCCTGTTCTACGCATTGGATTTGTACTAACTCATTTAAAATTAATGACGACCCTGGAGTCTTCCATTTTGCAGATGAGAGACGGAGGCATTGTGAGGTGAATGGGACAGAGCTTATAAGGGGCAGAGTCAAGGATACACATCATAACGGCGGAGCTGTGCGGTCTGCCAGGCGAGTTCTAAACACTCCTTTCATCTTTACAGCGGCCCTTTGAGATAGGTCCTAGGATAACGCCCTTGTACGGATGAGGATACTAGGGCACAGAGAGGTTAAGCAATTTGTTCAAAGTCACAAAGCTGGTAAATGTGGAACTAGAATTCAAACCCAGGGAGCCAACTCCCCCACCCCGCACCCCCCACCGAAACCAGGAGACCGGGTGGAGTATCCCTAACCCGTTTGTGCGCGGTCCCCCGGAGGGCAGAGCCTTCTCCCTGCGCGAGCACATCTCCCAAGGCTCCAGGCCTGCCCGGCTCGAGACCGGCAGGGCCCTTCTCTGTTCCTCTTCGTGCGTGCCCCAGACTCCTTGCTTTCGCTCCCCCACCTGCCAGCCTGGGGATTCGGCCCCTCCTGCCTTCTGGGGAGACGCCCCGTCCCGCCTCCGCCCTCCAGACCCAAGGAGGTCGCTAGCCCTGGAATGTTCGCGGCGACAAGACCCAGAGGTGGCGTCGGGCTGGCAGGTTTCGAAGCTGCCTTTCAAGGACGCTGGTCTGTGCTTAGAGGGAGCACTGTTGGGGCGGCTGGGAGGAGGGGGCTGATGGAGCCCACCCCGACCCCCATCCCAAGTCCCCATCTTGGCGCCGACTCTGGTCCGGACACCTGGCTGGTCTCCACCTTTTGTCAGCCTGCGCTCTCTGGTCAACCTCGGGCTCCCTCGGGGTTTCCTCGTCGACGCCGAGTGGTCTGGGGGCCGGGCCGCCAGCGCCTCGGAGACCCTCCCCCTCTCGCGCCCTCCCGCCGCCGCGGCCTCCCACGTAGCGTCCTGAACCCGCTCGGCGCTCAGGCAAGAACGAGCGTGGGGAGCGGGCAGGGCGAGCAGGGGCTCTAAATCTTCCCTCGATCTGTGAGTAGATGAAGTCTGAGAAACAAATTCAAAGCAGGCGCGCCTGCAGAGCCTTCCTGCAGAAATATTCCCCGGCATTCAAGCGCATCCAGGGGCGGCTCGAGCTGCCTTGTTTGGCTAAGGTCAGACGAGACTCGAGTTCTCCAATAAAAATAAATCTCAAATTAATTATGGCCTCAAGCGAGAGGCCAGACACTTGAAGCTGCAGTTGTGCAGTCTGGAGTTTTGGCGCTCGCCCTCCAGCCCCTCCCCCCGCCCCTCTTCTCCCGCCCTCCTCCTCCCCCTTTGCCAGCTCGGATACCCGCTGCGGCCGCGCTGGACCAGAGGGAGGTGGGAGGGGCGGAGGGGGTTTGGAGGGGGAAGGATCCGCCCGAGACACTCTGCCAGGCCTGGCATCCTTCGGAGTTTCAAGCGACGAAGCCGCCCCGGGGTCCGGAGGTACCCCAGGGACCCGGCTCCGACTGCTGCGGCCTCCCACCCCCAACCCAGGCTGGAACCGAAGGAGCCCGGGAAGCCCGCGTCTGGAAAGTCTTGACCCGGTCAAAAGGGCTGACATTGAGCGAGCCAAGACACGTTTCACCCCGCCGTTCCCCTCCCGGGGGAAGCAGGACTTCCGCATCTTTGAAAATATTGTCAAGTGCGAATGGTGCGAGGCGAGTCATCTCACCAACGTTCCAATGAAAATGCTCCAAATCCAAATATTTCCTGAGTATTCGCCCCCATGCGCACGCTTTCTGTAAGTGACCCCAGACCTAAACATGTGTGGTGGGCTCTTGGGTTGTTGGGATATTTTTTTCTCCAGTTGGTAGCTTTTGTTTTAGATGCTTGGCGGGGGCTTCTTCAGCTGTGAACTTCCCCTGACTTGAAAGCTAGCCCTGGGCTGGTGGAATAGGCACCTATACCAACTCCTGGTCACCAGCCCTGCACTGTCTGTGAAAGGGTGAGGTGGGGTGGAGCCCTGGTGAACCGGGAAAGAGGGTGTGCGCTTGTGTGTGGGCTGGGGCAACCTTCCCCAAGCTAGGCCGGGAGGGGGGGGAGGAGAGAGGGGGAGGAAGAGAGAAAGGGGGGGAAGCAGAGAGGGAAGGGGAAGCCCCTCCACACACACGCCCCCCCCACAAGACCGTTTTCATTTGTAGCGGCCTCACCGCAGGCTCTCTATCAATTTGTCTCAATGCAAGCATTCAAAATATTCTCTTTGGCTGCTCGTGAAAACAATGTGAGCTGCCAGGATCAAACCATCTTTCCAGATGTCTGGTGGTAACCACATTAAACAGGGCAGACTTGTTTACTGTTGTGCTTGGTTAGGACTCCCCCTCCTTTCAGATTTAAAAAAGCAGCAGCAGCAGTGGAGTTGAGCATCTAACCCAGTTACGTAAACCAGGCAAACTTGCCCACTAGCATGTCAACACTGGAAGGAGAGAATCGGATATCCTTACAGAGGTCTGTTCAGAGTGATGGTGTGTGTGTGGGGGGGTCTTCTTTCTGAGCAGAGACCCCTGTGAATGGACACATGCTCCTCATTCCAGGGCTAGTATATGCATAGGATAATAATGCCTATGCCAGCCTCCTCTTGTTTCAAAATTAAGAAATGGTCATAGCTTTGGCTTTACAGGCAGAAACAGAAAGTGCTGTTGAGTTCCACAGCTGAAATGGGAGGGCAGCTCTTCATTTTAATCTAGTTCCATGTTGAAAGTTTCCATTGAGGGAAGCAGCTAATGCTAAGAAGAGTTGGGGGACCGTAATAGAGATGTTGGGGGTGACTACAGATCAATACAAGGAAGATAGTCAGGCCAACAGGAATTGGGAGGAGAAACGCCCTGTGGTGTTGGCCACAGAGAGACCTTCTGAAGCACTGGGAGCAGTGTGGGTAGGAGTGGGGGCAGTCGACCTTGTGCTGTGGGGTGGCCCTCAACAGCCTCTGTGATTGCCCAGCTCCCAGAAGGGGGCCTCAGGGCAGTGGAGTCTGAGTCCTTTCTGGCTGAAAGAGTAGTGCGGCTGGGGTGCAGGGTTTCTGGTGAAGTCCGGGTGGGAAGCTGCCTCCCAGCACCCTCCTTGAAAGCCCAGTTGTCGTTTGAAGGTCGGTAGAGTCTGGGCTGAAAAGGAAACAATTTGGGGTTTGAAAGGATGTAATTCATTCTTCCTTTCCCTTTAACCTCTTTCCTCTCTGGAAAGCATGTGGAAACGCTGAAGGGAGGAGCGAGAGGGCAGGCAGCCGGCCGCGGGGAGGAAAGGGTTAAGCCTGATTTCTTTTAATTGAACTCCAGAACTGGTGGCCCCAGGCAAAGGGGGGGACTGACCCCGCTAGCGGTAACCAGATGTGGCGGTCCCAGGGGAGCCCCCGAGCAGACCCCTGGATTGAGAAGCAGACAGGAGGGGGGGAGTCGGCCCGGCCCCCATCCCACCATCCACCCACCCCACCCCCAACACGCACACTGAGTCTCAATTGCTGGCAGGCTGCACCCGCCACTCCAGGTCTGGTCACGTTCAGACCCGTGTCTGTATTCGAACCCAAAATTGGAGCTGAATTGATGAGACTAATTTCGAGAGGGGGAGGGGGCGGGAGGGAGGCGAGCGAGCTCTGGAGCTCAATTGCTCCTGAAGAAATAAATAATTAATAAGTCACTTTTTTTTCGCCGCTCTGGACACCCTTTTAGGGATTTTTTTTTTTTTTTTTTTTTTTTTTCCTTTCCAATTGACTTGGATCTTCTCTGGATTTTTTTTTTTTTTTCCTCTTTCCCCCGGCGGACTCTTAAATAAAAGTGAGAAAGTCCAAAGCGTGGTCTGGAGAGCGCGGACAAGGTAACCTGTTTTGGAGGTCGGGGAGAAGGGAGTCAGGCTGAGAGCCCCCAGACCTCTGAAACTCCCCAGCCGGAGCACGCTGAGGACCAGCGGGAGATGGGGAGGTCTCTGGGAGGGTCGGGTGTCGAGGTGGGCCGGGTGGGGGCGACAGTCCCGGGCGCGGGCCTCCAGGTCTCAACTCGGGAGTCGTTTGGGTGCGTACCGCGCTGTTGAGTGCTGCGCTCCTGGGACCTGCTGACCGCGGTGGAGGGAACATCCCGCCGTGGTGTCGGTTCCTCGGGGTCCTGGACTCTGGCCTGGGAGTCAGTGCTGGCTTGGGCCGTAGGGCTGGAGTAAGCGCTGGGGGCTTGACCCAAGACGATGCGGATGGATGGCCTAGGGTTTCTCCGCTCCCGCTCTCCGCGGGCACCCAGAGTCGAGGGTCGAGGCGCGCCGCCCCGAGGACGTCCTTCTCCTAACAATGCGCCCAGAGTGGAGTCCGCGTCCCCGACACGAGGGTCAGCCCGAAACCGCTCGAATCCGCGTCGATGAGTGGGTGAGCCGCTCCGGGAGTCTGCCGCACCCCGGCAGCCAGAGTGGAAAAATTCTTATTGGATGCACTTTTTAATGGTTGGTTTGCCTCGCTCTGCGTTCGGATCTTCCCCGGCAGTAGGCGCCAGGTTATCCTCAGCCCTAGTAAACTCTCTCGCCGTCCTCCCACCCCCCAAAAGTTTGCCTCCGGCTGGAAAAAGCATTAATGAACGTATCTGTGGGAAGAAACGGAAAGTGAATGAGTCAGGAGGGCCACCTTCGGCCAACCGCCCCGGGAAGAGGAAAGAGGCCAAAAGCTTTTGGCTTTGGATTTGGGGGGAAGGTAATGAGGGGGGTGCAGACTGCGGGAATCCGGGCGCGGACGCTGGGCGGGGACCCGGTCATTGTTCCCGGCTGGTTCTTATCTCCCAGGAGCAAGTATCCTGTGTGCGCAGTGCATGAATGTATCTGGGCATCTCCGCGTATATTTATATAGTGTGTGATGCGAAAAGCAGGACCAGCCGAGAGGAAGAGGGGGTGTGGGGGGAGGGAAGACCAGGGGGAAGAGAGAGGAGAGCTCGAGACGAGAGAGAGAAAGAGAGAGAGAGAGAGAGAGAGAGATAGGACTTCCTCCCCACTCGCAAAGTGAAGTCACTTCCCAAAATTAGCTGAAAAAAAGTTTCATCCGGTTAACTGTCTCTTTTTCGCTCCGCTACAACAACAAACGTGCACAGGGGAGCGAGGGCAGGGCGCTCGCAGGGGGCACGCAGGGAGGGCCCAGGGCGCCAGGGAGGCCGCGCCGGGCTAATCCGAAGGGGCTGCGAGGTCAGGCTGTAACCGGGTCAATGTGTGGAATATTGGGGGGCTCGGCTGCAGACTTGGCCAAATGGACGGGACTATTAAGGTAAGCGGCTGGGCAGTGGGCGCCGGGCGGCGGGGGCCGGCCCGGGCGGGCGGCGAGGAACCGGCTAGGTGCCGGGGCCGGGAGCCCGGAAGACGTGGCCGCTCTCCCTTCCTTCCGCGCCCCGGCTCCTCCGGCGCTGAGTGGCGAGTCCCACTCGTGGGGCGGCGGGCCAGACTCCCCATCGAGGGCGACCTCCCCAACCCCCTGTCCCAGAGCGGAGCCCGGCCTCCTCCCGCTGTGCTGCTGGCCGGGTTGCGGGAGGGGTCGGCGTGAGACCTGGGGAGCCACGGCGCGGATCGGAGTCAAGGGCGGGAGACCTCCGGGGCCACCACTCCCACCGGCACCCGGGGCGCCCAGGCCCGGCACCAGGCACTCGCCTGGCGGCTAGCTTCCTCTCGCCCGAGGCCGAAAGCGGCGGGGGCTGGGGCTGCAGCCGCCCCCGGATCAGGTCTGTGCCTGGTGGGCCCCGGGACGGGTGAGCGGATTCGTCGCGGTAGGATAGGGGTGCAAGTGAGTGTGTCTGGGGGTCTGTCTGAGCGGGCTCTCCGCGCTAGAAACCCCTGTTTACATGTCAGCGCAGGCTAGTTTCCCTTCCCTCTCAGTCATTCTGTCGCCGGCTTCTCGGCGCTTGGGGGCCGCCGGTTCCCAGGGACTAACGGGCCGGCCTCGCCGCCTCTCGGAAGGAGACTCTCCTTCTCCAGCTCCGGTCCACGCAGCTCCCCGCGCCCAGGCGCCCGCCGCTCCAGGGCAAGTGCTCCCCGAGCGATCCTCTCCAAGAGGGTCCCGCGCCCTTTGGAGCCGCCGTCCCTGCGGAGGCCGGCTCTGAGCCCGCGCCCCGGCGCCTGCCGAGCCAGTGCCACCCCCACCCCGCTGCCACGCCTGAGTCTAGGTTGCAAAGTGCAGTCAACAGCACCGGGTGAGGGTCTGGGTTCCGTGTCAGACTTCAGAAGCGTTGACGGCTGCCTCTCGAAGGGTTCAGCCGTGGGGCCAGGAGCACAGAGCGGGGACACTCCCTAAGGTGGCTGGCCTTAGGGGGTCTGGGGGAATGAATGGGACCAGGAGTTCGCAGCGAGGCTGTAGTGCAACACCAAGCAAGAGTTTGTCTGGAAAAACTATTAGGCTGGTGAGGTGGGGACTGGCAGGGCCCGCCATTCCCCAGAACCCAAAGGAATCAACTCCCCGCTCAGGGCCGAGTGAGGGAAGGCTAAGATGTTGGGCTTAGAGAACTCAAGAGATTTTTATCTTCTTGGGTGGGGTCGTGGTTTTTATTTTCTAAGTTTTTTTTCTGAAAGTTTGAAATATGCTGACTTAGTAAAAGGAGCCGAGGAACTTGAAAATCTGGAGATGAGGTAAATGATTGCAATGAGTTAAAAGGAGCATAGGAGTCTGGGTTCCGCAAACTTGAAGTGAGTGGGTGAGAAGTGGGTGACAGGGTATTCCTGTAGAGACCCCAGAGTGGGGGTCATTGGGTCATTTTTGTGCCTGTTTCTCTGCTTCCTGTTGGTGTGGGCACCAAGTGTCTCTATATCCCCAGTTTTAATAATGAGACGTTCCACTCTAGAATACTCCCTCCCCAGAATCAATCAGGAAGCTTACCACTTACCCTGAAGACCCTCTGATCCGGAAGGGTGGTGAGATGACTCCAGGGTCTTGATGTGGACACCCTAAGGAGAAGTGAAGAAATATCTCCACACTGCTCAGACCTCTAAGCACAGGCCCTGAGCTAAGGGAGGAAGCTGTGGTCTGTGTACCCAGGATGTGCTAACCTCTTGAGATACACACACAGGGATTGGCATGGCAGGCAGAGAGAGCAGACTTAGATCAGGAACCTGGCACTTCAGGCCAACGATGGGAGTGAATGTCTGTCTCTCTTCGTGTAGGCAGTGGAAGGCTGTGAACTGCTCCCCACAAACTCTTCCTAGGAGTACCCTGTCTCTCATGCAGGTTACCTGGCTAGGCAGTGTCATCCACAGAACAGTGACTTTTCAAGCTATCTTCAGCCCTTCTGAAGGATTGCATCTTTAGTGTACATTTTGCTATTTAAGTTATGTGAAAGCCACAGTTTTCTGTTGACATGAGGCTCCTGGATCTTGGGGCTCCCAGACCCTGGTTCAAACAAAGGTTCAAATACTGTGCTTGGAGAGAACAGTGGACTAGGAGAAAGGACAGCAGACTTCTGGTCTCTTGAAACCCTCCTGAACTTCATCACCTTTGTACAAATGAAATAGCGGCACTATTTCATACAACAGTATCTTTCCATTCTTCTCTGTGTCTAAATTATATGCTCATATACTTTTACAAGAATACTTACCTGTATGAACACTAAATCCTATCGTGATAGAGGTCTGAAGACACTATAGACAGGTTCTAAAGACACAAATCCAGAATGTGCATTTCCATTCAGAATAACCTGGAAAAAAATAACTTTTGAATGATCCTGGGATGTGATTTTATGCACCTGCATATTTCTTCCCCAAATATAAGACATGTCTATACTTTGAAATACCTGTGGGTCTCAGTACTCAGGAGGTATTTGGTCCAGCAAGCTAGGAAAGTCTGGATTTCTTCACAGAAGACCCCTGTTTTGTGTATAATTCCTACAACTCTGTGTAATTATAAAGTTCCAGTCTTGTTGCCCTTGTTACATTAAGTCCTTTTGAATTGTGTTCTCTTCTTTTTCCTGAGAACAGTTCCTGGGAAGGCTCTGAGCATCACATTGGGAGCATCAACATTTGCAGGAGCCATGCTACTCTTTTACCACACACAAGTTAACTTGCAATATTAAACAACACCCTACCCACCCCTGCTTCCCACAGTGATATTATCAGTGTTAAAAAAAAAAGCACATGACACTGGTTGCTGCCTTAAGAAATGACCTGGTTTCAAAAACTGCATCTTAGTTCTAGGCAAGCTTTAGTTGAATCCAATTAATTTTGTCTGCAGAAGCTTAACTTGGTGCACATGGTACTATCACAGATGGAGAGAGAATCAGAGAAGACACAGACATAGTGAATGAAACTGGGAAGTAAGGAAATGGATAGCAGGCTTAGAGTCAGAAAACTGGGGTTCATTCTCAACTCTGCTACTTGTCTGCTGTGTGCCTTATAGCAAGGCACTTAGCTTCATGAGTCTCAGTTTCCTCATCTAGAAAATGGGCCATAACCCCTCCTTGCCACCAATCTCAGTAAAAATTAAATAAAGTCTGATACCTTAGATGGATACACGTTAATTGAATGTATTTGGGAATGGGTGTGCTGGGATCCATTGGTCAGAATATTAGATCACAGGTCTGGGTTTACCCTAATGCATCTTTCATTAATTCAACAAGTATTTATGATGTCTATTATGTTCCAAGGCTCTGCTTTGTGTATTAAGGATAAAACAGGGATCAAAACTCTCTAGGAATGTATACTCTAGTGGAGGCAGCTGACACATAAAGAGAAAAATCTGTCTGGTGTTGAAGTACCTTCTGAAGAACAGTAAAGCAGGTTAGAGAATAGAAAGTGATGGAGCTATACCAGGCAGGATGGTCAGGGAAAGCACTGGTAACCAAGTCACAGTTGAGCAGAAAGATTCTCGGTTGTCATCCTTGACCTCAGAAGAGTGCAGCACCACATAGCCAATCAGTGATGGAGGAAAAAAGGCTGGGGTTACAGCTAGGCTCTGCAAACCAGTGGACAGTCAATTGCTCAGACAGGCCCTGGAGGGCAGGTTATCACTGGCAGGACAGGGAAACTTCAGGAACTGATTTGGAGAGAAACAGCAGAGTGAGGAACACCTAGAACAGAGATCTGATTTCTATTCTCCAAGAGGGGTTGCTGCCTCCCCTTCCCCCACCCCCTCCACCTTTTAACCTTTGTAATACTCTAGGCAAGATGGGCTCAGTTTATCTGTCCTATGACCACACAGAATTGCTCCTTTCTGATAATTACCAAATGGTGAATCCTGTTTTGTGTATGAATAATTTCTACCAGAAAGCTTCTTTCCACTTCTGTTGCTATTCACATTTAAGTTTATAAGTTGGCAACTTCAGAGCTTTAGAGAATATTTAACTTGACATCTCATTTTATGGGTGAGGAAACTGAGACTTAAGGTGTGAAATGAATTATCCAAGATCGTGCAAATAACTATTGTCAGAGTTAGGGTAAAAGTTCAGGGCACCTAACCTTTAAATAAGTGGCATTTGCTTGTGTTACATTATGAATTATAGAGTCCTGGAGGCTGTGTGTGTGTGTGTGTGTGTGTGTGTGTGTGTGTGTGTGTGTGTAAGAGAGAGAGAGGTTAAGACAGAAACAGAGAGAGGAGCCTTTAAAAGAAAAGGCATAAAGAATCTGGCACTTGGACTTAAGACACTTCTGTTATTTAATGAAAAATGTATTACTACCACCTTGAATTATTTCCATACTTAAAAGAAAAAATCCAAATTCTAAATTTTTGGGTAGAAATTTTACACAACTGTTTTCCAAAATAAATCCTTCTTTTCCTATAGACAAAGTAAACAAGGTCTCCATTATTAGGAGACAACCAAAAATACAAAATTTTACATAAATAACTAAGCCCATCTATAGACCATGGGCAGATGGACTGAATTCATATTTCAACTTTTTCAGTAAATGATATTTGACTACTTAAATAAAATATATTCAGATGTACTAAAATATGTCTTATAGATCTATCTTCCAGGCAGTGTAATAAGTAAGTCTTGAATAACAACTGCATCAAATAAGATTTAGCCTTCCAGCGGGCTCGGTGACTCAGCCTGTAATTCCAGCACTTTGGGAGGCTGAGGTGAGTGGATTGCC
Source organism: Cephalopachus bancanus (assembly GCA_027257055.1). Classification (NCBI taxonomy): domain Eukaryota; kingdom Metazoa; phylum Chordata; class Mammalia; order Primates; family Tarsiidae; genus Cephalopachus; species Cephalopachus bancanus. The sequence continues at coordinate 2,511,938 of JAPVLO010000326.1, forward strand.
TGAGCCCACGGGTTCGAGACCCACCTGGGCAACTTGGCGAGACCTCATCTCTACAATAAATCAAAAAATTAGCCAGGCGTGGTAGCACATGCCTGTAGTTCCAGCTACTTGGAAGGCTGAGGTGGAAGGATCGCCGGAGCCCAGCAGGTCGAGGCTGCAGTGGCTGGGAGCGGCCACTGCACTCCAGTCTAGGCGACAGAGTGAGACTCCAACTCAAAAAAAAGATTTAGGCTTCCAGTGTCTCCTCCTATTTGGAGTAAACCAGTTAACTTGGCATTTGTTGTAAATAGTAGTTGACTTAAAGCTTTTTTAAAAGATATATATCATTAGTTTAATGCCAGTACTAAGTTGCTCCCGCAAAATAAAAGTTAGGAAAATTTTTATACTGATAAATTTTTTTGGTCTGTACTTAAAACAGTCTTTCTAAGTCTATACTTTTTCCTGTTGTTTTGTAACAAATTGAGTAGGCTAAAGGACATTGGCTATTATGTACACGCATGCACACATACACATACACACACACACACACACACACACATTCTCTCTCTCTCTCTCTCTCTCTCTCTCTCTCTCTCTCTCTCTCTCTCTCACCAAGTCTTCAACCAGCCATTATAGCTTTTTTAGTCATCTCAGAGCCAGGCAGGTGTCTTTTCCTCTGCAGGGGACCACACCCTGTTTCAATTTCTGTTGCTTTAATGATTTCATATTAACAGTTCATTCCATTCATGTATTAATTCATCAGTGGGATGGTATTGCTAAGTGATATCACTCTTTATGTATTACAATTCTGCTACTGACGTGGTAGACCCACCGTCAGTAGCCTGTGTACAGAGGTGTTTCCCCACAGTCAATGGATGGGGTTATCTGTCGCTATACCATCACCCCTAGGGCCAATATTATGGAAATTTGACAGAATTCGGCAATCTATGGAGGAAGCTTTTTCTGTAAAAAGTGAGCTGGCCTTGTGGAGATCTGTAACCTCAGCCTCATGGGCATCATCAACTGACGAATCATAGTAATGTAATTGCATGACTGTTATGCAGGGACTAAACTAAATGACTAAGTTCTGTAAAGATAGTACCCTGATGGCAAAAGACCTGCTGCTGGGGGGAGACCTAGCCAGAGGATAAGTGATGTGTGTATGCCCAGCTGAATGCAGTAAGTGTGTTGAAAGCCCCAAGAATGAAAGATCAATTTGAAGTGGAGAGACAGAGAAAGACTTAATGACAATGGCTATTTATGTAGTCCCTTACAGTTTGCAAATAATTTTCATGTGTATTCTTGCATCTTGTCCTCACAACTCTGCAGGAGATAATATCATCACACCTATAAAGTGGACAGTAAAGTTCAGGAAGGTGAGGCAACTCACCCAAGATTCCATCTAACAGGTGGCAGAGTTGGGTTTAAACCCAGTGTTTTTGATTACACAATACCTGCTATGTCCACACACTGGCCACACTGCCACTTGGCACTGGTGAATCTGAAGTTGGTGTTGAAGTACTTGCACAGGAAAGCATGATCAAGGTCTTTCGAGGAGAGTGGAATATCTGTGTGTGGGGGCCGGGGGTGGTGCATGTGAAGGAGAGGCTAAGAATAGAAAGATTGAGTGGAACTAGATTATGAAGGACCTTAAATACCTTAACCAAGAATTTGTGTCTTGTAACATATATAAAAAGGGGGAATCCAAAAATTGTGGGTAGATGGATGATCTACATAGCTGTAAAAGTCTCTTAAGAGTGATTCCTTTCTACTCTCATCCTACTCCTTATGAAATTGAGATGGGAGTAACTCTCACTTACCAGGGGCTGCACAAGGCGTGAGCAGCAGTCAGGATTAGACGAACAGTGATAGGTGCAGGCAGCCAGAAATACTATCAGCTGTCTTCAAAGACATCTGTTTATTAAATATGGCATTGAAGAAGGGAGGAGAAACCCTCTTTCACTAGATATCAAAAACATGTGATTTTCCTTTTCACCCCTTTAAATATGTCTTCTTTTCAGTGTTCTTGGGACTCCACCATGAGCTGTATTTTAATTGGGCCACAACTTTGGTTCCTTTTGAGAATGAGTCAGAAGATAGTATTTGAGGAGAGATTAAAGGAAAGATTGTTTCTCTGAAACTCAAATCAGATTTTTATGGGAATTCAGACAGGTCTGACATTCTTCCAAAAATTGGTTGTGACCGTCACCCCAGTCAGAAATATTGGCACTTCACCCAGGCAAACCAAAGACTCAGAGACTTATCATCCTTGTTCCAAGTAGGATCAGAGATTATGTTCAGATGCATTTTCAGATAATTTCGGTTCACAGCAACGTCAAAATTGCTCATACCTACAAAAATGAATGAAACACTGAAGTATTTAAGATTTTTTCCATCTTTGGGGAACAGTGTATCTGTCATTTAGTTTATGATCAAAATTCCAGAATATGAAGATATTTCAAGCCAACTCAAAGAGAGTATAGACTAGAACACAGAAATGCAGTCCCAAGAGCAAGGCCCATTTACCCAGCCAGTGCTGTGTGTCCAAGGTAATGAAAGACTTTATGTCACGTCTCAGTGCACACATGCAAGAGGCCAGAATTACAGGTGCCATGGGAGCTTTAACCTTGAATTTCTAGACGTGTGGGTTTCACATGTCTACTGGAATCTAATATTCCAGTAGCAGAGTTGCTAGGTCTGAATATGTGGGGATCCATTGATTTAATGTGGGAAAGAGTCCGAGAGTGAGCAATTTTGCAATACCATTCATGTAGCAGAAATGTGAAAACAAACAGGTTAATATTGTAAAATCACTCAGCTATTCAGTTAATGCTATTATAGTCTTCATAAAAGCATATATTTAGATTGAAATTCTCATATCTAAAGAATCATTTATCATAAGACATTTATCATTTAACTCATACTCATTCATTCATTCATCTACAAGTTGAATACCGCCAGGCACAGTACTCATAGAGCATCCATGTAAATGAACAAGATCAAGATGTCTGTGCCATTTTTTCCATACTTCTAGAGAGTAAAGGTCTATCTGCTTTCTGATTTTAAGCTCTGAGTATTGGAGATACTAAAATAAGCAACAATCCTTGTGGGATTCTTTATTTGTAACTTATTATCATAAGGCCATGTAGACACATTTTCACAAAGGAGACAACCAGTTTATATTCTCTTTTGCTCCTTCACTGTTGATGATACTAGTCCCTTGTAAGGACATTTTTGTAAAGCCATGGCTTCAGCCAAGCAGACTCCTTTTTCTTATTCTTCCTTTTTCAGCTTTAGTTCTTCTATTTATTTGTTAGCATGAAGAACAATGCCATAAGTAAAGTAAAAAATAAATGAGAAAGTGGCGGGACATGGTGATTCATACTCATCCCCGTAATGTCAGCACTTTGGGAGGCCAAGGTAGGACGATTGCTTGAGCCCAGGAATTCAAGAGCAACCTGGGTAACACAGCAAGATCTTGTCTCTATGAAAACTCAAAAAATTAGCCAGTTGTGGTGGTGCACACCTGTAATCCTGCTTATTAGGGATGCTGAGATAGAAGGATCACTTGATCCCAGGAGGAGGAGACTGCAGTGAGTTGTGATCTTGCCACTGCATGTCCAGCCTTAGGGACCAAGTGAGACCCCCAACTCAAAAACAAAGGGTGGGAGGAGAGAAAGAAATGAGACTGAGAAAGAATATTTCTCATATATGAGACTTATAAATGTCTTATTATATAAAGGCTACTTACAAATCAGTAAGATAGACTACTTTACAGAAAATAGAAAAATATGCTATGAATAGACAATAAAAATACAAATAGAAAAAAATTCAACTGGACAATAAACATATGAAAAGTATCCCAAGGACATACATGAAAACATTCAAATGAAAATAATAAAATTCCAACATTTATTACCTAGGAGGACAGTAGAGATTAAAACAGCTCAATGCCTCATGTTGAGAAACAGAGAAGGGAAATCTCCTATCTTACCCTTTTACTAGGAATAAGACTTGATACTATCTTTCCAGAGGGGAACATCTATTTGAGAAGTCAAATACTTGTAAATATTTGATTATTCCAATTCTACAAATATGTTCAATCTGATACTAAAGATATATATAGATATAGATATATAGATATACAAGATGTTTAAAGTAGCATTGTTTGTAATGGCAAAAATTGGAAATAATCTAAATGTCCATCAATAGGACATTAGATAAATTAGGGATGATTCATATAAGAAAATGCTGTGTAGCTGTTAAATGGAGTAAAATCAATTGTCATGTATACTGATTTAGAAAGTTCTCCAACGTATATTATTACCTGGAAGAAAGCAAGTTCCAAAATGTGTAGGCCCACTTAAGTTAAAAAAAATTTCAAAATACACACACTTAGGATTATTTATGTACAATTTCTAGAAGGATATGAACTATTAATAGTGGTTTCACTTGGCATTGTGAAGCAGACTTATTTTTCACACTATAAATCTGTGTAATATTTTATTTTTTAAATCATTTGTATCTATTACTTTTATCATTTAAAAAACTGACATAAAAAATAAAGAAAAAAGGGAATGGGCATCATGATTTTATCCCCAGTGTGCTAATCCCAGCAAATTTGGGACTACATTTTGAGGTAAATGGAGAAATAGCCTAGCTTGGCATCTGGAGACCTGAGCTACAGATCTACCACAAACTAGCTATGGGATCTCAGGCAAGTCACTTCACTTCTTCATTATTCATATTAAAGGTTTTCTTATATAGAATGTGAAGATATGATTTCAAAATTTCCTTTTAGCCCTTATGTACATATGACTCTGATCCTGTGCAGGCTTTAAAAACATTTCTTATTTTGGGGTGTGGATGATGGAACCACATGTAGATGTTCTATCTAGTCCTGTGTGGCTCTTCTCCTGCTGTCTCAGGAGTCTGTTTCATATTGTGGGGTGACCTTCAAGGCTGCATGAAGGCTAGGCCTCTCAGCAGGTGCTTGGTGAATTTCTGGTTGTTTTTATTGCCCAGTGACACTGAAGCTGTGCTAATCCCTTTTTGTTAATGCAAACTAAGAATAGGGCTTGACTCCACTCTGGGGTCTTAGATTCTTTTCCAAAATTTGGTCTCATTTAAAACCCAAAACACATTTGGCCCCAAGTGCCTTTCCCCTAGACTTAAAAAAAAAACCCTGTTTAATTGAAAGGAAATTGAATTTGTCTGGTTTTGATTCATTTACACTTAACTCTTATAAAAACAATAATTTGATGTCCAAGAAGAATTTTGAGCCTCTTAATGAGTTTTCTGGAAGGCTTTTTTTTCTTCTTCTTCTTAAAACAGGAAGTGGTGCTGTGCTATGAGCAAACACAGTCAGCCCCAAAAGGCCCCATTTCAGTTTGAAACTATATACTCACGATTTTGCATGGGCTGTCATGGCCCCAGCTAAGGCCCTTATTTTCTTAGTACTCACCTAAGAGCAAGAGACTCACTCACCTTTTACCTAAGTGGGAAATAAAAATGAGGAAGAGCAATCATAGTTATAAGAAGACAAAGAATAAGATATTTGTTTACCTCTAGGTGCTCATGTGTATTCTAAACTTTAAGATATGCACTTAATCCTTGTAACAACCCTATGATGTATGTAATATTTCCATTTTGGAGAGGTAGGGCAACTTACCCAAGGTCATACTGGTGGGAAGTAGAAAAGCAATTATTTGAACCTAGTTCTTTTAACCCCCAAATTTCATAAGGCTTAGCCACTGTAACATATCACAAGATCGACACATATGCCTCCATATAGCTTAGACTCCAAGCCCATCTACTGAGAACCACGTAGGTTTTGCTTTGTTTGTTTTGTCCTTTATTTTATATGACCCCATCCACAGTGTGCACTTGTCAGATTCATTAAATGACTCAATTCTCTGCTACCCCTTATTCAAGAAGACCTGAACTCTGTATTTCTCAGGTAAGAGAGCCTTTCTGGCTTTGATAGTAGGTGTACTGGCGTGAAACTGATAGACTCTGTCTTACCATAATGAGCTAATGAGGTGATTTTTCAAAAGCTTTGTGGCTCAGTAGAGAATAGCATATTCTTTGACTTGACAAAGCTTTCTCCTCTACCTTCATACCTTCTCTCACTTTTTCTGTCTTGCTCTAACTCTTGTGCTCTTTTCTATTCTCTTTCACTCATATATACATAAAACTACACAGAATTTTTAAAAAAAAAACAGATTTGGGAGGTTATAGAAAACACAAAGAAGGGAATGTTTTGCAAGGTTAAAAGGAAATCATTGAGAAAGGCTGACTTCAGGCTCCAGTTTCTCTTGAATAGCCTTTCTTGTTATTTCAAGGCTGATTGACTTATAACTGCATCCAAAGCTACCTCACACCAGTTCCTTTTATCAGACCAAGTGAGACTTCCTGTGGACTGGTCCAGCTTCCTGATATATTTCCTTTTTCCTTTGGCAGGACAAAGAAAACCATAGCTCCAAGGATCCTTGAGAGCAAACATAATTTAGCACTGAAGAATCTATTATTTTAAAATTTTCATTCTCAGTGCCTGCCTTTGCGGATTTTTTTCCACAGCATTCTATGCAGCATCATGATGAACCCATGTGCAATTATCAGGGGTTAAGGAGCCGCTTGAACTCATCCTAGTTGTAGTTTGATTTTATTCAAAGAGGGAAAATTAACCTGCTCTTCTCACTAGAAGTGCGCGAGCACCCCCACCTCACACACACATACACCTTCAAGAGTTACATGAAACACCTCTCTACCTAGGGTTTAATCTTTTGTTGTCTTAATTCAACATAACAGGTCTGCAAAGAAACCCTCTTATAAAGAGATTTCAGCTTAACTGAGTTTGGTGTGCTAACTTTAGAAACATGACCATAGGAAAAGAAGCTTCAAAATGTATCCAAAAAGTCAACAAAGTCAGTTCAATAAGAAATTGGGATGAGATTGTTGCTTTTCTCTTTTGCCTGGAGTATCCCGTATTACTTCTTCCACCTGGCCTCACTATTCATTCTACAGTGACTACGGAAAGACCTTTAGGCATGACCCAGGGTAACAAAGGAGCATTGTTAAGAAAACCTCTTGCTTCTTTGTTATATCTCCCAAAGCACCTATCACACATTGTCAACTTGTGGTGCTCCCTGCCTGCCCCCATACTCTTAGAAAGTAAGAGGTCACTGCACGGAAGAAATAACCAAGGCTTCAAGATGCTACGTGTCTAAAGATGAGAACTGGGCAAGAGATGCTGGAAGCAGAGCTCAGGCATGCATGCTCCCAAACATCACAATAAGGGTCTTTTCTGGAGCAAAGACATCCATGATCCCTAAATCTATAAGGACTCATGCTTTCTTTGTTCATTGATCCCATTTTCAACAGGTTTATTGTCATAAAACTCCTGCGAGATTGAAAAGGGCACTTTCCATAGGAACCACATGGCCAACTAAGCTATCACATAGCCACCCAAGCGTTACAAAAGTAGGTTTTTCTCTTTACAAGAGTCACTGATCTGAAACAAGAAATAAGTAAAAATGAAATTTAGCTCCCCTGGTAAGAACATCTCTTAAGAGGGCTAATTCATTGTGGTTCATTCATGGTGATTTCTCCTAACCCGCTCCTCCATGTTATCATCTCTAGATGAAAAGGGATTAAAAAGGTATTCTCAACAAGGAAAATAAACAACTCAGAGACTATGTAGTATGAAGAAAGTATGTAAGGGCAGGGATAGGCGTATTTGGTGTGCTCAGCCTCTCATAATCTGCTCAGGCAATACCAAAGGAAAAGGGGTCATGATGACTGTATACATACATACAAGCCTGGAATCTTTCTTTTCCCAGCATGGTACTCTGCCACCAGCCCTGGACCCAGGTCTGTGACCAGTCAGGAATCCTAAAGCAAAGATCCATGCATTATTTCCCACAACTCTCCTATCCTTGATAATGCTGTCTGTAGAGAGCCACACTGACCTGACCTTCGCCTTCTCCGTAATAAGGGCACATTGGGCCAAGGGGCACCCATCGCCTTGCTCAGACAGGGTCTTTGGTGCAACATAGGACTTCCCTAGACATCAGGGGCTTGAGGGTCACCTATACTTTCTGCACTTTTTCAGAAAAGGGAGAGTGAAAGAGCAGACAAATTTTCTGGAAACATTAGGAAACTGGCATATGGAAAGGGCTTTCCCAGGGTACCATGGGGAAGGCATCCAGCCATGTAGTGGGCTTCTAAGCTACTCGGTCTGGAGATTTGTGGGTCTCTACGTACTTACTGGGTCTGTAGTGTGGTTAAGGAATCACCATGCCCATCCACCCACCTCCCCCCCGCACCTTCCTTAAATTTGCCTCCAGAAGGTTTTGTAGACAAGCCATGACTGGGTAGTGGGGCTTGGTTTGGACCTCATCGGAATTAATCACTCCTTCCTATTGGTTTGGACTGGATATGACCCAGACTCTTTTCTACCCAGAGCACCTTTTTAAAAAATGTAAAACCCTGTGTGTATTTCATGGGAAATTTCACACGCCTGTTTCTGATTCGCTTCCAATTAAAGGCTCAAAACACTGGTTTTGTAAGAACCCTTTGATGATTCAGATTCTTGTTGGTTCATCCTCCTTTTTTCCTCCTAAATATCCACAGAAGTTTAATAAATGTTTTTCAGACATTTGCATGCTTAATTTTTAAGAATAATTGGAAACAGGAAAGAATGTTTTATTAGTGTACACAATACAAGCGCACTTACAAGGCGGAAGAGAAAGACAAATGCCTCAGTGAATGTGAACTCCTGTGGAAAAATAAGGAGTATCCCTCGAGGCAGGTGCCTTGATTTGCCCATCACTAGGGAATGGACAATACTCTGAGCTCAGAGCCTTTGGGAAAGGGAGGGAGTATTACACAAAATATAAGAGTCAGTCAGGATCAACAAGTAGTTGGTCTCATCAGAGTTGGAACAGGTGAATTAGCATTTTCCAGATACTGACACTACTTTTAACTCCCTTCTGATTGAAGTGAGTTGGTTGTTTACAATGAAAGCAAATCTCATTTTCCACCTCCTTTAAAAAGCTTTGGTGGTGAAACTATCTTTGTGCATCTCCATACTAGCTCCTTTGAGAGAGTTCCCATAGTCTATGTATAAGGCCCTCTATAGTGCTGAGGTGGGCCCCAGTGTAGGTAATTCTCGTTGTATGCCTGATTTTACCCTAGGCTGACTGGGTGACACTGGGCAAGTTACTCTCCCTTTCTTAACCTCATCTTCTCCATCTACCCAAAGGGATTAAGACTAGTATGATGCTCTTCTCCCATGGATTTGGTAAAAATGTAGAGTACTGAGTTGCTTTTAGTTTCTTGAAGACAAGCATTCATTAATCGTTACAATTTAACTACTAGGTGGCTTATTACATGGTAGTTCTTGTTGCCAGTTGTAAATCATGCAATATTTCAGATTCTGAGCCTTGTTTGGACTTTTTCCTAAAGAGAGCACCCACCCCTCTCTCTTTATTCATCAGGGTCTAGTTAGCAATATTCAATCAGAACTTTATACACACACAATGTCATGTGGGAATGCTGTATGCGGTAAGGTGCTTACTGCCTAAGAAAGGTGACACAAAATCTTAGTAAGGCTGGCAATGAGTTTCTGGGGTGTTTGGCCAGATTGACCTAACAGCGACAGAGTGAATCTATGAAAGCCACATGTAGTTAAAGTTTTAAAATCAAGGTTCAGTCCCACTTATTAGCTTGGGCCAAATATTAACTTCTTTAAGCTCCTTTCCTGTCTTTAAAATAAGAATAGTATGGCAGGCTCGGTGGCTCAGCCTGTAATCCCGTGCTTTGGGAGCTGAAGGGAGCAGATTGCCTGAGCCCGCGAGTTTGAGACCTGCCTGGGCGACTTGGCAAGACCTCATCTCTACAATAAATCAAAAAATTAGCCGGGCGTGGTAGCACGCGCCTGTAGTTCCAGCTACTTGGAAAGCTGAGGAGGAAGGATCACCGGAGCCCAGGTGGTCGAGGCTGCAGTGGCCAGGAGCGGCCACTGCACTCCAGTCTGGGTGACAGAGTGAGACTCCAACTAAAAATAAATAAATAAATAAATAATAAAATAAAATAAGAATAGTATGAATAGTAATAATAAGAAATATTAGCTGGGCTCAGTGGCTCAGCCTGTAATCCCATGCTTTTGGGAGGCTGAGGTGAGTGGATTGCCTGAGCCCGCAGATTCGAGACCCGCCTGGGCAACTTGGTGAGACCTCATCTCTACAATAAATAATAAGAAATTAGCCAGGTGTGGTAGCACGTGCCTGTAGTTCCAGCTACTCGGAAGGCTGAGGCGGAAGGATCGCTGGAACCCAGCAGGCGAGGCTGCAGTGGCTGGGAGCCGCCACTGCACTCCAGTCTGAGCGACAGAGTGAGACTCCAACTCAAAAAAAAAAAAGAAAAAAGAAATATTAAGTTGTCTATGGACCTTACTAATTAAAAGAATCAAAAGAAATTTGGAAGCTAAAGTACTTTGTAAGTGTAAAGTGCTGTGCAAATGCTAGTTTTTATTATCTTAGTAATTTCGATTCAGGTCAGAGCTCAATTATAACAGATAATAAGTAATGCTTAAATGGACTCCATTGTGTTGCTTTTTCTGGCCTTAATGATGCCCAAGACTTGCGTACATTTGGTTAGATTCATTAATTAGCTACTTATTCCTATCTCTTTGCCCATGTAGACACCATCCCCTACAAATGCACAGTACAGATCAAACATCTCATATTCCTCCTTTCCCTCCCATGCATCCGGCTATTGTTCTGATCCTAAAACTCCCATCCCAATCAATGGAGCTTTTACGTATGAGGATATGAGTATGGTTTCAGGAATTTCAGGCTTGTGCTGTTGATAAAGAGAATTGTGTCAAACATAAAATACTAGAGCAATAAATTGGACAAGTTACTCAGCTATTCAACCTATGCTACAACACTCCTTTGCAAATAGTCTTAAAATGGCCATCTGGCTGGTCAGATACTCACTGACTGCCCCTGCTCATTCACTTGTGCCCTCTCTTTTATTATCTTCTCAGCGTCCTTGTGGTAATGGGTTAAGAGGATACACAACCAGAAGTTGGCCAGAAGTTGGTTAATTCAGAGGGGGCTACCCTTTCGGCTCTTCTGTACTCTCTGCTTTACCATCCCCTCCCTCCTCCGATCAAGGGATGTCAATGCAATAGGTCTGTGATGGTCTGTCTCAAGTGTAGATGCTACTGATAGGTTTCACAGACATCAGTGTGAGTGAAGGGATAACAGAATGAAAGAAGTATTTTGCCTCGAAGGTGGTCCTCTGTTAGTGCTGAAATCAGGAATAATGGTGGCTCTTCTCTCACTTAATGAGCCCAGGCAAGGCAAGCTCTGTCGTTATTTTCATCACACACCATCAGTGTTTCAGGAAAAGTTGTATCTCTGTCTTTTATGGTCCACTAGCCAACCAAATATGATTATATGACCAGAAGTGAAGGGAAGGAGAACACTTGCCTATAATCTACCCACACTAAATAATGAAGAGATGAAGAAAGGAAAATGAAGCTCACCATTTTTATTTTAAGTGTTCATTCAGACATTCAGGATTGAGGTTAAGAATGTCTACTTAAATCTTTTTTCTGAATGCATTGAACTATGTATTAGGATTTTATTCTTCGCCAATAGAGTTGGGATTTCAAAATCCATGGGGCAGAAACACTAATCTGTAGTTATTAGAGACTGTAACCTAGCTAAGATCAGCCCTGCTACATTTCCTTCTGTAAAAAAAAAAATTACCTCCAAGATCTAGATGCTGTTTTAAAGGAACATTCTGTGTTTTTTCACACCAACACCACTGAATGAAGGTAAAGAGATTAGAGAGCATCTTAAATACATATTTCAAATTATAAATACTATCTCACACAATGAAAGAAAATGCAGCCTTACTAGAAATTTATTTGTTTGATCATGGTGTCTATCTTTGTGAGGTTGTACTGTATAGAGGTTCTGAACAGATTCATTGTTCTACTCTCTTAACGATATACTATGACTTGCCTAAACATTTGCAGATCTGAAAATAGCTAATGTAACACTTTCTAATCTTTTCAAATAATTAAATGTCTAGTTTGAATTTGATTTGGGTAAAAGGGAGCAATAATATTTTCTTGGTCAATAGAAGGCTCAAATATCTCTCTTTTGAAGGTATTCAGATATAGGAAACTTTATAAGAGATATAACTATTGCACAATTTTTAGAAGAAGAGATTTGGGAAACTTTATCATGTTTTCTCAAACCTTTTAACCCTATCTTAAGGACCAAGGAAAGTGATAGATTAAGAAAGCTGTCTTTATCAGGGCTGTCCAACAGAACTTTCTATAAAGATGAAAATATTCTGTCCTGTCCAGTATGGTAGCCACTGGCCTATCTATTCAAGTAGCTATTGAGCGTTTGAAATGTGGCTAGTGTAAAAAGGAAATAAAGGTTTAGTTTCATTACATTTCAATTAATCTAATTAATTAAATATAACTAGTAGTCATAGTGGACAGTACAAGTCTGTATCATCCGGGCCAAAAACATCATCTTAAATTCTGAATTCAGTCAGTGGAGTATATTTACATGAAGTATTTTTATCTGAGTCAGCAATGTGTTGTCCACATGGAGACTAACACTTCCATTTATTCTTATGACTAACATTAAAGCAAAACAAAATGAAAAGTGAATGCTCAGCATTATCATGTTGGCCTGGGGCTGGAGCTAAGGTTTCCATCTAGTGCTGGCTTCATCACCAATTCTCTGATGGTCTTTAAGAATACAATACCAAGCCGGGTTCGGTGGCTCAGCCTGTAATCCCACGCCTTCGGGAGGCTGAGGTGAGTGGATTGCCTGAGCCCGCGGGCTCGAGACCCGCCTGGGCAGCAAGACCTCATCTCTACAATAAATCAAAAAAATCAGCCGGGTGTGGTAGCGCATGCCTGTAATTCCGGCTACTTGGAAGGCTGAGGTGGAAGGATCGCCGGAGCCCAGCAGGTCGAGGCTGCGGTGGCCAGGAGCGGCCACTGCACTCCAGTCTGGGCGACAGAGTGAGACTCCAACTCAAAAAAAAAGAATACAATACTGGCAAGGCACAGTGCCTTAAGCCTGTAATCCCAGCACTCTGGGGCGGCTGAGGTGAGAGGGTTGCCTGAGCTCAGGGGTTCGAGAACAATCTGAGCAACACAGTGAGACCTCGTTTCTACAACAAATCAAAAAATTAGCTGGGTGTGGTGGCACTTGCCTGTGGTTCCAGCAACTTGGAAGGCGGAGGTAGAAGGATCACCTGAGCCCAGCAGGTTGAGGCTGTGGTGGCTGTGAGCATGCCGTTGCACTCCAGCCTGGGTAACAGAGTGAGACTTAAAAAAAAAAAAAAAAGAATACCTTATTTCCCTTCTATAAAATGGGAGCATTTGGAATTATCAAAGGGATATTCACAATCATCACTGAATGTATATTGTGTTGTCAAAGGAAGGTATGGGCTTTTGCTATATTATACCTTTTCACTGAAAAATAATCTTGGCCAAAGACAACCCCTGTGCAACATGGTGATTTCCGTTTTTTCATTTGTAGAATACTGGCATTGTACTAACTTGTTTTGTTTTGAAGGTCATTTTCAGCTCTAATGTTTTATGCCACCATGAAAACATGATTTCCTGCTACGTAGAGCCCCATACTATGAACAGATGGTTTGCTTTTCTAGTTCCCAGATCCCTATAACTCTTTGTAAGATTTCTTCTTAAGTACTAATGAGAACAAAGCAACTTTAATTTAGCAAGTAAGTAGCTAGAGTGGCAGTCTTTGAAACCCAATTTCTCTCCCATGAGTGTCCCCTAGGTTTGTAAGGTTCTGTGGTACACTCAGTTCTAAGGACCGGTTCTGTGGTACACTCGCTTCTAAGGACCTACATCCTTGATATCCTCAAGGCATAAAGCAGTTTGTCTCTGTCCTTCGTGCCCCTCACTCACAGGTAATAGAAATATATGACATGCTACACCTACTGTGGCTTTAGAACTATCATGAGGAAGAAAATACTCCAGCCCTTCTCCCAGGGACATCTGACCTCATTACTAAGGTCTTGCTAATGAACAGACCTATAGTGACTTTTTCTTCGGACATCTTTAGGTACACATAATTGTGAAGGTGACTCTAGTGTCCATACTGAATGTGTGGCATGAATTTGTGAGCTGAATTCTTTAAAACCAACATGTACAGGCTCCTCAGAGAAAATGAGGCAAAGTTCCCTGAGACCTACCGCTTATCATTCTTAAAGGTGATGAACCACTGTGGTCCTGCTTCTTACTCACACCTGCTCTCCAGAGAAGAGAAAATGCAGATCAACCCACAGGCCCTTGTGAATGCCCAGTTAGAGTCTTTAATAGTCTCATCCTGATTACATGTAGAGTTTATCTAATATTAGTTTGATAGATCTGCACACATCATCAGAAAAATCCCTCTTCAATTTAAAACATTCCACCTTTGTTTTCTTCAGATCGCATTGGGAATAAGGTAAAGAGTAGGCACAGAATGCAGTTCTGTGAACAAACTGATTTAGTTACTCCTGTTACCTCATTTTAGTTGTTTAGTTTAGTTTTAGTGTTGGTTTTTAATGTTTGTGAGGTCCTTGAAGGCAAAGCCTCCACCCCTTTTTCCTTGAGTCCTCAACACCTGACACACATTCATGTATTTATTGAACAGCTTCTATGTGTCCCATGCTGGGATACAGTGGTAAATAGAGAGGTATGTTTCCTGCTTGGACTAAGACTGCAGTGAAGCAGAGAAAACAGGTATTTAGTCAGTTGTGATAAATGTGAAGAATTCTGTGAAAGGGGAAGTATGGGGTGCCTCGGGAGAGTATAACATAGGGACCTAACCTAGTCTTAGAGGTCAAAGGCTTCCCTAAGGAAGTGACATTCAGGCTGAACCCTGAATGATAAGCAGGGGAAAGTATACAAGAGAACAGGACTTCGATAAGTCTTTGCTGAATGAGTAAATGAATGGAATGGAATGGTTGCCTGCTGGCATTGCTAAATTAAGTACCCCAAGCTTAGTCATCCTAACCATAGTACCCCCAGACCTTATCTGTGTGGCCATAAGCCATTTTCTTAGCCACTCTCTTCTCCAATAAAGGCAAGTAGAGTGTGATTAAGAACATTGTGTGAGGACAATTGCTTTTGAAGGTATTATCAGATTAATGTTTCACTAAGTGCATAAAGTACATATATATTGATTAATATGCTTTTACTATGCAGAACATTCAGAAATTTCAAAAGCAAGGAGATTTGAGAAGGCTGATTTCCACCTTCAAAAATCCCAGCCTATGAAATCACTAGGTTTCAACTTGATATAACTCCTCACTGGCAAAGGTAGCTCTTTGGCAAATAGAGCTCTGGATGATGCACTGACTGGCTTTGATATGAGCTGCTATCTGACCTCAAGCGAAGGCCTGGGCCTTCCCATGCTTCAGTTTCCTCAACTGCAGAACAGGGAGATTCTGCCAATGATAATTTTACCTCGAAGTGATGTTGTAATAAAAATGGCAGTAAAAGCATTTTGCAAGATCAAAAAAAAAAAAAAAAAAAACGCCTACTGAACAGGCATGCTATCTATATCTGGCATTTGCTAACATTTCTGAGGAAACCCTCTGATCTAAGACTCTAGAGCAGTTAAGAATTAGGACTGGCTTTCAAGATCTCTTCTGGAATTGCTGTGCCCTTTACCTCATCATTACTTTAAACAACTCTTACAGGAGGTATCAGTAATGCCATCGATGATGATGTTTACTGAGTAATCATTGCTGAGCCCAGCACTATGTTGAGCACTTGAAGGCGGTTCAGCACTCCACTCCTATCCCAGCCCCATGGAATACATCCATCATTGAACCCATGCTCCCAGTGAGATGAACTGAGGCATACAAAGCTCAATGACTTGGCAAAAGCTATGCAGCTAGTGGGATCTGTCTGATACCAAAGACTTTACTTACTACATATGTGAAATATTTTGAGCTTTTCAGAATAAGAGCTCAGGGTTGCTAAGCGATTAAACATATACAATTAATTATTCCTGCCCTGGAATACAAGAGTGTTACCATTAGCTGAAGTTTATTTTTGCAATTCCTTTGGCCTTCTGGTGTTCCCACGTGCTCCACCCCTTTTCCTAACTGTATTGCTTGCCTGTTGTTTAAAGGGAAAAAAATGTTTCCAAGCCTGTCCAAATAGAAGAATGAATTGCATTAAAAAGCCACAAGGACCGACTGAAAAAGTTGAGGAGTCAATGACATTTGGTGAGAACCCACTAAGCAAGTTCTGTGGGAATACCAGGACCTAGGCTATGTTTTATTAACAAGATCTTAAACCATTTTAACGGTCTTTTTATTGCCTCCCATATCCCCCATCCCACCTCATTTAGTTGGATGATATAGAGAGAAAACAACATTTTTACCTTCTTGCAATGGAAACAATAGCCTTTGGTTGTACCACTTTTATTTCCCCACTGGGGAATCTGAGAGATGACCTGATTGAATTCCACCCACAAAGGTCATGCTTTGAATTCAAAGCAGAGGGAAAAAACGAAGAAAACATTTTGCAATGACACCCCATGAGTCCTATACACCTGGGGCCTCTCCTCGTTGCATTGTGGTCTGCTGATAAGGATAACACTGATGACAAGTGGAACATTTCCAGGACAAAGGAAATTCCCTGTTTTATTGTTTAAAGGAAGCCACTGTCCACTCAGGAGAACAAGGTTTGTGGCATGGGCAGAGATTTTCCTGTTGGTGGGCAGGAGATGCAGGGCTTGGCTGGTGGCACAGTGGGAATGGAGAGCCGCTAAACTGCTTGTGAGTGTGCCTGTCCCTAATTTCATCTGGGGAGCATTTGTGTAGCTAGAAGTCAATAAAGGGTCATTGCAGTTTATGGCATGCATAGGGTTAGGTGCGAGACAGCTAGAAACGGAGGCACATCAGTTGGGGGAGTCAAAAGCCTGATTCACACAATGTGGCCCATTTAGGAATCATAGCAAAATCATCAGGAGATTTAGAGAAGTTGATCTGGTTTTGAGTTTAAATTCTGGACCTCCTACTCTCCCCGCCCCCTCCAAGCCAAAATGTCAGAAAAGGGCCTGGTTTCCCTTTATGGAGTGCAAAATAAACAGATCTTCAGCAGCAGGAGAGGGGCCCAGTTCCCCAGCCCATAATGCCAGAACTGGGGTGGGGGTGGGGGGTGTAAGGAAAGGCAGTTATTCTTCTGCCTGGTTTGTATTTGGCATTGACTTTCATTTTCTCCAAGCTCTGTTTTCTAGAAGCCTGCCTATACGGGAAGTACAGGGATAAAAGAGAAGCTGATCTTGAGGGTTTTCTTGCCAGACTTCAAAGGAGGTGGATTTTTGACTTCTGATAGTTTGGGGAGTCTTTTCCAAAAGTAAAAGTTGCCTTGGGGACTTGAACCCAGAGACTGAGCCATGTGTCCATCCAAGCGTGTGGCTCATCCCCTGAAGGAATGGTATTCTCTGGACTTTACGCTCTCATCTCCCAGCCCTGGGCATCTCAGGGTCAGCTGTGGTGAGCCTGGCCACAGGGCCCTGCATTCCTTCTGGGCTTTGCTTGGTTTGGGTGGGTGTGACCACTAGTTTACTCTGGGGAAAACTGAGACAAAGAGTCTAAATTGGGCAGGATCTCGAATCTAATGACTTGTTTACAGATCCTGTACTTTTTCCAGGGCAGGGAGGAGGAAGAGGAAAGGGTAAGCTCGTCACTGTGGGCATGGGCACATTGTTGTTTTTCATTCTAAGGAGGTAGGACAGCTTTGGAAAGCAGCAGGGCATCTGCCTGGCAGCTAGCAGGCCAGGCGGAAATCTGTGTAATTTTCCAAGGTGAGGAGGAAGCAGCAGTGGCTTCTGTGTTGTCCCACCACCCTGGCTTCCGGGGCACACACTGCTCTGAGGAGAATGCCCCATCCTGCCACATAAAAGAACCTGCTTCCTCCCACTTCAGCTTTGAGTGATGGGAGAGATTACCCTCTTCACCCCGCACCAAGTGCACCCCAAACCAGAGTACCTAGCTAAGAATGCACACCTGTGATGGGGCTAGAACATTGCTGGACACATGTAAGGCTAAAGAAGATTCCAAGAAGGATCTTGCTTGTGGAAAAGTACACTCACAATGGTTTTGCTGTAATGTGGCATTTATTTAAAAATCCCTAAGTGTAAGAAATTCCTCCAAAACAAAATAGTGTACTGCAAAATGTGAAGACTTGTTCTTCCAGATTCTGGAAGTTCTGGACCATGAAGATGCTGCTTCCAAGGCATATAGGCACCCAGAGTTTACCCCAAAAGGTGGTGTGGACTGCAGGGAGGGCAGGAAAAGCCATATTCGCGTGAGTGTCAGACAGCTTACAAACACCCCCTTTAGTTCCCTGGCCAATCCATAGGTATATACTGCAATAGCAGTGAAATCATTTACGCATGCCCATACAGCTGCTAAATGTGTCATGCTGCATCTCTTTTGCACCTAGTTTGAATGAACTCACAAGGCATGATGGTGTGCCTGAGCTCCTCGAACTGAAAGAGATGGCTGTAGGATGATGCAGTTTGTTACATCTCCTGGACTGTTTCAGTTGAGTGTGGCTGATTCGAAATTGTGCCTCAAAAGAATGAGTTCCAACCCATGAGTAGAGGAGCCCTAATCCCAATGCACTGTACATCCTTGTGATCCAGGAGTCCCTCCAGATGTTCCTATAGGGATCTCTAAGGTGATGCTGGGAATGGCGTGTGTAGGGGGCGTGTTCCTGGGAGCCTCTGAGTTCTCCTGGCAGGGAAGCCTCATAGATAATGACATCCTCAGAGAACTCTACATTTGGAATAGAACTCATATTAAAGATAGTAACAGCTACACTAAGTCACTAACTGGAATACGTAAAAATATGCAACAGCTAACACTTTATATTTTTTTAAAAATCATTTTTAAATTATCATGTATATTAACTCATTTGAATGCTGAGATGTAGGTAGAGCAGCTATGATGATTGAAAAAAGAGGCCACGTGACGCAATGGGACTTGGGTTCTCATCTCAACTCTTGCCGGCAACTGGATGCGTGGGGTCTGAGCAAATCCTTCAACTTCTCCTTGCCTTAGTTTCCTCATCTGCAACATGAGGGACTTGCTTTCCAAAGCTTCTCAAGCTGTGGGAGTTGAGGTACAGAAATGATTTTGCCCCACATCCTCAGGCTCCCCCAAAGCTGACATCCCAGGGCACACTGCTGCCACCATCGCCTTTCCTTCCTCCCTTCTGGCTGAAGTCTAACCAATGGGAAAACCAGGACTGGGGCAGGAAGGAGTTGGTGGCAAGATCCCTTTCCACTTGTTTCCTGCACCTGGAGACAAAAACAAAGCCATTATTTGGATGACTTATTGTTTAGAGGGTTTGTTTTTGTTTGCATTTTTTTTAACTTTATGGGAAGAAACTTCCATAGTCTTCAAATTTCAATCGTTCCTCTCTATGGCCTGTCCCAGCTCACTACCTTGCAACTGGCCGATCCCTGGGTAAATCTTAGTGAACAGCGACAGACTATGATTTATCTTCACCGCACACTGGAGGTACAGACTTGGTGAGACAAGCAGAGCAGCTGAGGTTAGACTCAGTGGAAAATCCAGAAGTGCAGATGTGGATCCAAACTGGGCTGAAAAAAATCTCATGAGATCAGGCTTTCTTGGACTTCCTGCTTTTAGCCTAAGCAGTATGTTCAACATAAACGAACTTTCGGTATTTTGAAACTTCCGTTTCTGATCTCAGAACCTGGAAGTAGAGAGCTGTTGTGAACATTTCCACAAATTTGGTCATGGTTATTCTGGAGACCAAGTTGAACCCCATAATTAGGGAGCTTTGGTACTCACTCCACCCACAGCGGCTTGCCTGGATTGTAATATGGGAGGGAGAAAGGCGTTTAGGTGAAGAGTCAGGCTTTGGAGACAGGCAGGACTAGTGTTCAAATTCTAGCTCTGCCACTTCCGGCCATGTGACTTAACCTTTAGAGTCTCAGTTTCCTCATCAGTGTGATGAAGACAATGTACTGGTACATACTATTGTGAGGACAAAATGATCTCTGTGTCCATGTTCTCTCTCTCTCCACTTTTCTCATATAGCTGTATGACATGTATATGTGCGTGTGTATACACATCCATATGTCACATCTGTGCATATATATATATTATATATATATATATACAAGATATATATGTTTGTGCATATATATTATATATCTATATTACATATCTACAGTTTGAGTAAATTTCTCTAGGAGTCTCAGGCAGCCAACCTCTGATAGATATGACATTTGGATGTTGCTGAAATGGACCTAATTAGCTGTCAAAAGGTACTTTAAGCAAGGACAGCGAGGGCTCTGCATTCAGAGAGTATGAGCTCTCAGGTAGACTCCTGGGACAAGTTACACTTGCAGCAAACTTTGAAAGCTGAGTTACGTTCATCACACATGCTCTTGTTTCTAGGGTCCTTCCTGCTTTTCTGGGACAAGCAAGGGACCTGGGCAGGCAGGTGCTGTCTGGAAGCAAGGTGTTCCACAGTACACAGGCATCAGCTGAATGGGCAAGAGTTGTGCTGGGTGAGAAAGGAGGGAGGAGATGGAGTCAGGGACAGGAAGGCAAAGTACATCGAAATCCCATCCAAGGCTCCCTTAGTAAGCCTGCCCTGCATGTGCTACTGCCTCTTATCTGTTATCTGGCTTACTTAAAAAAAAAAAACTTATTATAGGCATTATTTTTTAACATTTTTGCAATGGTTTTTAAAGTAACACTTCACCTTGTATAAAATATTGTATAAAATTTGAAAAATAGAGAAAACCACAAAAGAAAAATGCAAAAGCACTCATAGTTTCACAACCCAGAAAACAATCTATTAATATTTTAGTATGCTTCCAGTCTTTGTGATGCAAATATATAGACAAATATGTCTTATTTTTATATTGTTTTATAACCTCCTTTTATTCTCTTAATATTGAGTTACGGACATTTTCCTGTTTTATTCAGTATTATTGCACATCACTATTCCAATGGATGTACAGCAAACTGATAAACGAGTCAGTTAATTTCTGGGCTTTTGAATGGTATGTGTCGTCTTAGCTATCCCCAGCGTCTGAACCAGGAATGGCTTTTTGTAGCAGAGGTAGATTTATTTCTTTTTTATTTTAATAAAAGCTTCAGTATAGGCTTTAAAAATGAGCCCACATGAAATGCTGAAAGATGATTTTTTTTTTTTTTTTAAAGCCACAAAGTCCCCCTTGAGTCATAAAGCCAGAAACCCTGGGGGGTGGGGAGGCAGGGCCTGGTCTTTGCTCACCTCCTCGTGCCTCTTAATGCAGCCCAGATGGAAGCCCGTCTGAGACTGGGTTGCAGGCAAGCCCAGGGCCCGATCTGATAGCACAAAGACACCCACGACTCTGAATTTCCTGCTACTAGGAGGCTTCTTTTTGCATAGGCTGTTTGATTTACACATATGCGGAAAGCAGCCACTAATAATAGAAGAGTTGCCTCTTTTCTTCCGTTGTCAGACTCCGCGGTCCCTGCTCAGCGACTCCCGCGTCTCCGCGCAGCTGTCTGCCACTCTTTGTGCCCCTTGCAGCAACAGGGTCAGCCCAGCTCGTTGTCAGAAAGAGGCCAGGCCCTCTCTGCTGTCTCTGTGTGTGGCGGAGGTTGGGAAGGTAGCTTTCTGAGGGCTCTTTGTCTGTCGAGCAAGTCGGACCTCTTTGCAACAGAAGCCCCCTCTGGCCACCCCCAGCCCTTCCCCCTCCACCCAGGCAAGTTCTGCACAGCCAGCATTTTCTTCTCCAGCCCCAGCTAACCTGAGCTTGTTCAACTAACCTGGAGAAGCTTCTGGAGGATCTGTGTCCTTGCCAACTGGGGCTGTCAAGTTTGTGAGTATTCTTTGAGCCCCTCAAGACTAGCAGCTATGTCGGGCTTACTCCTGCAAAATGCCTGGCAGAGAGCTGGAATGGTCAAGCCCTTCATGAATGCCTTTTTCTGAGGCCTTAATTCACATGGTGCCATTCATTCAATCATTCATTCATTCCCTAATCTGAATTTAGTGCCTCCTATTCTAGGCGTACAACATAGAGATGTTGTGTAAAACATAGAGATGAAACAATGTGTAAGACATAGGGAGCATAAGACAGACAAGGTGCTGCTCTCACAGAAGAGTCAAAGAATAAGAAGAGAAGCAACTAGAGTTGAAGATTCTATGATGGGGATTGTAGGGGAAATGCCTGCCAAGTTATAAAGGTCCTTGATACTCCTTTGCTTTATCTTTGAAATTGCAACCCTATCCTTAGCCTATCCCCAGTCAGCCTCAAGTGTGGTTCAGGCTCACAATTCAGCTACCGAGCTGCAGAGAGACTGTCTCTTTACACAAGATCAATTATGGGTGTGAGAGCATGCCTGGCTCAAGCATACAGCCCACAGACCCTTGTGGTCAGGGAGTTCCTACATGAACTCAAACCTTTGGGGGCTGGGATCTGTTTACTCTTGGCACACTGGGATTTCCTGTTTCTAAGAAAATGGGCTTAGATGCTCAGCTACATTAACCAAACAACATGTTGACGCAAATGAATCTGAAACTTCTCAGCCCCAGGCTCCCGAGAAGGTTAGTCAGATTTGGGAATGAAGGCATTTGGGTCACTTTCCAATGTGAATTCCAAGTCAGATGACTCAGGCCAGGTATTAATTGGGGGACTTGCTCTTCTCCTCTTCCTGACTAAGAAGGCCCCACAAAAGTGTCTTTCTAAAGCCCCACTAAGTGGCTAGAGTCAGAGGTCCCCTGGTCATCCTGAATGGGGGGAGCTTTTCCTCGGTCTGTTCACAGCTGCTCTAAGAAGTGAGCATCTCGTGATAGTATGAGCATCTCTGAGTAGTATGGTAGGACACACTGAAAGCTCCAGCCTCCCGAAGTCTCCATCACCAGGTCCCATCTTTCTGAAATCCTCACTATGAACTCACTCCTTTGAATGTCCTGGAGGTTCATGTCAAAATGCAAAAGATACCCTGTGACATGACTTGACCATATGACATTTGACATATGACTATGTGACATTTACTATATGAGCTTAGCCTAGCAAGTTCCTGGGAATATGAGAAACCTGGAAAACTTTGGCAGGGCATGAGGGGATGGGAAGAAGGAAAGGAGAAGCTGACCAGGTTAAGAGATGCTTCTCAAAGAGGCCTAATCCAGAGAAGGTTGGAGAAACAGCAGGAGGAGGCTGTTCAAACAGGAGCAGAGTAGCCTAGAGACACCTATTTGGTAATTGTGGACACCAAAACCCACTGGCCTACTTTGCTAAAGCTGGTCCTCACATTGCCATTACCACCTTGTCCATTACCCAGGGTGCCAACAAGCTAAGAGTGCAGCTCTTTTTGTTGGGAAGAATTTGGTCATTTTTAGGATTATTTAAACTGAGGAGTTTGTATGACCTCCATGAGAATGTGCAATTATGTGGTCAAAAATGTGTAAATTATCAAAGATTTGTTCCATGACAATAATTATAATCATTGAGGTGTCACTAGTTAATATTGCTAGGTGAGGAGCTAGTCAGATGAGATAAAGTTTCCTTGGGAAAGCCCACAGCCTGGGAACGAGGGATGGATGTCAGTGTGCAGAAAGCCAGGGTAGAAGCATCCATCAGAGTCTTTCATCTTGCCTTCTGACCCCTTATCAAATGCTGGAAACCTTGGAATGGGGGAGAGTCCAAAGAATTAGGAGGAAAATTATCCATGTCTTAGTTCAGGCTGTTATGACAAAGTCCCATAGGTTAGGTGGCTTATAAACAACAAATATATTTCTCACAGTTCTGGAAGCTGGAAGTCTGAGATCAGAGAGCCAGGATGATCAGGTCTGGTAAAGGCACTCTCCTAAGTTGCAGACTGCCAACTTCTCCCTGTGTCTTCCTTCACCTGGTGGAAAGAGAGCGTGCTAGCTTTCTGGGGTCATTTTTATAAGGTCACTAATCCCATCAAGAGGGCACCACTCCCATGATCACTCCAAAATTCTCATCTCCTAATACCATCACATTGGCCATTAGGATTTAGCATATGAATTTTGTGGGAACACAGACATTCAGTCCATAACACCATGATAGCTGTATACAAATCTAAAACAAAGTGGAGCAATTAAAGAGGACAGAGAACAAGTGGGAGCTCAGGCAGTGTAAGCAGGATGAGTGGAAGGAATATAGAAGAAAAGGAAATTCCCTACGGGCTTGGACTATGTGGGCGAGCTTAATGGAGGACGTGCATTATGATCCAGGAAGTTTCATCTTCATGGGTGTCCACAACTCTGAGTACTGAATCAATGTCTTTGCAAACATTAGAAGCCAAGGAACATGATGAGCAGGAGTGGCTATGGTTAATCTTATGGAACTTCTGTACAAGGATGAAGACATTTCAGAAATGGAAATAAAATAAATGCATTCCTGGTGCCATATGTGTGCTGAGTCTCATGAGGCAGACACGTGTGGGAAAGGTGGGGGGGGACAAGAATAAGTATAGGAGGACCACACTTGAGATTACAGGAATAGAGTCATTCATTCTTTCATTAATTTAATCATCAAATGCTTATCGAGCACCTGCTCTTTGGGGGCAGTGTGAAGCAGTAAGAATACAATTATGCACAAGACATAGCCTTTGATTAAATCAATGTCCCCTGGATGAAGCAGGTGTAAATTAATACCCTAAAAACAGCGAGTATTTTCACAATGGTATGTGCAAAGCATCACAAGAAGCCAGCTGGAGGATCTACTAACTCTACTGGAAAGATCCAAGAGGGTCAGGGATAGATTCACAGAGGAAGCAACAATGGCATTGATTTTCCACATTGACTTGGAATTTATCAGACAGGGTATTCCAGGGAGAGGGACCAGCATAGACAAACACATGAACATGGGAAAGCGCCATGTCAGCAAGGGTGCCACAAGTATGGGGCAGTGGGCAGGTAGCGGAAGCAACCTAGGGCCTGACCTCAAAGAACCTTTGGTACCAGACTATAGAGAATTTGGATCTTCTGTTGTTCATGACGGGAAAATCAGTGCATGTTTTTGTAAGACAGTGTGACAACTAACATTTTGTTCGACTCAGTTAAATAAGCACTTGCAGAGTGCCTACTGCATGCAAAGCACTCACTGTGTTGGGCAGTTTTGTGGGTTATGTGAAGAAAAACCTATTCCAAGCCCACAAGGGACCCTCAAGAAATTTGGGAAGGAAGGAATGAGTGGGGCGAATGGGTGAGTAGAGACAAGAGCACAAATAATTTTGATGTCAGATTCAAATGGGTCTGTGGTTCTAGAACGGGCACAAAGTCTCATGAAGGCAGAGATTCCCAAGAGCGCAGATTTCTTTCTGCCCCTCAGGTCATAGAAGACCTGATTTGGAGGCCCATCCATTTCTCATTTCCTTTCCTGAGTAATATCACACAATTCTCCCTCCTCCTACCAACAAAAGTACTTTTATTAGGCCCACAGAGAACTGCAAGGTTCAAGTCAGACGGCCAGCAAATAGATGGCATATAAAAGCTACCCAGAATAGGAATGACAGCTTGCCCTCCTGATATTCCTCCACACTCTGCTCTGGGGGAGGACACTGGACTGTGACTCTAAGTGTTCTCTTGGTTTGGATAAAAAGTATAATTAACCCTCACAAATGCCAATGGATATGGGAGACCTGAATGTGAATCGCTTATTCTGGATTCAGTTTCTCTCTAGCTCTTCTTCTTGCCTCAGGTCTCTGTTCAGCTAAATACTTTTGGTTGTATATACAGAATGACCCACTAGATGGGCTTGAGCATGATTCCTACATAATACTTGGAAGCTTTATCAGGGGTCTCCCTATGTCTCCCTCTTCCTCCTCTTTCCCGTCCGCAACACACACATGTCGAGATGTCCACATACATAGGACATAGGAAGCTGGCTGGTTCGCTTTAGATCATAACCAAAAGTCTTGGGCCCTCACAAATCACCTGTCACCCCCAGGCTGTCAGGGACTCAAGCATGTGAAGCACACTTCATTGAATCTACCCTGACGCAAATACCCATAGACCCTTAAATGTGTTTAGGAGTTTTTCAATGACTGAAGCCTGGCAAAGAAGGCGAAGCAAGGACCAGGCTCCCACAGACACCTTTTGAATGTAATAAATGATATACAGAGAGACATCTTGTCATCCCTTTCTTTTATACTCTCTATATTCTCTTTCTCCCTCCCTCCCTTTCTCTCTCTCTCTCTCTCTCTCTCTCTCTCTCTCACTGAGTTGCCTCAGGGCTGGTGGTTTCAAAACTAGCAGCTGCAAACTTATGAAGGAAAAAAAAACCAAACCACAAAACCCCGTCTTGTGAAAACTGACTGCCAGTCTAAAAGTGGCAGTCCATGCAGAAGGAAAGCCTGTTAACGTTCAGGACAGAAGCAGGCAGTATGAAATCGCAGCTGGCTCTTGATAGTGGAGAGACATTAGAATGTACCTCAAGCACAGGGACATAGGGGAAGGCAGGAGAGGAGATTAGGAGGAAGAAATAGTCCTAAGTGGCTAGGTGAGGCCTTCTCAGTAATGGCTCCCTGCATCTGCTGAGCTTTCTGAAACAGTCAGCTTCCCAAATGCAAATGAGACCAGCTGCTACTATTGCATTACTGGTGTTTTTTTCCAGAAGACTCAAGGTCCAGCCTTCCCTCTAAGTCCACTCAGAAGTTTCTGAAGCATGGCTAGCACATGTGACTCTCTCCCAACTCCTGTCTCAGCCCATCCCCTCTCTCCTCCCCAGCTGACACCCACCCTTACTCCCCTGTGTATTCACACCTTTCTGAACACTACTGATTAAACAGAAAGATGCCTCATCAAGCCCAGCCCCAAACTCCTACTCCATTGCGAGTTTCAACCTACAACTCAATCTAAAGGAGCAGGGAGTAGGACCAGAAAGCTTACAGAAAGAATGCTTGGACAGAATCAGGTCCTTGTCTGGCCCCAAGATGGACAGAGGAAATCTTCAGAAGTGTCATCAACTATTAAGGCTAGAAAAGGAGAGTTCCTTGAGCAACACTAACCACTTGCCTATTTTGCCTGTCCTCCTGTCTAAGATCCACACCAACGGCATCTTTTGCCAGAACAAAGTGGATTCTTGAGTTACTTGGCCAGATGGTTGGGAGGCTACCCTCTTGGATAGGAATGGCAGGTTATTCATAGGGCCACAGACAAAGACAAAGCAGGTCAACCCAGTAGGTAACTGTGAACCAAGTATCTTGTGACACTTTGCACAGAGGTACAGCTTATTGAAGGTGACTTGGGTGGACTCCAGTTGTAAAAACAGGGCAAGAAGAATCTAGTGTGAATTTGCACGTAAGTATTTGAGGAGAGGCAAAGTTGGTGAAGTGATCAAAACTGGGTGGGGTTAATGAGAGAAAGCTTCAAGGAGGAAGTAAGTTCTGAGTAGAGTTTGAAGGAGGGAGGGACAAACGGCTAGGGTAGAGGGGGGAAGAGGAAGTGTGTTCTGTGGGGGAGGGTGGTGTGTCTATGGGAAGGGCAATGCTGATTGCATGGTGACTCTGGGAGCTATGCCACATTTGCAGATCCTACCTGGAGTTAATATCATTTGGATATATTTTCCAAGAATTATATTCTGACAGCAGGCATGTCTGTAGTTGCAAGAACATAGATTTTGGGGAAAAAGCATACTTTGGCATTAGACGGATCCAAGTTCAGATCTTAGCTCTGACATTTATAAGCCGGGTAACCTCCCAAACTTCACCTTCCTGAACTATAGAATGAGGAAATGATTTCATAAGGCTATGGTGAGAATGAAATTAGATGAGAAAACTTGCGCAAAGTCCTTGGTTCCGTACCTGGTAACTAGTAGCTCCTAAATCAGTAGTGGCTAGTATTATCTATACATTGTATAGCTTATGGATTAGAAAAGAAGTCACAGCAAACTGCTTTAAGTCCTCAAAAGGAAAAGCGTAAGGAGTGGGTTGCCTAGATGCTGATCTCAGCAAGCCAGGTCCTGTTTCAACCTTTCTGAGTGATGTTGTCAGCCAGGATCTGACAGAACTCAAGACTAGGTCTAAACGGGCAAATATCTGTCTGGGGATGGGGAAGCACCTCTAATCAATAGGGTGCCTGAATGAAACGTATTTGTATACCTAACCCTTAACTGTACCCCACAACATCATAATAAAAAAATATTGATTATTGAAAAAAAATAAAAATAAAAATAAAATAAATAAATTTAAAAAAGACTAGGTCTACAGTAGTGGCTGTGACTGGGGCTGACATATCAGTGTCAGAGGCTGACTTGCTGCAGCCTGAGGCCTATTTTTTTCTCTTTTTTTGAGTTGGAGTCTCACTCCATCACCCAGGCTGGAGTACAGTGGCACACTCACCACCACCCCAGCATTGACCTTCTGAGCTCTAGCGATTCTGCCTCACCCTTCCAGGTAGCCAGAACTATAGGCAAGTCCTACTGTGCCAGGCTAATTTTGTATTTATTGCAGAAATAAGGTCTCGCCAATTTACCTGAGCTGGTCTTGAACCCGCGGGCTCAGGCAATCCACTTGCCTCAGCCTCCCAAAGTGGTGGGATTACAGACTAAGCCACTGAGCCCAGCCTGAATCCCATTTGATTGAAAAGCAGGCGCATTCAGCAATGTGTGCTCAAAAATGTTTAAAAAGTGGCTTTAAGGTTTTTGTAACATTCACCTGTTTCTACGGTGCAAATACTCTCATGAAGGCTAGCTCCAAGCTACTGGTGTGATGTCACTGAGTATGGAGTTGGGAAGAGATACTTACAACTGGCTCTCAGGAACCCACATGAGCCAATTACAGCACACACTGCATTCAGTCACCCCATCCCACAGCCCCGGCCCCTCTCAGAACAGATGGGGCACCTGTCCTCTATGCCTGGCCTACCTTTGCTTCTTTTTCTTTTTTTTTAATTTAATTAATTAATTTATTTATTTATTTATTTATTGTCTAAGTAGAGAGGTAAGGAGTTGGAAGGGAAGAAAGATCAGGCATTCCTGTTCTCTTCTCTGTCCTGCACCCAGCAGAAGTAAAGCTTCCCTCCCGACCCACTTCCTCTCCGGCCAGTTCCATACTGACTAGCAAGTTTATTTTCCTCACAAGCTACAACAAAACAAAACACAAAAAGTGACCCTTTCCAGTGGACCTTTGGCAGAGTAGCTCTGCTTTAAGAGGAGTCAGAAGGTGCAGCCTCAAATGCCATGGAGTCTAACAGTCTACCAGGGAGCTAATGAGACCCTCCCCTACAAACATAACAGCCAAGCAAAGATAGGTATAGGGGTAGGGAATATAGGGGGAATAGAGGGAGTCACAGGGAGGGTCTGGCTTCACCCTTATGAATTATCTGGCAGAGGCTGTCACAGAATCATAGGATACTAGAGCCTAAAAGACCTTAGCGATTGCCTGTGCATCCCTTCACCACACAGGTGAGTGTACTGAGGTCAGATCAGAGGTCAAGCCTCTCAGCTGTGTCCTGGATAAGAACTAAATCGCCCTTTCTTGCCTGCTGCTGGATAGTGCTCCCGTGTTGGGAGCTCTGAGTCTTTTCACATGCCATTTCTTCTATAATTGTAGAAGAATTATGTAGCCTTCGTGAGTATAAGGTACCTTGGGCAAATTCCATACCTTCTCTTTCTTGTCTCTTCCCCTCAGGCACCCAGCATAGCCCTGGGCATACTTGTGGAGGAGCTGATAAACCAGATCCACTTCTGTTTTGCAGTAAAGGAAGTGAACAAAGGATGAGAGTCAGGGCAAACATTCAGCAAATTCTGTACTGGGATTTCTTCTTCCAGGTACAGGAAATACCTTGTTTCCACTTCCCATTTACCACAGTGGGCATCACCAACTTTACCTGAATGCCAGGTAAACTTGTACTGCCTGCATCCAGCCGAGGGATAAGATGAACCATCTAAAACTAACCACATGCAATTAGCTAGGGGTGGGGTGAGGGAAATGAGAGGAACTAGAACTCTCTGCAGCTTCCATTTCAACCATCAGAGCATACACCCTTCTGCCTGATCTTCTTTGACTCAAGGAGTTGAGACCCATTTTGGGTCTATACAGCAATGACACAGCTGTCTGTGTCTATCCTGGTTCAGAAAGAACTGCTGAGCTTCCACATGAATCCTAAGGACGGGACAGTTATTGGAGTTTCCTCTGCAGGGAGCATCTTTTGCTGGGCACCTCTGCTTTGTAAGCGGGTGTGTATGGGGACAGCACGAAGAACTCCCAGCCCAACTCTGCCAAGACACTTTGTTATGCTCTGTGGTTCAAAGAAAAACAGGTAGGGGGAGGGATTAATGAAGTGACAGGAAGCAGGCTTATTATATTTATAAGCAATGAGCCCATGTTCACATTTCAGGTGTCCTGATTTATCTTGCAGGTGGGAGGGAAGAACTGCTGGCAAGTCTTCTCTCAGGGCTCTGAGTTTTGGAACAGGATTTCCTCTGCAAGTTGCCGAAGATCAGATAAAAGTCTTAATCTCAGGCATACACAGCCGCAGGCCTTGGCCTCTGCCACTGTGTATTAGCTTCCAGTGATGGGACTGAACAATGACTGGGGACTCAGTACAATTAAAAAAGTGGGAAAGAAATGACTCGGGATTGTGGTATGTGAAGCATTAGGGCTTTCCTAGGGAAATGCAGGTCCACCAAGTGGGCTCCAGAATGAACACAAAGCGAAGGACAACTTACGTTCCTTTTTGCTCCCGTTGGCTTCTTTGAACCAAGTATCAAGTACACCTAATAGACATACATAATTGCCAGAGCATTCACCTCGGTTTCTTGAACTAAGTTCTTGGGAATTAGCCTGGTAGAATGTGTCCTGGGCATTGCCTAGTGGGTCTGTGAGGATGGAAAACCTCTTAAAACTTCTTCTCCAAAGATTTGTTGTTAAAGATTTGTTGTTTTATCAAAATGCATTCTATAAGTTCAATGTCTTTTCAGAACAAGAAGAACCAAGAATTTTAGGTACCATATTTATTAAGTGGCAGTGTGTCAGGGAATGCTCTGAAGGAACTATGTTGACCTGACCTTGAAGCATCTCTAATATCAGAATACAACATTTATCCATGTTGCATAAACCAGCCAATTGAGTTAGTATGAGAAGTTTTCAGACACAGAAAAATTGAAAGTCCTGAAATCAAGGTCTATACTCCACAAGCTTCTTTTAGCTGTAAGTCCCACTCTGATTTTCATATTATTTCTACCTTGACTATGACTATCCTGTATCATGCATTTGTTATGTGTGGACTGGACTGTGCTAAAAACTTTATTTGTATTCTCACACAACCCCACTGTCCTCAGTTTACAGATGAAAACTTGTACCTCAAAGAGGTTTCCTAATTTTTCCAAGGTCACCCAGTGTACATGGTAGATCGCCACATTTACACCCACCTTTGAAGAACCAGTATCCCAAAGCTCCACTGTTCATACTACACATCTCTGTGCTTATTTAATATGGAAGAAAGCTGGGTACAGAGCAAACCAGTACTGTCCAAACCAGGCCCAGCATCAAGAACATGCTATTCTGGAATGCTGATAAATACAGTGGCACTCCAAGAAACTTGCTTCCAAAGCAGTGAATAAGGTCTCTGCTGTCAGGGTCTACCTGGAACAGAGACATGTTTTCATTTCCTTTTGACAACTCCTCTTTGAGAACAAAGGTGGTCTGTGGTGCTGGGCCCTTCAAGTCCTGACACCCACACCTTTTCTGCTGCCTCTGCCTCTGGTAGCATCTTGAGGGATCTACACCAGGGGTTGTGTGATGGATACATCTTGAAGGGATGTATTTATTTGCCAGGGGAATGTATTAGGGGAAAGCAAAGTCTAATTAATGAGTTTTAAGGGAAACTCAATCTATGGAATAAATGATTTCCCCAGATGGGCTGTATTTAGAGGCTCACGGAAATGCTGCATTTTTCCATTGCCATTTCCCATCCTTTCTGAGTCTCTGCTGAGTATGTCAGGAAATCCTTCTGAAAAGAAAATGCACCAGTCTGTTCACCTTGGAAATGAAGAAACCAGCTGGGCTTGGTGGCTCATGCCTGTAATCCAAGCATTTTGGGAGGTGGATGCGAGAGGATTGCCTGAGCCCATGTGTTTGAGACCAGCTTAGGCAGCTTAGCTTCCACTTCAACCATCAGAGCATACACCCTTCTGCCTGATCTTCTTTGACTCAAGGTGAGACCTCATCTCTACAATAAATTTTAAAAATTAGCTGGGAATAGTAATGCATACCTATAGTTCCAGCTACTTGGAAGACTGAGGTGGAAGGATCACCTGAGTCTAGTAGGTCAAGGTTGCAGTGACCATAAGCGCGCCACTGCACTCCAGCTTCAGCAACAGAGTGAGACTGACTCAAAAAAAAAAAAAGAAAAGAAAAGAAAAGAAAGAAACCAAAAAGGCATAATGTCCCTCTTCCTTCTCAGGCAGAGTGGTTAACTTAACAATTAACCACTCTATCTGGGAAAGGTCCCAAGGCAAAAGCACATGCCATCATGTCCTCTCCTACTGAAAAAATTCATCATAATCTGGGCAAAACAGCCCCCTTGGATACATTTGATGTGGCTATATATAGACACTTGGCCGTTTCCTGTTGCTCTCACAGCTTGTGCAGGTTTGAAGGTAGGGTGAGGCTGTGACCATAAGCCGCATAGTGACATGCACATTAGCCATGCATGCCCCCTGCTTCTTGTGCCGCTTATGACCCGGACTGGACTAAATCCAGTGCTGTCCAGGACCAGGGAGCCCTTTAGACCTGAATGTGAGGGTCGCAAGTATGCTCTTTTCTTCTCCGGACACCGGCTGTCTGACTGCAGATAGATGTTGGTGCAAAAACACCAGTGAGCCAGCATGTGTGTCTAACGGTCTGCTTGTGTAACTTTTGCACCACAAAACAAGAGATCAAGTATGAAAGGGTGGTTAACTGAGTAGTCCTTTTTTTCTGTTAAAGGGGCCATGTCAGTAAAAAAAACTTCCTGAGTGAAGCCATATGAAAAATCATTTGGCAAAACCCAAAGTTCACAGCCATGTGCTGGAAGCCCGACATGCAGAAATAGTCATCATGATTTGAACCTCAGTATCTCCTTTTATCTTAGGATTTCAGAATGTTCAAGTAGACTTCTCACAGAGCAATTTGGGAGTAGAAGAGGGGAATGGTAAATGGGACACCTCCTTTACTAAACAGTGAAATTAAGACACCGAAATGTGCAGAGTCTTATCAAAAACCTACAAGAAGTCAGGAGAAGAGACCAGAATATAATTCACCAGGACCCTTCTTTTTCATCAGCTCAACCAGGGTTTAATTACCAGATCTTACTCAAGCTCTTCTCCCTTCCTTTCATTTAGGAGATCTGTGGTAGAATCATGCATTTTTAATGAGCTTTTCAGGAAATTTTTATGTGCAGACAGAATCACTGTGAGTCTAAATCATATTGAATCTCATGTTCTATGTGAGTTGCTAAATAAAACTTTGAAATTCACTCATGGGACAAATAGTTATGGAGTACTTACTCTGCTGAGTGCTTACTCTCTGCTGAATGCTTACTCTCTGCCAGGCACTGTGCTAAGTTCCTGGGTTCACAGGTGAGTGAAATAGATGAAGATCCTGCCTTCATAGAGTTTAGACAAATGGAAGAGAGACACTAATCTCACTTTGCACAAGTGAATATCTATTTATGAGTGTGGCTTATAAGTACACACAAAAATAAAACGTTGGGTGCTCTGAGAAAGAACTTAAGGCTGGATATCATGTAGATTGGAGGAGTCAAGGAAAGTCCCTCTTTTTTATGTGACATTTACACATAAGTGATTTAGATGGGAGGAAGGGATATGCTTCATTGCTTCTAACACATAACTAAAGCAAATTATGATTCTAAGAAGCAACTAGTTACCAAAAAAGAAACAAAAGTAAATGATCTCTTGGACTTGACATGCCTTTGTTTTTCCCAGAGAACCATACTTCCTTCTCACAATAGTTTGGGAGGATTATGGCAGTGAAAGATAAAAAATGAAGTCTAGGGAGGCAGAGTGTGATGACTTGTAATAATGGTTCTTATTAAAGCATTTCATTGCTTCCAAAATGTGTCTGAGGGATGTTGAAAGCTACTTTATGGAAACAGGATTCAGTGTTCAAATGATCCTGGGAAATTTAAACAACCTTAAACAAGTCTCCGCCTCAGGATTTATCAGAGTCTTGAATATGCTAATATATATCCTGAAGCTGCAGGGGAAGGGGCGGAGCAATACAATCTGCATCACTTTTCGAATAAATTTGATTGTGAAACAGTTTTTTCATTGAGCACCTAATTCAGTGGCTCTGAAACTTCCATCTGCACGGGACTCTCTTGGGGAGTGTAATGAATGCGATTCCTGAGCTCCAGCTCTGGAGATCTTATTCACCAGATCTAGAATGGTCTTGAGAATCTTCTTTTATAATCAACACTTCCATAGACTTTGATGCAGCAAGTTCCAGAGTCACACTTTGGGAAAAGCTCATAGGACTAGTAGTGCTCCAGCAAGCATCTCTGTAGCTCTCCTCATCTCCGTCACTCACATTGTCTTGGCTTCCCTTCATTGCTTCCAACCTGATTGATGCTGAGTGAGCACAGCCAAGTTAGTAGGTCAGAATAGATACAAAAAATAATAACAAAAAATATGCGTAGTGAGACAGCAAAGGTGGCTATGGACTAGAATCTGTTCGCGGAAACAGGTCAAACTATGAAGATCACATTTGCCATTGGACTCATTTGGCAGGAACATCATGTGTGGTATAAGTTGCTGTGCATTGAAAATCCCTGAAGCTGTGCAAATACAGGATCCAGCAGAATTTTTCTCTATTGTGCCCGTCTATCTTTGTCTAATTAACCATGCCTCTGGCTGCCTCCCTTCCTTTCAAATGGAACAAAGGTACCCAGAAAGGCACATCTAGATGTATTCATATGCAAATAAGTTTGTCTCTTTCTCTCTCTGTCTCTCTGTGCCCCTCTGTCTCTTCCTCTCTTTCTCCCTCTCTCTCTCTTCATTGCCTATCAGAATGAAAATGGTTCAAGAAACTGGCTCTCTTCAGTGAGGAGTCAGCTCCCACATGTTCCTCCTATCTGAGTTGCAATCGACACAGGGTGACTGCACATGATCATGACCGGGGTTGCTGCTGAGCCACAAGGGTTCAGATTACTGCTACCTGTGCAAAGGCAGCCTCCCCAGAGCGCCAAAGGGATCCAAGGCCACAGACAGAAAATACCTTTGCTGCCATACGCTGAAAAAAATTCTTAGAACCATCTGTCAGAGATTTGACTTGGCTAAAAGAGGCAGGGGCAGGGGGAGGATATAAAAAGGAAAATGTGAGAAAAAGGTGTGCTCCTGCACATTCAACAGTTGCCTTATCCTCCTCAGAACATTCAGCCAAAATGTAGAGAAGGCCCCACTGTCTGCCTATGACCACACCATGCTGAGTGCACCCATCTCGTCTAAGAAGCTAAGCAGAGTTGGGCCTGGTTTGTACTCAGATGGGAGCAGACTGCACCGTGCATGTGCAGAAACCAAGATTATGGCAAAAAGCAGGTATAACTTTTCTGTATACAAATACAGATATAGGTACACAATTTAGTCTGTTTAAAAAGAGAGGATAACTGTGGCTAAAACCAGGGTGAGAGGAAGGAACATGTTACATTTCTTCAAAGATAACTGCACATTGAATGCGTTCATCCTTGTGACCCGTGCTGCCTGCACTGTGGTGTGTTTTGCTTGGTTTGCATCAGTGCCCTAGCTGGCGGTCACTTGCTCTTGGTGGCCAGTTTCGTTTCCTGGTTTTGAAAAAATGTCAGGGAGGCCTGTTGCTTGGGCATACTGTCACTGAAGGAAGTGTGCAGTTTTAAAATGTCAAAGCCAGCAGGCTCATGTCCAGTGCATGCCATCAATCAGCAAAAAGTTGCTGGACCCCTAATGAGCCCTGCAAATTCAAACAGTAAGTAACGAACAGATAAAGATCTTGCCTTAAAACCGCCTACCATCTAACCAAAGGGGCAAGATCAAAAGGAAAAGAAAAATAACATCAATATGGAAAAATAAATGTACTCACTGCCTCGGTGTCTGCAGAGAAAATGTGGCCCTACGGTAAGGGCCTTGTATCTGGAGTTCAGAGGGCAGGGCTCACCAATGTACTAGCTTTGTGATTATAAATGAAATCCTTAGCCTTATTCAGAACCTTTGTTTTTTTCATCAGCAGGGTAGGGGAGGGGACTAATCCTGCCTACTTCTCCAGTTTATTATAGTGATTAAGTAAGATTATAGGTGTGGGAAGTCTCCTATTAAGATCAGTGTCTTAAACTATAAAATAGTCTACAAATTTCACTTGGTATTATTATTGCTATAATAACAGTATGGGAGGGAAATAAATCCAGAGAATGCGTCTTCTGCCATTTTTATTAAAAAGAGAGAGAGTCAGAGACTGAACTGAGTCTAGAAATTAAACCAGCCTAGGACTTTGTTCTGGCCCCCCTTGATGTATGTTTAAAGTCCTCCATAATAACATAGAAGTAATCATGGTGACCATTTGTATTGACAGATTTAAAGTGACCTTTTCATTTCTAAAGTTTGGAGACACCTAACAAAATAATGTACTTCCTAAGATACCATTTGGTTTTAATTTTCAGGGAGTGTATGCCCTGTTTAGGAGAACTTTGTGACTATAGGGCTGATATAATTCCTTGAGAGATCAGTCTGATGGTGGAGAAATAGTCATCATGATTATCCGCATGAGTAGATCTCTAGATAAGATAGGCAAACAATTTAACTTCATCATACCTGTGTGATCTGTGATTTCTTAGGTAGCTGAATGAACCAGGAGTCTGAATTTGGAGAATACATTGTGAAGTTCTTATGTACTTCCTAGACCTTTCTGAGCCTCCTTGGGAATAAGATGTTTTTCAAATTTTCCTTCAAGGCTCTCACATGCTGGTCTGAGAAATTGTTTAATTTTGAAAGAAACTTTGAAATAGGACAAAAGACAATTGAAACAAGCATCTGGAATTAGGATGTGGTTGATTCTAACTTTTTTTTTTTAATACTAAAGCCTCCGTGTGGTATCCAGAGGCCAAATTGATCATCCTTGGGTAGAGATTCCTTGGGCATCATCAGTGAGGCTGTCCATCCAGTGCAACATTGAGACTTTCCTGTTTAAACTCTTCACCCAAACGTACTAAACAGGAAATGCAAGCTACTAGAGCTGAACGTGCAACCGCCCCCTAGGTTCGCAGTCCCCCACCCCCACCAGCATAAGTTCACTATTCTTTGCTTTCCTTTCTGGTGAACTGTATACATTCATTTAATATTTGCAGGGTAATTAAAAATCACTAGAAAAAAGAAACCCTGGTAATAATTCTTACACTCTGGCATCTTAGAAAACTTCTAGTGAAGGGAGTCATGTGAATTGAAACGCTAAAGCATAGCTGGGCATGGTGGCTGAAGCCTGTAATCCTAGCACTTTGGGAACTCAAGGTGAGAGATCAACCTGGGCAACTTGGTGAGACCTCGTCTCTACAATAAACAATGACAATAATAAATAAGCCGGGTGTGGTGGTATGCGTCTATAGTTCCAGCTACTTGGAAGGCTGAGGAGGAAGAATTGCCTGAGCCCTGCAGGTTGAGACTGTGGCAGCTGTGAGCATGCCACTGCACTCCAGCCTGGGTGACAGAGTGAGACTTTAATTTCAAAACAACAACAACAAAAAAAAACCCTTACCTGTAATCCACTGGGGAGGTTGGGACTTAAGAGTTAGCTTTCCAGGCTGGGCATGGTGGCTCAAGCTTGTAATCCCAGTACTTTGGGAGGCTGAGGGGAGAGGATTGCCTGAGCCTAGGGGTTCAAGACCAGCCTGGGCAACGTGGTCAGATCTCATCTCTACTATATATATAAAAAAAATTAGCCGGGCGTGGTAGTGTGTACCTGTAGTTCCAGCTACTTGAAAGGCTGAGGCGGAAGGATAGCCTGAGCCCAGCGGGTCAACACTGGGGTGGCTGAAAGCATGCCACTGCACTCTAGTCTGAGTGACAGAGTGAGACTCCGACTCAAAAAAAAAAAAAGAAAAAGAAAGAAAAAACTAAAGCATGTGCTGGTGGTATAAGCCCTCTGTTTCTGAGACCGTAGAGGTCACCATTAAACTACATACTTGTAGTAGGCTTGTCACATTTAGAATTTGAATTGACGACTTGATATCCTGAGTCTATCACTTGAGCAACTTTGGTTGAAAATGTAAGAACCTGGAGAGATTTCTTGAGATATGCCTATTTCAGATATGCCTATTTCTTGAGATATTACCCAAAAACATGCCAGGTACAGATAAAATTTTTCCACTATAGCACCTAAAAACAGAAGCCTATGGCTAATAGTATACAAAGAAACTACTGTTATTGGTTTCTCAAGGCAAATGTTCAGCAAATACTGTGTATGTGATCAATGAGAAACTATTTTTCTATCTAGAATGGAAGATAGCTGCTGCTATGTCCATGTTCATACTTTCTGCTATAATATTTTCATATGTTCAATATTTATAGTGCAGTTGTTACTAGTTTTCAAAATGTGTTGTAATACAGGTATCTGTGTGCAAGTGTGTGGGGGAACCATGAAAAAGACAAAACCCCTTGCTACTAGAGGTAGAGCCTGACTCATTCCCCAGTTCAGCCCCCAAACTGCAAACCAAAGGAAACACATTCTACCAAGCAAACACCAACCAAACATTTTCAAAATAATATATAAATTTATGTAAAAGAATAGGAGCATCAGCCGGTCTCGGTGGCTCAGCCTGTAATCCCGCGCCTCTGGGAGGCTGAGGTGAGTGGATTGCCTGAGCCCACGGGTTCGAGACCCGTCCGGGCAGTGAGACCTCATCTCTACAATAAATCAAAAAATCAGCCGGGCATGGTAGCGCATGCCTGTAATTCAGGCTACTCAGAAGGCTGAGGTGGAAGGATCGCCGGCGCCCAGTGGGCCGAGGCTGCGGTGGCCGGGAGCGGCCACTGCACTCCAGTCTGGGTGACAGAGTGAGACTCCAACTCAAAAAAAAAAGAATAGGAGCATCTTTCAGAGTTGAAGGCATATATCTGCGGTAGATCTAATTCTTAAATGGACGGGGACTTCTGAAGGCCTTTATTAAACTGAATTTGTTGATTTCAGCTAGCTACATGGAGATGATGATGTGGGCCCTCAGTGGGAGTAGGACAGAGGGAGGAGAGGCCTGGGCACCAGCTCAGCTTTATCCCCTTATCTGTAAAATAGGTATGCTCTTTTTTTTTTTTTTAAGTTGGAGTCTCACTCTGTCGCCCAGACTGGAGTGCAGTGGCCGCTTCCGGCCACCGCAGCCTCGACCTGCTGGGCTCCGGCGATCCTTCCGCCTCAGCCTTCCAAGTAGCCGGAATTACAGGCATGCACTACCACACCCGGCTGATTTTTTGATTTATTGTAGAGATGAGGTCTTGCTGCCCAGGCGGGTCTCGAACCCGCGGGCTCAGGCAATCCACTCACCTCAGCCTCCCAAAGGCGAGGGATTACAGGCTGAGCCACTGAGCCCGGCTAGATATGCTCTTTGATCTACCTTGTAGCACCATTGTCAGGATCATCTTCACTGGGAGCTGAATAAACAAAATATGAAGCACAAAGTAAGATTTTCATAAATGAGACTTATATAATAGATACACAGGTGCATGCCTCCATCTCTCTAGATGGCCCCCACCACGCTGGAGCACAAGCACCCTGAAACATGGTGCTCCTCTCGAATGTCAGCAAATTCTAGAGCCTGAATAAACCTTTGGACAGAATCTAGTTCATCCCTGGCTCCAAACCATGAACTCTTTTTTTTTTTTTGAGTTGGAGTCTCACTCTGTCACCCAGACTGGAGTGCAGTGGTCGCTCCCGGCCACCGCAGCCTCCACCCACTGGGCGCCGGTGATCCTTCCGCCTCAGCCTTCCGAGTAGCCGGAATTATAGGCATGCGCTACCACGCCCGGCTGATTTTTTGATTTATTGAAGAGATGAAGTCTCGCTGCCCAGGCAGGTCTCGAACCCACAGGCTCAGGCAATCCACTCACCTCAGCCTCCCAAAGGCGCGGGATTACAGGCTGAGACACCGAGCCCAGCTCAAACCATGAACTCTTAACTGTGACCAAGGTGTTCTTTTATTCCTTCATCTTTTAAAATTGGTTTTAAATAGAATAATAGCACATGGATATATTCTTGTAGAAAATTTAAATAGAGATCAAGTCAGAGCCCTCTTGCCTCACAGAACTCCACAATCTCACTTCCCAGCCTAGAAGTGGCCATTGAGGGTCTATTGTCATTTGAAGGATAAATCACCTTTTCCCTCAAGAAATGTTCTTTTAGGCTCAGTTCCAGTTACTTTTGTTGCAATGTTACTTGTGAGGTTTTTGTGGAAGGTTTACTTTCTATTCACCTGCAAATAAGGGCTTATTTTATATATATATGGCTTGGCAGTCTGAAGCATGATTGCTTAATCACAACTCGTGTGGAAATAGTCTGTTATCTTTATGGACATAAATGGCCAACAGCAGTTCCACGAGTTCAAGACTACCACATCAGCACCACTCAACTGTGAAACTGGGAGAGATAAGCATAACTAGGTTCTACCATTGTGCTAGTCTTCACGTCATGGCAACATTTCAATATCATCATTATTGTAGTATAATGCTTGACAAATGCATTCATGGGGGAGCAAGTGGTCTCATGTTCCTCTCATCTCCTTCACCTTCCTGCTTAAAATGCCATCCCTTGTATATTACAGAAGAGAATACTGAAACTTCCGGAAGTAATTCTTGCACAAGACCCCATAGCTGCTCCAGATGGAGCAGAGACCAAAACTCTGGGTCTCTGGCTCAGGGCTCTTTCTACCCTCCACAAGAAATACTCCACTATCTGCTTCTTGCTGACATCCCATGCTAACAAATAAGCTATAAACAGTGCACTGAGCCGGGCTTGGTGGCTCAGCCTGTAATCCCTCGCCTTTGGGAGGCTGAGGTGAGTGGATTGCCTGAGCCCGTGGGTTCGAGACCCACCTGGGCAGCGAGACCTCATCTCTACAATAAATCAAAAAATCAACCAGGCATGGTAGGGCATGCCTATAGTTCCAGCTACTTGGAAGGCTGAGGCGGAAGGATCGCCAGAGCCCAGCAGGTCGAGGCTGTGGTGGCCGGGAGCGGCCACTGCACTCCAGTCTGAGTGACAGAGTGAGACTCCAACTCAAAAAAAACAAAAAACAAAAACTGCACTGAAATACAGGACAACCAAATCTCCACCTTTCTCTCATTATTCAAGTGATGCAAATCTCAAAGCCCCCGCCACTGGCTTCATCCTCTGTCGAGCTTTCCAGATGCTTCCAGGTGGGACACCCAAGTTCAAGACAGTTCTTACTTCACTTACCTTCTAGCTGCTGAGCCCCTGCCTAGGATAGAATGAACAGAGCCCAGTTTCATGGGTAGAAAGATCTGACTGCTCTTCCTGGCACCCCATTTTAAATGGTGTGACATTGGACAAATCACATGCCCTAGTTTCTTTACTTGTAAACCATCTGTCCTACCTTCCTTAGAGGGTTGCCATGAGAGCCAGATAATGCAGTGACTGACTATAAAAGCACTTTGGAAAGGAGCATGCTGTATGCAGATTGCAATTGTTATCAGTGTTTGGCTCGTCTTTTTTATGTGCAGGCCTGTGAAGATGTTGTCCTTCATTGATGTCAGAACCAAAAAAGACGAACAAAGCAAAACCCCAGGGCTCCATTTCTGCTCTGGAGTCCCCTGTATTACAGTGTCTATGTTGGACTTTCCAGTGTGTAAACTGAAACAAAACAAAACAAAAAAGAAGAAGAAAAAGCAGCAGCAAATACTGCTTGGTTTTGCATTTTCCCTTCTGTTTTCTGATTAGCGTCTCTATGGCCTGCCAGTGCAGAAAGAACCTCAAAAGATTGTGTTTGCTGCAGATAAGCACCAAACTCGATGTTTATCAGTGCTTATCTCCTGCAAGCTCACTCTCTGGAGGCTTCAAAGACAAGGGGAGATCTCTTAGCCTTGCTCTGAGGAGAGAGGCAAGCGCTCTCTTTCAGCTGCAGGTGTGGCCCAAGAATATTTGCTCCATCGCTAGGAAAGTGTTCTCTTGTTCCTCACCTTGCAAAAGTGGGAAGCAAGATGCTGATTGAATGTTTGGGAATGGGCAGTGGGGTAGGAGGAGCAGGGGAAGAAAAGCAATGTTTTAAAACAAACCCAGAAAGGCTGAGAAAGTAGGTAGAGAGGAGGAGGGAAGGCAAGCTGCTTATGCACCCCATGCCCCAACCCTTCACCCCCTGCTCCCACCAATCCCTGTCCTTAATCTGCCAAACAAGCCAGTGTGAGCCTTCAAAAGGCGTTTTAATTCCCTTCATCTGCTCCCAACTCACCTTCTCCTCCCTCCTTTGGGTCTGCCCACTACTCTCTATTCCCAGGAATTGTTGGCAGAGTGGGACAGAGGGAGGCAGGGAGAGAGGTGGGGGGAGAGGGAGCCAGCATTTTATTAGGCTGTTGGATTTGATTTATTAGGGGGGAAAAATCCTTCGCTTGCTTGCCACACAGGTTATTCTCAAAGTGAAAACTCTATTTTACTTTGAAAAAAAATGGTGAAAGTGCCTACAGTTATGAATGGAGCTCTTTGTTACCTTCCAGATCGACAAGACAGACTGTTTGGTTCATGTCTGTGCACTAGCAAAGGAGTGCGGGAGCCTGGGAGACAGATGTGGCCTTAATTGCATGGAAATATTAGAAGATCGTTAAGCCATTTTGACAGGATTTTCCTCTTGCTGCAGGAGCAAAGGGCCACGTCTGAGCCGCATCAGACCTGGCCAGAGTCTCTGGCTGGGCCTCTCATCCCCACGTGTGAGGGACACATGGGTCTTGGTTCACTTGTCCCGATATTAGAAGGGAATAGACGCCTCCTTGTCACCAACTTCTACCCTATGTCTGTGCCCTTGGGTGCAAGGGGCAATCTCCCAAGAAGCCCTCTGACCCATAGTGGTGGTTGGAAAAGAAGCTGCCTATTGAAATAACGTGTATGCAGTGCACATGGGTGGAGAGTGATCAGATTGTCTCCAACCCAAACAGTGTGCTCCATAGAGCTCTCCAAAGACCCACATAGGTCTGAAAGAGGAAGTCTGTTATCACAACAAATAATGGTATCTAAAGGCAGCACCTTTTCCATCTATTCACTTCTTCCC
Organism: Cephalopachus bancanus; assembly: GCA_027257055.1. Lineage (NCBI taxonomy): Eukaryota > Metazoa > Chordata > Mammalia > Primates > Tarsiidae > Cephalopachus > Cephalopachus bancanus. The sequence continues at coordinate 2,555,229 of JAPVLO010000326.1, forward strand.
TTTCGCACTAACATTTGGTGCTTACAGAAGTCATGGCCCATGGAGTCCTGAAATCAAATAGAAGAAATCCGTGAACCATGCTGGGTCATCAAAAAGCAAGACTCAGCCAGGTTCAGTGACTCAGCCTGTAATCCCGTGCTTTGGGAGGCTGAGGTGAGTGGATTACCTGAGCCCGAGGGTTCGAGACCTGCTAGGGCAATTTGGCGAGACCTCATCTCTACAATAAATAAAAAATTAGCTGGGCATGGTAGCGCGCGCCTGTAGTTCCAGCTACTTGGAAGGCTGAGGCGAAAGGATCGCCGGAACCCAGCAGGTCGAGGCTGTGGTGGCCTGGAGTGTGCCACTGCACTCCAGTCTGGGTGACAGGATGAGACTCCAACTCAAAAAAATAAAAGCAAGACTCTATAAGTACGATCATCCTCTTTTCTCCAAGCCTGTCCTGACCATGATTTCAATATACTTTTAGCTCCCGTGCTCTTCCTCCTCTTGCCCTAGTTAGTTTTCTGTATGTCTAGAGAATGCAGATACTGTAACATTAGTTTAAATTAAAAACAATTAGGAGGTTAATCTGCGGGGAGGAAGGAGGAAGTCCCTCCAAAAATATAGTTCAGTCATAACGTTTGGGTTATGACAATAAGTGTTTTAGATCAAATCTTTCTCACTTAGATCAGACAATGTTGACAGTGGGGACATGGAATAGATTCATAATATTATATGATCCTTCCTTCAAAGGAGTGCACCTCCACTAGTTCACCTCCACTTCTTAGAGTTGGGGTAGTGAGCAGTTGCTTAAGTGATGTTTGGGCCATGGCAAAAAGGACAGGGATTTGGTCAAACCAAAAGGAAGACTGGTGAGAGGAGTGAGAGAATGAGTAGCCACAGAGATCCTGTTTTCATGCAAATGTTATTAACCCAAAGGGGAAAAGGGAAGGGCTCCAGGGCATGGTTGGCATGCCAGAGTCCACAGGCTAAGGGCTTGACATTTAAGAAGCAACAACAGTGTGTTAAGAGGCCAAGGGCCCACGGTCTGCAAGCTCCGGTTTAAAATACAGTCACTCTATCCTGGGCTCCAAGCCACCAGTCAGTCAGGATGCAGGGACATCTTAACTGCTACGCTTCCTGGTCACTCCACACCTAAGTAGTGTTTCAGGTCTCTGGGGTGAGAGCCACAGTCTTTGACTCCATGGAGACAATGCCTTCGGAACATACTGTTACATCCCCTTCTCCATCCTGCTGTGTGCTTTGTAGAGGATGGGATGAATTGTTTACCTGAGGTCCTTGCTGACTGTTTGTGACCAGGAAAGTCCCTGGGTCAGTGAAATATGAATGCCCTGCCCCTCAGCCACATTCCTGCTCAGTTCACTCCCTCCCCCTCCTCTGAAATCCCCTCCTTGCAAGCTGAGTGTGCCATCCCTCTTTAGTCATGTCCTGCCCTTACTCCTAAAGCAGTAGGTCTGTTGCTTGATTGCTTTCTGAGATGCTCGGTGGGGGAAGCAGTTGGCTCCTTCTGTTTCAGAAGCTCCCAAAGAGTTTAACGATGTACTGCTTCCTTTTGTAAATGCCTCCTGCTTTCCACAGTGCTCCTGAGGACCTTGTTCCTAGTCAATCCTCACATTTATCGTAATTCCCCCCATATTTAATACAGGTTGTTTCTCCCTTTCCTGTTGTCATCTTCCCACCTGTGTGCACAGCCTGTAATTATACAGCAGATTTGCCACAGCTGCTTTCTTTTCCAGGATGACTATCTATATTCCCAGAAAAATCTGCATAACTGTCACCTATTTAGTTCGCTGTACAGACATAGCCAGATCAGTGGAGGAAAAGTCTCACAATTCTCCTAATTTCATAGTAATCAGCAAATTCCATTAAAATGCTAGGTGTTGGCCAGGCTCAGTGGCTCAGGCTTTAATCCCAGCACTTTGGGAGGTCGAGGAGAGTGGATTGTCTGAGCCCAAAGGTTGAAGACCAACCCAGGCAATTTGGCGAGACCTTGTCTCTACAATAAATAAAAAAATTAGCTGGGTATGGTAGCACGTGCCTGTAGTTCTGGCTACTTGGATGGCTGAGGCAGAAGGATTGCTGGAACCCAGCAGGTCGACGCTGGGGGTGACCATGAGCATGCAATTGCACTCCAGCCTGGGAGACGGAGTGAGACTCCAACTCAAAAAAAAAACAAAAAAGGCTAGGTGCCATTTTTTTCCGTAAACATGTTCCTGACTTTTATCACAGTGCCTGGCACATAGTAGATGTCCTGTAAATATTTGCTAAATGAATGAATGTGTAAATGGATAAATGCTCTTTTGTGTGACAAATATGTTTCATGTTACTATAGTGGACAGGGCATGTTAGAGAAATATCCAAAGTGACTTTTGCATGTTTTTTTTTTGTTTGTTTTCCTGGTTGTTTTGTTTTGTTTTTTTGCTGTTGTTGTTTGTTTGTTTTTTGAGTTGAAGTCTCTGTTACCCAGGCTGGAGTGCAGTACCACACTCACGGCTACTGCAGCCTCGATCTACTGGGCTCAGGAGATCCTTCCACCCTAGCCTTCCAAGTAGCTAGGACTACAGGCACCCGTCACTATGCCTGGCTAATTTTTTGACTTATTGTAGAGACAAAGTCTTGCCAAGTTTCCCAGGCTGACCTCGAACCCCTGGGCTCAGGTAATCCTCTTACCTCCATCTTCCAAAGTGCTGGAATTACATGCATGAGCCACCTCCTGGTTAACCTTTGCATGTTTTTAGAAGCACATAATCAGACCACCAAACACAAGTGTCAACAGTCTCTGCTGTCTAACATGGTGACCTCTTGTAACAGGTGCCACTGAAATTTAAATTAACTAAAATTAAAAGTGTAGTTTCTTAGTCAGTCCAGTCACATTTCAAATCCTCAATAGCCTCACATGGTGAGTGGCTTCCACATGACACAGGATGGATTTTAGAACAGTCCTGTCATCACAGAAATTTCCACTGGATCAAATTAACAAGCTCAACATATTTCTATGTAAATGAACAGGAGGTTTAGGTAAACTCTAATTTTGTTTCTGAATTCATATTTTATTGTAAAATTGATGCTGAAGAGTATGTGTTTGTTGGTCTTATCCAGAATCCTCAGCACATTTTATTTTGGTTTTTTTTTTTGTTTTTTTGTTGTTTTTTTTTTTGAGTTGGAGTCTCACTCTGTCGCCCAGACTGGAGTGCAGTCTCGACCTGCTGGGCTCCGGCGATCCTTCTGCCTCAGCCTTCCAAGTAGCCGAATTACAGGCATGCGCTCCCACGCCCGGCTGATTTTTTGATTTATTGTAGAGATGAGGTCTCGCTGCCCAGGTGGGTCTCGAACCCGTGGGCTCAGGCAATCCACTCACCTCAGCCTCCCAAAGGCGCGGGATTACAGGCTGAGCCACCGAACCCGGCTCTCAGCACATTTTATAAGCCATTTGGGCTGCTGCTATACCTGAGATCCTTCTTGGTTCAGGATTGGAGAAAGTAAGGAGATCACAAGGTTCCCCATGGAATTTTGCTCCCACAATGTCGCCAGAGGGACAGGGTTAGTAAGGTTGGCATCATTGTCTCTGGTCCTCATGAACATCACCAAACCTGTAATGAACATGTGAGACCCCAATCATACAGAAAGCCAAGCAGAAGTAGCAAGTAAGAACCTGACAGTCTTTGATGGAGGATCCTGAAGAAAATAGAACAGAACAGGAAAAAAGGAGCAAAGAAGTTTTTTATGAGATTTGCAACATCTCAGGGCATCTCTACCTGGTAGGTTAGTTTTCCATTTCCCACAAGTTCTTGGAATGTCAGGGATTGAGCCCCACTGCCACTATGACACATGTCCTTGAGACAGACAGACAGGCATGGATCTCTGGGCAAGGTCAGTACCTCCAGAAGCTTCCAAGAGCAGAACACTAAGTGCCCTTCATAGAGTAACTAAACCAGTACCAAACCCCTAGAAACTGTCTGTGGTTTTCAGCAGAGTTTTCTGCTCAGATGGCTTTACTGAGATTGACAAAGAAAACATCTCCATGTAATCCCACTGAAATGTTTTCATTGGAGGGCCAAGGCAAGACTTGTTCACAAAATATCTGCTTTTCCTGTAGATGGATGGTGAGAGACAGGAGGCCCCAATGCCAGACTGCCTAGGTTTGGCACTCAAGTCAAACAAGGATGAAGGCCAACCTGGTGGGTGACGGCTTTGACGGTGGCTGCCAACTAAAGGACCAGCTGTGCACCAGAGACGGAGTCTGAGCTCAGTGATGAGAGGACACTTGGCTTCTTGTGTATAGATCAGGCTGTCCTCAGTTCCCCTTGCCCCCTCTCAGGAAGGGAGAGCTAGGTTGACAACTGATGGGCTGTGAAGCTCATGTATACTGAGTTATCCGAGTTTTCTCATAGTTGGGGTGGCCATATGATGCATCATCCAAACAAAGATACTTTTGAGAGCAAAAGGAGGACTAGTAGGAATTTTCTAGAACTACAACATGAAGTAGAACTGTTCTTGGCAAACGGGGATGTAAAATCACTCCACTGATAGATTTTTGGGTTGAAACCCTAGAGGGAGATTACCCTAGTTCAGTCCCTTTATGTTATAGGTAAAGAAACAAGCCCAGAGATATAAAGTTATTTTCCTATATTGGAATTTGTGAATTATAAAAAATATTTTTATCTAGGGAGTGTTTACTATGTGATAGGTATAAGCTAGAATACTATTATTATTCCTACTTTATTGAAAGGGAAATTGAGGCACAGAGAGAGTAAAGAACTTGCCCAAGGTCACAAGACTAAGCATTGGTAGAGGCAGAATTCAGATCCGGACAGTCTGGCTCCATGGGCAATGTCTCAAAGGTGACGGTACTCTGCCTCGCACTAACCAGCACAGTGGAAAGTCCTTGACATGTAACTCACTCAACCCTCCCATCAACACTTTGAGGTAGGGCTCGTCATTGTGCCCACTTTATGAATGAGAGGACCATGGTACTCAACTAGTAAGTAGCAATAATGTCTACAGAAAAGCAAAAAGAAAATCCATCTTTGAGAAATTTACACTCTAGTTAGAAAGACAGAACATAAGCCTATGAAAAACTACAGTGGGAGGCAAGAGTTATAGGATAAAGTGCCAAATCAGTGGTAGAGGTAGAACATACAACAGATTTCAGCAGAATAAGAGGTTCCTGTGGTGACCTGGAGAGAGCAGGTACACTTCCTGGAGGAGGTGGTGGAACTTGAGGTGTTCAACAGTTTGGTGAATGAATGAGATTTGGTTAGGCAGAGAAGTTGGCAGTTCTATGCAGGTGAAGCTAGACTGAGGAAAAGGGAAGGAAAGCTGATTTTTCACATCAGTACTAGCAGACACCCGAAAGTTAGTCAAGAAATGCACCTAAATATGCGTCTAAAGTTAGGAGTGCTGGCAAGAAAGGAATGGGGGTCCTATATAACAAGAAGAAGAACTATTTAAAATAGGACATTAAGATGCAGAAGTAAGAGCAAGCGAGAGAAGGAATGGGAGCATGGGGATGGGAATAAGTGAAGAAGATGATCTAGAGAAAATAAGCAGTACAAAAGGGAAGGAGGATCAGCATAAACCAGAGTGTAGGAGTTGGGCAAAGACAGGCCCATGGCTGCTGAGTTAGTCCAGAAAATAGACCTCCTGAGGCACCACCTCCTTCCATCACTCCCATCCCCAAGGTTTCTGCCACATGTCGCCACAACAATATGGTAACCATATGCCCCAGGGCCACAAAAGAACTAAACACCTTGGACAGAATGGTTCACCCAGATGTGCAAGTTGGAAATACTGCACCCTCAGGACTCGAGGCCAAGCTGCCTCCCGACTTGACGGGCATGAGGTCACTGAGCATGGCTCCTCAGCCATGAATCATGGAAAGGAAGCAGCCGTTAAGAGCTGGGAAACAGATTCAGGGGCCCCTCTCTCCCCATGCCCTGAGAGGAAGTGAAATAAAATGGAGTCTCTCATGCTATGCCTCGTCTGTCCATCAAGCCAAAAGGGCATTCTCCCCGGCTGGTGCCAGTCACACCAAAGAGATCAGACATAGCCCCGCTCGTGTGCATGAGGCTGGATGCCCTGTTTCATGAGGTTGGTTTTGCTTTCGTCTTCCTGCCAGGGTACTCCTCGGGTGTTACTGGAAGAAAGGGAACGAAGGGCCCCCTTGTGTGCATGTTTCTTCATGGGCTTCCTGTGATTGTGAGGGTTCTGGTTGCCACGACAACTGTCACATGAGGAAATTGTTGGATAAGATCATAGCTTCTAGGAATAGGACCTCAAGTGGTTGTTTGGTGAAAGCAGTCAGTGCTTCATGTTTAAATTTGAACAAGAAACGGTCACTGGGTGTGGCTGTTTTTGTTTTTTTTTTTTTTCCTTAATGGACAAGCCTAGAGTGCAAGACTTCATTGAAGTTGCTCAAAGCACAGAAATATAACAGGAAATCTGGCTGGTGTAGAGTTGTGGGCAGGGGAGGAAGGGTCTGCATTTCCCATCATACACTGAGGGGTTTTTAAAATTTAAATAATATATAGCATATCTACCAGGTGCCAGGAATTGTGTAAGCAACTGGAGATAAAAATAATGAATATGACTGATGTGGTTCCTCTCTTTAGGGTGCCTATAGCATTGGAATTGGTCTTTGAGAAAAAGGATGGATAAGTTCCCATGACCCCAGGAATCAAACACCCAAGGGCACATGCCACCTGCACTTTCTCCTCTCCTCAGGGCTTACAAAAAATCGTAGAATGTGCCATCACCACCCCTGGTTGGACAAGTATCTTTTTGCCCTCTGGGGAGACCCATCCTTCCAGATCCAAAGGACCTCGCTCCCACCCTTCTTTTTGTCACTCAGAGTCTTCTCTTGTCCCTGCAGACACAAAATGAGATCCTCTTGGTCCACCTGCCATTCCAGAACCATAAAGATCAGGCATCAAGCAAAATTCTGAGAGGAAAGTCTCTCCCAAGCAATAGGAAAACTCTGGAACTTCATCCTGGCTCCCAGGCTGTCCTCTCATCCCTGCAGTGAGTGAAAGTCACTCTAGGAGGAAACACTGCAGTCACTCCTATGGGTCCACTCCTTCCAAACTTTCAGCTTTCTCTGTGGTCAGGGAAGTCTGACCATTTATCATCAAAGAGTATGACACCTTCAGTAGAAGACAGTTAAAAATGTCCAGGAACCAGGAAATTAGATAACTTGCCCAAAGTCGCACAGGCGTGAAGTCCCACATTGACCCAGCTGGTATCCAGTGTTTTTCATTGGAACATTTTATTTATTTATTTATTTATTTAAATTTTTGAGTTGGAGTCTCACTCTGTCACCCAGACTGGAGTGCAATGGCCACTCCCGGCCACCGCAGCCTCGACCTCCTGGGCTCTGGCGATCCTTCCACCTCTGCCTTCTAAGTAGCTGGAACTACAGGCGTGCACTACCACGCCCGGCTGATTTTTTGATTTATTGTAGAGATGAGGTCTCGCCAAGTTGCCCAGGCGGGTCTCAAACCCGCGGGCTTCAGGCAGTCCACTTACCTCAGCCTCCCAAAGGCGCAGGATTACAGGCTGAGCCGACCAAGCCCGGTTTGTGTTTTCACTGGAACATTTTAAAAGCAACCACTTATGAAGTGAAGTGAGCAATGAGGCAGTTTGCTGCCTTTTGACCTCATCTGCAGCCGACGTGGCAAGGGCTCTTCTGCAGGAAAGAGGCTACTCCCAGCCTGGTCCAGATTTTCACCTTTCCCCATGTGGCACCGCCACTGGGATCAGAATACCATTCTCCAGGTCAACATTCACACCCGTAACAACCTGCAAGGCATGGACCCCAGGGCACTTGTGTTAGAGTGGGATCTTAGAGGAACCTCAATGCCCTTCACAGGCCCTTTAGTTGTCCCAGGGCAGAGGAGGGAAAGGAGAGGGCTCAGAGCGGCAGCCACTTAGTCACCCTTGTGGCAGGATTCCAGTGTTTTGTTTTTGTTTTTGTTTTTGAGTTGGAGTCTCACTCTGTCACCCAGGCTGGAGGGCAGCAGTACACTCCCGGCCACCGCAGCCTCGACTTGCTGTGATCCGGTGATCCTTCTGCCTGCCTTAGCCTTCCAAGTAGCTGGAACTACAGGCGCACACTACCACACCCAGCTAATTTTTGATTTATTATGGAGACAAGATCTCGCCAAGTTACCCGGGTGGGTCTCAAACCCGCGGGCTCAGGAAATCCTCTCGCCTCGGCCTCCCAAAGTGCTGGGATTTTAGGCTGAGCCACCGAGCCCGGCCGATTCCAGTGTTTTAAGTGACTAGTACAGCCATTCCAGTGAAAACAGGCAGAACAGAGTCCCAATGCAAAATGTATATGATACCATTCGTGCCTGTAGCTGGCCTTCTGGCACTGTGGCCCTTTCTGCTGCATCTGAGTTTTGTCGTGATGATCGGCAGTTCCCTTTTTATTATCACCCCTTTGCTCCAGTGAGTACTCTATTTAACGCTTCCTGCCTACAGGATTGAAAGGAGAATACTGGTTCTGTCTTACAGAGGAGAACATCTAAGCTTGTTAACCATACTAAGCCTCAACATCTCACCCTCACTCTGCCCTTTCCTTGGCATTATGGGGCCCACCTTAGTGGCCAGGTTGCCCCCTGCTTAATTATCTGAGAGGAGCTTGGTCCTGGATGGTCAAATGTGAAAAATTATGCACAGGGCATTGCCAGCCCTTTTGTGGTTCCCATTGCCATCTAGAAAAAGCAGCTTAGATATTGGACAGACCCATTGTAAAGAAACAGAAAGTAAAACATACTGTAAAATTTTCTTTTCTTGGGGCTCAGATGAACCTTCTTCCATCCTGTGAGTTTCCATATTCAGCACTTTTTTCTTTTCAATCTCTGTGGGAAGAGAATTTAGCTTTGATCATAGAGATGCCCTTTAAATGTGGTTATGGTCAAAAAAGTGACTGTGAGCACCCAAAGTCAACAGGCAAAGGTAAATACCATGGGAGCCCTGGAGAAGCATCTAATGGGAGGCTTGTGATGTACAGAAGGCCATGGCTCCGCATTCTGTCATGTGGGGTGCCCTTGGAGAACTCAGGGGTCTTCTTCCTGAGGTTGTTTAGGCTCATTTGTTAAATGCCATTACACAAAGTAGCGCGTCTGCAGAGGATTTGGATTCTGCCTTCTAAGAACTCAGCTAGCTGCCTTTCGCTGGCTTGTCCACTGATGATCCCACCCCCAGCAGGTGGAGATTAAAGTGACAGCGGGAAGGGGGAAGGTGCATAGGAGGGGAGTTGGTGTTCAGTAAGATGCCTTTAAGAATCAGCAGGGCTGTCTGAGGTTCTGTGGCAGATTTAGCTGTGTGACATGGCGTAAGATCAGGATGGCAAATTGGAAGCAGTTTGGGGGAAGAGTATAAGCTTTGCAGTCAGATAAGCAGCAGGGAGACTCTAGTTGAGGGAACTGAGGCAAGGACCGAACCTCTCTAGGCCTCTCCTTCTCAATAATATGAGGATACTAATTTACATTCTAAACCAATAAATGAGGTGATGATCGTAGAAGTTCATGAAAACTTCATAGCGTCAGATAATATTTGTTTTACTTGTTCTTTCTAATTTAAAGAAGTTGTTCTTGTTTGGTTTTTCTTTGTTGTTTTGTTGTTGCTTGTCTGGGGGTAATTCCACTGCATAGTTACCAGAGGAGTTAGACCTTAATACTGAGATTGATTCTCCCTCACTGTATGATTCTAGAAAGGTTATGCTTTGTGTCTCGATTTCCCCATCTAGTCAGTCATGGTGCCAATTCCTGCCAGCCAGTGACAATAACCACAGTGAAAAGATATCTACCACCTTTGAATATGGGTTCTCTTATTGCTGATTAAAGTGATACGAGATATTCCAGTTACCATGGCTACATCGGAAATTAACCCAAAGTCTAAACGTATAAGCCACCTTTTATACTCATGAATTTTGTCAACCTTCATCCAAAGGTTCATCACTCACAAGTCTGGAGCCTGACATTGTGGTTGGCTGGTGGCCTCAGTTCCTCTCTGCATGGACCTCTCTGTATTATTTTTTTTGCTTGGGCTAGTTTATGCTTCTTCATAGCATGGTGACTGATTTCCAAGGACTAGAGGCCCAAGAGAGCACAAGAAACAGGTGGAAGTCATAATGCCTTTGCCTTGGAAGTCACGCAAGGCCATTTGTTCTGGCAATCATAAAGTTCTGTCTGGGTTCAAGGGGAAAGGAAAGGAATACGCTTTGACTTTTAATGGGGAGAGGCAAAGATCAGAACTATGGCCATTTTGGGAAAGTACAACTGTGCCCTGTGCAAAGGCGTTTTCAGTTAATACTCGGTGACTGACTGATGTTTCCCACCTTCTTCCTTATCCAACTTTCCATAAAACTTACCTCCCCTTCCCTTTTTCCCCCTGCACTCTATGCAATGGAAATAACGAGCAAGAAACGGGCATGTGGCTGATAACTAGGGAGGAGAAAGAAGCAAAAGGCTTGAGCTAGCTAACAGCAGCCACCGCCTCTTGGTACTTCAGATGTGACTTGGAGTAACCCCAGCCCAGGCTGGACACCCCCAAGGCTGCAGAGCCTGCTGGGTTGCAGAAGCAGAGAACACAGAGGGCTTTGCACTCAAGAGTCTTGTCTGTATTTCGTATTCTCCCTGGTTGGCAAGAGAAGGCACTTCATGTCATTATGCAAAGAATGTAATAAAAAGCCAAAGCTAGTGTGCGCCCTGTGGTGACCCTGGGTAACGGATATGCTGGAGATTATCTTTCCAGAGCCTTAGTCTGGGAGAGGCTAAGTGGACCCACTGAGCAGGACAGCAGCAGGGAACTTGGTCTGGTAGCTTTTGACATTCCTTTCACCCATCGCCTGCAGCAAAGCTCATCAGCCACAGAAAACCGTCAGAGATCCAGGGCAGGACAGGGTGAAAGGAGTGGGGAGGACATAATGGGACATCAGTGCTTCTCAGAGAAATTAAACTCAGCTTAGATGTAGGGATGAACAAAGAGAAGGGGTACTCTGTCTACGACAGTGGTTGGGAAATTTCCTCCTCTAGCTTTATTTGATTCATAATTGTGAATCCTGTTTGTTTCTTCTGGCATGTAGGACAATGGCAGGAATTTCTTTCATGTATTCCAGAGTAGAATGAAGAGGTTCTTAAGGCATCGTCTTCACCTTTCCTTGCCTCTATGGAGGCTTTCCCATCTCTGCTTCAGCTGAGCCGTTTGGAGACACGGTTGTTTGCTCACCATTAATGTGGGCCAGGCTATCGTGTGCCAATGCTCTGACCACATCCTCCATCATGCAACTGACTTGCACATGGAAAGTAACATGACTCTATCTAAGGAAACCAATGCTAAAAGATACATTTGGAATATGAAAAGAAAACACACACACACACACACACACACACACACACACACACACATTACATGTGACAAATTCCAAAATAAATCAAGTTTTTTAATAGTGAATTCACAGATGTACAGCAAGGCATTCTTCTAATATATACTAAGTACATGGTGTGTGAACAGCTAGGTGCTAAAAACCTGCTATCCTCATTTCTTGGCAATAGACACCTCCTCCCCTTGTTTGCATGGCCATTTAGGGTATTTAACCAAGCCTTATCCGTGCCACTTAGAGGTCTGAGCTCAGGAGCCAGAGAGATGGAGAGCACTGAGTCTGCGATGGAACAATGTCCATGGTTTTAAAGGAAGAATAGAAATGCAGATTAGTGGAATAGGCTCTGTTCTCTAAAAGCCCATGAGATTCACATTCCAGAATCTATTATCACCAAACCTACTAATTTTGAAACTTATACAGCTGATCTTTTTTTTTTTTTTTTTTTTTTTGAGTTGGAGTCTCACTCTGTCACCCAGACTGGAGTGCAATGGCCGCTGATCTTTTAAATAGCCAACACAAGAGAGGAGGAGGTATCCCTCAGGCATTATCTAAACTCCCCTACCCATCTCCAACCCAACGGTTTTTGCACCATTTCTCAGCATTTGGGCTTCATTTAAGTTTTAATTTTTGAGTATTTGTTTCAAGAAGTTTAAGTATTTAACTTAGGTACTTTACTTACATTATCGCATTTTATCTTTATTCATAATCTACCAGGTTAGGTACTCTTACTATCCCCACTCTACAGATAAGAAAATGAAGTTCCCTGGTGTACAGGGTACCCGATGAGCAACTGATGGAGCTTGGATCAGAATTCACATGTCTCTGACTCCAAAGATTGTGCTCTAAGTTACAATAAATGCAAGAATTATCCTCAACGAGCTTATGGCCTGATTGGGAGAACAGAAATTCATGAGAAAGAGTCAATGTACAATGATGGTTTTTTACTTGGGCAGATTTGACTCCCAGATCACACTCCGTTGCTGTGCGACTAAACAAGTTAGTTCACTTTTCTGAATATCCATTTTCTCATTTGAAAAAAGAAAAATGATAATACTACATTCCTCATAGAATTGCTAGGAGTATTAAATTTGATTCTCATGCACACAGTGTTTTGCTCTTAATAAGTGCTTTGCTAATTGCCTACTATTTTCATTTATCTGTCTTCTGTAATGATAGCGCAGGATGTATTAAAAGTGATTTGCTAGCCAGGCTCGGTGGCTCAGCCTGTAATCCCGCGCCATGGGAGGCTGAGGTGAGTGGATTGCCTGAGTCCACGGGTTCGAGACCCGCCTGGGCAACTTGGCAAGACCTCATCTCTACAATCAAAAAATCAGCCGGGCATGGTAGCGCGTGCCTGTAATTCTGGCTACTCAGAAGGCTGAGGCGGAAGGATCACCGGACCCCAGTGGGTTGAGGCTGCAGTGGCCAGGAGCGGCCACTGCACTACAGTCTGGGCGACAGAATGAAACCCCTACTCAAAAAAAAAAAAAAAAAAAAAGTGATGTGTTAAAGTTCCCTTACCCGAACTGGGTGAGAAGGAGAATCCACACTGGGATGAGTGCATCAATTGGTGGTAAACTTCTGATGGCTCCCAAGACCAGCAGGGGGTCATGGGAACAATGTATGTCTATGGGCAAATGTGGGCCATCTACTGTAGCTCAGAACTCATGCTGCCACCCCAAGCAGTTCTCCTTGCCAGGACACTCTGGTAAAGGGACACTTTGGGATAAAAATATGCTGGGACACTTCCCTGCTTGGGGCAAGGGACCATATGGGTCTTGGACTCAGTGGCTGAGGGCCCAGAGCGTCCTTACCTACCAACCTAGCCCTTTTGGCATTCTTCAAAGGAAAGTGCTTTCCAGATTCCAATTACTAAGGCAGTTCAGGGTTCCTTTCATAATGACAAGTGTTGAGTCAAGAGGGAACCAGGGCTGGGCTTGGTGGCTCAGCCTGCAATCCCAGCACTTTGGGAGGCCGAGGTGAGCAGATTGCCTGAGCCTGCGGGTTCGAGACCAGCCCGGACAATTTGTCTCTACGATAAATCAAAAAATAATTAGCCAGGTATGGTAGTGTGTGCCTGTAGTTCTGGCTACTTGGAAGGCTGAGGCGGAAGGATCTCCAGAGTCCAGTAGGTCGATGCTGGGGTGACCGTGAGTGTGCCACAGCACTCCAGCCTGGGTGATGGAGTGAGACTCCAACTCAGAAAAAAAAAAGGAACCAGATCTGAGCCCCACAAGGGCTTAGAGCCCATACCTCCCACCTTTCTTACTTTGAAGGCAATTTTATGTATAGCAAAGGCCATGTGTACTCCACAAGTCTTTTAGAGAATAACTTTTCTTCCTTCCCCCCAATAAAATCACCAGCATCAATAAGAGAAGCAAAGTCATTGGAAACTGAAGGGACTTAACCTCTCAGAGAATAGATGGCAAATGTGTATGCTGGTGTTCTTTCTACATCCAGTCTATCATCCCAAAGTGAAATACTTATCAACAATTTATCAATGGAAAATTCTTGAACACCAGCAATGTGCTAATTCCTGTAAAAAGTTTTAACTACACGTAAGAGTTTTAAATTTAAACTTTAAAAAGTTTTAAGAGTTTAAGTTAAGAGCTTTACAAGACACACATGAAATAGTAGCAGCTACTCACGTGTAACAAGCTACGAGTGTGTATTGAAATGTCTGCCAGTGCAACAGTCCTGCACCTGATAACAGCAGCACCTTGGTGCCTCCACCTACATCAAGTTAGCCTCTGTGACTTCTGCCAGTCCCTAGTGCTGACATGATAGTCAGTGGCCATACCCCAGGGCCATCCTCCTTATTTGCCTTCTCCAGCCCTACTCCTGTTTCCCCTCATCAATGACAGCTACCCCCAAGGCAGTATGGAGAAGGCTACCCACTGCCAACGCCATCGTAAAGATGACAGGGTATTTGCCAAGGGTGAGGTCTTGGGGTGTTCTTAAAGCTCTCCATCTTGTATGGCAAAAGGGGTGTTATTTCCTTGCAGAAGCAGCAAGAGTGTTCTCTCCAACTCCACCTTTTCCCCTGGGTCCCAAATCAGCCTGTTTGAGGACTCATCTCTCCAAATATTTTATTTCCACTCAATCTCAGTGGCCCTAGCTTCCCTCTCCCTGCCCATATTGGACTTTCAAAATCATTCCAATGAGTCAAACAAGGAACCCTTCTCCTTCATCTTCTCTCTCCCAGCCCCCATGACCTATCAGTCATTTTCTCTACATTGCTATGGGAGTAAAAATCTCTTTGTCTTTCAGTGATTGCACACAGAAAGTGTGTGTCTATGTGTGTGTCTATGTGTGCACCTGTGCACACACACGTACATACTCAAACAGTATTTTCACCAGGTTTTTAGCAGCTCAAAGGAGTCAGAGGGCAAGTCAGGGGAGGTTTCACAGTATAAGGAGGATCTCATGTACCTTACACAATGGCAAGGATTAATTGTGCGTCAAAGTGAAAGTGCAAAGAAAGGATACGCACAGCAAAAGGACCAACAAAATTAAGACACAGAAGTATTCCTATGTAGGGCTTGTCTTGTGGAGCATTGAGAATAGTTGGAATTGGACAGTTGTTATAGTAAAGGGAAGTCATGAAAGGTGAGGGTGGACAGGTGGGGCAAGCTGACCTTGGAAGATGAGTGGCTGAGAATACATTCACTATGATAGATCTCGAGGGTGCTCTCAAGAGATGTTTGAGCAGAGTCATGGCAGGATGACTTGCGAGGGAGCTGGATCTAGTAAAGGTGTATGTGAGGTGGACTGAATGAAGGAAGGGCACTTACATGTGCAGTCAAGGAGGAAAGAGTCTGAGAGAGAATAATGCACAGACCAGACATAAGTGTGAGGCATTCCAGGTGAATCAGGGAGCTGTCTCCCTGTGATGTTGCCACTTGACTGGAGTTTTCCTTGATTGTGAACTATAGTCTAAAGAAAACTTCTGTTTCTAAATGAGTTTAGACCAGTTTTATACCCTTTCTGCACCTCACTCTGCCCCGTAATGTGTTTTTTTTTTTCCCTAACCATGCATCACCTGTTTCCTCAAGAAATCTCTCCAAGGTCTGCCTCCAGAACCCCCAGACTTGTCTATCTGTCCTCTGTTGCAACCTCTTTGCTGTGAGTCTTGGTTTTGCTGTCTGCATATCCCCTTGGACTTGACAACCCTGCCTTCTCTTGTTGCCTGGTCTGCCCCCTTTGGGGTAATGATGGTAGGGACCTTTTGCCCTTCACCAGAGCATTCCTGTGTCCAGTCCTGCCTCCCCAGACTCTGCCTCTGCTATTCTATCATAATTATTTTATGTATTCAAGATTTAAGCATGATATACCAAGAATGTAAGCCACTCTTCACAGCACAAGACCATGTCTGATTTCTTAAGTGTGTTATCTTTTTGTTGCAGAACTGTGGTGAGCATCCTTAATCTTTACCACCCAAAGGGCACTTTTGAGTCCTAGGTGGTCATGTGTCCTCACTCCTAGTGTGAAACCCAAGGAATTTCATGGACTCAGTGTCAACCTCCAAAAAGCTGCAATATCATGCATTTCAACTTGGAACTGCCTGGGCAGCAGTTCAAAAATTGTTTAGGATATGGAGCTAGGGCTGATTCCTGACTGACATGGAGAGTGGATATAATAATCAAGAGACAAATGGTTCTAAGAAGCACAACTTTCCTCTGCATGTGACACAAGGGCCACTGGTGGAAAATGAAGAAGGATCCCAGTAGATTTTAGGTCTGAACAAAGGGCCATCCCCTCAACTGGAGGATGCGAATCTTTTAATATTGTGTGGGCAGCTCTGCTTTGAATGCATCTCTGGAGGCACCTGTACCATTTAAAACCTCCTGGTGCAGAACCAGACTTCCTGGAGTATGTTCCAGTACATGTTCATCTTCCCTGATCCCAGCTGGAAACAGCTACAGAAGAGTCTTTCACTTTGA
This sequence comes from Cephalopachus bancanus, assembly GCA_027257055.1. Classification (NCBI taxonomy): domain Eukaryota; kingdom Metazoa; phylum Chordata; class Mammalia; order Primates; family Tarsiidae; genus Cephalopachus; species Cephalopachus bancanus. Next base: position 2,571,558 of record JAPVLO010000326.1, read on the forward strand.
AGTATGGCTGTTCCCCTGCCGGGTGGAGAATGGCTCTAGGAGAGAGGGGACAGTTAGCTGGCGGGACAGATTGTAACTTTATAAACATATGGAGGGCATTCGTTTGGAAGGAGCCATTCAAGTCAGGGATGTGAATTATACAGGAAGGTGGACAAATCTCAGATTGCAGACGTGTGCTCACTTACTTCTATATTTTTAAAGAAAGTTGGTGTATTAGTTTTCTAGGGCTGCCATAACAACATACCGCAGTCTGGGTGACTTAAACAAAATGAGGAGAAATTTATTTGCTCACAGTTGTGATTCTGGAAGTCCAACATCAGGGCACTGGCAGGGTTGGTTTCCTCTGCAGCCTCTCTTCCTGGCTTGCAGATGACTGTCATCTCCCTTCACACAGTCTTCTCTCTGTGCACACACATCCCTAATGTCTCTCTGTGTCCAAATTTCCTCTTCGCATAAAAAATACCAGTTATGTTGTACTAGTCCCCATCCTATCAGCTTTATTTCAACTTTATTATCTCTTTAAAGGCCCTACCTCCAAGTATAGTCAATTATAAGACACCAGGGTTAGGACTTCAGCATATGAATTTTTAGAGGGACACAAGTCAGCATATAACAGGTGGCCTAAGATAATCTTTGTCTGAACACTAATAACCCTCATAGCCAACATTTATTGAGTGTCACTATGGGCTAGTTCTAAACATTTTTCATATATATTATTCACAATTATAGATTACACAGATTAGAACCAATTATAGATTATACCATCTTTTCTGAAAAGTAGCAAACTTATTTTGGTGTAATTACATGTCTGTAGTGAACACGGTGCCTCGGTCCCTAACCTTGGATCCCTGTGATTTAATGTTACTTGGAATAAGGGGAGACTCTTACCATCATGCTTTGATTGGTAGATGATCTCTGGAAAATAACAAGGTTTTCATTCTCAATCTTGAGTCAAGAGATGAGATAGTGTGAATGGGAGAACCCAGCAACCTCTTTCAGAGGGCCTTGCCCTGACCACCGCATCCACATATCGGAGATTCTGCCTTCATCCTTTGGCAAACTGAATCATCACAATTAGATCTGCAAAATGTACCAGCACATCTTGGACAGCCCCTCAGCAAACTGATGAGCATTTCTTATAAGCTAGACCCCTGTACCACATCTTATTGAACCTATCAATTCTATGCTAAAGCTATTCTTATTCCTGTTTACAGATAAGGAAACTGAAATTGACCCAGTCACACAACCTGGGCTCCACCCTTCCCTTGTGTGACCTTGGGCTAGATCCTTAACCTCTCTGGGTGGGTCTCAATGGCCTCACCTGTAAAATAAACACTGGGTCTCATTTCCCCCTTGTAGCATGACTACTTCATTCTGCTGGTAAGAGGCATTTTTGCTTATGCCTGAAAGAGTCTGATATTCACACTCCACCACAACACCACATCCCATGCTGTGCACACTGTTCTGGCCTTCCCATCCTCACTGTCCTTTTGGGGGGTTCCAACTCACAGTTCCATGGGTACACTATATCCACTCCACAGTCCAAACTCCTTCCTCACTCGGGTAACCAGCAAAAAACCATCAGGTTTGCATAAGGGTCAACCCACTCCCTGGAGTGCAAGTCAATCAAGCATGAGCTCAGTAGGGACTTCCAGACAAGCTGTCCTGGGGCAGCCCTGGGCCACCTTGCCAGCTCAAAGCAAAAGTGCCACTTGCCCTAGTGAGGAGTGACGCTAGGCTTTTGTCTCTTCTCTGGCCCTGCAGGAGGCTCTGTCAGTGGTGAGCGACGACCAGTCCCTCTTTGACTCAGCGTACGGAGCGGCGGCCCATCTCCCCAAGGCCGACATGACCGCCTCGGGGAGTCCTGACTACGGGCAGCCCCACAAAATCAATCCCCTCCCACCGCAGCAGGAATGGCTCAATCAACCGGTGAGGGTCAACGTCAAGCGGGAGTATGACCACATGAACGGATCCAGGTAAGCCCTCCAGGCTTGTGCAGGGCTGGGGGAAGCCTTAAGGCATGCTCATCCCTAGGCATCTGAGTGACAGACCTGCACCAAGTGGCTCTGGCATTTTAGGCGTTTGCAGCAGATGGGAATCTGGTGCAAGGCAGGGAGCCTATGTCAGTCCCTAGAGAATTGAGGCAAGAGAGGGCTACAGAACTGAAGGCTGGGGATGAAGTAGAGCCAGGAAGACCACCTGACTCTCTAAGACCCATGCAGCTCTCAGAGGCCAGGTGAGAGTCAAGCCCCAAGACCCTGTGCAGTCAGTCACTCATGGAATACCTATTTTGTGTTAGGCCTAGGCCTAGGTATAGCCCTCTTGGGTATAACTTAGCAAAAAACTATCCTTCCCTGTCTTCTTGAAGATACTTAACCTCTCCAGAAGAGTCTCAGCAGAAGAAAGACAACCAGACCTATCTTTAGTAAAAGTGGAAGAGTGATAAGAAAGGTGGACCCTTCTGAGGGCTCACTGGACCAGTGAGGAAGCACACATCTCGAGAGTATTCCTTGTGAAAGAGGTGCAGTCCAGGAAGGTACAGACTTTGTATGTAGAAATGGAGAGAAAAGAGTTCAAAAAGAGAAAACCACAGGGTCAAGGAAGAGCACGGCCTCATGGACAGGTAGCCTGGGTTTCAGGTCCTGCCTCTAGCCCTTGGGCAAGTCCTCTAATGCCCTCTGAGCACTAGCTTCCTCCTTTCTAAAACAGGGCTGGGTGTTCACTTCTTCATACATTTGTTACTCTAGTGTTACTCTGATACTGCAGGGAGAGGTCCCAGGAAGGTGCCTGGATTTGTTAGGAAAGTCTCAGTAAGTGACAGTGATCATTATGAGCAAAAATTTAAAAGAGAGAGAATATCAGTCTCATTCACAAAATAAGCCAGTGGACCTAAGGCACAAGGAAATAAAAATAAAAAGTACGCTGCAGTGGCTGTAAGTGTGCCACTGCACTCTAGCCTAGGTGAGAGTGAGACTCCAACTCAAAATAAAATAAAATAAAAAGTACAAGAGGGCTCTGAACAGCAGGTTAAAAACACGTATCATTTATGCCAAAGATAGAGACTGACTTTAAGCACAGACAGAGCATTTAACATCATCAGAGCTGTGATTTGAGACTAGTGAGCTGATCGTTATTTTTCATAAAGGGTGAGGCTGAGAGAGCCAAAAAGCTAAATCAAGAAGTTAGTGGAAGCCGGGCTCGGTGGCTCAGCCTGTAATCCCAGTGCTTTGGGAGGCTGTGGTGACTCACCTGGGCAACTTGGCGGGAGCTCATCTCTACAATAAAATAAAAAATTAGCCAGGCGTGGTAGCACACGCCTGTAGTTCCAGCTACTTGGAAGGCTGAGGCAGAGGGATTGCCGGAGCCCAGCAGGTCGAGGCTGTGGTGGCCAGGAGCATGCCACCGCACTCCAGTCTGGGTGACAGAGTGAGACTCCAACTCAAAAAAAAAAAAAAAAAAGAAGAAGTTAGTGAAATATCCCAGATAAACAATAACAATCTTCTGGGCCAAGATAATGGTAAATGTTTGTGGAAAAAGAAAAAGATACAAAAAGGCGATATCAAAGAGATGATTAATAGGGCTTGGGTGAATAAATATTGAGAGGAAAGAATCAAAGTTTCCTGAAGCCTGGATGTTTTGAGGGACAGTGCTGTTAGCAGCCACAGGAAGGAGGGAGAGGAAATGCTTTAGGAAGCGATGTCAGTGTTCTCTTTAAGATTCATTGTGAGCAAATCAGTAGAATATCCAGATAAAAATGTTCTACTAAGCTTTAGGAACCAAAGCTTAGATAATATTTCAGGACTGGAATTGAGGTTTGGGCATCATCTCTAAGGAGTCTGAACTGTGAAAGTGGATGAGGTCACCGAGGAAACCAGTCTAGAGAAAGGAGAGAGAAGGGAGTGAGAGCGTGGTTGGAGGGAGATCTCCTCTAGGGCAGCCCATGGTCTCAGACCTGCCTATGGGAACTCCCAGCCCTACCACATTTCAATCCCACTAACCAAAACCAGGGACTGGGATCTCGGCCATCTTCCCAGACTCTAGAATTTCAGGAAGGCTCAGAGGTTTGGAGCCAGCAGCAGCCCCTCAAATGAATTTCTCTCCAGAGATAATAATGACTATAAGTTGTAGGCATAGTTTGTTGAAGATTTTTCCATATACTCATTTGCTGTCCACCACTGTCCTATGCAGTAGATAATGTAACTCCATTGTTACATATGAAGGCAAGTTGGGCTTTGAGGGGTGAGTGCCTTGTGTTGGGATTTAGAGAAGACAAAGCTGCACCTGAACCCAGGCCTTCTGGCTCCAGGCCCCATGTGCCATCTGTCAGGCACCTCCCCACAGCCCCCACCTTCATGCCATGCTTTTGTACCATTGTCTTATTTCTGCCAACGTCCATCTGGTGAGGAGGCCTATTCAGCAATGCCTCCCAAACTGGCCGGACCACAAAAAGCTCCTGATGCTTGTTGAGAACCCAGCTTCCCTCATTTGGTCTGCTGTAGCCTAAGCCCACCCCAGCCCACACCCGCTGCCCCTCCCCATTCCCAGCCAGCGTCACCTCTCCTAGACTTCTCTTCTCCAGACAGCAGACAGCCAGGGTCATCCTTTCAAAATGTTTAACCCCTTTGCTTAAAACCCTTGAATGGCTTATGACAAAATGCAAAGTCCTTGGTGTGTCTCCCCTGTCCCTCTGACTTCTTCCTTCCTCACCAGCCATGCAAGACTCTAACTGCTGCTTCTGAGCCCTCAAGTACCTTCCTGCTCAGAGTCTCTTCCCCTGGGATCCTTCCTTCTGGAACATTCCTACTCCATCTAGACTTATGGTCTCTCCCTCACAATTTTCAGGTCTCTGCCTGAATGTCACCTTTTCAGAGACCTCCCCGATCATCTGATCTAAACCAGCACCTAGTCACTCTTTGCCCTGCTTGGGTTGTTCTTCCTAATTTTTATCACCTCCCTCACTGATGTGTGGGCAGGGTGTCGCACATGATAGTTGCTCAAGCAGACTTAAAAGGGAAGTTGCTTGTTTAAGGCCAAGAAGGTAATTGTGAATAACCAGGGCAGAGAAGCAGGTCTGCTGACTTAATCCCTCCAACAGGAACCTATATTGTGCCCAGCAAGGCTGTTCCCTGCTCACTCCCCTGCTGCCAGGGAAGCCTCAAGTGCTCCAGGATACCAAGTAAATTGAATTTCAGAACCCCTCTGCCACCTGTACTGGCCATACCAGATGCCACCAGATGCCAGCAGGAAAAGGGCTGTGTGAGTCCCACCATGAACAGTCAGGACACTTACCTGACTTTGGTTGCACAAAGAAGCAGCCTTTGCTTTTGATTCTCCCACCTTGACCCATTCCATCAGCAGGTGATAAAGTACGTTCAAAAAGACTCATGTCTTCTCAGCCACCCTGAGAAAACAAAGACAATCCAGTAGACTCTCAGAGTCAAGCAGGCTAGGCACAGCCATCGCCAGCACCTTGTAAAAATTCTCTAAGTGCCCACATGTAAGCTGGATGGGTGGCCAGCAGGAAGCCAGGATTTTTAGAAAAAATGTCTTTGCTTACGGTAGAACCATGTCAGAGCCTATTACTGAATTATGCAAAAAGAAATAACAGGATGAAACAGATGCCAGGTTGGCACCTGGGCTTCTTATATTCTCTGAGTATTACTGATGATGGCACTTGGTTATGATATGATCGGTTACAGAGGGCTGATCCACCATAACACAAAAGATAGATAAGGTCGTTGTAGTGGTCCCTACTTCAGATGAGAAAACCAAGGCAGGGAATATGATTCAGGATGTCCTGTTTCATGAGCTAGACCTGTGCTGCCCTATGCAGTAATCCTAGCCACAGGTTGCTACTGAGTACATGAGATGTGATTAGTCCAAAATTGAGATGTGCTCTAACTGTAAAATACACACTGAATTTAGAAGACTTAGTATGGAAACACTGTAAATTATAGCACTCATTATTGATTATGTTACAATTATAATCTTTTGGCTGTATTGAGTTAATATAGTAATATATTTTAATGTATTATATTTTAATATAATATTAAAATTCTTTTCACTTATTTTAAATTATAAATGCTCTTCATTTTTAACTTTTTTTCCTTTTTCCATTTTTATTTTAGATTCAGGGGTACACATGCAGATTTGTTACATGGACATATTATATAGCAGTGGGGATTGGGTCTCAGATAGCCCACCCCCCAGGTGGTGAACACTGAGTACACTCAGTGAACCCTAAACCCTAAACCCTCTCTCCACTTCCCCTCCTTATTGGTGTCCCCAGTGTCTACATCTCTGTGACTATTTAGCTCCCACATATGAGTGAAAATATGTGGTGTTTGGTTTTCTGTTTCTGAGTCAGTTTACTTAAGATGACGATCTCTACCTCCATCCATGTTGCTGCAAAGGACATGATTTTGTTCTTTTTTTATGGCTGTGTAGTATTCCATGGTGTATATGTACCACATTTTCTCTACCCTGTCAGTTGTTGGTGGGCAGTTAGATTGGTTCCATGATTTTGCTATTGTGTGTGGTGTTTTATTTTAAAAATATAGCTACTAGAAAATTTGAAATTATTTATGGGAATCACATTCTACTACTAGTCGACAATGCTGGGCCAGAATGTTTGGGACTACCCTGTGATTCACACAGCATTTCTTTCACACTCTTTGATAACATGGGTTCTGGGTTACTTCTTTATATTCACTGGAGCCCCCATCGATGTTTGTGTCTCTGGTGGAAGGAGGTGTTCTGTAGACCTGGTGCTACAATGGCCTCTTGCTTTATATCCCAGCAGAAAGTCATCTGGCCTAAGGGCAAAGGATCAAGCATAGAGTCTGAGGTCTGAGGAACTCAGAGAAAGTGTTGGTTGCCGATGTTGTGGGAGACTTGTGTTCTCATTCTTCCTGTCTTCCTGTTGTGGTTGACTCTGTCAGGCTGCGTTGCCTTGAAACAGCATGGCCCATAGGTTCTGTGTTGGATGTAAACTTCAGCAACTTGATCCAAGCTGTGGTCTGCAAATAACTCTCAGCTGCATCCTGTCTCAACCACAGGGATTGGGGAAAACATCCCGTGAAGGAAAGAATACCAATTTATGGAGGGGAAATGCAAGACTTGCCTTGTAGCCTGGTGTTCAGGACCTGGATTCAGTGCTAGACCTGGCCTGACACTCCCTGGACTAGCACACAGGGTCTGGATGCACTAGGTACCCAGGGCCCTACATTCCACACCCAGAAGGTATGGCTTCCTCTCTCTGGAACTGGTGCATCTCTAACTGCAAAGCCCCTTCCTAAACTCCCATGTTCCAAACCTTGCAGTATGAGGCATGCCACACATAACCTGGGGGGAAGGCATACTCAGGATTCTGGAAAAGCACTCAACATCTACTGTGCATGGAGATGAAAACAGCTAATGGTTAGGGTGATGGCTGTATGATAGGTGATGTTTTTATTTTTGATTTGTTTGAGTCAGAGTCTCACTCTGTCACCCAGGCTGGAGTGCAGTGGTACACTCATGGCCACCACAGCCTCGACTTCCTGGGCTCAGGATATCCTTCCACCTTCACCTTCCAAGTAGTTGGAACCACAGGCATGTGCCACCACGCCCAGCTAATTTTCTGATTTATTGTAGAGATGAGGTCTCACCATATTGCTCAGTCTCGAACCCCTGAGCTCGGGCAATCCTCTCGCCTCTACCTCTCAAAGTGCTGGGATTACAGGCTTGAACCACTGTGCCCAGCAATGTTTCTCTTTTCTTAAAATTTACTTTTAAATTATTGCGTCTCCTTTTCAAAAACAAAAAAGACACATCTATGCACGGATCCTACAGAAATCCTAAAGACAAGACAGATTACTTAATTTCTGTACGATGTACATGCTATGCAGAAGACACATGTGATAAGTCCTAATGCAACTGTGTGGCTGGGTTAGCAACAGAGACCTCATTTTAGCTGTGTAAACATCAGGTGTCCCTTGACAGTAAGCCTGGCTGCAGATCTGTGGGCCTGATGATACACCCTGAGCAACTCAGTTGCTCTGAGTTGAATGGAAAGGCAGAGAAGAAGTGTGTATGGGCTAAAGAGGTCATATTCAGGGGAGGTCTTTGAAATCTCCTTTTATCCAAACACCCAATACTTCATACCTTGTTTTAAATGGCCTAACAGATTGCAGGGCGCTCTTTGAGATCACTAGCAATATTCATGGAACACACAAAAACAGAACCCAAGGATGAAGAGCTTATGTCCGGTGGTGAGAGGGAAGCACAGAGGCTGCAGTACCCTCGGCAGCTTTGTGGTAGCCTCTGTGGCCCCGAGATGGAGATGTGCTGAGTTATTACACTGTCGGGGCCTCTGCCTCCTCCCTGCTCTATTGTGGCAGCCCCAGGCCCTCTTGTCACCTGTCCCAGTGCCATCAGCTGCCTGTGGGCCCCAGCTCCACGCTAGCTGTAAGTGCAGGTCTCAATACAAATTAGCAGCAGCATAGGCAGGCTGAATGGCAAGCCCCATCCCCATCCATGCTCCCCCTCCCTCCCTCTTGTTTCCATCGAGCCCTCTTCACAGGCGCCAGCTGCCTCATTAAAGAGCAGCCTTTATGCCGGGCTTCACCTGTACCCACCCTCAGCAGTAGCTGTGTAGCCCCATGGCTTCGCACTGTCTAGCACAGGCACAGTGCCCGAGAACTGCAAGAATGGAGGGAGGTCTGGCAGGCGAGCTGGTGAGGTACGGTTTTCCTTCTTTCTCTCCCTGAGCAATGAGAGGGGACCGGCCAGACTAGTGTAGGGTGCAGGGCGGGTGCCTGGGCTTCTCCCTGGGATGTCCCCATGCAGGTCTTAGTGCAGAGAACTGGGAATAAGGATAGGGCCTTGTTCCAGAGAAGAAGCGCCCTGGCAGGTGGGCAGTCACACAGATCACCAGCCCAACTGGAAAGCAAGTACAGGCACTGGGCTGAAGGAGGGAGGGAGAAGGCAGGGAGCCCAGCCACTGGGCTGAAGGAAGCAGAGCTAGGAGAACTTCTTTGGGTCAGTGAGCAAGGAGGCCCCGCCCATTGGGCAGCGCTAGTGGCCACCTCAGCAAGAGAGCCCTGTGTGTCACCTCCCCCACACCACTCTGGTGCAGGCGCCCCCTCGCTGGGGTGCTCGTGGCTTCTCTGCTTACTAGGTCATTCATCAGGAAGGTTTTACAAAATGCTTCCTCTTTCCAAATTTACTTTTCTCTCTATTCGTGGCACCAAGGACTTGTCCTGCCCCCTGTACCTACCCACGGCCATACACCAAAAGGGTCACTTAATTTCAGTGATACCTGAGGTGCTGACTTCTTTGCATGGCAAGAGGTCAGTCTTTAGCTCAGAAATCCCCAGAGAGCCAGCCGATGTGGAAAATAATTTTTCAAAAACCATCTCCCTGATGTCCAAAGCGGGAGAAACCCATGGAGCGGCCATCCCCAGCCCACTGACACCACTCTGAGCATCCTTCAGGGGAAGAGTGTGCTGTGTCAACCTCACGTCTCCCACAGAGGCCGCCCAGCCAATGGAAACCTTGCTCTCTTGGTTGCCAGCCAACTTAATCCTTTAGACTTCTGCGGAACTCAGGCTATTTCACAACTGATGAGGATGCTGGGAAAGGCTGCCAGACTGCGGTGGTGTGGGGTGTGTGTAGTGGAATGTGTATGTGTGTGTGGGTGGAGTGTATGCATGTGTGCATGTGTGTTTGTGTGCGCGTGTGCATGTGTCTGCATGTGTGTGTGCATGCATGCAGTTAGCCGCAGGGTGGGTGTAAGGACCTGGTGCACCCGGGCCAGGGCTCAGCTCAGACACAGGCACCAGGGCCTGACTGGGACTGCTTCATCTCAAGCCAAGTCCTTCAGCAGCAGAAGCCAAAGGGCCGAACACTGGTGAAAAGCCCTGATGTGCTACTGCCTCCCCTTCAACTGCCATGGGGACATTAAACCTTCAACAATCTGGGACTCTGACGGCTGGTTCTTGGTTCTCTGCCTGGAAAAACAGTAGGCGAATAGTAAAACCTTAAATTCTAACATGTGTAAGTTATACATCTTATTTTCATTTTCAGCCCATGTTCCCCTCTGTAAGACATCAGGAAAAAATTACCGTCTGACTTCTAATATCTCAGTGGAGCATTTATCTCCCAGCTATGATAAGTGATCTTCAATATTTTTTTCCTTTCAGATTAAGAAACAAATTCATTTAATTTTCTTTATTGAATGTGCTCTGGGCTCCCCCACCCTGCCTGAGTCTCAGGAATCCCTGGGATGTTCTCCTTTCTCCTTGGTTAGTGACTACTCTTCCTGCTTGTGGAGATGGGTGGGTCCTTATCTGGTATGGCCCTGCTCCTTAAGGTCTCCTGGTGGTCTGTTCCTGTCCACAGCAGGGAACCAAGAGCAGTGGCCAGGCCTTTGGAACGTCCGGAGAGGTTATGTGGCCCAGAATTGGAAGACTGTAATCTGAACCTTATCTGAACTCCTGGGTCTGAAGGCCTGGTTTGGAGCTCTTGAGAGAATTGGCTGTCTCCCAGGCTGCCAGAACCAATGCTTCCTGCTCGGTATAACCGCGACTGCAGGCTCTCCTCAGCCTTCCTGTCGTCTCCTTTGGTCCTGCTGCTGCTGGAGTAGCTGAGTGAGAGCCGAACAGGGCAAGATGACACCTCCCCTGGGCACACCGGAGGTGTGTGACACTGGGCTGGGAGGCATGTAGAGTGTTTTTTGCCAGTCTGCTCCAGGGCACCAGGCAGCCACAGGTGGGGTGTCAGCCCAGCTCTCCAGACGACTACTCAATCACTGATACTGCAAAATACCAGGTGCTAATTGGGCTGTGTAGTTCAAGGCTAAGTTGTGTGATCTGCTTTCTCCCTCATGCATGTCCTTAATGCTTCCCCTCTGAGCTTGGCAACCAGAGTTGCAAAATGCCATGAGGGCTGCAACCTCCATCTCAGGTTGAAGTTCCTGAATTCTATCCCTGCTTCCTGCAACTGCCAGCTCTTTTGCATGTGTGCTTTGCTAGCAAGACCTGAGTCTTGCTACTAGCTGTGTGACCCCAAGTCAGAAAGCCCATCTCACCTCCCAGTTTCCTTAGCAGTTAGGAGATCGTCAACCTTGCTGTGCCTATCTTGGGGGAATTCTTGGGAAATTCAAATATAAGAGTATATGAGAAATGCATAAAAATTATGTACGTGCAGTAGAAACAACTCATTGAGAAAACATTTATGGCTCACCTCCTATGTAAGGCACGATGTAGGGTACTGGAAGTTAAACAAAGAAAGTGACGACACCAACTCAAGAAACCCACAACGCAGCAAGGGGAGAGCACAGACCAAGCTAACAATCACATGGTGTGACAAGTCCTGTAACCAAGGTGGACACAAAGTGCTGGGCGACTGTGGGGAAGGCGTGTCTGGGACAAGGACCAGGTTGCCTGGCAATAAGGCTAAAAATGTAAGCTGCCATCAGACTGGGAGGGCTGCAGTGCCCAACGGAGCAGCTCAGACTTTGGTCTGAGGGCACTACGGAGCTGCCAAAAGTTTTTGTGTACCGTAATTATAGGATTGGGCTGGGATTTGAAGAAAATGCTGGTGGCAGTGTGGAGGATAGAAATAGGGCATCATTGTCATCGTCGTCATCATCATGACACCAAGTGGGGCTGGGCGATGATTCTTCGGTCAACCTCAGAGCAGTGGGCCCACGATTCTGAGCCTGGGGTGAGCTGCCCTTCAAGTGATGACTTCCTTTGGACTTTTGTCTCCTCTCACTCTAGGGAGTCTCCGGTGGACTGCAGTGTTAGCAAATGCAGCAAGCTCGTTGGTGGAGGCGAGTCCAACCCCATGAACTACAACAGCTACATGGATGAGAAGAATGGCCCCCCTCCTCCCAACATGACCACCAACGAGAGGAGAGTCATCGTCCCCGCAGGTACTTTGGGAACCGGGCTGCCTGGCCGGCATTCACTTCCCCACTTTCTGGGGGCCAGCAGTTGAAGGGTAGGCCACCGCTGGGGCCATCTCAACCTTTGGCTGTCCCCAGTTCTCTGTGGAAAGGCAAATTGGGAAAGCCACATATCTTACTTACTCCCTAGCAGCCTTTCAAGTCAGTGTCCCAAGTGTCACCAGGACCATGTCGTGGATTCTGGAAACCCCACCCTCAAACAGACCTCCTCACAGACTCTACATCAGTGGCCTGGTACCCAAGGACAGGGCCTGCAGGGAGAGCAGAGGCAAGGCCTCCTCAACCCAAAAGAAGTCTCATGAGCTCCCAGATGTGGGCATCCTTGCCTTTGAGGAGGAGGTTGGCAGTAGAGGTCTGTCCTTCCCTTCAGGCATGTACTTCCTGGCATCTGCCGGGTTCCACCTTTCCAAAATTATAGCCAACTCTTTCAGTTTTAAAATAGAAATAACTATATTTAACAAATGGAGCGCCTTAACATGTGTGCAACGAGTTATGTCATTAGGCAAAAATAGCCTCTTTTTCCTAGGTTTTGGTGCTGTTGGTTACAGAAAATAAAATCATTGTTCAATCCTTCAGTCCATTGGCTGGACACTCTGCCTCAGCAAGCACCAGCAAGGAGCGAAAGGGAGTTTAAAAGCTGGACAGAAAGGGAGTTTAAAAGCTGCCACATGTAGAACTGGTGCCAGGTAGAAGGAGCGAGAATGTCTAAATCAAAGTGAATCACAGGGCAGGGATGAAAACTGGTCTTACCAAAATAGCATTACCAAAGAAGCACAGCCCCTTCTATTTGTAAAAGTGTAAACGCAGTTGTGTCTGAAGGCAAAAGATCAGACGTCTCTTTGAGGTAGTCCAAAGGAATTTCTTTGTTGATCTGAAGGCGTGACTTTGTGATGGGCCTCTCCTGCCTCGGCCTTCTGTGCTTGATTCCCATGGGAAGCTGTGGCTCACTATCTGCTGGGACTATAGTCACATGTGTTCTGGGCCAAATTCAAGAGTGTATGAGCAAGAGGCAGGAGAGAAGGATGGGGCTTATGGGAACCTCTCTGGACCCTAAATGACTTTAAAACCACTCATAAAGCAGTTCACATGTGAACTAACAAAGGAAGAGAAAAAATACCTTCTACTGATTGAGAGATTTCTAGGTGCCAGGCACCATGTCAGTTGCTTTATCTCCATGACACTGGTGATATCACTAACTGATCTCCCTCTTCCCTCAGGAGATCAGCCACTAATATTTAGCCCAGGAGCAGTAAATCCCCTACTCTCGAACCTTCAAGTTGTGAACTTTCAAAGATGCAAATATACAGTTGTATGTCCAATCACCTAAGTTAGTTCACATGTCTAGTGTACATTGTCGCATGCATGCATCCTATACAAGTGGTTGTGCTTTTGTATACTTTACTAAATAGTACTGTATAGAGCACAGTACTTAAGTACCTTTATTTCAAGCACAGGATGTCCAGAAGCAAACATAAAAGCAGCTGATGTAACTGACTATGTTAGCTGAGTACCTAGGTTAACTTTGTTGGACTTAACAAATAAATTGGACTTAGGAATGCAGTCTCAGAACAGAACTTGTTTGTATGTAGGGAACTTACTGTACATCTTCTCCCTCCTCACCTAAAGGAAGCAGACCATGAAAGTAAATTAAAACTGGCATGCCTGTAATCCCGCGCTTTGGGAGACTGAGGTGAGTGGATTGCCTGAGCCCGCGGGTTCGAGACCTGCCTGGGCAACTTGGCGAGACCTCATCTCTACAATAAATCAAAAAATCAGCCGGGCATGGTAGCACGTGCCTGTAATTTCGGCTACTTGGAAGTCTGAGGCGGAAGGATCGCTGGAGCCCAGTGGGTTGAGGCTGCAGTGGCCGGGAGAGGCCACTGCACTCCAGTCTGGGTGACAGAGTGAGACTCCAACTCAAAAAAAAAAAAAACTGGCATGCAATGAAACCATATGAAAACTGATACAATGGGGAACCTCTTTGTTCTTTTCAAGACAAAGCTGAGCCTCAGTAGACCTTTGTTCAAATGGTGTGACACTCTCCTTCCTCAGCCAAAGAGCTCCAACATGGGAGGGAAATCTTGAGGGACTGAAGTATTAGGGGACCAGCGATTGCCTCTGAACCGGCTGTTGGTACCACCTCATGCTGGTCCTCATTCTTGGAAAGGACTATGGAAAGACAGCAGAAGTGCCCAGACTGCTTGACCAACCCTCAATCGGTGTTGAAATGCTTTCAAGAGTAATAGCGAAACGTCAGGCTTCCGTGGGCCGAGTTAACTATGGCAGTGATAATGAAAATAGCATAAACTCATACTCATTTTCAAAGCACTTTGCGTGATGAAGTCACAAGCTATGGATTTCCTTTATTATTTTACCTCTGGCTAGATCTTTTTAGATCCTCAGATGTTTTGGCTTCCTCTGGGTCAGCCTTCTGGACATGAGGGAAAGTCTCATTTTGGCAACTCCACAAATCAAAGCAGTAAAGTATCAGTGGCATAACCGATCGAATTTATGATGGGATTTTAGGGCAAGCATAAATGCCGGCCCTAGTTAATCACCAGTTCCATGTTCAGATGGAAAGAAACTAGGACTAAATCATCCAGCAAATACATTTGGAAGAGCTTAGCACGATCCAGAGTGGAAGATTTACAATTCATTGTGCTATAGATGGAGAGAAATAATATTGTCGTGAGCCTAGAGCAAGGGAAGACATCATAAAATAAATAAAATGTATGGTATAAAATTGAATTTGAGTCCTTGGATACTAAAAGTGAGGAATTAGGAGAAGTGAAGGATGAAATAATATGCCACATAATCCAACTCCCCTCAGGAAATGTTTCTTTAGAATTCTGAAAAGGTGCAAAATTATTTCCATTTGCCAGTGATCCATGTCTAATGGCTTTGGAGAATAAGAGAGTAAAACAAAGCAAGAAATGTAACTGAGAGAGAGATGACTACATACTTGTACAAGGATGCCTTAGAGGAGCTCTTCTTTGTAGAATTCTAGCAGAGTAACTCACAGGTGAGGTGAGAAGAGAGGTGGCTTTTGTGGGGACCTACCTCTTAAACTAAGCGAAGTCCTATGAAGGCTTCAAGGGGAACCCTGGTTCAGATGCTTACCAGTGATGGGACTTTGGGCAAGTGATTTACCCTTTCAAGACTCCACTTTCCATCTATAAAATGGGGATATTGCATGATTTCCTTGAAAGTAAAAATAAGGTATGTAGAGCAGCTGGCACATAGTAAGCAACCACTATCTGAGCCATCTGGCTACCAGCACTGGTTGTCCACATGACATTCAGCAGCACCCTGTGACCCATGACCCCAAGGTCTCTTACTCTAACCCCTCCTCTCTTGTCGGCTCCTCCACCACCAGCAACAAATACAGCAATCACGCCCATGCATGCATGGGCCGGGATTGGGCACTTTGCAGAGCAGACTCAGCCCCTGCCACCCAATTCTCACAGGTAAGAGCCAAGGGGAGGTGGAGAGCCCATGCCAAACAAGGGCAGGCAGCATCTAGAAGCTCACAGTCAAAGCACTGGGGAGTTTGCATCTGGCCACCCAGCTGCAAGGTGTGGGAGAGACAGCAGAGCCTTGCTTCTTTCCCCAGGCCCACTCCTGATCATTCAATCCTGTTTCCATTTTGTCAAGAGCCTTCACAGACACTATAGAATGAGAGGGTGAGTTGGTTGAAGGGTAGCACAGATATCCCTGCCAAATAATTATGATAAATAAAATAGCTCCATAAAGAGCTGGGGGCTGCCAGGTGCGGTGGCTCACACCTGTAATCCCAGCACTTTGGGAGGTGGAGGCGAGAGGATTGCCTTAGCCCACGGGTTCGAGACCAGCCTGAGCAATGTAGTGAGACCTCGTCTCTACAATAATTTTTTTTTAATTAGCTGGGCATGGTGCCACACTCCTGTGGTTCAAGCTACTTGGAAAACTGAGGTGGAAGGATCACCTGAGCCCAGCTGGTAGAGGCCATGGTGGCCATAAGCAGCATGCAATAAAATGCCAAGTCTCTCCTTCTCCAGGAAGCCTTCCATGACTCCACATTTATGCTATTCCCTTCCATCTATGAGTTCTTGAACTACAGACCATAAAACCCACGTGTTTTCCTACCTAAGTGTTTCACGGGGATAGATGTTTCTTGAAGGCAAGCACCATGTCATTTTCTTCTATGATGAGCATATTGGTTTTTTGTTTGTTTGTTTGTTTTGTTTTGTTTTTTGAGTTGGAGTCTCACTCTGTCACCCAGACTGGAGTGTAGTAGCCTCTCCCGGCCACTGCAGCCTCGACCTGCTGGGCTCCTGTGATCCTTCCGCCTCAGCCTTCCAAGTAGCTGGAACTACAGGCGCGCGCTACCACGCCCAGCTAATTTTTGATTTTATTGTAGAGATGAGGTCTCACCAAGTTGCCCAGGTGGTCTCGAACCCACGGGCTCAGGCAATCCACTCACCTCAGCCTCCCAAAGTGCTGGGATTACAGGCTGAGCCACCGAGCCGGCTTAGCATATTGTTTATTGGACCCACTAACAGTTGGTTCCCAATTGCCAATCCAGGCTGTGATAAGTGATAAGATAATAAGGGTTCTCCCTCCTGTGGAACTTGCTGGAATTTATCACTTGTGTGCAAAGTACACCCTCCCTAACACACACACATACTCCTGGCTGAGAAAGAGTCTCTCAAGAGTCCTAAACTGGAGATGGCCTCAGACTTGACATTATTTACATTCACTCAAGGGCTAAAAGGTTTTCTCTCTCTAACACCATTTCTCAGCTTTCAGTATTTAAGTATCTGAAAAATGTTTTGGGGATGATCTGGTAGAAATTCCAACAAAGCTGCCCTCAGAAAGAGAAAACCCAGATTGGGTTTATGTTAAAGACTAACACCACCGGGTTTTCCAACTGCACAGATGGAATTGCAGTAAATGCCTATATATATATATTTCTTTCCCATAGCCATCTGAGGAACCCGTGTTCTTTTATGAAATAATTAATATTCTGGGCTTGTGGAATTGTGTTTATTTTCATTTTGATGCCGCCATTTCCCAGGCAAAGGTTTCGATTGCCCCCTCAAAACTTTAAATGTAGTGCTTTGTCAGGATACATAGTGAGGCAGCTACAAACCTCCCCAGAGTGCTAAGTGGCTCAGGCAGCTCCAGATGTCATGGAGCCAGATGGGTGTTCTGTGGGGACCATCTGGAAGGGAGCTGGCTTAGCCACAGAGAGAGGGAGAGAGAAGGGAAAGAGGAAGAGATGGGGGGAGAGAGGGAGGCTGCCGGCGCTGCCTACTGAGCCTCCCACCCACACACAGCCCTTGCTAACAGTGTTTTCTCCTCTGCAGACCCCACGCTGTGGACACAGGAGCACGTGAGGCAGTGGCTGGAGTGGGCCATAAAGGAGTATGGCTTGATGGAGATCGACACGTCCTTTTTCCAGAACATGGATGGCAAGGAACTGTGTAAAATGAACAAGGAGGACTTCCTCAGAGCCACCACCCTCTACAACACGGAAGTGCTGTTGTCACACCTCAGTTACCTCAGGGAAAGTAAGTGCAGCCTAAGCGCCCAGGGCTGGGAGGAAGCTCTGCAAGGTCGCTCGCTCCCCGTGGAGCCAGCCCAGGGAAAGGAAGTTGGTATGGCCCACATGTGTTGGGCGGATGCCATGGAAGTAGCACAGTTGGGCCTGTAACGTTGCCAAGATCACGTGGGCAGACCCACGTGCAAGGGACAGATCCAGTCCTGAGTGTCAAGGAAGTAAAATGAGGAATGGAGAGAAACAGGGAGCTGTGACCTGGCTGGGGGAAGAGGGTGGGAGGATCTTCTAGAAGCTGGTTATATTCTTCCCATGAGAACCCCTTTCCAAAATGACTTTAACCCGCAGTTACGTAGAGGTGGGTGCTCTCATTGGTGTTTTCCTAAGCAACAATTTAAAGTTCCTAGGAAACTCTGGGTTCATGGCTTTTCGGCTTAAGGTTTTGAAATTTTACATACTAGCATCCTCTTATCCTTGGGGAACTCTGACGTCCTCTAACCCCACCTTACAGGGCAGCTACTTGCACACTTTCTGGCTAAATGGGGAGAGTAATCGATGCTATACATGTGTTAGGGTCTATTGGAAGCTCCTAGTACAACAGGAGAGTGAAAGAGCTTTGGACACGGTGAGCTTAGGAAAGGAAGCAGGCAGTTGTCCAAGGGATTTATCGAGTACACGGTTCCCTAGCATCCAGTGCCCATCAATCTGATATAAATTTCATTCGATATGAAATATACACAGAGCGGAGGAATGGAATTCTTTCAGCCTTAATGCTTCACTAGAAACCCAGATCAGGTGTCCATCAGTGCTACCCCCAAGTATTGAAGGGCTGTCCTGTGACCTGAAAAGATGATGCTAGGTTCGGGGGGTTGAAGCCACAGGAAGGCAGATATGGGCTCCCTTTCTGAGGGATCTTCTAACAATCAGCCCTGTGCAAAGGCAAACAGGGCAGCCTTGGGACACTACACCTACTGCGAGTGGCCAAGCCTGCTGGGGGTCTTGCAGCATTTCAACTTTCGAAAGGTTTTTGATGATTTCAAGTCCCCATCAAAAGCTGAGATCCATGGACAACACCCCTGGGACCCACTTCTCCTGATCTTATTGGCTCTGGGGGGATTAGCTCCCTGTCTGCTCTCCGCTGTTAACAGTGGGCCTTTGACTCTCCATATTCACAAGCCACTGTCTGGATCTGCAATAGTAATCCTCGTGGGGTGGGGGCAATACACACTGACTGGAAAAGTTAAAATCAAAAAATGCCTTTGGAAGTTTCCACCAGTGCCTCCGGGCTCTCAGGTCACCTCACCGCAGAGTCTGGGAGCCAGTGGGAGAGAGTGGATGAAGCAGTGTATGTGAGCCCCGAAGCAATGACCTCATGTCTGAGTCTTGCTGCAACATGAGGTCAGCCCAAGAAACAACAATTGCAGAAAAGGGGACAATTTTCCACCTAGTTTTTCTATGGTTTAGATAATTAGCATTTTCTAATGGTCCGCATTTTTTAGGCTTTAAGGGTTTGTAATTTTTTAAAAAAGAAGATATTTGAAGAGTCCTGCAATGATCTAGGCAGGGCAGGAGATGGGGGTGGCACACAGGGATTGGGCAGGAGAAGGACCCAAAGCAAAACATGGACTCATTCTGCCTTTTCTCCCCCTCCTGGCATCATCTGTGACAGGAGGTTGTGAGATCACTGTCCACTTTTCTTCTGTTGTAGAAGAGATGACAGCAGCAGTGTAGACAGCATGCTCTGACAGTAAAAGGATCCAACACTTTGGGCTCCGTGGCTGATGCCCTTGTCAAGAGAGCATGTGTGAGTGCATTCTGGCTTGATATGGGAAAAGCTCATTCATGCCCTGTGACTCCCAGGTCCTGATCGGTCCATAAACAGCCTGGGTCCCCTCTAGGACTTCCTGTCACCAAAGAACTGGAGCCACAGATGCTGAAGTGAGACAAACACCTGCCACTCAATCAGTCCAGGAGTGTGAGAAGATAGCCACTGGTGACCATTAGGGAAACTTTCTGTGAGGAGAGCAGATGTCAAGGCCAAGCGGTGAGACGCTGTGAAGTAAAAGTGCAGAGTTTGGTATTTCAGGGGGTATGACATGGCAAGAAAAAGTGGGAATTGTTTTTTTCTTTCTTTTTTTTTGAGTTGGAGTCTCACTCTGTCACCCAGACTGGAGTGCAGTGGCCACTCCCAGCCACCGCACCCTCGACCTGCTGGGCTCCGGCGATCCTTCCACCTCAGCCTTCCAATTAGCTGGAACTACAGGCGCGAGCTACCACCCCCAGCTAATTTTTTAATTTATTGTAGAGATGAGGTCTCACCAAGTTGCCCAGGCGGGTGTCGAACCCACGGGCTCAGGCAATCCACTCACCTCAGCCTCCCAAAGCGTGGGATTACAGGCTGAGCCACTGATCCCAGCTGGATTGTTTTTTTTTTTCTAAGAATATTTACAGTTGGAAGATGGCTCCCAAAACAATAGAAATAAGCAGTTTCCAGAAAGGGGCTTATTAGTGGGACACATTTCCAGAGTTGAAAAGATGTGGGCTCAAGCAAGATAAAAGATGACACCAGGCCTCTGAAAATGCTGGATAGTTTTCCCAAATCAGGAGGGTGCGTGGATAACAGTAGCATCTTCACAAGATAAACAGTTGGTATGTCATTAAAATGATTATTGGAAGCAACATGAGACGTGCTTATAATGCACTGTTGAGTGAAAACAGCTCGCTATAAAGTGGTCTGTGCATCAATAGAAAAACTATGTCTGCCTGCAAAAGCAAAAATTAAAATCACTGTATTAAGTTGAAACCAAAAAATTGGCCCCTACATAGTATTGTAGTATCCTTTTAAGAAACCTAGACTTAAAGTGATCCACCGTCAGGCAAAATGCTTTAAGAGTCATGCTTCTTTTGAATTGGTGTCTGCTATGGGGCACCAGCCTTGGGGACCCTCCGCTGTTGGTTGGTGGCTGACCACTATGTTGGAGCGCCGGCAGGAAGCCATGTGAGAGTGACTGTCTCTGCTCTCCGAATTGCTGGGAACTCTCTAGTGCAGATCAGCACTTTAAATGCTTTTAAAGCCTTCAAACAATTTATTGTTTTTCCAGACTGACTTCCAGTGGATGTTTTGTGCTTAGGAGGGAGGCCAGGACTTGGGGAAAGAACTTGAGGCGGCTGAGTCCAGGCAAGAGGAAGGGGTGCTAGTTCCTTGTATTTGGTCATCTCGTCCTTTTGTTGGAGAGGGTGAGGCTCAAACATTTCCACTTTGGTGAGAGGCAGATGGCAGATAGCTGAGCTCCTCAACACGGATGGAGGAAGTATTGTAGGGTGAAGGAAAGTCAGCAGAGGAGAATGGGGACCTGCATCTGTGGGTGACTATAAGTCAGAAGAGTCCAAATTGGTGGCATTTATCCGATCTAATCTTTCTGGACTTCAGAGAAAATCTAGAAAAAGGCAAATCGTGTAGGATAAGAAGCTCTGGTATCGAATTTACACTTTCCCAAAAGGAGCTTAGCTATTTATTCTGAGAGAGGAGCTATCCTTTGCTAAATTTAAAATTTTTAAGAAAATGTATTTTCCTCGGTAGAGAAGGGATTGCAATGTCCCAAGTCCCTATATGCCTTGTCTGGTGGCCTGGTATGCTGGGACTTATCCCGCTTGCCTGGAGGTGTTTGTTCTTCCTACCCGGGCATTCTGGCCGTGCCAGACAGAGCGGCTGTGTAACATAACCCACACTTGAAATGCAAGGTGGACTGTGTGGTCAGGGTCTGGCTAGGGTGCCCACAGTCCTTGAGGTCATTCTGAAGTCTCCTGGGGAACACCAGAGCTCGGGCCAGCATCTGCCCAGGTGTCCACGTTACATAAATGCCAGCAAAACAAAAGGCCAGACTTCCCTGGCCTCAGGAGTCAGCCCGCCTTGTTGTTTGAAGAGCCCACATTAAAAGAACGCCCCCTTGTGGACAACTATTTATAACCCCATCTTAAAGCCAAAACAACTGAGACCAGGAAGGCTTCAAAAATTGACTCAAATAAAAAAATTAGCTAGGCATGGTGGTGTGCGCATGTAGTCCCAAGCTATTCAGGAGGCTGAGGCAGAAGGATCACCTGAGCCCAGGAGGCTGAGGTTGCAGTGAGCCCGACACAAAAAGCAAACACAAAACAAGAAATCGGTTCAGAGGTGTCCAGTCAGTGGACAGCACCCGGTATCTAAGACTCAGGCCTCTTAAGTCCAAGCCTGCAGACTGGCCCCAGCCTCATGCTTCCCTGGTCCTAGATACCTGAATCCAGAGACAGCAGCAAGCAACACTCATCTCCCCTTTCGACTGAGTTTGCCTCACGCCCCTAGGCTTCCATGTGGAGGGCCAGGCCACTTCCCTCACAGCATTTTCTGTTTTTATTTGTACCAAGAGATAAATGCTTTCCGAAAATTCTCCTGTGGCCTCCTGGAATGAGGCCGATTAAGCCAAACCTATCACCACACTAACCCTGTCCTACTCTGGGCCTGACTGGTGGCCCCATCAGTATCTCTGCCAGACACACCCTGCTCGGCAGAAGCAGTATTTACAGACTGTCAGCTGCGGGAAACAAGATGGGGCCCACAAGCCAAGACTGGGACAGACCTCAAAGGAAATGAGGGTTGCCTGTCCCCGATGGGCACTTCAGGCTCAGGGCCACTGGGGGGAGTTTGGGGATCTCAGGGAGCCCAGAAGACCCCGGATGGGGGTTGCCAGGGGCAGGAGAGAAGTCTTTTTGCATTTTACAAACGAGAGTTGGATTTATATGTTTCTGAGTCTGACCTGGGGAAAAAAACTAAGAAACTGCATTTCCAAACAGTGGCTGCTTAAGAGAAGGAAATACATTGTGTGACAGCGTGACCACAGAAAAGGCTCTATCTTGATTCCCATTTTTAATGTAAACTTAATGGAAAACACGTTTGGGGTTTTTGTGGTCCTTCCACCTGCAACCTCAGATGGTCGGGCAAAGGTGATGGGGTTGGGCAATTAAGTTGGAGAAGCATTATCCCTTCCAGGCTGGGGTTTGACCAGTAAAGGAGAACAAGATGCCAGCGAAACAAAAGGCCAGACTTCCCTGGCCTCAGGAGTCAGCCAGCCTTGTTGTTTAGAGAGTCCACAGCCTTATTCGCCCTCCCACATAAACACACTCAGCCAGAGCTATTGATGGCAACTCAGCAGAGAAAAGGGAGACCCGGATTCAAAAGGCAGGCTGTGAGGGGGGCACTGGCGAATTCTATGGTCACAGCGTGGCAAAGACAAAGGCTTTGGCGCTGGGACCCTTGGCTCCCCTGCTCCAGGTGTCCCAGATGAAAAGCAGGTTAGGCTGAGGGAATGTGGAACCGGAGAAAGCCCAATTGTTGGGGCTTCAACCCACACCTGCAAAGCCTCACGCTGCTCATTCCCATCTCCTTTCAGATCCCAGACACCGTCTCCAGCGACAGATGGACTCTGGAAAATTAGTTTTTCCTTCTGCTTTCACTTTGGGAAGGCCATTCCATTCTCAGAAGCAGCCACTTCATGCTTTTTAGAGCAAAAAGTGCCCCCAATACATAGATTTGCACATATGCATATGCATATACACACACATATCTACATAAACAGGTCAACAGCCAAGTAAACAATGGTTTTAATGGAAGCATAACATACAGAGAAATGCAAACACCCTAAGAGCACAACCCAAGGAGTTATCATAAAGTGAACTCACTCATTCATATGAGTTCCCCCCAGGTCAAGGGGTAGAATAGAAGTCACCCGTGCCCTTTCTCCATCCCACCACCCCTTCTTCCCCAAAGCTAACCAATCCCGCCTTCCAGTCCCATGGGTCAGTTTTGTTTGATTTAGTCAGAAGGCTGCAGGGTTTGCTGGACTAAGGACAGGTTTTGTGGATAGACCAGGATGAGGACCCTGCCTCCTGTACTCTGGCTCTGTGAACGTGAACAAATGACATGACTTCACTGAATCGTCTCATCTGTAGAAGTGGAATAACATGTGAGTGACCTTACATAGCTGCTGCAAAGACTAAGAGAGAGAATAGATAGAAAGTATCTGGCACACTGTGCATCTTCCAAGTGTGTTGGCTTCCCTCCTTCCCATCGTAGCTTCTGCACTGTGATGAACTGGTGTCAGGAAAGACAAGAGCCCAGTGGCACATTAGACCTACACAGGATCTGCCCAGAAAGAGCCTCAAGGCAGGAGAAAGCTAACCACAGAGCAAGAGGCCAAGCTCCAAGGAGGCTCTTCCTGCCTCAGAACAGGTTAAGACAAGAGTGTGCTATGCTGCTCTCTAGAGCCTGAGAAACGGGTTAAATAATAATCAGAGAAGAGAAGGGAATATGGGCCCCTTGAGATAGACAGAGGCCAGATGCCCTGAGTCAGCCCCTATTCCTCTCCTTCTAGGAGTGAAACTCGAACCAAGAACAGTCTTCAGGGCAAAATCCTTTTCCTAGGTTGCCATGAAATATGCATTTCATGCAAGCTTTGGAGAGGTCAAATGACCCTTTCTCTTGGCTTTCTGGGAGTTTCCTGTGAAATTCACGTGTGTCCAAAGATGAACTTTCACCAAGGGGGGAATTTAATAAATGTGGTTTATCTAAGCTTCGTGCTCTGGGCTAAATCTGCACTAATGACTCAGGCAGTTTGCTCCTCTGAGACCATCATTTTTCTTGATTTGCTCCAGCAGCGAGGTTTTAGCCTGAGGGAGAGAATGTCAGGGACAGAGAGGCAAACATTCTTGGTATTACTTCTGGGATTTTTTTGGTATTCCCTTGGTACGTCTGGTTCCATTTCTTTACTTCCTTCCAGTCACACAGGATTATTTCTTATTGCAGCAGAACCCATTCATAACTTTAATTCCAGAGGACAGAACAAATGCTCAGCAAACTCCTTTATAAAGAGGTTTTTTTGTGTGAAATTGTAGTATCTATGGAAAAATGGATATAAAAATAGTAATGATAATAGCTAGCATTTATTGACCACTTATTATGAGGCAGGGTCTGTTTTGAGCACTTTACATGCATTATTTCATTTAATCCTCACAACAACCATATTAGTTAGGTATTATTATTATTAACCCATTTTACAAATGAGGAACCTGTGTCTCAGAGATGAGGTAAGTTGATGGAGGCCACAAAGCTAGCCAGTAGTAAGAGGCAGGCTTAATTTTAAACTCTCATTTGCATGATAACATACAGTTACGCAATGCTTAACACAGGGGATAGTTCCTCTTTGTGAGAACATCATAGAATGCACTTAAGCAAACACAGATGGCATAACCTACTACACACCTAGGCTATATGGTACAGCCTGTTGTTCCTAGGACACAAACCTGTACCGCATGTCACTGTACTGAATACTGTAGGTAATTGTAACACAATGGAAAGTACTTTTGTCTCTAAACATAAAAAGGTACAGTAAAAATACAGTATTATAATCTTGCGGGACCAATGTCATATACTTGACCTGAAACATCATTATTCCATGCACGGACATTAAAATGAACTTGTCCCACCCTCACTTTGGCATTAATGTTTTTGAAAATGGATAACCAGATATAATTGATTCTTGGATATTACACTCATGTGACCATCTCATTTCTAAAATGGCACCCACCTAGCCACATTTCAGCATATAGAAGTCTCAAGTTGCCCCGACCCTGTCCTTGTTTCATTTGGAACTGCTTCAGAGCTACAAGTAAAGTCATGCTCTGGGCAGTTAGAGGAGTCTTATAAATGTGACTCTTCGTCGTCTGGCCTGGTTGCGCGCACACACACACACATACACACACACACACACACACACACACACACATTTTCTCTGAGGCACATAACCAAACACCCACAGCTGGATGAGGCAGCTGCTCCACTCTTGCATCCCTTCCATGACTGGAGATTAAAAATAGGAGTGCCTGACAGCCCATCCCCAGTCCTGGCAACCCAAGTCAGTGTGGTTGGCCTTAGGGAGCAGGAAAAAAAGTTGTTTAGAAAAATGTTCTCAGCTTCAAACACATGTGTCAAACTTAGGGTGTCTTTTGTAAAAGAAGATCCTAGTTTTGATGGCTCTTTAAAATTTCCCCAGGAGACTATCACAGATAATCATAAAAATGCCTAAATCTTATAAAATAGAACTCTTGAGTTCACTTTAAACAAAGGAGCAAAGCTACTTTTAGAAAGGAAAGAAAAATGTGTTTTATACACATCAATAACAAAATTATCATCCCTTCAAAATGCCTAGACTAGCGCCCAGCACAGAAAGGTACACAATGAAGTTTCATGATAAAAGACTGTGTATTAGGCTGGGTGCCTGAATTCTCAGCACATTGGCAGGACAAGGCGGGCAAATTGCTTGAATCCAGAAGTTCAAGACCAGCCTGGGCAGCATAGCAAAACCTCGTCAGAAAAAAAAAATCAGAAAAATTAGCCAGGTGTGGTGGCACACACCTATAGTTCCAGCTACTAGAGATGCTGAGGTGGAAGAATCACCTGAACCCAGAAGCTCGAGGCTGCCATGAGCCATGATTGTTGTGATCATGCCACTGCACTCCAGCTTGGGCAACACAGTAAGTTCTCAACTCAAAAAAGTATAATAATAATAGATAATATATCAGTACTCAGGGATGACAGAAAATTCAATGGATGATTCCCAGTGTTTAGTGTGTTCTCTTAGACATAGGCAAAAGGAAGCAAAATCTCCCATTGGAGTACTACCACCGTCCCTCCTTCCCAACTCCAGTACTCCCCGCAACAATAACGAGTACCTTACACCTCATCCCTACCTGTAAAAGGACTCGTATGTACATAAGCTTGCAGGATATCATAGCAGAAAGAAATGGTATGTTGGGTTCTCCCGCAGTGCACAGCAGACTACAAGCGGCAGGCCAAATCTTGGCCAGAACCGGCCCGTTGACAAAACAAAAAACAAAAAAGAACGTGTGACCAAGACTGTAGTTAGCTTATAAAGACTAAAATATTTATGATCTGGTCTTGATAGAAGTTTGCCAACCTCTGTTCCAGTTCAAGAACAAAATCATTATCTAGGTACGTCAAGTCACTCACCCACAGTCACACAGTGAGTTTGTAACAGAACTAGAACAGATGTCGGTTGACTGATTCTCTGTGCTGTGTTCCTACCACGACAGAGTGCAGATCCAGGCACTTCAGAATGATAAAAATGGCTGCTGGGGCTGTGGAGGGTGGGGGCGTGGCCTTTGTTTCCCCAAGGCACATTCTGTTCTAACTTGCTCTGCCTCTAATTCCATGGGGCAGTGCTATATGATTGTCTCCAAGCAAATGAATTATATTAGCTCGCCCCTTCTCTCCAGGAGTTCTCGGCTCCTCTTCCCCTCTCCCCATGTCTTCCCCTCTGCTGCTACCCACTTCTCATGCCATCTCCTATGCTTAATCTGAGAAGAATGTTTTGGCTATAACTTGTTTTTGCTTTGCCTTTCAGGTTCACTGCTGGCCTATAATACAACCTCCCACACAGACCAATCCTCACGACTGAGTGTCAAAGAAGGTAAGTCTGTTCTCCTGTGCACTTAAAATTGTCTTCAATACCAGACATAGCACAGTCCCATGCTGTTAAGATTGGTGCAGAAAATGCCAGATCTGTTGCCAACTTTCTTGTTCCACTCAGCTTTTTCTACAAGACAAGACATCAAAGCTTTTTTCTACTTGTGCTACTAGTTGCAAAATGACAATAAACACGATTTTAAAGCATCTTGTAATAACATGATAAAGGTATAGCTTGAAGTTGTTATTCCATGAAAGAAAATGTGTTGCTTTTAGAATGAAACAGATACCACTTCCTTTCAAAGCTTCTTAGAAGGGGGTTTTCTCTGCTGAAGATAATGAAACGAAGATTTCAAAAATTCTAGCATGTCCCTCTTTTAAGGTTTTTTCTAACAAATTTTAGCAATGTCAATTTGTTTTTCAAATGGTTTGAGGATTTGGTCTGGTTTGGTTTGGTTCAAAATCCTAATGGAGTGTGGGGTTTGGTCGAGAGAAAGAAAAGCTTCTCAGCAAATGATTTTTACCAATAAGGATTTTAGCAAACACCACAATCGCATTTCTCAGCACCTTTACTCGTGAAAGATCACCTTGAGGATTGGTGCAGATACTGTGTTAGATTTTAGGCATTTAAACAAGTGAATAATTCATGTCCCTGGTTTAAAGGGAAAAAGATGTGAACAAATAATTATTAGGAACCAGCAAAGGAGTGAACAAATCTTCCCACATCAAAAGACAAATTTCATGGAGGAGGGGACTTTTGAGTAGGAACATGAAGAGTGACAGGAGTGTGTCAGGCACTCCCTCCTCCTTGGCTCACTCTACTTCCGCATTTGTTCCTTTCCATAATATAGAATGAAGGCAGAAATTTCCAGTATCGGTTGCATATAATGTTTCAGGGAAATATAAGGCTCTTCAAAGGGAATAGACCATTTGCTTCAAAATCCAAAGGGACATGGAGAAAATAGAGACCCAAAGACATTAACCAGGTCTCTTACCCAAGGTTATACTTTTGATCACCTTGGACTTTGTGTTTCCTGTTAACAAGTTATAATTTGATAATGACCAGATCTTTTCATGGAAGAATCTGCTTTTAAACCTTTGTTTTTTTCGTTGCTTTCTTCTCTCCCATGCCACCTGAGCCAGTCCTGTTTCTACTACTGTTTTTCCTTTCCAAATCAGATTTATTGAATTTTGCGATGAAGTTATATGGATTCATTCTGCAGTCTGAGCCTCATTTTACTTAATGACCTATTATAACATCATGCTGCAAATGTCTAAGAGAGAAAATATATTTTAGTGACAAACACATTAGATTGAAGGTCAGGGCACCTTTAGCTTACTTTGGGGAAATCATGTCATTTCCTGTCAAATGAAAGGGCTGAACTCAGTGAGAGTCAGGCCCTAACTCTGGAGCTCTTGGCTTCTAGGAGATGAACGGGAGCCATAGCATGAGGGTCCAGCCCTCATCCAGAAGCCACTGTGCTTTGATTTGTTTAACATGCTGAGTCTTATTTCATTTGCACATAGGGATCCATTTCTTGGAAGGAGGGAAAAGATAAAGAAAAGAAAGGACTGACTGGAGGAAGGAAGGAATGAAGGAAGGGAGGGAGGGACAGGAGGAAATGAGGAAGGAAAGGAGAAAAGAAAGGACGGAAGGAGAGAGGAGGCAAGGGAAGGAAGGGACCCAAGGGAAGGGAAGGACACCAAACCTCTGAGCTGCTGAGCTAGATTCCTTTCAAGCTCTTGCAACTCTCCAGCCTGTGGACTACTAACAACATCAGAATTGGCCAATGAGGCTCTGGGACAAAGCCAATGAAAGATTTTATGATATTGAACTTAAAATACAGGTTTTAGTTTAGAAACCAGTTTATCCAAGTTGAAACGTGCTGCTAACCAGCCCCCTCCTCTGAGCAGTACTCAGCCCTATCCTCTACCTGTGCTTCCTTCCCCAGGCCCTTTGTGCTTGGGGACTGCATATGTAACGCTGCCAGCTTATTCAGGCTTATTGCTGGAGCAGCGCGCTCGTGCTGGGTAGCAACCCCTCTTCTGAAAAGAATTAACTGTAGTATCCAGGCAAACGCACGCCGCAGGATCCTCATTCAGGTGGTGCTGAGCATTTATCTCCCAATATCGGCCCTGGCCTCTAGAGATGATTAAGTCTGCTTTGCAGGTGCATCTTTTGTCCCCAGTAAAACCCTCCACTTGAGCTGCCCTGCTCCCCTGCGCCTCCCCCTACTGAGGTGATCTGAATCTGTCTGAACCACCCATCAAGCCACAAAACAAAGTACATTAGCAAGACAAAGCTAACTGGGTTCTCCCCCCTCCTCACTTTCCCCCCTCTCCTGCTCACTCTAATAGCTATCTATTAGCTATTAGAAGACATCCTGCAACCTTGGCTCCATCTTCTTTGAAAAAGACACACATACAGCCCCAAACAAATCCAGAGTTCATCAAGAGCACCAGAGTGCGCTCTCTCTCTCTCTCTCTCTCTCTCTCTCTCTCTCTCTCTCTCTCTCTCTATTTCTCTGTGTGTGTATGTGTGTGTGCGCGCGCGCGCGCGTGCACGTGTGCTCACATACACGCACATGCATTCCCCAAAGGACAGGTGCTGGCATCAAGCACAAAGGAACAAAGTTGAGAAGATGTTGTCTATTAACATGTCTGCAAGGCACTTATCAAATTAGAATGGCTTTTTGCTTTAACATGGCATAATCACCCTTCCAGATTGTCTCTTGAAAATGGCTGCAATCTTTAAGGGCTATTTGTGCCCAGGAAATAAGACAAGATTTTAAGAATTAATTTATAATGATCTTTAAGCCCCTTTGAATTCAATATTCTGTGAATGTGAATTGGACCCAGCTAGAGGGCTTGTGCTCTCTCTACCTTTACTTATCAAGGCTAATGCATTTGAAAAAATAAATTAGGACAGAAGCTATTGTAATCCATTTATAATAGCAGCCACAATGGCCATCTATAAAACATTTTTGGAATATATAGACACCTTCACATGCTTTGCTTCTGAGCCTTTCAATGGGTCTTTGAGGCAGATATTATTATTACATTTTGCAGACAAAGAAAGTGAGGTTTGGTAATATTAAGTGACTCACTGACGGGCACACAGCTACTCAATGGCAGAGCAAGGACTCAAACCCAAGTGAGAGGGTTGAACATGACTTGCTTCAGGTGGTCTTCCTGAGTGATACAGCTTTGCCCTTCCAGCTGCCTTTTCATAAAAGCAATGCCTAGCCTAAATGTAATGTGGCAGAGATGTTAATTTTTTGCATCATTTCTCTCTGTCCCTGCAGTTTTCCCATTATCAGCTCCATCTCCATCTCTAAACTATTCTCTTTTTTCAAAGATGAACCCATGCACATCCTCTTCTTGGCACCAGCCCCTATTTCCAACTGCACAGATGATCACCTGGAGAACTTTTAAAAATACTGACATCCTAGGATAAATATTATATGACTCCACTCATATGAGATAACTAAGTAGATAAATGTATAGAGCCAGGCTGGGCACAGTGGTTCACATCCCAGTATTTTGGGAGACTGAGGCAGAAGGATTGCATGAGCCCAGAAGTTCAAGACCAGGCCAGGAAAAATAGCGAGATCTTGTCTTTACAAAAAAAAAAAAAATTGCCAGCCATGGTGGCATGTGCCTATCATTCCAGCTACTTGGGATGCTGAGGCAGAAGGATCACCTGAACCCAGGAAGTTGAGGCTGCGGTGAGCTGTAATTGTGCCGCTGAACTCCAAAAAAAATTTTAACCCCAAATTTATGGAACCAGAAAGTAGAATAGTAGTTACTGGAGTTGGGGGGAGGGGAGGTTGGGAGTGGAAATAAGTACTTATTATTTAATGAGTATAGAATTTCAGTTTGGAGAGATGAAAAATTTCTGGAGGTGGTGCTGATGGCTGCACAGCTATGTAAATGTACTCAATACCACCAAACTCTACACTTAAAATGACTAAAATGGTAAATTTTATGTTATATATATTTTATTAAATTTCTTAAATGCAGAAATTAAAATTAAAAAATACTGATGCCCATGCACCAAAAATGATCATTAATTCAGAATCTACAGGGATGACTCCTGGAGATTTTTTTTAAGCCCTCCAGGTTACTCATATAAGCCAAGCTGCAACCAAGCTTGAGAAGCCTTGCTTTATTGTGCAGAAACAAACTAGAGAGAGAGAGATGAGACCCAGCTCAGAGTTACTCCAGGTTTCTTTGGAGATTTGTTGGGCAGCTGATCTTGTCTTTGCCTGGCCCCAAATCATCCTAGAAAAGGAAGAGCAGGACCTAGTTGTATATTCATAAAGGTCTGGGTAAGTGAAGGGACCATCTGATCAGGGTTAGTTTTTTCAGCATTGTCATTGATGATTAATTTTATTGAATTATGATATTATTGATTTTTGACAACTTTACATTAGTACGGCACTTTTGCATCTCAGAAATTCTTTTCCTACATGTCCTCATTTGGTTCTCTAAAAAGTGGATATTGTGTTGGTAACTTGATTTTACAAGCAGGACCTTGGGGTTCTAGAAGTTAAGTGGCCTTTCAAGTATATATGAATCCTGGAGCCAGGGCTACTGACTCCATACCTCTTTCTCCCATCCTCCAGGGCTGCAGATGTGAGTGTGTCCGCCCTGGTCTCAGGTCAGAGCTTCACTTTGTTTTTCTGGGCAAACCCTGCCTTGGGGCCTTCACAGAGCCCTCAGCTAGACCAGCAGCGGCAGGAATCAGGAATCAGCGAATCTCCTCCTCAGAGCTGCTCTGCATGCCTAAGCCCTCATTTCCTTAGTTCCTCATGCCGAATCTGTTTAAATACCTCTGACTCTCCAAAAGACAGAGAATATTGAGTTCCTTGTTTATTAACTCCTGGAACTCATCAGCCCGCCAAGGGCCTGTGGAGCGCTGAGCTTCTAGTCCCTGCCTGGGAGCCTTTCAGGACCTGCTGCTGAATGCGGAAACCGAAAACCACAAAGCCCCTCTGCGAGCAGATCGGCTGCGTGCGGAATGGCCGGCTCCGGCAGTTGCCTTGGCTAATGGATAAAAAGTCTGTTTGCCTACACGCTAAGTATGCAAAGAAAGAGAAGAAGCTACCTTTCCCTGTCTTTTAGAGTGAAATGCCTGATGAGAGCCCCGCTTCTCTCAAGGAGATCTCAGGGTGGCAGGGGCTGTGCACAACCTTTTTTCCCATCCCGTTATTGTTTGCCAAGCATTTTCGCATCCATTTGCCTCCCCCCTCCCAAGTCATCACCATGAGATGACAAGGCTGGCATTATTATTATCCCCCTTCTGAAGAGAATGAAAACAAGGCACAGAGATATTACAGCATTTGTTAGAAGTCACCCGAGGTCTTGGGACAGAGCAGGACTCAAATTTGGGTCATTGAAGTGTTCTTTCCTTTCTCCAGGCTGCTGCTTGCACCATTATCTCAACATCTTGATTCAAGCATCTGACACCTTAAACATTCTTTAACTAATACTCTCATTTACCGAATACAGGCATTGGTCTCATATTTCAGCATTACAGTATATTGATTAAGAACTCAGTCTCTGGACTCAGACTGTGTCCCTAACAAGGCACTGACATTTTTCTGCTTCATTTTCCTCATATATAAAATGAGGGTGCTTGGAGTGCCCCTTCAGGGAGGATATAATCCTCAAAAATCACCACAATGTCTGGCACATCAATCAGTGCTCAGTAAAAGTTATAGCGATAGCAAATTATCATTATAATTTATTATAATTTGTCATTTATTATAGTAAAAATTATAATAGTAATTAACATGGTTATTGCAAAATGATTACAATATTTTTTAAGGTTTACCAGATGCTGACACTGTACCAAGGATCATGAAGGATACTATACCATAAATGAGATAGCCAAGTTCCTTAACTCATTAAAAAGACACATCTATGAAACATTAAGGAATAATATAAAACTGCATGTAATCAAATTCAATAAACAAGGAGTTCTCTGAAGGTAATGAAGAGATGAAAAACCATTAAATGCTAAAGCTGAACGTCTACTTTGAGCTCTTTATAGGACAGAAGAGATCCAAGGTCAGAGAAGGTGTGGACCCAGCCAAGGTCACAAAGGAAGTGAGGACAAATATATACATATATTTATATATTGGCAGATATTGTAGATATCCGGTTCCCTAGTTAGGAATAAAATTTCTGTGACTCATGCATGCCCTTCTACACCCTTGTCATTCATTCATTCCTGCATGTATGAAGAACCTTGCTCTGTATAGAACATCAGGAAGGACCCTAGAAATAAGTGCACACAGCCTAGCACCTTCCTCAATATGGCTCTAGTCAAACAGAAAGCTGGGCAGTTAAGGAAGTAATTAATACCGTGCATTGGAGTATGGGTAACCCAAATACATCACATCTTTCCATTCACATCCTCTGTGGGGTATCCTTTATAATTTAATTGTAGAGGTCATAGTGAGAGATGGAGCCCTGTAGCAATCTGCAGCCTGGTAGAGCTAGAAGTAGATTTTGAACCAAAGGCAAGGAGGGAGACACCAAAGAAGCCAGTGTGTTTGTCGGAGTATATGTGTGGGGACCGTGGTAAGGGACAACTGTGTGAGCTTTCAGGTTGGGTTTTGGAAATAGGAGCCCAGGTGAGCCCCTGTGGGAATAATCAAGGCCTCAGTGTGTGACATAGATGTAAGGAAGAAAGCCTTGGGCAGGGCTCTCATGGTGGCAACCTCAAAACTGGAAGACCAAGTACAGTTAGATATTTCATTGTGAGATAGGGAGCTCAGCAAAGGAGCCAAGAGCTGGGCATTGGCTTCCAAATCATCAGGGCCAGGGAGGGCAGAGCAGGTGGGAGGAAAGTTGAAGTAAGAGTGGCTGTGAGTTCATAATTGCTAAGGCATGGTGATGAGGCCTCTGGAGTTCATTTGACTTTTCTCTCTCTCTCTCTCTCATTTATATATCTTTGGAATTGTTTATAACTCAAAAGATGCCTCAAGATGTTTTGTTTTGATGAGAAAACATGTACATGAGTGCAGAATCTTTGTTCCTTATGCCATGCACCGTATGGGTCATGTGGCTAGTGAAGGTGATGTGTTTTGGGTTTCAGCACTTTGGAAGGATGGGCATCTGGCAGCATCCTGTGTGTGCCTGTGTGGAAGGTTGGGTGAGCCTAGCACTCAGTGCGGACATGAGCCATGTGTGTGTCGCCTTGTGGTGCATAGCGTATGGGGGGTTTGGTCTGGAACATGTGTACCCAAAGGAAAAGGCCTGTAATACTGTGAGGTAATCTCCTGTTATTTTTAGGGAGTAAATAACATCTCTATGTAGCAGGTTGTGTGGCTCCACAGGCTCCGTCTGTGTCAACTAACATGCACTTAAAATTGGAGGATATTGAGGCCTCACAAGAGAGCCTGTTAAGAACTTTGTCATTATATGTTTTTCCTTTATGATGAAATACCCCTAATCCATTTTTAGCAAAAGCAGAGGTGATTGCTGGAGATGAATGTGTGAGTGTGTGTACACTGTTTCTGTGGTCCAAAGGCAAGATTTATGATTATAGGATAGACAGTAGCTTGCTCACTCCATTTTATTTTTTAAAATTGTTTTCCTTTGAAATTCCAGAGTTAATGTTCTGTCTGCTTTCTGACCTTTGGAGAGTTGTATGGTTTGGTTTTTTTTTTTTCCACCAAAAAGAGATTAAGAAAGAGAGCAAGACACAGAGAAAGAGAGAATGAGAGAGAAAAGGGGAGAGAGAGAGAGAGACAGAGAGAGAGAGAGAGAGAGAGAGAGAGACTGAGTGTGAGCATGAGCACTGGAAACAAAGAACCGTTGTCTCTAAGCTGTAGCAGGCAGGAAACCCCAATCCCGAGGGAATTTAGCCAGCCAGCCCTGTCCCGGAGTCAGACTCCAGCTCTCTGAATTCAATTTGACAGCTTGTCTGGGACACTTTCTAAGTAACCATTATCCTTCCTTTCTCTGAGTAAAAGAACTGTTATTTCTTTCTGTGGGTGTGCTGTATGCACTGCTATTGCACACGTGTGGGTTACACAGTGACTAGGACACACTTTCTCTAAATTATTGGAAACAGTTAGCCTGTTTCCTAAGACAAGTGTAAATTTGTTCCAGGATAATGAGGCAAAAGACTGCAAGTGTGGGACCACTACATTATTAGAGGCAGGTCTATTCCATCAGAGTAGTAATTCTGTTTGGGTGTTATGTACCTATTTTTTATTTATTTAAAATGTATACAAACAAAAATATCTTCCATTGATCATTCTCTTCAGTTTCTATGTTGATTGATTATTTTAAAGAGATGCACCACCATACATCCCCCTGTGTAGGGAACTCAGATATACACATATGTCCACAGAGAGTCACCAGAGGTTGTGCAGGACACAGGCACAACTAGGGCTCCCAGGGGATACTGCCATGCCTGGGGCCAAGCTGGGGTCTCTTTCAATTACTCAGATCCAGTTGACTTTTCCACTATTTCATGAGGGATTGTGAGATGAATGCCTACCCTTCCAGTGTATTTGGATTTCAAGGTCATCCAGATTCAGCTCTGCAGGGTCACAAGAGGCAAGTTCCAGAACTGTCTGGTGAACCTTGAATCTCAGAAGTGTGACAGCTTTGCCCAGTAATACAGTATTGGCTGTGAAGTTCTAACCAGAAGATCTGTTTTTCAGATATAAATTGATTCCTGTCTAGTCTGTCTTCAAGCACAATCTGGAATGTCTTCCCATTATTCCTTTGCTTGATATACCTTTCCTCCCCTGTCTCGACCCCACCCCACCCAAATCCATATTCTAGGAACCACACTCATTCTTTGTGGTCAGGTCAGATGACATTGTCTCAAACAACCTTGTTCCCTCTTCCCCACAGTGCTTTGCCATACCCACTGTTTTACCAAATTAACCTTCAACAGATGCTAGTACACCCATCTTCTATCTTGCAAGACTTGAAGCATCTTGGAAGTAGGGACCATTGAATGGATGGGTGAAAATAATAGGCCAAGTGCCTTCAACTATGCCCCAAGAGTTTAGTGTAAATCTAACCCTTCATGATGTTTCTAACTGCAAGACTGATATTTTGGCTTCGTCCACTGCAGCTATTTGCATGGTACTGCCTTTTCCCTCCACCTTGCCCTAAATTTCCATTTTGTAGAAACCCAGGGTGATTCTTCTGAAGCTATGGTCAGTTCTATCTGTGAACAAGGAAGAAGGAGCTTGCGAAGAGCAGATTTCCATCACAGAATGATAGCTCCACTTCACCCTCTTGGCCCAACTGCCACGGGCTACTTTTGTTAGCCCAAACTCCCCTTGAAGGCCCTTCAGGCCTGTGCTCAAAGGCTGTGCAGAAAGAGGCTGAGCACATAACCAAGCCAAGGAAGGGTGATATTACAGGGAAAGTATGTCTTCTGCTCATTTCAACTTTCTTTTCCTAACTATTCTTAACAGGCCCCCTATAATAACAGCTAACATTTATTAAGCACCTATTATGTGCTAAGAACTTTCCTATTCACTTCAACTTACCTTTCATAAAACTTTGTTAAATTGGCACAATTGTTAATCCCATTTTACAAATTAGCTACACCTAATGCACAAAGACAGCATGAGGCAAGACAGAAGCTGTTCCTGCAGCCCTGTCCCCAACCAGGCAGTGACAGGGGTTCCAAAATGATCTTTTCCTACACCATCCACCACTCTCATCAAGGCCCATTTCTTCCAGGTAGCTGATGTTGTCTAGTTGTTAAGATGACATGGT
The DNA here is from genome assembly GCA_027257055.1 of Cephalopachus bancanus. Classification (NCBI taxonomy): domain Eukaryota; kingdom Metazoa; phylum Chordata; class Mammalia; order Primates; family Tarsiidae; genus Cephalopachus; species Cephalopachus bancanus. The sequence goes on from JAPVLO010000326.1 coordinate 2,608,329, forward strand.
TAAATCAGTTGATTCCCACTAGGGTCCAAAAAACAGGAGCCTGACTTAATGTACTCAGTCATATTTGCATTTCAAGAAGCATATTCATTAAGTGATTTCACAGATTTTTTATCCATTGTTATGCTTTGTAAACATATTCTTTTGTGTTTAATACTGTACTATATTTAAGAGGATAAAGAAAAACACAAGAAGCCGGGTTCGGTGGCTCAGCCTGTAATCCCGCGCCTTTGGGAGGCTGAGGTGAGTGGATTGCCTGAGCCCGCGGGTTCGAGACCCGCCTGGGCAGCGAGACCTCATCTCTACAATAAATCAAAAAATTATCCGGGCGTGGTAGCGCACGCCTGTAGTTCCAGCTACTTGGAAGACTGAGGCGGAAGGATCGCTGGAGCCCAGCAGGTCGAGGCTGTGGTGGCCAGGAGCGGCCACTGTACTCCAGTCTAGGCAACAGAGTGAGACTCTAACTCAAAAAAAAAAAAAAGAAAAACATAAGAGATCTAGAAAAGGAAATATTATATTGAATAACACTATCAATAAGGATTTTAATAAAGTTAATTTTTAAAATGAAGGCAGAAGATGATTTAAGCTCAATAAATCAAGTCATTAGATTTCCCTGAAATTACAGGAAAGAATTCCTCTGCTCCTGTAAGCTTCATAGACCCATCATTCTCAAGGAGGAGAAAGGATGTCAGATTCACCTGGGAAGCATCTTAGAGACACTTGCCAGGATGCTCAAGTCAACCCACTCCACCACATTCTCCTCTGAGAATTCACCTGTGCTCTTGGGAAGTGAAGGAACAGGCAAGAAGTTTAGAGCTGCACACTTGTGTTCTTAGAATAAGCTCTTCCCATTACTTCTGAAATGCCTCCCACCCACCCACACCACCCCACCCTTGGGAGCCAGTGCTTTATTCCAATACTTAATGGAAAAGAAATGCATTTACCTGTTCTGCATTGCCTTCCTTCCTGCCAACTACAGAGCTCACCTCTTCTCATTCCTGCACTATCAGGCACTGGGCCCCTTTTACTGTTCCTGGCTGCTCATAAGATCCCATTTTGGCCTTCCTGTCCTCCTTGAGCTGTCTTTGGTCTTTATGCTAGATGTACCCTGGAGAAATAAAGACCCTGGTAGGCACCCATTTGCTGCGCAACATTGATGATGGTGACAAAGAATGCATGAACCCTGCTGCATTTTAATAAAGGAAAATGACTTTAAGTGAATCTTGAATGAGGGATAGGAAAATATGCAAGGCTATGGGAAAGATATTGAGGGCCTCCAGAGCACCCTTCCAGTTGGACTCAGCCCACCAACTGCTCCCCCTGCACTGCCAGGGAGTGGCCTCCTGACCTTGACAGTGAGTACTCGGAGGGTAGAGCTCCACTGTAGCTTTCAGTGGCAGTTCACATTGAATAAGTGTATTGTGAGGGTTTTGAATTTCTAATTTATCTCTAGATTCTGGGTAATTATTATTTTAGGCCTGCCATCTCTACCAAGTTTCACTTTGACTTAGGACATTCATCCCACTCTAGATAACAGAACTACGACTCAAAGTGAAATTGGCGTTGGCTGATGGGGCTTCATTGCTATTGCCACATAGCCTTGGTTTATAATAGAAACTAAAAGTGGCCTGTTGGTTGTTTTGAGGAGTGGAGTCCCAAAAATACTTTGGAAAGAAAAGGGCAGGTTCACAGTGCTCCAGATGACCCTCTGGTGGCCACCTCAACACAGAATATTCCAAATGTATTTGTTCAGCCGAATATACTGATTTAGAAATTATCCTACATGGAGGTTGTTTAGTGGGCAGTGGTAGTTGGTAAATATTTCAAAGAATCTTGTTTAGTCCCATACTCATAAACCAAATTATTTTCCTATCTGTCATTTTATCTGGAGAGAGAGAGAGAGGGAGAAAGGAAAGCTTCTCCCATGCCAGATGGAGGTCTGTGGGTTCTGGACTTCTTCTAGTAGAAAGCCAAGTTATAGGAAGCATCATTTATTACTTTAATGTGATATCCTTTCCTAAGCTCTTTTTATAGATGTAGCAAGTTTTGCTCTTCAGAGAAACCCCTACCTAAGATAATACAGAGTTTATTTCTCATGACATATCCTTGTAGAAGAAGAGAAAGTCTTTGAGGGGGAAATGCTGAGGCTATAAATGCTAACCAGGACATGAGTGGGCTTTTCTCTCTGATCTCAGGGACCTATAAACCCTCACACATGAGGATCAAGTAGTTCAACATACCTCTTTCATGAAACTCGAATTCTCATGACTGGCATATTCTTGAGAGAAAAATAATAAAAATCAGGTGGACAGTTACTTTATCTGTCAAAATCCAACACACTCTTCAAAGTCCTAGTCAAGACTTGCCCTCCTCAAGATATTGTTTTCTTACTCCTAAAGACTACAGTCTCTCCTCTGAACTCCACCACATTCACAAGCTATTTATGGACCTAATTACAGATTACCTTATAGTCTTTAATTGTGAGTTTTGTCCCATCTCCTTTCTTCCAGCCCTGTAAGTACCATTGACAGGTGATAGATTCACTGGTGAAGGAAAATCTAGTCATTGTCAGTTTAATTGAATATTTATTCAGTCCTTCTGCTGCACAGAATTAAAAGAAATTAGCTTTGGTTGGCACAAGAAAGATTAACTTCTTATCTCTCATGAGTTAAACTCTGGAAAAAAAATAACAGCTTTAATTCTGTAGGACACTTTTGAGTATATAAAGTATTTTTACGTGTGCAATCTCATTTATTCTCAAAAGAACTCCTTGAGGATTAAACACATTGTTTGCTTTTCTAACTCTTAAATTTAGTAATAATCATTCCCCACCAAGTATATACCTTATACAGATAGATTAGCTGAAGTTTAGAGAGGTGAAGTCACTTGCCTAAGTTCACACACCTCATAACTGGCAGAGATGAGAGGCAAACCAAGGAGTTCTAACCCCCAATCCAGAATTCTTTCTTTTTCAATGAGCCATTTCCATATTTGAAATGAGAAATTATGAAATCCCTTCCCATGAAGATCTTTAAGAGCCCTTAAGAATACCACAAATAGTCGTATACTTGATAAGGTTTATATACTACCAATCCAAAAAGATGAAAATAGTTAATGGTATAATTTTGAAAAACCTTTGAGTTTAAGAAGTCTTTGGCCTGCCTGCAAAATAATGATCAGTCCTGCCCAATATCCTAAAGGAGTTTAGAGGAAGGCAGTTTTTGTGTATGAGTCATATTTTCAATTTCTATTAAAATTCTTACAGGCCACATATGCTTTCTCTCAGGCTCTGGGCCTTCAGGCCTGTGCTAATTTACATGTCTGGTTTAGATAATGTCTGGGGTCCCTTCCAGTCTGAGAAGGAGCCTCTGATTCTATGATACAATAAGTGAGACCACATTCCACTTACCAGGAATTGATGGTTCTTTTTCTCTGAACTACTGTGCTCCATCTGATGTGTGGATGCAGAGGTCAGGGACAGAAACCTTATGTATTCACCTACCAGGCCACAAGGGGTGTCCCTTCAGGATGAACTCACCTGGCCACCTCTCTCACACTGACTCTGGAGACTTGTCTTTCCCTGATGACCACTTCAGACAGAGGTCAAAAGGCAAATCATGGGAGGTATAGGGATTTTAAGTATCTTGTTTTGAATGGAAATCCTAATTTAGTGTGAGCCTGAAACCATAGGTCTCTCATTAGAATGTGCCTTCATTCTAAATATGCAAAAAGTGGTTGACTCTTTAAAAGACTGGGCTAATCTCACCTTCCACTATCCCTCACCCAAACATTAAAGAGATATGTCAAGTTTTTTGGCTAAATTTTCTATCCTCCTACATAGAGCAACTCTCACTAGATAAAAGGCTAATAAAAAGGAATTGACTTTTCAGAAGAGCTTCAAGATCAATGTAGGGTGATTCAGTCACTTTTCAAAAGAAAATGATGGAACTAAGTAGAGCTCTATTTTCATAATGTTGATAGATCAAGTCCTTGTTCAAATTATATATTTCCAGGGAGGCCCTCCCACCCCAGCCCTGCTTACTCTCCTCCCCTGGTTTTCTGTTCTCCGCAGCATTCATCACCTTCTAATAGTATAGTTGGCTGTTTGTTTTGAATATAAGCTTCACAGAGGATGGATGTTTGTCGAGCCATCATTGTATTTTCAGCATATAAGAGTGTCTGGAACAATAGCAGACATTAAAAAAAATCGTTTCAGTAAATAAATGTGTGGTGGGATATAAGGTATCAATTAAATTCAATAAGTTGGTATTGGTGGGGGGCAAGAATGAGTTCTTGAGAGAAACAGAAGTGATTAAGATACTGTCTCTCTCTTCCTAAAGAAGATCACCTAGCAGAGAAGATAAAAGGAAACCCACAAAAAAACCAGAATCATCTTTTGGAGGGCTGGCCACTTATAGTATACTCGGAATTTGCTCTTTCGGATCAAATGGTCAACCAAAGTTTTTGTCTGGAAGTTTTGGGAAGGTTATGTCATGGTTTACGAAGGAAATGTCTCTAGTTGTGGCAAACAGGTGACTGGTTCTCCCACCATGACAAAACACCTGCCCACACCATGCTGAGTGTTCAGCAATTTTTTGCCAAAAACAGCATGACCCCGTTGCCCCACCCTCCCAGCTCAGATCAGGTCATCAGGATCAAAGATCACCTGATCTCACCCCAAGCGACATTTTTTGTTGTTGTTCCCTGGATGAAAAAAGTCCTCAAAGGGAAATGTTTTGCTGATGTGGAAGAGGTGAAACAAAAAAAATGGCAGAAGCACTAAAAGACATCCAAATTGATGAGTTCAAAACCTGTTTTGAGCAGTAGAAAAAGCATCTCTATAGGTGTATTTCAACAAATGGAGAGTACTTTGAAGGTGACTGAAGTTTAAACATGTAAGAATAAATAATTTTTAAAAATAAATTCCGTGTTTTTTGGGGTCTCTCTTTTTTTTTCTTGAGTTGGAGTCTCATTCTGTCGCCCAGACTGGAGTGCAGTGGCACGCTCCTGGCCACTGCAGCCTCAACCTGCTGGGTCCCGGCGATCCTTCTGCCTCAGCCTTCCAAGTAGCTGGAACTACAGGCGAGCGCTACCACGCCTGGCTAATTTTTTTTTTTTAATGTATTCTAGAGATGAGGTCTTGCCAAGTTGCCCAGGTGGGTCTCGAACCCGTGGGCTCAGACAATCCAATCACCTCAGCCTCCCAAAGCACGAGATTACAGGCTGAGCCACCGAGCCCAGCTGGGGTCTCTTCTTGTAAGTGCTTGAAGAACTACACTAGAAGGCTAAGAAAGACAAGGGCAATAAGCATGAGACAATTCACCAGTGAGCCTTGACCTGTAGAGGATACAAAAGCTGCCATGTTAAGTAGACATAGATTGTATTGCCTATGGCCAAGGAGAGGGAGGCCAACCTCACTGTGAATGTTTCAACATTAGAGGGTCAGATCAGGGCTTGGCAGGGCAGAAGGGGGTTGAGCAGAGATTGCCTCTCATTTATCCTCAAGCCTGTTACCTAGGTGAACTGTTATGTTTTCTTTTTCCTACCTGGAATCCTCTTAAACCAGAGGCAGATTTGACCCAAGAAGTATGCAATTTATTTGCGTCTACATGGCCCGATGTGGGGGAGTTTTGGCAAACACCCAATTAATCTAGTCAGTATGAATTGCCTTTCCACATAAGACTGGCCCAAAAACCCCATTTTAAGGTCTTATCAAGATAAATAGGTCATTTAGACATCTGTGTAACTTTGACACAGAGCCTGTGGGAGAAACAAAGTCAAAGAAAGACCCAGGCTCAGCTAGGAGCCTCGTGGGGCTATAGCAAGGTTCTGCCCTGTATATGTGCCACTTAACATTCCACACTTTTAATAGTTAAAAATCATCCATTTCTTTCAAACATTTTTCTCACAGGCCTTTTTTCCTCCTTTGCACATATAATATCTTAAACAGTGCCTCCATTATACTCCACGCAGCGGGGCCGGTTCTGAAGCTGAGGGGCTGTTTGGATTCCAGGACAAGATCCTTGAGCAAAGGAAATCTGATCCAGGATGTTTTTTTGTTTTCTTTCTTTCTTTTCTTTTTTTTTCCTGTGAGTTCCAAGTTTAAGCAAATACTTCCCTGGATATTTCCCTCCTTCAGAGGTCTCAGTGGAATCCAAGCTCCTCTGTTCTTTAGGACATAAGATGCCACCAAAGTGAAGGCTGAGTGTCCCCTACAGAATGGATGGAAATGAGGTGAGGACTCAGCCTTGAGATTCAGGGCCCAGGGCTGGGCAGGGACAGTCAGAAGGATGCTGATAATATCCAAGCCTAACATCCCTAAAGGCAGGTGGCCTGTGGCCACCAGCCCTCTCTGTCTTCTGGGGAAGTTTTTCTCAAACCAGTGTCTCTTTTAAAAGAGAGCCATACTTTATTCAAATATGGGAATCACTGCTCCAGAAGCACGGGAATGGAGCTTCCCTTCCTCCTTTATGACCCTCAGTCTTCCCTTTCATTTAAAAGCCTTCCTTGATGAACTTTTTAACCTCATTTCACCAGGATAAACAAGCAAGAGGTACAAGCAAGATTGAATAGACTTCATGTATACGGTGTGTACTTTAAAATCACCATGTATCAAATGCTTATTTAATCCTCACAGCAACCTTATAAAGCATTTGTTATTAATGCTTTTCAGAGAAGCAGGACCTGGAGTTTAAAAATAGAGCATGGCCGGGCTCAGTGGCTCAGCCTGTAATCCCAGCACTTTGGGAGGCCGAGGTGAGTGGATTGCTTGAGCCCGCAGGTTCGAGACTCGCCTGGGCAACTTGATGAGACCTCATCTCTACAATAAATCACACACACAAAAAAAGTTAGCCAGGCATGGTAGCGTGCGCCTGTAGTTCCAGCTACTTGGAAGGTTGAGGCGAAAGGATCGCCGGAGCCCAGTAGGTCGAGGCTGCAGTGGCCAGGAGTGGCCACTGCACTCCAGTCTGAGCAACAGAGTGAGACTCCAACTCAAAAAATAAATAAATAAATAAATAAATAAAAATAACAGAGCAGTATGACCAAAGTCACTCAGCAAAGTAAATGACAGAGCTGGGGTTTAAACCCAAGGCTGATTCTTCAAACATCATGTCCTTACTACAGAAATATCACCGAGGCCCACCAGCGAGAAAGGATACCTTCATGATGGTATCCTAGGCCTTGCATAAATTTTAGTTTCTTCAGGGCAAGTTGGCTTTGCACTGTTAGTGAAGTGAGGGAAATCAGGCCAGAAGGTCAGACAAGAGGGAGTCAGTACTGGCGTGGCTACTGTCGGGGCTGATGGCAGGGGCTGTGGCCGACAAGAAACTCATCCTGAGTTGTTGTGCAGCACAGTGAGCCTTCATAGGTGAGGTGCAGCACGAAGAAGAAAGCAGACTTACCAAGTTAGTGGTCAGTGGAGGCTGCTGCTCCTCAAAAACTGGGCCTTTTAGGAGCACAAGACCTCAGGCAGAGAAGGGATTTTAGAAGGTCGCCTAGTCCACCCCTCTCTTGGTATGTGTGGTAACCTGACTGACAGCCCACCTACAAAGACCATTGCTTGCCTATATGGTTCTTCTCTGTCAGAACTGGGGTGTGTACTTCCTCCTAGTGGGCTTGGCTCTGTCTTGGAAAGTTGAGGACTTTGGGTCTCAGGGCTGCCATTAATTGAGCATTTCTCCTTTGCATCTTCACTTTTTCAAAAAGGATGTCTAGATCTGGTACCAGAGGTCCCTACTCTGCTCAGAGCACAAGAAGCTTTGCCCATTCCTCAGCTGAAAGGTCTGCATTCAGAAGCTGGGCTTTCCAAGGAGAGACAGGGTGAAGTACTGCCAGGCTTCTCAGCAGCAACCAGAAATTTGAGGAGAGCTTTCAGGGAAAATTCATCTTTTTCCACCCAGTCATTGAGAGTAAGGTTTTATGTCACAGGGGATGAAGAGAGAGGCTTTTGTGGGCTGGTGTCACTGCATCATTGGCCTCTGGGTGAGGTCATGACAAAGTGGAGCTCTGCATGTTGGCTGGGACATTTGGGCCTTCAGACAGCTAACTGTAGGCATCAGGGCAGAAAGAAGTAGATTTTCTGAGACATTTGGCCATATTTCTAGGACCGGTTAAAAGCATCACACAGAAACTGAATTAACACTAGTATGTCTATAAGAGGGTCATGTCCAGAAAAAGCTTTGCAGGAAAAAATCTCCATGCTCATATTTCTCTGCCCAGGAGGTTCTCCTAGAATCTAAGAAACCATTTAGTGTCAAATTCAGCCACACTGAGCATCACATAATGGAGATACTGTTAAGACCATCATATATGGAGCCTGAATGATCCACAATGGCTGGCAGTGCCCTGATTCGCCAAACGAAGCTCAGGACTCTTTGCTTTGGCAAAAGCTGATTTCAGGGCTGCCTGAAACCAGAAATTCCAGGTGAAGCACTTTTGGTGACTCTTCTGAAAGAAGTCACAATAAGATCTGCCATCTTGGTGCTTCATAAAGCCAGGATGTCAGTCAGTCTTCACTAAAGTAAAAAGTGAGTTTGTCAGAATCGGGATGTGATTTTCTACTGATAAAGCCTTTTGCTACCATGGAGAGGTTCTGAGACCATCAACTTGTGCGCTGATCCCAGCAGTCACATTTTTGAGGCTGCCACCTCAAGTGTATCATTCCAGAAGTCAGTTCTCAGGAAGCAGACTCCATGCACCACTTTCAGGAGGGCTCAAACTGCCTCTCAGAACAGTCACATCTACCAGAGCACTCCTCCATGAGCGACCAGCAGCCGGGGCTGAGGAGTTCTCACGCAGCCAGGAGTGGCCTTCAGGAGAAATCGTTGTTCGTGCAGAAACTAAGCCGCTGGGTCAACTCCCTGGTCCAACCTTTTCCATTCTGATTATAGACACATTTTGTTTGTGTGTCTGGGGCTAGAGCCGATCGTGCTTAGTTTTCACTTGCATGACTTTTAGTAGGACAAAGAAAGAACCCAATTCTATAATGATGTTGTCATTATCTTATATATCAAATATATAAAATTAGATCAGGATACTTCACTGAGTATCAACCTGTCCTTGACTTTCCTGTGGAGACATGATTTTAGCCTATGCCTTGTAAATAGGTGGACTACTGTTCATTATACTCAGAGAGGATTCAGAGAGGTTGATATTTCAGTTCCTCATCACCCCAGACTTAAATCTTCAGCCTGGAGACTTAGTTTAGTGAAGAAAAGTCAGAGTAGGAGCCCTGGATTCACTTCAGCTAGTGTTATAATGAACAATAACAAGTGTATATATTTAACAAGAAAGAGAAAATATTGATCTGGTTTATTCATTCACTCAACAAATACCGTGAGCTTGCTTACTCTCTGCTGAGTACTGTTGTAGATACTTAGATATATCAGATAACTCAACACAGATCCCTATTCTTAAGGACCTGATGTTTGGGTGGAGCATACGGGCAATAAACAATAAATATGAATTAATTATTGATTAAATTGGACGATCAGTGGAAAAATAAGAAGGCGAGCAGAGGAAGGAGGGTCAAGGGGTGGAGAGGAAGAAGTTAGTGTGGATTGTAGGCTGGCCAGCATGTTTCTGGGTGTATGTTACTGAATATGTTTTTTTGAATTTGAACATAGTTCTGAATATTTTTAGTATGCAGTAGTGATGCAGATCATGATATTGATTGCTAACCACTCCTGAGGCCAGTGATGTGCTGAGCACCATGCTGGGTGTCTGTCGGGATATCTCGTTTAGTCTACAAGGTTGCACCTATTCTTCAGAACCCCACAGCAAGATGGCAGACCTTAATTCTTGACCTGGGACTTCTCATCTTCATGCTTTGTCTTCGGAGCAGGAATTGCTCCAAAGACATTGGTTTTCATTTAAATCTCATGCTGTGTAGACATCCCCTTAAGCCCCAGAGCTTGTATAGTGTTTCCACTCTATAGAATATGTTTGCTAAACTCCATAGCTGGTGAGCCCGGGCTGTCCTTTGTGGATTCAGGTGCCAGTGGGAGGATTTCCTATGCGAATAGCTGGAAATAAAAATGCAAACGGGAGGGAAGCCTGTGGTCTTTGTTACCCTGACTCCACATGCAGCTTGGACGTTGGCTGAAGAAGCCAGCTTATGGCACAGCCCGTTGCTGTTTATGGCTTTATTAACTTTACAGAGAGAACATAGTTCAGGCTGATTGCTGGGTGGCCTCCCTGTTTCTGTCACTTCCTGTTTCACCTACAGGAGAACTGTAGGGTTGGTTGGGACTTCCAAAGTCCTCTCAGCCAGGCTTCTGCTGCAAATTAGGCCTGGGTGGTGCTGCCCCCATGAAGTTCTGTATCCCTCCTCAGACTCTGGACATTGCAAGAAAGATAGGGCTAACAAGTTATGTTTCTGCTATACCACCTTCACACCAGGATCGTTCACTTAGAGTTACAGAAAGAGCCTGTGATCACCCACCCTCTGTGGGTAAGAGGGATTTCATTTATGCACTCTGTAACTTTTGCATGCCCACTCCATCCCTGGAGCTAGAATAAAAGAATAGGAAGAAAAAGTGATAAGAAAACAATGGCAACTTAACCATGACCATAATTTGGGCTTTAAAAAATTGGTCCTGTTGAATGGTTACAAAATAGCTTGCAGATAGGATTGAAGCCTTCATAGGCTAATGATTGAGTAGAAAAATTGCTTAGAAAATTTGAGACAGAGATTTTATCAGTGCAGTAAGTCAGAAGTCAAGTCACATCTTCAGATGACACACACTGATTCCTGGAACTTAGTAATTTTTTCTTTTTTTGCTTGAATTTGTCACCGTCTATTCCACTTTCTGTTCTATTCCTGTTAGAATGGCCTCCTTTCCCCAAGCACTCAGATCCACCCCACACAACACCACAAGCTCATTCTTCACCACACCCTGCTTTCCTGGTGTTGCTACATGCCCAGAACTTCCCTTGGTTTCTACTTCCTGTAATGCCAAGGTCACAAAGCCTGATGAATTGCCATCAGCAGGGCCTTGAACATGGCCTCTCTCCTCTCCTTCCACATCCCTCTGATTTAGTCATACAGTTCCATCCATGTTGTCCCTAGACTTCACCTTGGCATCTCACAGCCCACCTCTACCTTATTCCTGCCTACCTTACTTGCTCTCTCCTCTCCAGAGAGGTGCCACTCAAGTTACACAGCCCCTGTGAGGGCCTCTCCAACCCAGTTCCACTCACCTCTCCCTACTTAACCTTCAGTAGCCCCTGATGCCTCCTCCACACCTTCAATACATGACCCCTGTTTCCTCAGTCTTCATTTTCGTCTCACATTTACATGCAAGAACAGAGAGTTTGCTTTCTATTACCCCACATCCACTCTGTGGCCACGCACGCAATACGGTGCAGAAGTTGGTCCCAAGTAAATTGTTGGAGGCCAGGTCAGCAGCCTCCTCTCACTCCTAGAAAAACCCTTGCCAATTCTCACCTTTCCTTTTACTTATGCCGACATTGCATTAACTCTGCAGACCTCTGCAAGGCGTCTCAGAAAATGCCCATCAGAACCTTCCACCTCATGCCAAGCTAGTAAGCTAGTTGTTTTTCATTTGTTTCATTTGTTTTTAAGCAAGAAGACTCTATTGACAGGAGGAATCGTGAAAGAAAAAAAAGTCAAAAACAGACAACTTAAAGGGGTTGAGCTGTCTCTCTTTTGTCCCCTTCCCTGCCCTTCCTCCTCGTTCCCTTCCCCGTCACTTTTTGTTTTGCTTTTCATGCCAACTGCTAAAGACTGTAATTTAAAAACTGAACTGGCTTTTCCAGAGCCATGAGGAATGTGCATCTGCACGTGGATTTTTTCCACAAGAAAATTGTCCCTGTCTTTTGGTTCTTCTTAGCCAGAAACAATGAGGCCAGGCAATGAGATGAGTCCATCCATCTTCCCAGTTCTTGCTCTAATTTGTTTGAGGGGCTCAGAAGGGGCCGAAGGGGATGGTTTCTGTTTCACCCTGTCAGGCTGCTGTTTGATGAGGTTTGCGCTCCATTTGTTTGGATGGTTTTTATGGTTTCTTTGTTGTTCAAGGAAAGACTTTGAAAGTCATAATTCTGTATTCTTAAACTCTTCTGCTATTCCTGCTCAGTGTTTCAATGGGACTCACACCACAGGAAAGGAAATGAGGGAAATTTCCAGCCGGTTAGTGAAGCAATTTCTGAACACATTTATGGAGGCATGTGGAATCTTTCAAGAAGGAAGTTGCAATCATAGCTCAGGTTCCATGGAGTATTCTCCAAGACAATCTAGAAGCAAGCCTCTAATCGTCCCAGGCGAGAGTCTTGTCTCCATTCACTCATTTCTTGATCTGGCCCTTTCTCCAGCCACACCTCTGGCCTCTTTCCTTTCTCTGTGGTCATCAGACCCAGCCCTCTCCACTATCAGCAGAAAAACCTGAGAGCCCTAAGCGAGCCTGGAATGTGTTCATCCCTCTGAGGCATCGTCCCACAACATCGGTGTGCTGAAATAAGAGCTCTAGTCAGCCCCCCAGGAATGACTCAGGTCTAGGCTTTGAGACATTCTTCTTAGGGGGCTTTTCATCTGAACATCACCCATCTCTTCAGAGCTGCTTGCAGGATTTTGCTATGTAGCTATAGTCTTTTTTAATTTCTAACCTTGTATTAGTTTATATTTGCAGAAAGCTTCATAAGGTGCTTTACATGTGTTATTTCATTTGATCATTACCATAGCCCCATAAGGTAGATAAATTATCTAAATTTGTATTTGTTTATTAATGAAAATTGAGACTCAGAGGAGTCTTATGATTCATTCGAGGTCTCATAACAAATAACACCAGGGAGCGAACTTGAACCAATCCCCTGACTTCAAATTCAGTATTCTTCCCATTACTTCAGGTCCCAGATAAAACTGAAACCTTCACAACATCACAGTGTTAATGTTCCATCCACCACCCCACACCCAACTCCAGGGGAGAGTACACGTCTGGAATTTAGTGATGCTTAAAAAGTTATTCCTGAATTAAATTTAATTTCTCTTGATCACTAAGAGAACTTCTCTGAAGAGCAGGTGATGCTAATGTACCCCTATTTGTTGTTTTTCATTAGACCCTTCTTATGACTCAGTCAGGAGAGGAGGATGGAGTAATAATATGAATTCTGGCCTCAACAAAAGTAAGTGAATGTCATATTCTTTGGGAGGAAGACATTTTTCTGAGAATTGGGATAGAAAACAGGATCATGAGATAAAGGAGGATAGGAACAAACATTTTTCCCTGCTTTTTGAGCAAACATCAAAATGAATTGCCAATTTGGGGCCTGTCTGTAAACCCACTCCTTGAAAGATGATATGGGATTTTCACTGATACTTTTGAGTTTTTCATTGCTCTTGGTTTTAGAATTTTTGCAGTTGGCAGTTTTCTTGGGACAAGGTTCTGTATGAATGAAAGGATTTGTATTTTGTTATTTAAGTTAGGATAACAACCCTCCTTGACTTTTCTTTCCTAATTGTCAGGGCTTAGTCATACTAATTTCCTTATCCTTATTCCACAAAAGACTGAGTGGGAAGATAACCCAATGAGGAGATGGTAGGCGTCTAAGACATCCATTTGTCCACCAAGTGGTGAGGTGGGTATATGTTGAGGTCTACCCAATATCTCCCATTAAGGAAATAAGGAAAGAGAATGACTCATGAACTCCTGAACCAGGGTGTGTCAAACTCGCTGTCTCTGGAAAGCAAAATATCCAGTACATGAATGGGTCATTAAGGAAATTATTTTAAGAAAGAGGTTGGGATTACAAATTAATGCCCAAGCAATGACCAGAATCACTTTCGACTACATTTATTAATTATTGGTCTACCTTGCACACAACACTTGGCACCATAGGATTCACAAAGATGAATCAGACAGGGACTGGGTCTGTAAGCAGGAGAAGGAAATTATGCCCACACACAATTCTTCTCTTCTGGGTGGTATCGAGGAAGGTTTTGTGGACCTGGTAGCATTTGAGTTAGCTCTGGAGAGAGGCAGGATTTGGACCCAAGGAGATAGGAAGGACAGGTACTTCCAGTACTGGTGAGGGCTGGGAAAGACATCAAGTTTGGCATGTCTGACAGTTAGTGAGAACCCCAGGTTCCCAGAGTTTAGGATGTGTGATGGAAAAGAAATCTGTAAAGATAAGAAAGGGGTTGTGAATAATGCTATGAAGATAGACCGTAATTCTTGAGGCAACAAAGAATCACTGAGGTTTTGAATGGAAGAGTGTACAGTGGGTCATTGGGGAGGAAGAAGAGGGACAAGGACACCAATCAGACAAAGCCACAGATCACGCAAGAAGCAACAAAGATCTGAAATGCAGAAGCGATGACAGAATGGAATGGGTGTCCATTCTGAGAAACCACAGAGGGAAACTCACATAACAGAGAAATACAAGAAGAAAGTGATCTTTGCTCAAATGTCACCTTCTCATTGAGGACCTCTCTACATTTCCTATTTAAAAATAAAATTCACAATCTCCATACCATTAGACATGTTTACTTTTTTAAAATTTGCTTATCACTGGGTATGATGGCTTATGCCTTGAATCCTAGCAATTTGGGAGGCTGAGGCAGGAGGTTCATTTGAGGCCAGGAATTTGAGACCAGTCTGGGTAACATAGTGATACCCCATCTCTAAAAATAAAAAAAAAAGTTTATCATTGTCTCCCCCATTAAAATGTAAGTTCTACCAAGAACTGCTTGTTCACTGCTGAACCTCCAGCATGGAGAACAGTACCAGCATGTAGTAGATTCTAGATAAATAGTCATAAAATAAAATGAATAAATGAGTCCGTGGAGTGCGGGTGAATGAATGAATGAGAAAGCACATTGGACCTCTTTCTGAAGAGTGCCTGTCAAGGTGAGTTTCCCCTCATGGAGATTGCCCTACTGAACACATTTATTCTCTTCCATAGGTCCTCCCCTTGGAGGGGCACAAACGATAAGCAAGAATACGGAGCAACGGCCCCAACCAGGTACCTGTCCAGGATGTGCAATGACTTCTTTGCTTCCTGTGCAGCTGTTGATTCCACATGGTCAAATGATGGAGGATTTAAACAATAAACTGCATATGTTGCCTCTTTTTTTTTCTCTCAAAAAGAGTCTATATATAGCTCGCTGTAATAAAGTGACAGATACTGAAATCAAGCAGACTTGTTAAGTATCAGGGGTAAAAGGAACTTAAAAATGAAACGTTCCAATGCCTTATTTTGTCAAAAGAAGAAACTGAGGCCCAGAGAGGTAGTCATTTGCTAAAAGCCACACAGCTGATGTATAAGGGAAGTAGAGCTATAACCCCAGACTCCCAAGTTCCTATCCAAGCCTTTTGTGCTTAACCAAACCTTATTTTCAAATACTCCCATCCTGTGATGGATCTACTTAACAATTTAAGACAGAGGAACTTTTAAAGTCATGGACTCGGAGATTCAGTATTGGAGCAGAACTTAGAGACATCTGGGTCTATAACATCTTCGTCTTCTGTTTACCTCATCTCTACCTTATGGCACAACAGCAGTTGACTGCCTAGTGGGTTTAATGTCACCATCTGAGCTGAAGTGCCTTCTCTGGAACTTGCACTCAAGTTTCCTACTTTGCCCTCTGCAAAATTCTCTCTCCCTTCTATACGAAGGCCCTCTGTATATATGAAGACGGCTGCTGTGCCCAAGCCCCAGCTTCACTGTGTCTTCTTATGTGATACAGCTGAGATTAAGTTTGAACAAGTCATTTGCTTTGGGATGGCAAACATTGTTTTGCACCCCACTGTAGACAGGAAGGTTAAGAAAAAACTTGCTGACTGTGAAACACAAGTCAGATGTAGGGTTTTAAAGAATCTCCAACAACAACAAAATTAGGTATCACCTGCCAAAAATATTCTCATTATCATACTAAACGTGTGGATGACAGAAGGTGGATTAAAAGGTCTTAACGATTCTTGAAGCTAATTCATGATTGTAAGTAGAAACCCAAAAATCATATTGATATCTTAAAAATTGCAATTATAATTATAAAAATAGTGAAATTATACAAAATATTGGACAATATGGCCAAGTTGAAACACAGCTCTCGACCATGACTTCTTCAATTAAAAACAAAATAACAAAATTCACCTAAACCAATATTGCAAAGATTTTTTATGGCTAAATAATCACATAAGTTTTAAGTAAACTGAGATTTTAAGAATAGTCATTTATAGCTAAAATACAAATTCTGGTTAATGTTGACATTTCTGAGCTTAAAATCACAGTGTTGTACCAGAAATGAACCGAGGAATCTAGTAGCCCAGCCCACTCATTTTGCAGGTGAGAAAATTGATAGTCAGAAATTGTCCAACAAGTTATTTGTTTATAACATATCTAGGGCTAGAACTCAGGCTGCGTGTTTTCCAGGCATTTTCTAATACTAAGTCAGAAAAACAGAGATTTTTTAAATGTTTTTAGTGTTAGGTTGAACTATTAAAAACTAGTAATCACCTGGGCCCAGTGGCTCATAGATAAGGCAGGAGTGTTGCTTGAGCCCAGGAGTTCGATACCAGCCTGGGCTACATGCAAGCCTCAGTCTCTATAAAATTAAAAAGTAAAGCTAGTAACCACAAGACTGCCTTTAAGCCCATTGAATAAGCTATCCCTTAGCTTATTCTTGGTATGACTGAATGTTAGCCAGCTCCTTTCCAAATGTTTTCATTATTTTGCTTTTGGTAATGACAGCATAATCTACAAATTTCAGATGTCAAATAAAGAAAAGCAATGCTGTTACTATTCCATGTTGTTTCTGTAATTATTGAGGTGAAGACCATAACTGTCATCAAGATCGTTGAGGTTCGCAAATATAAGCAGTAAATTTTTCTGAAATCTGTCTTTCCTATGATATTAAAATTAAAGTATAAACCCTTGGGGTTTTCTTATTGTTGCTGCTGTTATATTTTTAATAACACTGAAACAAATTTCCTTTTTTATTTCCTTAGATCCATATCAGATCCTGGGCCCGACTAGCAGTCGCCTTGCCAACCCTGGTGAGTTTACCTTGGCCTGCAGGCCTTTCTTTCCAGAATGTTCCATAGCTTTGTGAGGTCATAGACTTCTGTCCTAAGTCCAGATACCTAACTGAGGAGTAACATGCACATCATTCCTTGAACTGTTCAATATCTGTTTCTATAGCATGCAAAGGAGAGGTCAAGTCTTGTTATTAGGTGGCAATGTTAGCTGAGGATGACTATGGAAAACAAACACATTAGCACTGCATATCTGCACTGAGGTTGAGATTATTAATAAGTGGTACAGGTAGATATTTCAGTTGGGAAAGATGGGGAGAAGGAAACAATTCCAAGTACCTCTCAGTTATCCCCCTCATGCAAGGTGCAAGTAAATAAATATTCCAGAAGTATTTTATTCCTGATTTTAGAAAATGTTGCAGAGTTATATGGCCTTATAAGTGTTGCAGAGTTATATGTCTCTGAAAAGTTGCAGATAAAGTAAATTTGACAATGTCTTTTAAGGATTTATTATTTAAAAATAACTCTCAAGAGGGTTCTTCTAAGCCAAGACCATCAAGATTGGGAATGAATAGACTCTTGGCAATAGTAAGGCCCACACATCATCTCGTCCCAGGAAGTCTTCCTACCTGTTCCTTAGTGTCTGACCATTCCTGCCCAGAGGAAGAAGAGGCTAACTAGCATCAACGTTCCTGCTGTTTTCCTCTCTGGTCAACCTCTTCCCCTTAGAACTTAGAGCTGAGAGCCAAGCTCTTAGGACCCTGTCAAGGATCAATTCAAGTCGGGTCAACCTAAAAGCTAAAGCTGACAAGACAGTATTTCTATGACCCTGACTCTCTCTAATACTGACAGGCAATACTTTGGGGGACTTCTTCAACAAGTAGAGGTTAGTAGACCTTTATAGAAGAGATTCAAAAATCTTGCCTCACATTCCAAAGCTTTGGGGAGATGGTACCCACCCAAGATCACACAGCTAGTTCTGGGCAAAGAGCTCTTACCCACATTCCATTTGCTAGGTCGTGGAGCAAATTATCTTAAGAGCTAACCTTGCTTATTATGCCCTTCTCTGTGGCAAGCAGAAAAGCAAATCAACAGTGCTGATAAGGGGTTGTCAAGCTGATCCCAATGTAAAAAGGATTTCTTACAAAGGGAGAAACTCCCTGCATTTAAGGAGCCGAGTTCTGACTTCTCCAAGCTGAGATATTCTGTTTTCTCCCATTTACCTCACTGCCTGCAGGAAGCGGGCAGATCCAGCTATGGCAATTCCTCCTGGAGCTACTCTCCGACAGTGCCAACGCCAGCTGTATCACCTGGGAGGGGACCAACGGGGAATTCAAAATGACGGACCCCGATGAGGTGGCCAGGCGCTGGGGGGAGCGGAAAAGCAAGCCCAATATGAATTATGATAAGCTGAGCCGGGCTCTCCGATATTACTATGATAAAAACATTATGACCAAAGTGCATGGCAAAAGGTATGCCTACAAATTTGACTTCCACGGCATTGCCCAGGCTCTGCAGCCACATCCCACTGAGTCGTCCATGTACAAGTACCCTTCTGACATCTCCTACATGCCTCCCTACCACACCCATCAACAGAAGGTGAACTTTGTTCCTCCCCACCCATCCTCCATGCCGGTCACTTCTTCCAGCTTCTTTGGAGCCGCGTCACAATACTGGACCTCCCCCACTGGGGGAATCTACCCTAACCCCAACGTCCCCCGCCATCCTAACACCCACGTGCCTTCACACTTAGGCAGCTACTACTAGAAGCTTAATGACCAGTGACCTTCCAGCCGAAGCCCATCCCTCACACTTCCTGGATACTCTGGACTCTAAAGGACATATGTGGCCTTGAAGAAAAAACGAAACTGGATGTTCTTTCTTGTTGACTAGAACCTTTGCAATTGTTTTTTTAAAAAATCTTTTTTAATGTTGGTAACTTTTGCTTCCTCTACCTGAGCAAAGAGATGGATAATTCCATGGGCCAGTATGCCATTTTGGATTCTCAGTCTCCTAGCATCTCGTGAGTGGAATATTTAAATTACTGGAATGGTTATATCATGGTTCTGAGAAAGAAGCTGTATATCTTCTTTATGTTTTTATGACCAAAGCAGTTTCTTCTCAACACACGGGTCTCATCAGTGTAGGGTTCAGTACAATAAAGAATCATAGACTTAACTGGTCATGTTCTGGTTTGAGATTTAGTGAAAATAGAGGCAGGGAGCTTATAATTTTACTTTAGAAGGAACTAATTCAGTAGATGGCAGCTGGAACATTGGTTGTAAGGCCAGTGAAGTTTTCACCCAGCTGGAATTTGAAAGAAAGAACGTGTGTGTATTTAAGAAGCCATGGGCATTGCTAAATTTCCCTCAGTGGGTGATGTGCACTCAGCTGACCATTCTCTCTAGAAATAGTCAAGATATGAACTAAGAAATGTTAATGCAAATATGGACATTCCTGAAAGACAGAGAACTAAATAACTAATTTTTTTTTAATGATGACAGTGAGTCCCAGAACTTTGAAAAGTCATAGGGATTTCTAAACTCAAACAGATTCGCAAGCGCTGTGCGTTTGTCAGATCATCAGACCAGGGTCAACCAATCAGAAGGCAACTTACTGTATAAATTATGCAGAGTTATTTTCCTATATCTCACAGTATTAAAAGTAAATAATTAAAAAATTAAAAAGAATAAATAAACGAGTTGACCTCGGTCACAAATGCAATTTTACTATCAAATCAGTCGTTGTTATTTTTTTAAATGTAATTTGTACATCTTTTGTCAATCTGTACATTTGGGCTGTTTGTACGTTTTTATAGCTGGTTTTTTAAAAGCATAATGTGACTATTGCTGAAAAGAAAACAGGACATTTAAGTCACTGACTTTCAAGAAAGAGAAGCACTGGTACAGTTATTTAACGGGCATGCACAAGCAAGGAAAGTCAATCCATGCTTTGGAAATGTTTGTAAATAACAGTATTGCAATAATCACAACTCTGAAAGGAACAACCAAACTTCCCCTCGTGGAGATGAGGGATTTCCTGCTCTATATATGCAATATATTTTTTAGACATTAAAGTATATATAATTTTGCAGGTAATCGTTTACTTTTTTAACTATAATAAGTGTAAGCTGACAACTGTCAATGAAGACTATGTTGTAAAATAATTTGACTAAATAAATTGTGCCTTCTTCTCTCAGTACTGAGGACACTGTTTTCTTATTTACCTCCCATTAGGTCAAAAGGTTTTCCCAGGGGAAGTTTTCTGTTTACTTCTTACACTCTCAAGAATGTTTCAAATGTACATTCTACAGTACAGCAGAAGGTACAAATTGATGTAGTTGGCCATTGACTTGCTAAGCCATGGTGTGGCCATGTGCTCTTTGAGCTATGACCAGACCATGTTTTCATAAACTTTGGCCTCCTCCCCTCCCTTGGAGAGGTAAATCTCCTCTTTTCTCTCTCTCTAGTTTACTTTCTAAATAAACTATATTTTTTAATCTAAAAAAAAAAATTGATGTAGTTTTTCATTGTTGTTGGTGATGCTTGCAGTGATATTTTTTCTGTTATTTAAATCTGTCTCCAGCCTAAAAGGGTTTTATAAAATGATAACCAGAGACACAGTTCATCTATGTCCAAGTCCCAGCACAAAGCAGACATGTCCACCCAGACTTGCCATGAGACTTCACTCTGTGGCCGGCCTCCCCAAGCACCTCAAGCCTAGATAGCCAACATTCTGATACTTCAGCAGCCAATAAGAGTCCTGCTTCCTTCCGGTCCCTGGCCAGGATTTTATGGTCCTTGCAGATTTTTAAGGTCTTTTTTTTTGCTTCCCAAGGAAGAAACTTGCTTTAAATTGTTTGACTATTAAGTAGGTTGTTTTCATTTCCTTTATTTTATCATGAAAAAAAAATGAGACCCAGAAAGTCCTTGATGTTGCAAGGAATTAGACTCACAGATTAGAAACCCTTTAACCTTCCCTGGGTAACACTGAGCACCTTCTAGACAACATGTCTACTACCTAAATGAAATGCAGGGATGTGTTCCAGTACTTTGGTCTCCAAGTTGGTTTTTTTGTTGTTGTTTTTTTTTTTTTTATGTTGCAGTCTATCATTTAAAAAACATGTAAAGCACATATTCTCAATATATACGCATTGAGCTATAAATCATATATACAAGCTGTTACATTATTATTATTATTCTTAATATAAAACAAACACAAAATAGAAATTTTGAACGATGTTACAAAAATAAATTGAAACTGGAATTCTAATGTTTTCCTCCTATTTATTTATATTGCATGTCCTCTGCTGTTAAATTTGAAACAAAAAGCTAGTCTTTAGTGAAGTAAGTATTATGTGTGTATATATGGGTTTTTCTAGTGACTTCTAAGAAAGGAGAAAATAAAAAGTTGGTATTAAAAGTCCCAACATAGAAAGAGAAGTGATGAAGGCCAGTATGTTTAAGAATGCCCCGGCTGAATTCTTTTACAAATCTCCATTTCCGTCAAGCAATTTCCACATCAGTTTTGAAATCAGCCAAGTATTATTTAGGGAAGCATGAATTTCTGACTACTGTAAGAAGATTCTCAGGCCATCAGGGGCTCACTCTTTAAAAGGTTTTCTTTAGGTGTCACATTCAAATGTTGGCTTAGATTCATCACCTCTAAAAAGTCTTAGAATTTTAGCCAAATCTTGTCTCCTAAATATGTTCTATGGTCATTTAGTCTACGTTTCGAAGCTGACAGGACTGGGACACCATTTTCTCCTCACAAGCATTTGTGCAGAGGATGGACTGGCATGTAGTCCCCTACCATGCCCAGATTTAAAGTTTACTAGCTGGCTCCAGGGCATCCAGCTGACTAGTCACAGAGAACAAGCAGGATCGTAGCCCTCCTGGCTGCTAGTCTAGTATTTTCCCCTGTCAACCATTCTGTGTCTATGCCATGTGTTTCTGCAGTCGAATAAACAGAGCAAACCAAGCAGAGAGGGCATGGCAAGCCTGTGAGCAGTTCCAATGGAAGTTATTTCTCCCCACAGTTTAGGATACTGGCCAATAGCCCTTTTGAGCAGGAGGTTGTTTCAGTCCATTTGGGCTGCTATTCCAAATTATCCTAGACTGGGTGGCTTATGAAAACAGAAATGTATTTCTCACAGTTCTGGAGGCTGGCAAGTCCCAGATCAAGGTGCCAACAGATTTGGTGTCTGGTGAAGGCCTGCATTTTGGTTTATAGATGGTGATGTCTCACTGTGTCCTCATGGTAAAAGGAGCAAAGGGTTCTCTGAGACTCCGTGCTGATGACCTAATAACTTCCCCAAAACCCTACCTCTAAATATTCTCACATTTGGAGATTAGGTTTCAACATTTGAATTTGGATAGGGGAGCAGACACAAAGTTCAGTCTATAGCAAAGTCCATCTTCTCTTCAGTGTCACAAAATATTGTTGAGTCTCACACAAAGGAAATTATATCTTTAATATATGTTTCTTTGGAACTTTTTTTTTTTTTTTTTGGCCAAAAACCACTAGAAATTTAAGATCCCTTAAGATGATTATTTTCCTTAAGCAATAATATCCTTGTGCAATTGAACAATGAATGTGTATGATGTTTATGTAGTCTGTGGGTAAACATAAAGTGGCTCTTCAGATGGGGTATACTAGTTTAGACCAAGTGAGATCAGGAGATTCCAGAACACCCCAAGACAAGGTGCTGCCATGCCAAGGAAATAGTTGGTGGTGAAATGAAAAAACAAAATGCAGTGCTTTCTGTGAAAGGACTTGGTTTCATACCCTACTTCCTCTAATACCTGCTCATTCACAACCTGCACGTAAACATATTGCCTTAAAAACTATTGAAAAGGTACCCTTTGGGAGAATGCGCTTGGGGGAAGCAACCCTTGGGCATGGCTCTCTGCTATGCAGCCCTGCTCCTACATTTCACAGGAGGACTGCCTCCCAGGGGCTCCTCCACCAACACTGTACCACTGGGCTTGCATCCAGTGCACCCTCAGGAGGCGGCAGTAAGATGGAGCTTAGTATCAAAAGGGACAGGGAGAGGAGCCTAATAACGAAGGGGACCAAGGGACTGGGTTCTGGTAAACATACAGAGGCTTTACGCTTATCCAGGAAGGAATGTGGGCTTTGCAAAAAGCACATCGGGCATTTCATTAGGCAGAAAGCTACTTAAATTGACATTGAATGCCTTCAGCTAGGGACTCAGGCTCAGGGATTCTGAAAAGTCGCTGATTCAAGACTACAAATCCCAGGCTCCCTCGGGGGACGGACACTTCTGAGAGGAAGTGGGTTAGCCAGTCAAACCTCTAGGGTTTCAGCCAGTTGAGAAAGGATATGGAAGGAAGCTTTTAAAAGGAATGTCGGCCTACAAGCCTGGGGTCTGTCTCCCTCTCTCACTCTTACTTTGGCCTCCTGTCTAATTGTTTCAGTCTGTCTGAGCTAGTGAATTCCTAAGCACATAGTCAATTTACACTTAGCTTAAAAGCTCTAGGGGGAAACAGAAAAAATTTCCAGCGGGACCACTCACTTACCTACAATTGCTAGATTAACCTCCTGGATTTTAACTGAGTTAAATCATGTGTTTTCTTAGTGGGACGAGAGAGGTAATTTGGGTAGATAAATGAAAATGAATATAATGCCAGAGACCCTGGGTTCAAATTCTGGCCTTTCCTCCTACTGGGAAGGCATTTGTCTGCACCTATTTATTAACTGGGCAGCTGAGCAGTATCTCATGCAAGAGTTTATAGATGACAGTGTGGAAAACCCATGCAGAATACTGTGCAGAAAGTATCTATGTAATCACTGTTATCTACTAGCATTCTCTTGGTTTTTGAAAGCACACTCATTAAGTTCTGGATAACCAATTGGTGAGCACTCTGGAGAATTCAGTGCAATGTCATTTTTGTTGTGGTCAGAAAGACATTTTCCAAATGGGTGCAAAGTGAGAGTAATTTGGATTTTCCAGAGAGTATCTGCATTTTCCTTGTCCATGATCTCCCAGAGCCTCTCGTGGGATTCTGCCCTTCCCTGGCCCTGTGTGTCTACTTAAAGTCAGTGGAGCATGCGACCAAGCTACAGAACGCTGCAAATAAAATTAGATTGGTATAAAGGAATGCTAAAAATGTGCTCTGACAGAAATGTCAGATGGATTTTTCAATCAGCTAAGAAATAGAGGTTGGTAGCTGGGATTTTATGCCTAGCAAGGTTGGATTCAGACTTTTCACAAACCTAAAGTCACTTGCACGCTCCATGGCAGAAGGGACTGTGTGTATCTTGTTTGCTGTGATAGCAGCCCCACAAAGTAATTGGTCAGTAAGTATGTCACCAATATATTAAATACAGAAAGAAGACAGAAAGTCCTGGTTATGAAGCTCAGCATTCCACTGAGCATAATGTATTGTTTCTGTACTTGATTTTCCCATCTGTAAAATGAGGATGATAGTAGTAACCATAAAAGATTATCATGGGAGTTGAGTAAAATGAGGTAAGTTAAAATGTCCTTTACTGTGTTGAAAAGAATGACAAAAATGCAAGATATTATCATCTTGGTTAATAGGCAGCTCCTCTTTTATCTATCTATTTATTTTTGAGTTGGGTCTCACTCTGTCATCCAGGCTGGAGTGCAGTGACATGATCATGGCTCTCCCACGTAACTTGGACCTCCTGTGCCCAGGTGATCCTTCTGCCTCAGTCTTCCGAGTAGCTGAGTATAAAGGTATGCCACCACAGCTGGTTGATTTTTTAATTTTTTTTTGAAGAGACGAGATCTTGCTATGTTGCTCAAACTGGTCTCCAACTCCTGGACTCAAGCAACCCTCCTGCCTCAGTTCAGATTACAGGTGTAAGCCACCATGCCAAGCCAGAAATTCCTCTGTATCATTCAAAACTCTGTACAGGTCTGTTTCTTGCTAACATAAGATAGAGTTAAACCATCCTGCTCTATTCTATTGCATATTATGAAAATGCACCTTAAATTTAAAAACCATAAAAGCTTGAAACAGCCACAAACTTACAGAAAAGTTGGAACATTACAAAGAACATATTTTAGTAAATCATTTGAGAAAAAGTTGCCAACCATGCTTTATCACCCTCAAATACTGAGAATGTATTTTCTTCAAGCAACAATATCCCCCTACATGATGCAGTACAATCATGAGAATCAAAAAATTAATGCAGACATATCACTACCACGTAATCTCCAGGCACCGGTAAATCTCTGGTAATCGTCCCCACTTTGCCTTCTGTGGCAAAAGGATCTCATTCAGATGCACAGATTGTGCTTAGCTGTCATGTACCATTAGTCTGGATTACTCTCTCAGTCTGTCAGGACTTTGACAATTTTGAATATATTTATATTTTTTTATGTTTGAGTTCCATGTAGATCCTAGATGTTAGGCCTTTAATTTTGAATATTATAGGTCAGTTATTTTATGGAATTCCTTCATTTGGAGTTGTCTGGGATCTCTTCATGATTAGATTTAGCCTAGGTTTCTCTGAAAGAATTATCACAAAATCATTATGCATTCTTCTCCTCCCACCCTACTGCATGGCACAAAGTTTCAATTTACCCCATTATTGGTATAGCTTACTTTGATGATTTGTTTAAGTTGGTATCTCCCAGGTTTCTCTTGAAAATTACTCTTTTGGTTGGGCTCAGTGGCTCAGCCTGTAATCCTAGCAATGTGGAAGGCCGAGGCAAGTGGATTGCCTAAGCCCGCAGGTTCGAGATAATGCCTGGGCAACTTGGTGAGACCTCATCTCTACAATAAATCAAAAATTAGTTGGGCATGGCAATGCACGCCTGTAGTTCTGGCTAATTGGCAGGCTGAGGCAGGAGTATCACGGGAGCCCAGCAGGTCAACACTGGGGTGACCATGAGTTTGCCACTACACTCCAGCCTGAGCAACGGAGTGAGACTCCAACTAAAAAAAAATTATTCTTTTAACCTTTTGCAATTAGTAAGTATTTTGTGAGGGTGTACTTTTTAAAAACATCTTTTTATTTCAATAGCTTTGGGTAACAAATAATTTTTGGTTACATGATTGCATTAAGTGGTGAAGAAGTCTGGGCTTTAAGTGTACCCACCACTCCCACCTGTTCACATTGTACTCAATGGGGAATTTTTTGTCCCTCTCTGCCTCCCTCCCTTCCCTTCTGAATCTCCAATATCTAGTACACCATTCTCAAAGTCTTTGCAGATCCTTAGTTTAGCTCCCACTTATAAGTGAGAACATGCAGTGTTAAGTCTTCTGTTCCTGTGCTAGTTCGCTTATTATGATGTTCTCTAATTCCATCCAAGTTGCTACAAAAGACATTGTTTCATTTTTTTGATGACTGAAAAGTATTCCATAGTGTATATATACCACATTTTCATAATCCGTTAATCAGTTGATGGGCATTCGGAGTGATCCACATCTTTGCAATTGTGAATTGCGCAGTAATGAACATGCAAATGCAGGTGTCCTTTTTATATAACAACCTTTCTTCCTTTGGGTAGATACCTAGTAGTGGGATTGCTGGATCAAATGGTAGATCCACTTTTAGTTTTTGGAGAAATATCCATACTGATTTCCATAGCAGTTGTACTAATTTACACTCCCAACAATATTGTATACGCATTCCCTTTCCAACTAAGTCATCCACACCAGCATCTTTTTTTTTTTTTAATAATAACCATTCTGACTGGAATAAGGTGGCATCTCACTGTTGTTTTAATTTGCATTTCCCTGATGACGAGTGATATTGAGAACTTTTTCACACGTTTTTTGGCCATTTGTATATTTTCTTTTGAGAGATGTCTGTTCATGTCATTTGCCCGCTTTTTAATAGGTACATTTGCTTTTTTTTTCTTGCTGATTTGTTTGAATTATTTGTAGATTCTGGATATTAGTCTTTTGTCAGATGTATAGTTTGCAAATATCTTCTCCAAATCTGTAGGTTGGCTATTTGCTCTGCTGATTATTTATTTTGCTGTGCAAAAGATTTATAGTTTAAGTCCCACTTGTTTATTTTTGTTGCATTGGCTTTTGGGGTTTTAGCTATAGACTCATTGCCTATATCAGCATTTATAAGAGTTTTACCTAGATTTTCTTCTAGGATTGTTATGGTTTCAGGCCTGACATTTAAGTCTTTGATCGATTTTGAAATAATTTTTATATATTACTTTTCCTTTTTCTACATGTGGTTATCCAATTTTCCCGACACCATTTGTTGAATAGGGTATCTTTTCCCACTGTTTGTTATTCTCTGCTTTGTCAAAGATCAGTTGGTTGTAAATATTTGGATTTATTTCTGGATTATCTATTAAGTTTCATTGGTCCATGTGACTGCTCTTGTACCAAAACCATGCTCTATAGCCTGTAGTATAATTTGAAGGCAGGTAACGTGTTGCCTCCAGCTTTGTTCTTTTTGCTCAAGATTGTTTTGATTATTCTGGCTCTTTGTTGGTTCCATGTGAATTTTAAGATTATATTTTCCAATTCCGTGAAAAATGACATAAGTAATTTAATGGGAATTGCATTGAATCTGTAGATAACTTTGGGTAATATGATCATTTTAACAATGTTGATTCTTCCAATCCATGTGCATGGGATGTGTCTTTATTTGTTTGTGTCTCCTATAATTTCTTTTGTTGTTGTTGTTGTTGTTGAGTTGGAGTCTCACTGTTGCCCAGACTGGAGTGCAGTGGCCACTCCCAGTCACTGCAGCCTCAACCTGCTGGGCTCCGGCGATCCTTCCGCCTCAGCCTTCCAAGTAGCTGGAACTACAGGCGTGCGCTACCATGCCCGGCTAATTTTTTGATTTATTGTAGAGATGAGGGCTCGCCTGCCCAGGCGGGTCTCGAACCCTCGGGCTCAGGCAATTCACTCACCTCAGCCTTCCAAAGGCGCGGGATTACAGACTAAGCCACTGAGCCCACCTTTACAATTTCTTCATCACTGTTTTATAGTTCTCCTTGTAGAGATCTTTCACCTCCTTGGTTAAATATATTTTTAGGTATTTTATCTTTTTGGTTTCTCTTGTAAATGGAATTGAGTTATTGATTTTATTCTCAGCTTGGTCACTATTGGTGTACAGCAGTGTTACTGATTTGTGTGTATTGATTTTGTATTCTAAAACTTTACTGAATTCATTATCAAGTCCAGGAGCCTTTTGGAGGACTCTTTAGGATTCTCTAAGTGTAAGATCATATCATCAGCATTCAGAGATAGTTGGATTTCTTTTATTTTTTTTTCAACTTGGGCACCCTTTATTTCTTTCTCTTGCCTGGTTGCTCTGGCTAGGGCATCCAGTACTATGTTGAATAGGTGTGGTGAAAATGGGCATCCTTGCCTTGTTCCAATTCTGAGAGGGAGTACGTTCAACTTTTCTCCATTCAGGTTGATGTTGGTTGTGGATTTGTCATATATGGTTTTAACTATTTTGAGGAATGTTATCAAACACTTTATCTGTGTCTACTGAAATGATCACCTGATTTTTGTTTTTAATTCTGTTAATGTGATGGGTCACATTTATTGACTTGCATATTTTGAACTATCCTTGCATCCCCGGGATAAAACCCACTTGAAAGTGGTAGATTATTATTACTAAATTTTTATGTGCTATTGAATTTGGTTTGCTAAATTTTTTTGATGATTTTTACAACTATGTTCATCAGGGATATTGGTCTGGAGTTTTCTTTTTTTGTTGTGTCTTTTCCTGGCTTTTGTTTCAGGGTGAAACTTCCTTCATAGAATGGATTAGGAAAATTTCCTCCCCTTCAATTTTATGACATAGTTTCAGTAACACTGGTTCCAGTTATTTGAAAGTCTAGTCGAATTTGGTTGTGAGTCCATCAGGTCCTAGACTTTTTTTTTGTTGGGGGTAATTACTGTTTCAATCTCACTACTTATTATTAGTCTTTTCAAGGTTTCTATTTCTTCCTGCTTCAAGGGAGGGATTATATGTTTCCAAAAATTTATCCATTTCCTCTAGATTGTTTCGTTTGCATAAAGATTATGAGGTGTTCATAATCTTTTGCATTTCCATCATATTAGTTGTAATGTCTCCATTTTTAATTACGTTTGAGTAAATTTGAATCTTCTCTCTTCATTTCTTACCTAATCTAGCTAGTGATTTATCCATTTTGTTTATCTTTTTAAAGAACCGACTTTTTGTTTATTGATTCTTTGCATTTTTAAAATTTTAATTTTATTTAATTCTGCTCTGATCTTATTTCTTTTCTTCTGCTAGCTTTAGATTTGGTTTGTTCATGTTTTTCTAGTTCTTTGAGGTATGGTGTTAGGTTGTCAATATATGATCTTTCAATCTTATTAATGTAGGCCTTAAGTGCTATAAATTTTCCTCTGAGCACAGTTTTGGTTGTGTCCCAGAGGTTTTGATAACTTGTTTCATCATTGTCATTCATTTTGAGGAAATTTTAAATTTCCATCTTGATTTCATTGTTGAACCAAGAATCATTCAGGAACAGATTGTTTAACTTCTATGTTTTTGTTTGGTTTCATGAGTTTTTCTTGGAGTTAATTTCTAGTTTTATTCCACTATGGTATGAGAAATGCTTGATATGATTTTGATTTTTTTGAACTTATTGAGACTTGATTTGTGGCCTATCATATGTTTTATCTTGATGTGTTGATGAAAAAAATGTGTATCTTGTAGTTTTGGGGTGGAGTATTTTGTAGATGTCTGTTAGTTCCATTTGCTCTAGGGTGCAGTTTAACTCCAATGTTTATTTTTCTGCCTTGATGAAATGTCTACTGTCAGTGGAGTGTTGAAGTTTCTCATCATCATTATAGTGTTATCTAACTCTTTTTTTCAGTCTAGTAAATTTGTTTTATAAAGCTGGGGGCTCTGGTATTAGGTGCATATAGATTTGAAATTGTTAGTCTTCTTATATTGATCCTTTTATCACTATATAATAACCATCTCTGTCTTTTTTAATTGTTGTTAATTTAGAGTCTGTTTTATCTGCTATGAGAATGGCTACTCCTGCTTGTTTTTGGTTCCCATTTTCATGGAATATTTTTTTCCCATGCCTTTACCTAGACTCCTATTTATAGGAGTCTTTGTATGTTGGTGGGTCTCTTGAAGACAGTAGATATTTAGATTGCAATTTTTTAATCCATTCTTCCAGTCTACATCTTTGTAGTGGGGCATTGAGACCAATTATGCTCAGGGTTAATAATGATATGTAAGATACTATTCCATTCATCATACTGGTTGTTATCTAGTTGCTTTATTTATTTACTTATTTTCTATTGTGTTTGAGTTCTATAAGCCCCATGAGTTTTATGATTTCCAATGTTTTTCCACTGGTGTATTTCAACTTTGTTTCAGTATTTAGAACTCCTTTGATTATTTATTGTAGAACCAGTTTAGTGGTGACAAATTTTCTGTGTTTGCTTGTCTGAGAAGTACTTCATTTCTCCTTCATTTTTGAACTTACTTTTGTGGAGTACAAGATCCTTGATTGACTGTTATTTTGTTTGAGGAGATTGAATATGGGGTCCCAATCCCCTTCTAGCTTGTAAGGTTTCTTCTGAGAAGTCTACTGTTAATCTTTTGTAAGTTATTGGATGTTTTTGTCTCACTACTCTTAGAATTCTTTCCTTAACTTTAACTTTGCATATCCTGTTGATTATATGCCTTTGGAATGACCTTTTGGCAGTAAATCTTCAGAGAGTTCTTTGGACTTTTGGTTATTTAAATCTCTGGTAAGGCCAGGAAAGTTTTCCTCCACTATTTCCTCAAATAGGTTTGCTAAACTTGTTGTTTTCACTTCTTCCTTAGGAACATCTGTGATTTGGACATCTTACATAATCCCAAATTTTGGAGACTTTGTTCCATTTTCTTGATTATTTTTCATTATTATTGTCTGATTGGGTTAATTCAAAAGACTTGTCTTTGAATTCTGAGATCCTCTCTTCTATTTGTTCTAGTCTACTGTTAAAACATTTCACTGTATTTTGTACTTCCCTAAATGATTCTTCCATTTCCAGAATTTCCACTTTTTTTTAAGTGTCTTTATTTTTGGAGAATTTTTCATTCATGTTCTGAATAGTTTTAAATTTAAATTTGAATAGTTTTAAATTTCTTTATGTTGGTTTTCAACTTTCTCCTGAATCTCATTGAGCAAGTTTATAACAAACCTTTTGAATTCTATCTCTGGAATTTCAAAGGTTTAATTTTAGTTAGAGCTTATTGCTGAAGAGTTAGTGCAGTCTTTTGGGGATGTCAAGGAACTCTGTTTTTTCATACAGTCAGAATTATTTTTCTAGTTCCTTCTCATTTGGGTGGACTATTTCTTTTTCTTTGAAATTGGCAAGGGGTTGGTGTAGGCACTGTATGGTTACCTTGGTTATATATAGCCTTGGTGTGGTAAGTTTCTCAATCGCCAGCTGTGGCAGTTCTATGCTGTGTACTTGCACAGGCTCATGCTGTCCTGAGTGGCTGAGGTGGCTTAGGTAGTGGTGTTACCTGGGGTCTGTAATCAGACCTTCTCCAAAGCCAGCTGCAGTGGTGACTGTGGGCCTTCTTCTGGGCCTGTGTTGCTCCAAGGAAGTGTCCAGCAATCTAGACAGTGGGCCGGACTGTGCAGACTACCCAAGTTCTCCTTTTTGAGCCTTTGAGGAGGGTGCAGGAGAAAAGAGCTCAAGCTACTCACTTGTGTGCAATCTTGGCTACCCCAGAGGAAATTGGGAGGAACTCCCCAGCCACTGGGGTGTTGCTGTTGTACTGAGGTTGCGTGAAAGAAAGAGTTTACCTTGGGTGTGAGAAGTTGCTATGGCAATGAGTCCCAACCAGCTCCCCCACCTCAGCCTCAGGCAATCTGCCTTCTGAATATCAAAGTGTGGCTAGCCTCAAGGCCTCAGGTGTTCTCTCACAGCAGCCTGCCCCAATCAGGAACTGTGGGCTGTCAGAGTTTACCCTTAGGCCTGTCCTCTTCCAGGCTGCCTAGAAAGCAGCTGCCAACAAGAACTGAGTTCCTGGGATATGGTGACTGGAGTTGCTCAGGATTTTTTTTTCCTGTACCACTCCACGTGGGTTTTAGCAGAGTATGGCTGTAAGGCAGTTTCCCGTGAGGGATTGGAGTCCCACAAGGTTCTGGGGGCCCTCCAAGTTTATGGTAGGAGCACAGAATTTCTGAATTCCCCTCACTCATCTTCTCTGCTATGTCCAGAGGCTGCCATGATCTAGCCAGGAGTCTGGTGAGTTCCAATCCAGATCCACTGATTTTTCCCTTCTTTGCACTATGTGTCTATTAACACTTTGATGAGACATGGGCACGCTGCTGGACTTACTCCTTTCTGAGTACCGAGGTTATTCTCCTGTATTTTGAAATGATATAAATATTTCATTTATCATTAAACTTCAGTGCATTCGTTCATTTATTTATATCTTTTTAAAGACCCATGGTTTTCTTTTTCTTTTTTTTTTTGAGTGGATGTAGTGTGTTCTCATCATTATTTAATAGATGATTACATCGTCTCAGTGGGAGGCCATTCAAGCTGGCTCTGTATTTCACATGTTCCCGTCATCTTTGAGTGCTTCCTTACTTTCTCTCACAACAAGCTATTTTAGACTCTATGTTCCAGCCCTGAATCATTTGTTCCCCCTTTGATTATTGGTTCTTTTTAGTGGAAAATGGCATTTAGAAACTAATATCTGGGTGCTAGATATCTTAATCGCTAATGCAATGACCCTATTTCCAGGTCCTCTCAGTGGGTAGAGCTAGGTAATATACATTATGTATGTATATATGTGTCCATATACACTCATTTATATAGACATACACAGAGACATTTGTATACATAAACAGTTAGGCATCATTTAATGATGGCAATATGTCTAAGAAATGTGTCGTTAGGTAATTTTGTGGTTGTGCAAACATCATAGAGTGCAGGTACACAAACCTAGATGGAATAGTCTATAGCACACCTATCTGTTATAGCGTATTTGCTTCTGGACTATAAACCTGCATAGCACATGGCAGTATTGAATACTTTAGGCAAATGTCACACAGTAGTATTTGTGCATCTAAACATAGAAAAAGTACAGTAAAAATGCATACTAAAAAATGCTATGCCTGTCTAGGACACTTAGCATGAATGGAGCTTGTAGGATTGAAAGTTTCTCTGTGAGTCAGTGACTGAGTGGTGAGAGAATGTAGAGGCCTGGGGCCTGACTGTACACCACTGTAGATTTCATAAACACTGTGCCCTTAGGTTACAGTGAAATTATTTTAAAATTTTTTTCTTCAATAATAAATTAACCTTAGTTTACTGTATCTTTTTCACTTTATAAGCTTTTAACTTTTTGATTCTTTGTAATAATGCTTAACTTAAAATATAAACAAAGTGTACAGCTGTACAGAAATATTTTTGTTTATGTCATTCTACAAGCATTTTTAAATTTTTATTTTTTTACTCTTTAAATTTTTTGTTAAAAACTAGACAAAACACACACATTAGTCTAAAACCTACTTGAGGCTATTTTGCAGTTAATTTTTTAAAAAATATAAGTAAGAATACACTCTAAAAGAATGATAAAAAGTATACTATAGTAAATATGTAAACAGTAACGTAGTTGTTTATTATCATTATCAAGTATTATGTCTTGAACATAATAGTACATGCTAGACTTTCATACAACTGGCAATGCAGCATAATATTGCACTGAGTTATGACATTAGTACATGGGTTATCACGTCACTGACAGGAATTTTTCAGCTCCATTGTAATCTTGTGGCACCATCATCGTGTATGTGGCCTCTTGTGGACAGAAATATCATTAGGTAGCATGTGACTGTAGATGCATACACATTTAAATCTATATTTATTTCTCTACCTATATTAAAAAGCCTGCATTCACTCAGATGCATTCATATTTAATCCAACACCACAGGGTTCACACTAGTTGTTTCTTCTTTCAAATATGTAACTCCCTTATTTGACAGTGAAAAACACGGTGTCCATCACAGCGACACTGCACTTACTTATCAGTCCTTCTGCATGTATTGTCTTCCATCTCTGCTGCACTCTCCCCTCCCCCGCCCGGGGGGCCACGTGTGCTTTGGCCCTAAATCCCTATCCTGGCTGTTCTACTGCATGGTCACCCTCCTCACCCAACTCCAGGAAGTGCTTCTGTGTGGATGTTGTTCTCACCCTGTTCAAGCTCTAATACCCCCAGTCAGGCAGCTTCTCCAGAGGGACATGCTTCTCAGCCTGCTCTAGCCCTGACACCCATGATGGGCTGCATGCTCTCCCCACCTCATCACTTGGCTTGGGCAGTAACACCTCCCACCAAGGCATGTTGCGTGGATGCCCCTCACTCTCACCCTGTTCAGGCTCTGACACCATCACTCCTGATGCTTGCCTTGTTCTGCTGCACCTATGGCTTAGGAGCAAACACTTCAAGGGTGACAGGAAAACAGAATGAAGGGGAAGGAAAGGAACAAAGATGCAAGCACACACATTCTCAGCTGCACAGATCTCATTGTGTGTATGTGCCGGCCATGCATGGGGACAAGGAACTACAAGATCCATTAATTCGTTGTTTTGCCTGTCTCTGTATTCACACACACACACACACACACACACACACACAACCTGCATCTTTTGAGGTACAGAATCTGGAGAGCAGTTAGAGAAAGCAGAGAAAGAACCAGGAGAAGTTAACTAGAGAGGTTAGAGCCGGGCTTGGTGGCTCAGCCTGTAATCCCGCGCCTTTGGGAGGCTGAGGTGAGTGGATTGCCTGAGCCCGCGGGTTCGAGACCCGCCTGGGCAACTTGGCGAGACCTCATCTCTACGATAAATCAAAAATCAGCCGGGCGTGGTAGTGCATGCCTGAAATTCCAGCTACTCGGAAGGCTGAGGCGGAAGGATCGCCGGAGCTCAGCAGGTCGAGGCTGCGGTGGCCAGGAGTGCCCACTGCACTCCAGTCTGGGCAACAGGGAGACTCCAACTCAAAAAAAAAAAAAAAAAAAAAGACTAGAGAGGCTAGAAAGCCAGAAGCTAGTTGGGAATGGGGGAGAGATGGAGAAAACAAAATGTTAAAATTTTGTGCTAAGTGTCCAGGGGAGAGACTGAGAGGGGCTGGGGGAACAAGGTGTGGCTGGTGAGGGTGAAATTCTGGGTTATGACATTAGTGTTGTCAATAGAGGCTGAGTTAAAGAATGCATGACTTTAACATTATTTTTGTGTGTTGAACAGTGTGAAGACAGACCAATACGACATACCGGGATCTATTTGTGTGTGAAGGCGTGTCCTCCAGTAGACAATAAGGGAGCAAGGAGCAGGAACTGTGTCTATTACCTTTTTTAATAGGCCAGTGCCTGGCTTCTAGAAAGATCCAACACACATCTGTTGTTTGTCAAACTGCACCTGCTGGACAGAAAGTGTCCAAAGCCTATATAGCTGCCCAGCAGTTCTGAGAGGTAGAGTGAACTAGTGTGCTCTGCTCAGTAACTGTTATTTAGCTCCAGAGATATGCAAAGAAAATAAAAATTAAGGAAGATGCAGTTAAAGTATAGAACCAGACCGCTGTTATAATTTGCCAGCAATCTTTGCCAACTCAGTGTTTGGTGTTAATTGGTTTCCCCAGAAGATGCAGTATTTCTTTCCACACTGATGATTATATTGCCCAGAACCACTGGCTTTCAGAAAGGTTTAATCAAATATCACATATATTCTAGCAATACTTTCCAGACATGTTAGCTTTTCTTGACAGCTTTACCTTCTATTGTTCCTTCTCTGTCACTTTTAGGAACATCTACTCATCTAGTGACTTTCTGCATAACTCAGTTTTGTCATTTGAAAAGAAATAGAACATATGACTGTTAGGAAACTGATTTCATTCATCTGAGAACGTTAAATTGTGGAGAATGCAAACTATCCACAGGGACTTACTCTGCAGAGAAGAAATATGAACTTGGCACTAACTTCTTCTGTTGTTGTTGTTGTTGTTGTTGTTTTGAGTTGGAGTCTCACTCTGTCACCCAGACTGGAGTGCAGTGGCCGCTCCCAGCCACTGCAGCCTCGACCTGCTGGGCTCTGGCGATCCTTCCGCCTCAGCTTTCCAAGTAGCCAGAACTACAGGCGTGTGCTACCACGCCCAGCTAATTTTTTATTTATTGTAGAGATGAGGTCTCACCAAGTTGCCCAGGAGGGTCTCGAACCCGCGGGCTCAGGCAGTCCACTCACCCCAGCCTCCCAAAGGCACGGGATTACAGGCTGAGCCACCAAGCCCGGCACCACTAACTTCTTAATAGCAAAGTTAATTGGATTATAGCTTAAATCTGCCTTCAAAGGGGTATTCGTGATGTCTCTCAGCCCGTTCCTTTTATACTGAATATTTAGAAACTTCATGATCACCTGATCAGAATCCAAGGTACAAAATCCCAATGGATCCAATTTTTCAAGTGGCTTCAATTCAACAACCAGATTCTAGGCAGTCATTTGTGTTCAAAGGTTTTGGGCAGATGGGAGTGAAGAGGGAGAAGGAGAGAAAAGCAATGCCTTCCATCTCCATAAAGAGTTACAATGCCAGAGACACAGTCATCTCCCAAGATGCCTTGTTCCTTAAGGAGAGCTGCACTCCTAAAAGATCCAAGTCCCTTGCCTCAGGGAGGTTTGGCAAATTCTGTGAGGGATACCATGGGCATTTGCAGAGTTTCCAAAAAAATTCCAAAGTGCCATAAAAATCGCATTTGCATAAAATATGTACTTAGGTTTAGTCTTACTTTGCAAGAAATATCTAGTTTTCAAAAGCTCGGTTTGTTGAGAGCTAATTACAAAGGGAACCCTGGACCTCTGCACTGTCGACTGACCAAAAGGCAATAGAGAGGAAACTAGAGTCAAGACAACTAGAGTCAAGACAACTGCAGTCAGTCCCTGTAGGGAGCCTGTTGCACCTCCAGCATTCTGGGTAATCAGAGAAGATGGACAGATGTCCTCTATGCACGAGAGGAGTCAGCTGTTTTCCTGGGAGAAAATATGACAAAATGTGGAAGGACTAATACTGGGTGTCCAGGAATCCGTGTAATAATCTTAATACAAACATATAGTTTACTCAGAGTCTCAGCATCTCTAGAAGGTGAAAACCATCCCTCACTAAATCTTCAACCATCCTGATCTCTGAGAAAAATGGAAAGATTTGGCCTAACCATGGAATTTCCTGGTCTTGCTGGATTTACGACCGAGGATTCAGCAGATGACCTGAATCATAACTGCTGGCTGCACAGCAAATTCAATTATCCCAAATTCCAACCCATCACCCTTCTTCCTGTCCCTCACCCCTTTCTTATCATAATCTTTTCTGGGCCACCAACCCCCACTGGGTTGTCTGGGCCCAAGTTTAATCTCTCGGCAAGCTCGGAACTGAGAATCGATGCTGAGGACATCCCAACAGAGGAAAAAAGCCACATGCTTGATGAAGGGCAGCTACATAAATCCAGTCCCAGCCTGGCCTCACCAGCACAAAGGGTGAGTAAATCAGTCCCATCCCCTCTATCCAGCCATCTCCAAGGTCAAGGAAAACAGCATTAGGATATGAGAAGTTATGTTTTTAACAGCATGGAGGCCCTTTATCTGCTGTGGCTTTAACCACCGTTGTGCATACTACATACCTGGCCTTTGTCACCTCCCTGCCCTCAGCTTGACTGCATATGGTTAAAGAGCACCCCTACATTACTGAGAGAGACTTTATAGAAGGTGAGTTCTTTGAGTTGTAAAGTACAGGCACTCACACAGCTTCCTGGAGTACTGGAAATGTACTGTAAAACACAGTACAATGAGGGAGATAGGAACTTCAGGAGAACAGGAACTCTTAGAGGGACAGCTTCCTGGAGCCTAGAACAAGAAAGCTACTAGGACCCAAGGGACGTAAGGCAAGGTGCTCTTAGTTCCCATGACTAAGAGCCTTCCTCAGGCTCTCCAGCAGCTGCTCATCCCACTACTATCTGTTTCAATCTCTCCACATTTTCCAGTCAAAATGTTTGAGAGAGAAGGTCTGGTTTGCCTAGATAATGACTGTCAGGCACCCTGACTGGTCAGCCTAGGCCACCCCTACAGCAAAAGTCAGGACAACATGTGTGCAAAACGACCCAGTACAGCATCTCCCATCAGTGGCATTCCAGACCTCAGTTTCCAGGACTTACTTGGTCTCCATGCACCGCCTAAATTATGTTAAAGAAAGTCTCCAAATGCCACATTACAACAGGATGCTGCATCACCACTGGGCCTAGCCTAAAGTGTGGTATTTAGGGAGAAAGGAACTAACATCGAGTGATACCAATTTACATTTAACACTTTCAACAACCAAATAAGGTGGGCACTATCTGTCCCAACTCATAGTTGAGAATTCTGAGGCTCTGCAACTGCATTAGCAGGTGGACTTGAACCCTAGTCTGCCGGTTCCACCCCCTGAATGTTTGTTAGGTTAGCATCACTTTCTAACTCTTCTTGCTCCACAGGAGACAAAGCACCCCAGGGGGAAAGTTGTTTCCACCTCAGAGCTGAAACACAAGCACTTTACAGTTGTCACACCTTCTCTTTCCTGTAACTTATATCAGTAAGTAACTCACCTACATGTTTACTGGGTTTCTTCCCACTGGAATGGAAGCCTCCTGAGGGCAGAGTATTGCCCGCTTTCGTCTCTGCTACATCCCAGCACCTAGAACACCACCAGCCCACTGCAGGTGCCCAGAAACGTTCTTAGATGAATGGCTCGCCTGTGAAATGGGCACGTTTGGTCCCCACTTCGCAAGTAAGAGACGGAAGCCCCTAACTTCGCTGGGGGACCCCAGGGCTAGGGGGTCTCTACTCTGTCTCATCTCAAAATCCTGATTCCACAACGTAGGTGCTCTTTGGGAGGGAAAAAGAAGCCGCTTTTGAGTTTCTAGAAGTCTACACCTCTGCAGCAACATTTGGCCCACCAAAGAGAGACTTTTAAATTTGACCCCCACCCAGGGAGGAGCTGTCCACCTGGTAGCGCCTTGGGCCAGCTCCGCCCGACCACCCAGGTCCGCATGTCCCCCTCGCCCTCACCCGGGGTCCCCCCTCGGCCCTCTGTGAATCCAGTCCATTTAAAATTCCCTTTGAAAAGGTCTCTGTTTGGGTGAGTTCCGTGGGCCCTGCCTAGAGAGCGGCAGATTATCTGAAAATAGGTGTTATTGATTACAACCAGGTGGTCTTTGTGGAAAGGGGTCCACTTGAACCAAAATAAATATTTGCCAGCACAAAGAACAAGCCGGTCCCTGTTGCGGGCGGGGGCGGCTCGGCCGCCGGCAGCCACGGCGGGTTCTGGCCCCCGGGCGGCCGCGGGGCGCGTCGCGGGCGAACCCGGGATTGTGTTTCTCCAATTAGAACAGAAACGCGCGGGGGGCGGGGAGGGGCCCCAGGCTCCCCGGCTCCCGTGCCAGAGGCTCACGGCCCACGGCGGCTGCAGGCTCGAAGCCTGCTCGGGCTTGGGATTGTATTTTCTTTGGCTTTCTGGCGCGCTCCTTATTATTTATTTCTTTTCCCTCTGTTTTATTTTTATTTTCAAGTTGCCGGCCGGGCTGGATGCCGTCCATTCACCCCGCTGCCTTGGAGCGCGGCGCGCAGACAGCCGGAGCCTGCTTGGGCCGGGCCGCGCAGCCCGCCCGGCCGCCGCCGGCACCCCGGGAGGGGGGCGCAGCCGGGGCGCGAGGGGCTGGCGGTGGACGCAGAGGGCGGCTGGGGGAGGCGCAGCCGACGGCAGAGGGGGGCTGCGAACACAGGGGGCCACCGGGGGGGGGGGAGCGGGAGGAGAGATCTCAGCTGAAGGCCCTGGAGGTGGGGGATAAAGGAAGGGAGCGGCGGGGGGAGGGGCGCAGCCGAGGGTCTGGGAGGGGATGGGAGAGAGTGGGGGATGGGGGGCGTGGAAGGGAGGAAGGAGGGAGCCGGGTTGTGGCCACGCGGATCTAACTTGACAGCCGGTCCCTCTGCAGCCCAGGGCAGTAATAATGTGGGTTTCTTGAACCGACGACGGTAATTCGGGCGTAAGATCTGGGGGTCCGTTCAGGAAGAAACTGAAACTTGGGCCCTCGCTGGGGTCTCCTCTTTTCCGTTCTATTCGCAAACGTTCTCCCTGCCTTCTGCCCAGGGTGAGCAGAGACATGCCCCTGAGGGACTCCCCGGGCTCTGAGAAGTCTCCTCTTGCCTCCGAGATTTATATTCTGGACATCAGCAAATGTCCGCACCTCTCAAGAGCAGGGGTGAATGGGTGGGCCAAAAGGGATGGTCGGAGAGAAAGAAGGGGATCCCCTTCTCCTCAGTGTTGGAGGCCAGAGGCTTTGGGGAGCCACCTCTCCTCCTCTGTCCCCCAACCAGAGGGGCTTGCCCAGTGCCGAGAGTGGAGGGCTAGCGGCTGAGATGTAAGAATCAGGAAGGCCTAATCCAGTGTGATTCTAGAAGACATGGGAAAAGTTGGGGAAAGAAAAAAGAGAGGTAGCAAGTAACCTGGGAAAGAAAGATGGAGTAAGCCATTCCTGTCAAGAACACTCATGGTAGAGAAGAGGCACTGGGCTGATGGAGTCAGGAGAGGGGTGGAGAAAGAATTCTGCAGCTACTAAGGCCTTGTATTGCAGACTGGCTTCCCCTGCTCAGCTACAAATCACAAACTCCTCCCTAACCCAGGCTTCCTCTTGCCAGCTGAAGAAGTCATTCCTGGTGTCTGCCACTGAGCTAGCGATCTGTTTGCTGGCAAATGCTGAGTGCTATAGAGCAGAATTTCAGAACAATGATATCTACTAAAATCCGGCTCTGCCTCTGTCTCTCTTTGCCAGCGGTTTCCTCTCCTCCCCAAATCACAGCAAGATGTACCGTAAGTCTGATGCGGCGCCACAGCTGATTCCAAGCTACCAGTGTGACAACTCTGAATGCAGAATTGTGAAACAATGCACCTATCAGCTCTTGGACACTACTGCACCCTCCCCAGAGGCCCACAAAATGAAGTGGCACAGCTTCTTGGGGACAGCCTGTGTGCCAGACCAGCCCAGTAGATTCAGGATGACTTTCCGACAGC
The DNA here is from genome assembly GCA_027257055.1 of Cephalopachus bancanus. Classification (NCBI taxonomy): domain Eukaryota; kingdom Metazoa; phylum Chordata; class Mammalia; order Primates; family Tarsiidae; genus Cephalopachus; species Cephalopachus bancanus. Next base: position 2,649,371 of record JAPVLO010000326.1, read on the forward strand.
CAGAAGGGACCCCAAGACATGGAAAGACACTGGTAGGTCCTCATGGCACCTTGTGTGTTTTAACTTTCCACTGGGAAGTCACTTCCGAAAGGAACACCTGGCTACTTTGCCTCTGTTTCCCCCAAGCCACTGTATCGCTAATGAGGAACGGCTTGTTAAAGGCCTTCCGATCCCAGAATGGGTTGAGTCAAGATTCAGTGCATCAGGAAGTGTCCTGTCAAGGTGGCAGGCTCAACTACGAGCAAAGCAAGAAGAGATGGCTCAGTAGTAGATGCTTGCTATTTGCCGCCATGGTTATGGCAGTCCCTGTACCAGCCTATAAACACAACAAAAAACAAGTATTTTTAGACCTAGAGATGACCTTTGGAGACATGGAATCCACTGACTCCACCACTTGTTAGAAAACCAGACTCCGGTATCCATGTCTTGGTAATCCCTTTAGAGCACCCAAAGATCCTGACTTCAGAGGTCTACAGAGGGGCCCAGAGAATATTTATAACTAGTGCTCTTGGGCTACTATAGACATGACTAAGCTTGACAGATATCCTCAGTGGTATGCTGGTAAATGTTAACCAGTGGCTCCCAAGGGGGCAAGGGTGGGAGACCCGAGTGGTAATATTTGCTGATGTCCAGGGTATAAATCTTTCTACTATGGCCGATTTCAGGCTACCGACATGACAACTCTGAATTCAGAGCTGAGAAAAGATGCACCCATCAGCTCTTGGACACCACTGTACCCTCCCCAGAGGCCCACGACACTGCCAGGAGAGGAACCTGGGCTTTGCCCACTATACTGCACCGGTTTCTAATTAGTTTCTGTCTTCTTATTTAACAGAAATCAGGATCAAATAGTCCAGGAGTCCAAGGATAGCTCTGCCTTTGACCAGGGCTTGAATGAAATCAGGAAGCAGAACGAGAAACAACATAGTCTGTCTTTCCTTCCTTTTCGCTTTGCAGCTGAGGCCTTAAGGATGTGGGTGAGGGAGGACCCAGAGTGCCTAACTCCTGGGGCCCATGTGCTTTGAGGAGAGAGTAGATGAGACAGAGTACGATTCTGGGAAGTGGAGGCAGAATCTTGGCAAATTATTTTGGCAAGAGACTTGGCAAATTCAGAGGCCAAACAGACAGCATTCTTGCCAGCTGGCCCAGGATGATTCTACCCAGGGCCTCAGCACCATGGTAGCAGTGTTGTGATGGGTGTGGGGGCAGAGCTGGTCAAGTGGAGAGTAATGGGACACAAAGAAGGCCATGGCTCACCCTTCTCGGTTTCATTCAGAACCTACATAAGAAAGCAACAGGAACTGAGTTCACGTGAAAACTAGTTAAAAAAAAAGAAGAAGCCGGGCTCGGTGGCTCAGCCTGTAATCCCGCGCCTTTGGGAGGCTGAGGTGAGTGGATTGCCTGAGCCCGAGGGTTCGAGACCCGCCTGGGCAGCGAGACGTCAGCTCTACAATAAATCAAAAAATCAGCCGGGCATGGTAGCGCATGCCTGTAATTCCGGCTACTTGGAAGGCTGAGGCGGAAGGATCACCGGAGCCCAGCAGGTCGAGGCTGCGGTGGCCGGGAGCGGCCACTGCACTCCAGTCTGGGCGACAGAGTGAGACTCCAACTCAAAAAAAAAAAGAAAGAAAGAAAAGATTTTCCTGAACTCCAAAGTTACAAGATGGCTGTTGCTTGGAGACCTCCCCTCCTGTGGAGTCAGGTTCTCATCGCTTAGGTAGGGGGATGAAGGGGGAGGGGCTTTCCTCCTCAGTGAAGCTCTAATTCGTACAATCATAGAATGATTGTGTTCACTTTAGAAGTGAGAGAACCAGTGATCTGGAGAGGTAAAGAAAACTGCCTGAGATTGCGCTGCTATTTATTAGAACTCAAATGTACCAGATCTAATCCAGGTCCAGATCAGAATCTAGATCCCTACATGCTACAATGTACTGTCTCTCAATTTTTTTTTTAATTTTTCATAAAAGAAATATATAGCCATGATAGAAAAATCTGTAAAATACAGAATATGAAAAGTATGATAATAAAAGTGACCATTATGCTCCCACCCAAAGCAGACTGGATAATCCCTGTGAGTCACTTCAGTGGCTTCTACCTACACTGGGAGTCTTGGGCTCACTGTACGTTAAGGTCACCAGGGGAACCTGTGAGAACTCCTATAAAGACCCCACTGCCCAGGTTATGCCCTAAGCAATTATAACAGAATCTGGGGGCCGGGAGCAGCAGGCGTCCATATTTTTTGAAGTTCCCAGATGATGCCAATGTGTTCCCAAGGCTGAAGGCCACTGGCTTAGAATATTCTCCGCCCCTATCTCTGTGTGGCTGGCTCCTTCCCGTTGCCCAGCCCTCAGCATCGGCTCCTCAGAGAGGCCTCCTCTCACCACTTGATCTGAGGCAGCTTCCTCCTGTTGAGTCATTCTCGATCTTGTCACGCATTTTAATTTTTTTATGGCCTGTATCACTATTTAAAGTCATCCTAAATGTATGCATGTGTTTGCTTATTTTGTTTCTCTCATCTTTAAGTCAGGCCATGAAGGGGGCCCTGGATTTCCTTCTTCAAAGCTGTATCCCACTGGCCTAATAGGCCCCAGAGCTGTAGGCTCTCAAGACGCATTTGATGAATGAGTGAATGTATGTGTGGTTACTTCTGAGTCTTTTTTCATGTCCGTACGAATACATATGTATGCAAAAAATTGTATGTCTTTAAAAATACTTCACACTTAAAATTTTTTTCATTAAGAGGTGTTTATAATTTTGGGTTCACACTTCTTTCACTGGATGTTTTGAGGACCCTGCCTGAAATCATTCCATGTTTTAAACATATGATTTGTGATGTGCTGTGCTCTCACTCCCCGAACTTTGGGCACATTTCCTCTGCCTGGACTCCCTGAAGCCATCTTGTAACTAATCCTCCCTTTTGCTTCCTGTTTTACCTCAAAGCCTTCTCTTCAGAGAAGCTCTCTCTCCCTGGGGTCCCAGACTAGGCAAGGATGCCTTACACCGTTTCGAACCCTTTGACAACTGTATTCCCTGTCAGCTGTCCCTAGAATATGAGCTCCATGGAGGTCCTGGCGTAATTTGTTTTCTAATATGTCTCCAGGACTTTCCTCAGTGCCCAAATATTTGTTGAAAATAGTATAGCATTTCACCCTATTATGGTCCACACTGCATGAACTCATTTCCCTAAGCTATGAACTCATATTCCTGCAATAAAAAGAATCCCTTAACATAGAATCTTGCTGTATAATTCACACTTTGCTTTCATATATGTTTTCCCAATTGGTCTTGTCAACAACCATGTGTGGTTGGTTTCATGATCATCATCGTACAAATGAGAAAGTTACGCCTCAGAGAGTTAAATGACTTGTCAGATTCGTATGAAATCAGCTGAAAAAGTCAGGATTTGAACTCGGGCCTCCAGGAGACAGGAACTGGTCTGTTATGGGGAAAAACCCATGAATTTTGACCCAGCCTAATCTATGCTTGCACCAGTAGTTTGTTCTACCTCCTACAGCTGTTGTAAGGAGTAAAGGAGTAAATGTTTGTAAAGCACTGAAAACAATGTCTGCCTATAATAAACTCTATATAAATGCTTAGTATGTAGGTACATATCAGCTCTGCCCTGACTAGCCATGTATGGACCCATGGGCACGTATCATAAACTCTCTGGCCTCAGTCTTCTCATCTGTAAGATGGCAGCAATAATATTAGTTCAGCTTTATTGTAGGGAAAACGTAAAGTACATGGACTCTCATAACTCAACACATGATAACAACTTTCTCTTTAGCCACTTGAATCTCTCTAGAGTTGTAAACGTCTGCATTTATACCATAATTCAGTTTTTCAGAATCTTTCACAGTTGTTTTATCAGCCCAGCAATGCTGAGATGGCCTGATATTTTATGTCTCTCTGTTAAATATTCTAAATATTATAATGACTATTAAAGTGCTTTCCGGGTACGACCAAGCCCTCTCTTCCTGACTTCACCAACTGGAGGCAGACAATTTTTCAACTAGGTCAGGTTCACTTTTGTGATCTGGAAGTGAATGGCGCCACCTGCTGGCAGAGTGCACACCTCGCCAACAAAGTGTATGCTTGCCCTGGACTGCTTGCTTTTGCAGGGTTCCCTCTCCCTTTTCCTACCCTACAGTTAGTTCCCTCTTCCTTTCCCCACCCTACAGTTAGTCTACTCTCCTAGACACTCAGGGAAAAGTCTGAAGCTCAGAATGGGTCAGATGTTGATTTTTTCTGAAGCCCGTTAAGACACATCATTCACTGTGAATAAGCTACCCCAGCTGGAGCCCTTAGTCTCCACTTGTAAAATGTGGGCTCAGGGTTTGCCGATGTCCTCTCACCGCAAAGATTCTATGATTCTGTGCCTCCACACTGGAAGCAGAAACAGTGGTGGGAGGAAGGTGAGCTATTTTGCCTTGGATTAAGAGCAAAGCTGGGAATAGAAGGCAAGGAGAGGACTCTGGCAGCAGGAAATGTGAGGCTCAGGCCGGAGGAGGAAGGGCATAGTACCCACCCTGCCTTGTCTTCCTGCCCATTGTCATCAAAATCCTCACCCCAACTTCAGCATCAACACTCAAACTATCATTTACCAGGAGCCTGTGGCAGATATGGTTTTTTCCATATTTTTTGTTACATATTATTTTATACTATTGTCCTTACAGTCACCCTTTAAGATAGGTCTTATTGTTATTCATAACTAGGGGGAAAAGAGTCCGGAAAGACCACAAACCTGTTCAAGAGAACGCTACCAATATGTGGGAAAGCTGGGATCTGTCTTCACACTTTACTTCCTTCTTCCATCACTCCTCCTTCCCTGCCTTTTCTTTCATGCTCCAGCAGGCTGTCTCTGTCAGAGGCCATCACAGGTTCAGGTTGCATCTGGCCATGGCCCTTGATGTGGGGAACTGAGATAGCCATGAGGATAATTACAGTCTCTAACTGCCACTTTTAGTTAAACTAAAAACAGCTTTGCTGGTGGCCTCGACAGCCACTAATTAGTGAGTTGCCTACTTTCACTTTGTTGGTGTAGGTAAAGCACCTCCTTGACCTCCCCTCCGGTGAGGGCCTCCCAGGCTTCTTGGATGCCAAGCACAATGTTGGCTGCACGTGGCCTGTGTGTCCCCCAAGGGCATGGTGCTTTCACCTTCCCCCACGCTCACCCGCCCTTCTGTTCCTGGCTGCCACCCTACAGGTGTGCTTTCTTTCAGGAACAGTTATCCCGGGCAGAGGGGAGGCTCATGATGGAGCACTGCACTAACCAGCAGGCAAAAGCCCCAGGCTCTGGACTCCTGCTTTCCCACTGCTTGACCTGGGAGAGTCATATGGTCTCTAAGTTTGTTTCCCCTCCTGAAAAAAATGGGAATAGCAACGCTTTCTCTGCCTTCCTGGAAAGCTAGTTTCTGCCTTGGATGTCTTCTTCAATCCCATCCCTCATGCCAAATGCAGAGAAAGATTTCTAAAATGCTCATTTCATCGTGTCATGCCCCCTCAAAGACTGGTGGTTTGGCCGATCAAGCCAGGCTCAGATTCAGCTTTGTCTAGCACCAAGTCTTCTGACCACACAGCTCGAATTCCCTTCATGTGCATGGGCTGTGGGCAGGCAAACTAGCATAGCATTTCCCAGGATTCCTGTACATTTTTCTTTTTTTTTTGAGTCAGGGTCTTACTCTGTCACCCAGGCTGGAGTGCAATGGCACACTCACTGCATTCTCCACCTCCTGGGCTCAGGAGTTCCTATTGCCTCAGTCTCTGGAGTAGCTGGGACTATAGGCGCACACCATCATGCCTGGCTATTTTTTTTTTTTTTTTTTTTTTTAGAAAGGAGATCTTGCTATGTTGCCCAGGCTGGTCTCAAACTCCTGGGCTCAGGCAGTCTTCCCACGTCGGCCTTCCAAAGTGCTGGGCCACTATGCCCAGCCTAACAGTCTTTTCTTTATTGTCAGTGATTGGTTAGCTCATCTCCCCCAACTCAGGAGACAATTTTTTCATTAATAAATATCACTGTGCCCAACCCCCATGCTAATGGACGCTCCTGTTGTTCTGTCCATTGGGAACATTTGCCCATATGGTCTTCCACTTCTCTATGCTTCACCTTTCTCCATTTCAAATCTTACTCAGGCTTTGAGCCCAGATCTGCTACCATCTCCTCCAAGAAGCCTTCCCTTGCCTGCAGCTCCATCAGCACTTTTTTCAGACTTCAGGTTTAGCCTTTATTCATCTTCTTCATTTAATTAATTTTAATTTTAATATGCTTGTGCACAAAATTTTGTGTGCAATGTGGGCTCCACAACCTCCAAAGCCCAAAGGGTCCATAGGCCCTAATCAAGAGGTGGTTACCCAGAATGCCCTGTGGATTGAATCCCCCACTCCCCAGCCGAGTCTCCAGACCATGTACTGGCGTGGGATGGCTATAATTTTGAAATCATAGAAATTCAATGCACAATAAACAAAAGTTTTTTTTAAAAAAGGAAAACAATAAACAGGATCTAAGAATTAAAAATAAACTGAAGCAGCTGGGCTCAGTAGCCCAGCCTGTAATCCCACGCCTTTGGGAGGCTGAGGTGAGTGGATTGCCTGAGCCTGCAGGTTCGAGACCCACCTGGGCAGCAAGACCTCATCTCTACAATGAATCAAAAAATTAGCTGGGCGTGGTAGCGCGTGCCTGTAGTTCCAGCTACTTGGAAGGCTGAGGCGGAAGGATCGCCGGAGCCCAGAAGGTCGAGGCTGCGGCGGCCGGGAGCGGCCACTGCACTCCAGTCTGAGCGACAGAGTGAGACTCCAACTCAAAAAATAAGTAAATAAGTAAATATAAAAATAAACTGAAGCAAATGAACCTGTGTCAAGTTGGTGCATAATCACACAGATAAAAAAACAACTTCAAGTGGCTTTAAAACCATTTGTTGACTGTACATCCCAATATTATAAAGAATACATAGAATAAATTATTACAAAATTTTAATCCTAACTCATTTTCAAACTATAATCCATAATGTTATTGTTAGCAGTAAGGCCAATACCATTGTTTCAAAACTATTATAAGCATGTTGTGTAAAACAAAAACAGACAAAGACTTTCTCAACAACAACAACCAACAGTTCTCCAATTCAGGCCTGGTCTGGACTGGCTGAAGCCCCTGAGTCTTTTTTGCAGTGAGTAGGACCCTTGCTTTCTCAATTTGCGTCGTTTTGCATTCTGCATTTGTGTCTATGTAGTAGACCCCAAATGAGCACCTGTTGGGTTGAAACAGAAAAACCCAAGGTGCCAGGATTCTAATCCAAGTCCCCCAGCTCATAGCCTGTCCCAACTGAGGTGGGCCTCTGTGGGCTGTACCCATTTTCCCAGGCCTCCTCTGATCTCTATCCGTGCCTGCTCTGTGCTCTGCTTTCTCTGCCCTTGAAGCATCAGGTACAGGGTTTGCTCTGGGACCAGTGCCTTCCCCTTCACTTCTCGCCTTCAGACCCATTGCTCCTATCCTGTGTTGCCATGCTGGTAGCCATTCACTTTCTACAGAAGGATTTTAACATCTATCATTTCACTGAACCTTCTCCTCATTCCTATTTCAAAACTCCATTTTACAAATAAGAAAATTGAGGCTCCACAGAGTGAAATCTTTTGTCAAGGCCCTTTGACCAATGACTGGTCAATGATGACTTAACTTTTGGTCAAAAGTTCACTGAACAGATACAGGCTTAAAACCACTATTGGCCATATAGACTTTGAGTAAATCATTCATTCGTTTATTTTATTTATTCAAAACCATGCATTGACTATGTGATGAGCTGTGTTGGTGTTAGGAATACAAAGGCGAAGAGAGAACACAGATGCTCTCTTCTCCAGGGATAGCGGAGCCTCCCTTTTCCCATCTGTCAAAATGGAAGCAGTATCTGTCTCCATCTCAAAGACTGAAATTTACACACACACACACACACACACACACACACACACTATAGGCACATACATACATAGTGTTAATTATATGTAATTAGTTCATACATTTAGTATATTGCATATTTAGATAATTATATATAGATTCTATATAATGTCAGTATTAGGAGGATAGATTGTACCAATAGGCTAAACATATAAACCTCAGGTTGCCTTTGACACATCTGGATACTGACAGATGACCCAGAGCTCATGGGAAAACACTGCATTTCTCTAGAACCTGTAAGACCAGAGGTGGTAATTAGGCACTGGCCAGAGGATCTACCCTATGCTAAGCAATGAGTGGTTTCTCCTGAAGTCTAAGAGCCAAGAGTCTAGCCAACCATCCACAGGCACCAACCATCCATGGGTTTCAGGTAAATATCGGATGGCTCCCGAGAGTCCTCTCAGAGGGCAATCCACCTTAGGATGTAGACCTTAGTGATTAGAAACTCATGGGCTTTCAAGGCAGATTGACGTGGGTTTGTGTTCCAGCCCTGCCATTTTCTAGCTAGTGGCTCTGGACAAGTTCCTTACCTCAGCTACCTCAAGCGAAAAAAGGGTGTCATGATAGGACTGACCTCATAGAATTGTTGGGAAAATTAAAGGTGACAATGTATAGGAAATGTTTAAGACTGGAACCTAAGACATAGTCATAACTTAGTAAACAGCCCCATGCTAAGTTTCATCTACTACAGCACATAAGTTGGGGTGTCTCACTCGCCAGCGGGATACTTATGCCTTCTGGATTGCCCAAGGCAGTCAAGGTTGTACTGGACAGAGACCCACACCAGTTCTTCGGCCCTGAAGCAGCGGTGCAAATCTCCCTCTCTACAGGGCTCAGCTCCAAGGAGTCCAGCTGGGTGCATCTGGCTGGGGAGATTAAATTATTTTTGAATTCCTAACTGAATGTTCTTTTAATGGAAACTTAATGACAGGCATTGAAATAGATTTCCTTCATAACCCTCCTCCCGCCGCCCCCCAACCCACGACTCTGTGTTGCGCAGTTCCCGATAACCTTTATTCCCTACCCCTGGACTTTTATCTCCCCAGTGACAAACAGCCTTTGCTGGACAGAAAGAGGAAATTCCAGTCATTGTTCTCAAACTTCTGGCTTCCAAAATAAAATGCTCTATCTCCCCTGTCAAGCTTTGATTGACACACACTTCCTGTAATGGCAGACGACAACGGCCCAGGGGCGGGGCCCGGGGCTCATTTGCATTCTTCCAACAGAGGTTTGCCTAATGTTTGTTCTAGTCAGGGGAGGTCTTCCATGCTATTCTCAGAGCCGTGCTGTTGAGGACCCCTCTCCCATGTTATGAAAAATTTCCGGCGAAGACCCTTCCTCGACCCTCCCCTCAATCCACTCGGAATTCTTCTTTAACGTCTGGTTTGACACCCATTAGACACCCTGCTCATCTCATTTCTTAGATTTGGCAACTTGGACCAGATATTTTCTTTGTACCCTTTCTCTCTTAATAAATAATTTTTAGACATTTAGCCCTTCCCATTAAAGACAGTCTCCTCCCAAATCTCAACTCCAAATATTGGCGCTTGAGCTAAGCTAAGTCCAGGAGGGTTAAAACAGAATCAGAGTCTGCAAGTCAGAATCCCCATAGCAACAGAGATGAATTGGGAAATTCAAGGAAATCAGTACCAAGGAAAATTTTGAATATAGTAATGCATCATAGGATGCAATTTTTCTTGAAAGGAGTAAGAAATGTTGAATTGCTTTTAAAATGGATGAATCAGCAAATGTAATAACATGGCATACCTGTGACAATAGCAGCGCTGATGTGAGCAGCTCCTACTGGGAGGAAATGTTACTGCATTGGAATTAAAAGGCTGCCTTGAACACTGGCATTTACCTATAGGCAATGTGGCCTTCTGGGGCTTTCTGTTTCCCGTTTATTGTCTTTATTCCCTAAGCTCCCATACCCTTATTAACCAACCCCTTTCTTTAAGTGCTCAGTATTCCCATGTGCTTTTGGTTTTAGCCACCCCTTGTAACTATCAAAAGTTAACTGTCATGGCCTCCTTTCCTAAGGGTTTTATTGAATATGTGTGTTAATGATTGCTAGAGGGTCAATGGGAATTTGCATGAAAAAGGAACCTCCAAATGCAGAGTGACTTGTTCCTAATGAAGGAATATTGGGAAGCAGACAGGCTTCCACCCATCGAGAAACAAAAATCTCAGTTGTTCAATGCTCTAAAGGGAATAGACTGCTCATCATTTCATTTCCAGCAATCCCCAAGCAAACCACCAGTGAGCAGGGGCACACACCAGTGTGTTCTGCTGTGAATGACCTGTGACCATATATTTTCCCTCCAGTTTACAAAAGGGGCTACAGAGTCGTGAAACTTGACAGTGGGTCAGTAGAGAATGCCAGCTCACTCAAGCTCATGATACCTGATGTGTTTTAGCTGTGGCAACACGTAAAATTGTGGTGCTAGAGTAGTGGGAGGCGCAGAGTAATCCCCATGCAGGCCAGTTGGGCCTGCTGTTGTGGCCACTGACAAGGGGTGCATCTCTGAATCCACCAGACTTCCCACTGGTCTTGGTCAGAAGGACCAGGGTGTGTGTGTGTGTTGTCTGTCCAACTCAAGCTCAGGCCTGGAAAAACAAAGCCACCCCTCCTGTCAGCTGCCAGCCACTGTCACTTTACCTGCAAAGACTGCCCTAGAAAACTTCGATGGAGTCATACAGGAAGGGGTGTGTCTGCAGCCAAGGTCATTTCCTCCTCAGGAGTCAAGACAACGAATGTGCCTAGCCACCTCCCTACTTCTCCTACCTCTTCGAGGAGAAAGTCTACCCTCTGCAAGACGATTTTCACCAGGGGCCTGTCTCAGTGAATGCACAATAACTGACACTTCTGAAAAGTGCGTGCAGAGTTTCAGAGATTTAATCTGTTAATAATTCACAGAAAACATTTTGATTCCTAACAAACCAAAATGACTACCATTTTTTTTCAGGAGACATTCAAATCACACAGGTGGGGAGTTAAACAAAATATTCACAGTAAAAGCCTCCCTACAGACTGATCTGTCCATTAGTAGTGTCCCTTAAAGGAAAATGTGGCATTGGCTCTCAGAGAAAGGAAGCCCCACCAATGTTCTGAGTGTGGGAGCACATCCCATTCCTGTCTTTTTCCTGCTTCTCTTGCAGAGAAACACAGGAAACTTTTTCTTCTCAGAAGTATCACTGGTACGTTCCCTTCTGGACTGACTTTACACATTCAAACTCCCCATTGCTGTCCTGAAAGAGAGGAAAATACTCTTTTAACAGATTTGTAGCCCCCTAACCCATTTTAATACAAATTGAAAGAAATATCACCACCACTTTCAACTCAAGCACTCTGTCCTACAGGAAGGTGTTCATAGAAATTTCTACAGACTTGGCCTCTGTCTAAATGTACCACATGAGAAAGTTAGAGCTTCAAATTGTTCTGTGTGTGTGCGTGTGTTTGTGTGTGTGTGTGCGCGCGTGTGTGTTTGAGTCTGTTCACACTCTGTTGCCCAGGTTAGCGTGCAGTGGCACACTCACGGCTCACAGCAGCCTGCACCTTCCAGGCTCAGGCAATCCTTCTACCTCAGCCTCCCAAGTTGCTGAGACCACAGGCACATGCCACCATACCCAGGTAATTTTTTTATTTTTGTAGAGATGAAGTCTTGCTATGTTGTCCAGGCTGGTCTCGAACTCCTGGGCTCAAGCAGACCTCCTGTTTCGTCTCTCCAAAGTGCTAGGATTACAGGCATGAGCCACCATACCTGGCCTAACAGTCTTTTATTATTATTATTATTTATTATTATTTTTGTCATTGATTGTTTAGCTCATCTCTCCCAACTCACGAGACAATTTTTCCATTGATAAATGTCAACACCCAAATAAAAATGGAGTCTTTCTTATCAGTAGAATCAAAATGAGAATACCATTGCTTCCTGATTCTATCTAAAGCTCATACATTCTTTAAGGAAACTTTTAAAAAGTCTTGTTTGGTCTGTCCATGAAACTTTTGATGATTTTTGTCTGTTCCCATCAACACTGTGTGATCTCAAATAATCATATTCCAAGATTCCAAGTAAGCTTCTACGGCTTCCATATGCCAGTTTCATGGAGATACATTGCATGTTCTCATACAGTAGCCTCACAGAGCTATGAGTCTCATAAGATCATGGTTATGGAGCTCAGCGGGTCATTGTGCTGGTAGACTTCGAAAGCTCTTATCCTGCTTTCATACCCCCAATGTGTCGATCACTTCATAATGTGTCTAGTCACTACGTACCTTAGAGAGTTTACTTTACACGTGTTGAAAAGCCACTGCTACATTTTGGTGTCATCTGTTTCATTGACTTCTGACAAGATGAAGTTGGGGTTGTCATAGCCTCTTTTCATCCTGGCTCTAGCATCTTTTTCATTATAAAGGCACATGGCACAGTGAGGGGTCTCCACTTCCACTGTCTTGCTAAAGTTATGGAAATCCACACGGTATTTCCCTTCCTTGGTTTTGGATACTATGGGGCAAAACGGTAGCCCCAAAGCACCTCCTCTGGGACATAGGATGTCCGGACTTGGCAGGTAGCACTGGTTGATTCCACTGTGCCATCTAAAAACACCACTAATTCAAAGTCCTGCTGGAGAAGGGTTTCTGCTGCCATGTGGAAGAAGGGGCTGTTGTGATCAATGACATGGTAAATCGTCAGTGGGGAGATGAAGAATAAATTTTCATTGCCAGCATCAACCACAAAATTGATATTGATCTGGTCCAAAATAATGGTCTCTCCTTCAGGAGTGACTGTGGTCTTCAGAAGCTTTCCATATATGTGACTGCCAATAAGGAGGCTCTTCCTTAGATTAGCTACTCGGATCAGGAGACAAAGCTTCCCACCCCGCTTGCTGATAACTGCATTCTTGCTGAACGTAATGGTCTTGGCACGCTTTTTGGGTCTGGATATCTTGGCCAAGATGGCACCACACATGAAAGAATTGATGATAACTCCAAGTATAGACTGGAAGATAAGCAGAAAAATGGCTGTGGCGCACTGTTCTGTCACACACCTGAATCCATATCCAATGGTCACTTGAGTTTCCAAAGAAAACAAAAATGCTGAGGTCAGGCCATTAATGTTCTCTACACAGGGGGTATGATTGGCAGAAGGGTGGAACTCTGGAAGGTCTTTGTGAATGTAGGCTACCACATACCACAGAAGACCAAAGAGGAACCAACTTCCTAAGAAGGTCGTGATGAAAATGGTCATTTTGTATCTCCATTTGAGGTCAAGTACAGTTGTCCAAATGTCCACAAAAAATATAAACCTCGACTGTGCCTCCACATTGCCAAACTCGATGTTGCACCTTCCATCTTTGGAGACCAGCCTCGCTCTTTGTCGAGAATGCCCAAAGAAGTGAATGAAAACCCATTCTCGAAGATGTTTGAACATCTTTTCTGTCAACACTCTGATCTGAAAACACATAAAAGAAAAAAAAAGTATGTTTATAACAGGAGTGAGCTACTTGACTCACATAAAGACCTAACTACCTACGAAGAGATCACTCAAAATTATCTGAATTACTGATCATTTTGGGCAAGCTGACAAGTTTACCAAGCTTATTCTGGATCCCACAAAGCTATTTCTAATAGAAACTTTCCACTGGAAGGACTTATTTCTCAAATATAAAGAGGCAAAATAATCATGGAGAGAAATGAAAGAAAACTAAGAAATTATATATTCAAGTGTTTTCTGACCTCAGGCACACAACCTTAGAAATGTTTGTGATAACCAATTATGACCTGGACTTTTATTTATTTGATATTGTTCCTTAAATCACCTTATTTTTTTCTTTATTAAATTTGGCTTAGCTAAGCACTAATATCTGTGAAATCATAAACTTGAAGCACTACTTATGCATTATGAGACATCTAAAAATAAATAACTAAAAAACCAGAAATACTCATTAATATACTACTAAATCATCTTGTATACTGCTATTGTACCCATATGGCAAGAGAAATCCTAATCCAATTCAATTCTCTCACTTATCAGATGAAAATAGTGAGATTATTAAATGTAAAAGACATTGCCAAAATCATATACCTAACCAGTGGCAAGTTGCCAACTAGAACATAACACTCCCTGACTCTGATCTACAGGAACTTCTACCACACTGTGTCTTGGTTATCAAGTTTTATATTTTAAAGTTAAATGTCTCTAAAATATGTATATATATTTAAAAACAAGATTTCTTAAGAGGACAGAAAAGCTCCCCATCGTGGGAGGGGACCTGAGGGGGTTGCCCATCTCTAAAATATTTTAAGACAGTGTTGATCAAATTTCTCTCTCTCTCTCTCTCTCTCTCTCTCTCTCTCTCATCAGAGTCTCACTCTGTCGCCCAGGCTGGAGTGCAGTGGCACGCTCACAGCCACCTCAGCATCAACCTGCTGAACTCAGGCGATCCTTCCGCCTCAGCCTTCCAAGTAGCCAGAACTACAGACACACGCTACCATGCCTGACTAATTTTTTGATATATTTTAGAGACGAAGTCTCACCAAGTTGTCCAGGCTGGTCTCTAACCCCTGGGCTCAGGCAATCCTCATGTCGCGGCCTCCCAAAGTGCTGGGAATACAGGCTTGAGTCACAGTGCCCAGGCTTCTCTCTCTTCTTTAATGCTCACCACTATTTCGAACACAGCTCTGATCTTAACAGATAATCTCGAAGACTTTCTCAGTGACTCTACAAAACTTGTCCTACTTTCTCCATGGTTTGCCGAGATTCCCCAAAGTAATAGTATGAGTTGTTATCAATATCTCACACTTTCTTCCCTGCTCCAAAGCTGAAGGACTGGGGGATCAGTGATGTAAATAATATTCCATAAAGGTATCATTATATTTTATTCATTCATATCCCAGCAGCTAGCACAGTCTCTGAGTGCTTGCTGCTTATTCTGTCAACATAAATGGAATAATTCAGTGAATGAATTAAGCTTTTCAAAGTCCTATCTGTTCAATGGTTTCTTATAAATGACATTACTGTGGCTTCCATTTTACAGCAAAATAGTGAACAGTTAATACAGTGGTGAAACCCAGAGCTCATAAACAATAGACTACCTCCTCCCCAATGTCTAAGAGCATCAAGGTGTGCCCACCATGGTTAGCAATGTCTTCGTGGTATTTTTCCTTAAATGCAAATATGTTTTTAAAATAGATCTCAAAAACCCCCCTCAGAAATGTGTTTATTCGTAAAAACTAGGAAGCGAAACCAACTTAATGATAGACTTTAAACAAAGGTAATATTCCATGGCTTTTTTTTTTTTTTGGTCAGAGTCTCACTCTGTCACCTGTTGTCCAGGCTGAAGTGCATGGCATGATTACAGCTCACCACAGCCTCAACCTCCTGGGCTCAGACAATCCTTCTGGCTCAGTCTCCTGAGTAGCTGGCACCACCACCACGCCCAGTTAATTTTTTTATTTTCACGGTGTTTTGCTCATGGCCTTAACCAAGGTGAAAACACAAGAAACCAACACCAAGTAGAAGTGAAAAGAAAACCATAGTTGTGGTGAATCGAAATGTTGAGGACAGGTTCTAAAGATATAAAAAAAGAAAGAGCTACCAAGGGAACAAACAGCAGTGCACATGCTCAGAGGGCACTGCCCTCATTCTATCCAACCCTCATTGACCTCAAATCCCTAAAGAGAATTTGAGATGGCCCCGTGTGAGGTGCACTGAGGGGGAAATGGTCTCCTCCCTCCCCATGACTTCCCTTCTTGCACATACATGGCTACACCCGGGGGACTGACCTTTCAGGTACGTGGAAGCTCAGCCTTTTTACAAAGCTCTTCAGAAAGTGAATCTCACCTTAAATAAAAAATTCTGAAACCAACATTTATCAGTGGAATTTACATTCTCTTTGTCATACATGATAAATCCAGAGATGGTTTCTTATACACCAACTTCTGGGTTTTATTCACCATCACCCTCCTCCTCTAGCCTGCCTTGAATTCATTTTGCTTTTGAAGGTAAATATTTCTGGAGAGTGAAGAAGCACTCCCTGACTCATCTCTTGGGTAAGTTTGGGTTTTCATGATTGTATAAGAATAACACATTATCTGCCAGGCCTTACAAAGAGGTAAAACAAAAGCAAGCAAACTATAACTGTCTCCCCCACCTGCACTTACCCATGTCCTAAACACACTCCAACCTGAAGCATCCATGGCTGGAGAAAGCAAGGAGGTGGGATTGAAAGTTGCTCTCTGTATGCAGGCTGATTTCTTTTAGACTCAGCCTAATTTATTGTAGGCGACAGTCAGTGGACTGATGCTAATTTGTATTAACTTGAAAACACTTAATTGGATACTGGAGTTGTGTGGTTTAAACCAAGGCAATTGGTTGTTCTCAGACCAAGCCCCAAACTGAGTATGTGTTTTTTTTTTCCAACCTCACATGGCTGGAATACCGTCATGCTAAGACATGACAAACCACCAACTAAGGTCCCCAGGCAGCAGGCGTGGATTGGGTTCCAGCATTGCCGTCCTCTCCTTGGCCACGCTCTACTGCTCTCTTGCTGTTTCTCCTAGAAGTCGTGCCCAATAACTTTTGACCAGAAACAGTTATCATTAATTTTCCAGCCTATTCTCTGAAACACTGAGATGCTGAGTTTTCCAGGAGTCCACCAAGATATAAGTAAATACTATATAGACATGGATAAGTACATATTTGCAAGATGAAAGTGAGATTACACCAGGAAGAAACAAGATACCATGTTAATCTCTCTATACAACAGTCACTGTTATATAAGAAACTGAGATTTAAGAGAAGTCTTTGTTATTGGATTTATTCTGGAAAAGCTGGCATTTACTGAAGGAGTTTTTTACATGTACTGGGTTAGCCAATGCTGTTGATTTATTTGTTCAGAGTGAGATTTATTCTTAGAGAATGTAAGGATACAGAATGAATTCATCCACTAACCAAACCCATCATTCACATGGCAGACCTATTATTGCACAAATCCTACTTTGCTTAGACAATGATGCTTAATCTAACCACAGACAGAGCCAATATGTGTTTTATGAACTATTAGGTGATTGGAGATTATCCCTAGTATCTGAGTTATATAACATGCTCAGTTTTGGGGTTCCTTTCTGTTGAAACCAGCAAATCTCAATAGTAAGCATAGAGCTTCACATTAGCTAATATTTACCAAAGTATCCTCAGCGACCTGGGAAAGCAAATGGGTTACTTGATTGCCACGTTTTATTTTTTCTTTAATGCTCCAGCATTCTTTCTCTGTAAACAATCCATTCTCAGAAAATAGGCTTTTTGTATACTTTCCAGATATTGCATGCTTGCTCTGTAGGATTTCAAAAGCAAATAGAATTCTTCCTGTTCTCAAGGAGCTCACAGTCTAATGGGGAAGTGAGTTAAGGAAACCAGCAGTTACAATGTAATGTGGTTTGTTTAATGCCAAAGGGGACAACTTTTTAAAGATCCATATTCACTGGGATCCACCCTCTGCAAACACACTCTAACTGGCAGAAAACACATAGCATTTCTGTATACATTAATTTACTTATGTATCACTATTCAATGAAGATGTGTGGATACTGCTGTGTGTGCTGGCCACTGCACTAGACATTAAAGGAGCAATCGTTGACTAAATAGACACAGTCCTTGTCATTGTGCAACTCCCATTCTGGGAGGAGGGGTTGCAAATGAGTCAATAAACAATCAAACTCAGAATAATGAATGCCATGATATGAAACAGTGGGAACTCTCAGGGGAGCACTTATTTTGAGGGACAGAACAGTGAACACGAGGTTGTGGCCTGAAGATGAGTTACAGTCACACAGTAGGAACTTTATAAGTACCTGTTGAATGATGATAACTAAATTAATCAATATGCATATGGAAGCAGTGGGAAGCCAGGCTCGGTGGCTCAGGTCTGTAATCCCGTGCTTTGGGAGGCTGAGGTGATTAGATTGCCTGAGCCTGCGGGTTCGAGACCTGCCTGGGCAACTTGGCGAGACCTCATCTCCACAATAAATAAAAAATTAGCCGGGTGTGGTAGAGTGCACCTGTAGTTCCAGCTACTTGGAAGGCTGAGCGGAAGGATCACCAGAGCCCAGCAGGTTGAGGCTGCAGTGGCCGGGAGCGTGCCACTGCACTCCAATCTGGGCAACAGAGTGAGACTCCAACTCAAAAAAAAAGAAAAGAAAAAAAAGAAAGCAGTGGGCTTGCTTTCACATATATTTCTTAGTATCTGGTGCCTTCCACTCTGAAAAAGATACTTTAGCAGAGACGTCTTGTGCACCAGCACTGCTCACACTGCAGTATGTAGTTGTGGACAAGACTGGGCAGGAGCAATGGATGCAGGAGAGCATGGAGGAGCTGGAAGCAGTTTCAAGTTGGCAAATAATGAAAGCTGGAGGGCTTTGGTGATGCACTGGGCTAGAAAGGCAAGCAAGGACCAGGTCACTCCACACTCAGTGTGCCAGCTTTTGTTGTAGAACTAAAGAATTTTTTTTTTTGTAGAACTAAAGGAGAAACTGGTATAAAAAAATATCCATCTAGTTGAGCTTCAGAGACAACTCATTAAAATTCTAAATAAGTCTGGAATGTCTTCCTTTTAACAACCTTTCAAATTCTTAAAAGTAAACACATTTTGCTCCTGAATCCCCTTTTCTCCATAAAAAGACATGCTTCATTTACATGTAATGCCCACTTCAACCAGTTTGTGCTCATCTTAAGTGAAGGACCAACAGGTCGGGCTCCTCACTGAGAGCTGAAGGACCCAAGCACAGAGGCCTTTCCTCGGCAAGCATCCACTTGAGAACCACCCATTACGACTTCGGGGTTTCTCATGGCACATTACAATCTCCTTCCCACCCTGGCATGCTCAGCAGCCTAACAGCCGCTATGCTGGAGAGGGGAGAGCAAATGAACCTTGCGGTTATTATGCCTCTGATTTGAATTACAAAGGCTATCGTTTCTCCATAGAAATGAAAAAGAAAAAACATTGACTGCAACCTGCCTTTTGGCTAATCCTCTCATAGCCCATGTATAACCTTAGTTTTACCTTTGGACATTTCTAGAGCCAAGATTTCATCCTGGAGGTAGAAAATATGAGCTATGTGGCCAGGGGGCAGAAGTCAGGTGATTTTCCCTAGTCCCTTTGCAACTGTGGTAGAAGAAATTCAAGTTTTTATAAAAATGTACTGCTCTGTTTCAGGTCAACAGTCACTGAATCAGCAAACATTCCTTACGCACCTTCCATATCAATGTATCAAATGGAACTATGGGCCTAGCCTCTGCCTTCTTGATTCATAGAATTAAACAAACAATCTATTAAACATCTACTGGGTACCAGGCGCTATGCTAGGAAACAAGCAAGATCACAGTCCCTGCTCTCAAGTAGTTCAAAGATCTGTAAATCAAGAATGGCAATGCAATGGGTTTGCTGTCCTGAAAGGTTGGAGGATGGAGTGGTAAGGCAGCCACCAAAGAGGAAATCCAACAGGCTGGGTGTCAGGCTTGTATTCTTCCGCACATCTTTGCTACAACAAATGCATCTAACTGCTGCTACAGAGGACTTCCTATCTTCTCTGAAAATCATCTCAAGCTATTAGAGGATAGACATCCAGCTGGATTTGCAAAGGTTCAGAACCCTGGGTGTGAACGCAGGACAGGCCTTCCCAGGTGCCTCACTCCTTCCACAAAAGAGAGGTCAGAAACGAGGACTGGAGAACTGCAAGGTCTGATGCTGTTGATGCTTTCATAATGCACACTGTGTCCCGAAGGCATCTCTGGGGCCAGAACTCAATGCGTTGTGCATGCAAGGTTGACATAAGACAGGATACCTGGGCCAGTAATGTTCTCAAAACAGGTAACAGCCACAGAGGCACCATGCCAGAGAGGAAGGAGCTCCAACTTGAGTAAACATGAACATAAATTTGAACCCTAACTCTGCCACCCAATAGTTAGGTCACCTGAGTTTCCTCACCTGACTATAGCAATATACCTTCAAAAATTGTAGGATGATTTAAATGCAATAGCATACGTAAAGTTCCTAGAACATAGCAACGATGCAATAAATAGCAGCAATTGTTATAACTGGTTCACAAATTTAAACTAGACAACAGTTTAATCAAGTGTCACTGGTTCTGGCCATTTGGGGTCTATTATGCAAAGTCAAGTGGGCTGTAAACTATAGCCAATGGAGGAAAAGGCTTCTGAGAGAGTGATGAAGCTTCTGACCAACACATCATGTCTATAAACTGACTTCAGATCCCATCTTCTCAAAGTGGAACAGAAGACCTGGGAAATGCAATTGTGTTTCATAAAGGGTTTGTCTAGAACCAGGGCAGAAGCCTTCTCTTGAAGAGGCAGGAACAAGATAGAGGGAGCTCTCTTGTCCTTGGCAAGGTTGGACGGAGCTGTGGCATACAGACATGATGCCATTCTTCTCTTACCATAGACCCTGACTAGGATTGGATCTGTGGAAAGCAGTGCCTGACATCTGGGAGCTAGCCTAGTGCTACCAGCCAGGTCTTGGTGTCAGTGGGGAGAGGGGGCTGTCTTGGGGCTTGCAGCTAGATTTGTGCTCTCTGTTGAGCACAGTTTCACAGAACATCAACATCGGACAAAACTACTCTATCATGATGGATCAGAACAAGGACAAGGCCACTCTGCAATCATATCTGAACACTGACAAAAAAACATGAACATTGTCCAAACCACAAAATGGCCAAAATCTCCCCTCCTCCTGGTTATGATGAGTGACTGCTGCTTCTTTACCAATAACAGCTTTAGTCTCACACCAGTCTTCTCTCTTAGATAATAAGATTTATCAATATACTCAGTGATAAAATTACCTCCCTTTCTGACAGCACCTGAACCAGAGCCAAGTATTGCTTCCTTAAACCTTTCTCACATCATGTGAAACACACACAAGTCCTAGTCCAGTTCTAACACCCTCTCAGAGAGACTCCCCAGGGCTGCTCATGGTATATGTCCTCCTAGCTTTTTTTTTTTAGTTGGAGTCTCACTCTGTCGCCCAGACTGGAATGCAGTGGCATGCTCCCGGCCACCACAGCCTCGACCTGCTGGGCTCCGGCAATCCTTCCACCTCAGCCTTCCAAGTAGCCGGAACTACAGGTGCGTGCTACCACGCTCGCCTAGTTTTTGATTTATTGTAGAGACGAGGTCTCACCAACTTGCCCAGGTAGGTCTCAAACCCACGGGCTCAGGCAATCCACTCGCCTCGGCCTCCCAAAGTGCTGGGATTACAGGCTGAGCCACCAAGCCCAGCCCTCCCTAGCTTTAAAAAGCCCAACTCCTTCAAAGTCAAGGTGTTCCTGGTACTTTTTGGCTGGAGGGCATTGACATCACAAAAGACCATAAGAACAAACCAAACAAGAGGTGTAACCATGTGGTAATAAAAGCCTTTTGCAAGCCAATTGGTGAGGACCAGTTCCATCCTGTGGCTCCCAGAAGTCACATGTGCATATGTATGACCCATACATATGTTTGCTTTTGTATGAGGAAGTAAAGAATCAGGGAAATAGCCAAACCGGATAAAAAGCCATTCAAAGAGGTTAAAATGTTCAAGTTAGCATTTTAAATTCTATCTAGCAAAATTGTTTCCCAAGGTCATTGGTCATCTCTAGATCATTATACTCTCATCCCCTTTTTATGGTGCCTCTATCAGGTCCCTGCAGGAAGCACTGGCAGCTTCGATGTCCAGTCAGCAAAGCTGGGCCCAGGCAAGGTGTTTGCAAGGTCTTACCTGTCTTTGGTGACAGTGTGCATTTGTTGTGGAGTCAGAAACCAGTGCTTGGAAGTTGGATGCTTACTCTGCATGTATTTTCAATTCCGTTTCCTACTGTTCTTCATAATTGTTTCTTAAGGTATTTGGGGGATGTTAGAATGTCTCAGCTATGCAGAGAAAGACCAAAAAGGGGCACTTCATCTCTGCCTTGTTTAGAGTTTTAAAGAGAAAGCAGCACATCCCTGAGGGCTGTGAGGAACCGGAACAAGGAGCAAGAGCCCTAGGGAACAAGGGAAACTCATAGCCACACTAGAGCTACTTGGGTCTTAGTCCAGAGATGTTCTAAGAATTTTTCTCTTCTAACCTTCAGAGAGTACTGCACTTTACCAAGGGAAAGCATTGCTCTATTGGGCATAAGTGGGTTGAGCCAGAGATAACAGGGTAAACTGAGGGTAAAAATGGAGGTACAATGCACAAAATGAGTAAAGAGAAGACCAGGACTGAGAAAAGTCTCCAGTGAGGATGGAATGGTGATTAAGGCGGCCACCAGGGCTTCCATAGCTTGCTGTCAAGCTCCTGCATTCTCAGTAAACAGCGCCCCCTGCAGCACAATGCAAATGGTGCCCTTCTGTAGTAAGTGACCTTCTGGGCTTCTGAAAGCCTACATTGTTAGCCCACACACAGGTGTAAAATCGCCTAATGTGTTGTTGTATTTAAATCTCATAGTGGGAAATTGCTGGGGATGGAGGGAGGAGTTGGCAGTAGTGGGAGTCTGGGGGGGAGGGGCATACCTCATCGACAAGGGTAGCTGCATAATGAATATTTGTCTGCTTAATCCTGAATTGTACCCCGCATCTTTAAAATAAAAAAATTTAAAAAAGAAAATACTAAAAAAAAAATCTCATACTAATTTAAGGAGGCAGAGAACTGAGGCTCAGAGAAGCTAAGTAACTTGGTCAAGGTCACAAAGCAGAAAGCCACAAGAGCAAAGATTAGAATAATCTAGATCTGCTCCCACTGAGAAGTCTTTGCCTTTAAGCCCTAAGGCACTCTCAAAATAGTTGGTAAACAATGTAGAAGGAAGATAAACATTTATTCAGCACCTGCTTACTCTGCTTGCATGGTGGTTTTCCATGCTTTTCCTTGCAGAGTGTTAAGTGATCACATCAGAGGATGAGAGCTAGCAAGAGCCCAAACCTTGTCTACATAGTAAGCCAAAAGGACAGGGAGCACAGGTTTCCAGGAATTAGAAAAATATGTGCAAAAGCACCAATAGAGGAAGAGGGAGGGGCTCAATGGAGAGGGCACAGAGTAGCCTGGGCTGGATCTGAAGGTGGATGTCGGAAAAGAAGGCCTCAGTCCCTGATGTCACGAGAGGGGCCGTGTAATGCCAGGCAGGTTTAGAAATGTTCACGATGTCAGCAGACTTAGAGGCAACTGTGGAGGCAGCTGGAGATGCTGTGCTGTACTGTGCTTCCTTTGGAAGCTTCTACAGATCATCCTGGCTTGCACAAATTGTAAGCAATGACTGAAATTTGTGGGAGGTCTGTTACCATTCCTCACAGCCTCCAAGGATGTGCTGCTCTCTCTTTAAAACTGAATCTTCCATTTGGAGAAAACTGTAGATCCCTGTGGAGTGTTGTCCGGTCATCTTCTACAGTCAGAAGATTGGTGTAATGACAATGGCTTGTGTAGGAAGAGGGGCATCTCCCACCCTGGTGAATAAGGAAAACCAGCCAGTGATGGCCCAGTGCACTCACCGCTCTAACAGAAGGCAAAGCACCTGGCCTTCGAGTCAGTGCCAAGGCCACACTCAGGTAGCCGACTAGAAATACAAAGACAAGGAGACACACATTGGAGGCCCACTCTGCTTCATACCAACCACGGAGGCTTGGGCAAGTCACTTAACCTCTCTGAGGCTGCCTCATATGCTATTTCTTCTGCTGGGAGCACCTGGTACCCTACTGTCCCTCACCCCACCCCTCCTAAACTCTTGGCTTCAACTTAAATGTCATTTCTCAGAAAGAAATTTCAATGTCAGCTTCTCAAAGAAAGAAGAGTTTCCCAATCACCCTTTTCCCATTTAAGTCAGGTTCTCTCCTTTTACAATATTTGATTGCACACTTTGCTTTATATTTGTAGTATGCACAGTAATTTTAACTTGTACATTTCCTTTTATGCTGTCTTCTCCACTGCCCTGTCCCAGTGCCCATCTACACCAGTGTCAGGCAGAGAGCAAAGGCTTGATAAATATTGGCCAAGGAAATAAATAGATGCAGTCAGGTGTGAACCATGCAAAGTGCCTGATTTTCAAAAGGGACTGTGGAGTGGGCAACGCCAGCCTAACAACAGTCTCTAATGGTGGACTCAGTCCATGTGGAACCTGCATAGGCAGAAGATTGGGTCATTGAGGCTTTGCTGGAGCAGCTCTTCATAACCAAAAGCTTGTCCAGCTTTCCTGGGCCGCCCAATAGCTGCTTACTTAGAAGACAGTGTGAACATCAAGCCACTTACCTCTGTCTGGAGAGGTACAGGAGATGATTTTTAAAGCTTCATGTATAACTGAATCTTGGAGTGGTCAGTAAGAGCTGCTGGGTTTGGGATTCTAGCTGCCAGGCTCAGAATTTGTCACTTTGTCTTTGCCAGGACCCAGGATGGGCGTGAAGACACAGTGGGGAAGATACCTAGTAAAACACAACAAGCATGCTTACTGCCCAGAGAGAGAAGACAGGTTCAAATAGAATCCTGGGTGAAATTTCAGTCAGTGTGGACCAGGAACAGATAGGAAAGGGTAAAAAGGCCAGTTCAGCCTCTGGTGGACTTGACTTTAACTCAAGTTCTCAGACCTCTACTATCCACTTATTCCAGGCCTTCCTGAAAGTCACTATTCTAACTAGTCAATTCTAATTTCCCGTGAATTTAGGATTAAAATTAAGTTAATACAATGACCCAAAGGCAGTTCTAGCCTCATGGTCATTTAATTCTCAATACTATCAAGGAGAACACCATCACATTGAAAATACCATTGTATATGTACAGCTGTACATCTCATATTGAAATTGATATATGTTCTTAAAAGATGTGTGTGAACAGAAATTGTGTATCATAAATCATATTACATATGCATTAAGAGATATTAGATATTTAAAGGAATCCTATGATGGATTATTTTGTAAAATGAAGAAAAATTTTTGCAAATTAAGTAATCATCTTCCCACTTGTTTATCTTCTAAATGTATGTGTGTTGGGGGGATTATTCTGGAAACTGGACACATCTGTGATGAAATTCCTCTTAAATCTTACATATTCAGCCACCCACCTCAAATGGCACTGGAGTTTAATGAAAGAATTTCAATGTTTATTAAAAATGTGTTTATTATTTGTGCAGAGATCCTGTTATTAGTCTGACCCTTCTAGTTCTCTGTGGTTTGGGTTGGTATGACATCAACTCAGTCTTTCCAACCCAGAGACGAATGAATTCCGTGTGGAGCAGAGGCCTGAACATACTTTTCTGAGTGTCTGCAACAAGAAAGTACACTTTGTTTTAAAGAAAACATATAGAACTCTCAACGTTGGCAATTTATAAAATGGGGAAAATTCAGCTAATGGCTTGAGTTCAGGCACTCAGGGACGAGTAGTCACGATGCTGCCCCCACAGGCAAAGAGAGCTGGCCCAGCCAGTTCTCACAGACGTGCAGAATGCAAGGAACACAGCGCCACGTGCTTGGGTCGGAGTGGTGTTTCTGAAGCTTTCTAGGCCCATATTCTAGCCAATGATTGAGGTTGTTCCAATCCCATCAAGTGGCTTACTGGGCAGGATTTAAGAAGTTGGTTTGTGGGGTCTGAGTCTGAAGTCAGTCAGTTACTAGCTCTAACATCGAGTATTACTCAGTGTAATACTACTCATTGAGTACTACTCAATGACTTAGTGTGTCAATTTCCTCATATGAAAAAGTAGGGGTGTTCATTTCCATCTCACAGATGGATAGAAAGAGCTTAGACAACACTTGGACATAGAAAGTGATGAAGGAAGCTGGGCTCGGTGGCTCAGCCTGTAATCCCGCGCCTTTGGGAGGCTGAGATGAGTGGATTGCCTGAGCCCGCGGGTTCGAGACCCGCCTGGGCAGCGAGACCTCATCTCTACAATCAATAAAAAAATCAGCCAGGCGTGGTAGCGCATGCCCGTAATTCCAGCTACTCGGAAGGCTGAGGCGGAAAGATCACCGGAGCCCAGTAGGTGAGGCTGCGGTGGCCGGGAACGGCCACTGCACTCCAGTCTGGGCGACCAAGTGAGACTCCAACTCAAAATAAATAAATAAATAAATAAATAAATAAATAAATAAGTGATGAAGGTATTAACACTTTCAGTAATACTACCACCGAGTCAGATTTCTCTTGCAAGTTCCTGCCATGCCTTGAATGAAGGGATGCAATCTTGTCCTCATCTATGAGGCCTTTAATCCTAGGCTTCTCTACAACAGTGTTTGGGCTGCCACAGCATCATGCTTCCCAGAAAGGAGATGAGAAGGGCACAGCTTTAGGGTAGTAGATTAGCTGGAGAGCCGGTGTTGCTGTTGACTCTTGTTGCTATGCCCTGAGGAGTCTTTGAGGGTCAATGATTACTAGTTTGGCATGGGTTCTGCCAAGCCATTGGAGTTACATTAATGGGGCAGCACGCTGTCACCCACCCTCCCATGTCCAAATGCTTTCTGGGAAAGCCCTGGAGCCAGAAGGGAGCAGAGCCAGCAGCCTCGGTGACCCTGTTGTTCCATGCCATAGAGCTGCCCTTGGACACATGCTGGAGTCCTCTCTTTGGGGTTCTACTTGCTGGCTCTTAGCATGCCTCCTCCTTGTCACCAGGCAGAGCCCACCCAGGAAGCCCTCTTAGAATGGGGACACTGCTCCAGAGACCTTCCACCTGGGTCATGAGCTGCTCTTGACCAATTCTTATGTCTGCCCTTGAAACGAGGAGGCAAACAGGAAGGGGGACTCACCTACCAGGAGAGGCCAGTCCACCTACAGCAGGTCTGCTGACGCACTTTCTCTCATTCCTTTCCTCGTTGCTTTTTACTCAGCAGTGCATAGAATGACCTGGAAAAGGTGAAATTGAATTCCACTTTATTTCCTCTTACGAGTATTTGCCTTACTATCACAATCAAACCAAATCAAAAGAGGCTTTTCAGTCTCAAAGACATTCCTTAACCTTTCTGAGCTGCAGCTTTTCATAATAAATTGGTGATTATAGTGTCTTTGTTGTTATAGGGATTAAATGAAAAATACATGTATTCATACAAAAACTTGTACATGAATGTTTATGGCAACGTGATTTTTTTTTTTTTTTTTTTGAGTTGGAGTCTCACTCTGTCGCCCAGACTGGAGTGCAGTGGCCGCTCCCGGCCACCGCAGCCTCGACCTGCTGGGCTCCGGCGATCCTTCCGCCTCAGCCTTCCAAGTAGCCAGAATTACAGGCATGCGCTACCACGCCTGGCTGATTTTTTTATTGATTGTAGAGATGAGGTCTCTCTGCCCAGGCGGGTCTCGAACCCACGGGCTCAGGCAATCCACTCACCTCAGCCTCCCAAAGGCGCGAGATTACAGGCTGAGCCACCAAACCCGGCTCGCAACATGATTCTTAATAGCCCCAAAGTGAGAACAACCCACACACCCAACAACTGATGAATCAATAAATAAAAATGTGGCATATCTATACAATAGAATATCTTGTTATTCAGCTATACAAAGAAATGAAGTACTGATAGATGCCACAACCTTGAAAACATTACGTAAGTGAAAGAAATCAGTGACTGCACAATCCCATTTATATGAGGTTTTTAGACTAGGCAAATCTAGAGAGGAAGAGAGTTAGACTGGTGGTTACCAAGGGCTGGTGGAAGAGACAGATGGGGAATGAGTGCTAATGGGTGCTAGGCTCTTTTTGGGGTGATGAAAATGTTCCAACATCATAGTGATGGTTGTGCATCTCTGTGAATAGACTAAAAAAACTCCTGATTGTACACTTCAAGTGAATAGACTAAAACATTCCTGATTGTACACTTCAAGTGAATAGACTAAAAAACTCCTGACTGTACACTGCAAATGGGTGGGTTATATGCTATGAGAATTATATCTCAATAAAGCCAGGATAGGAAAAATGCACATGTGAAGTCCCTGTCACATGGTAGAGACTCAACAAACTTCCCCTCCCATCCTTATCCCACTTCCTTATTCCTTTGGGACCTCAGCTGAACTTGGCACCTGTCTCTCCTAGCAAGTGGCCACTGTGATCCCAGAGGCATCACTATCAAACACTACTTTCATTGTCACAAGAGCTTGGGGGTACAAAAAGCATTATCTTGGTTATCCTCTAGCTAAGTAGAAGTTCTCCTAGTCCTTGTTGTATTCTTGGAGTCAGTCGTATTAATGTTCCAGTTCCTCTTTAAACCAGCCCCTCCAGAGACTCAACAAGACCTCACAGGCAAGATAGAGCCCATAGGACACCTTAAAGTCCCTCCTTGTCCCAGATTTCTTATGTGCCATTCCTTCCCTCTGCCTCCCACCCTCCCCAGCCCCTCCACAACATACCCCAAGGAGAGAGAAAGATGGGAACATGACTAGGATGGGGAATCTTGCTGCTTTCTTGAGTGACAACTGGGCAGAGAGCTGTGTGGAGCCCATATTCAGGGTCTCTCAAGTGAATGATAGAAAACCACCCACGGTGCATGTCTAGAAGTTGGCCCCTTTCTTAAAGTCAGGACTTATTGAACAAGAGCAAGAAAGAATGTATCAGACTACCACCTCTCTATTTTCAGTTGTCTACCTTAAAAAAAAAATTCTCAGCCGGGCTCAGTGGCTCAGCCTGTAATCCCGTACCTTTGGGAGGCTGAGGTGAGTGGATTGCCTGAGTCCGTGGGTTTGAGACCCGCCTGGGCAGCGAGACCTCATCTCTACAATAAATCAAAAAATCAGCCGGGTGTGGTAGCGCATGCCTGTAATTCCGGCCACTTGGAAGGCTGAGGCGGAAGGATCGCGGAGCCTAGCAGGTCGAGGATGCGGTGGCCGGGAGCGGCCACTGCGCTCCAGTCTGGGCGACAGAGTGAGACTCCAACTCAAAAAATAAAAAAAATTTAAAAATTCTCACCTACATTAATAGAAATTGCAATGATCTGTTTGATGACATACCTTGAGGGCAAAAACTAGATCTTATTAAGTATCATAAATACATTATGGATGGCAAGGGAAGAAGCTAAAGTAAGGCCACTGTCAAACTATGAGAATTAATTCCTATAAAAAGAAACGAGGTGGCCTGTCTGGAGCACGAATGCAGGCACCACAGTCTCTGGCCTTGAAACTCGTGCCTGGAGTCAGGCTTGAATTCCGGCTCTGCTACTTACTAGTGCATGACGGAGCAGTCGCCTGGGGTCTTAGAGAGCTAATTTCCCAATGTAATCGATTAAGCCTGGAAAACAAAATAAAGAAAAATCGCTGAGAAAACTAAGGAGCAATAAAGACCCTGGAGCTCATTGTGAGTTGTTTATGGTTCTTCTCTCTCTCTCTCTCTCTCTCTCTCTCTCTCTCTCTCTCTCTCTTTCTCTATTGTTTTTGACACATTTGTTTTGCTGTTCCTCTCAGATTTGAATTGTGTACCATCCAGCCCAAGCCACTTTTCCCAGATTCACTTTTCTTGTCCTCCCACACTTCCAGTAATTGTCCTCATTTTCAACAATGGGTTTTTTGTTATTTTTTTCTAACATTTGTGCCTTGACATGTCCCATCTTGCCAAGGCTCCCCTGAGCTGCACTGGGCAGATGGAAAAGCAAGGAAATTGTGAAGAGACTGGCAACTGGGCTTAGCATTAATCAAAGTGCTGGCTCCCTGGCACCTGGAGAGTGAGGTGTAAGCTGTTATCAGCATTAATATTGAAGACATCATTGCATAAATGCCAGCAAATGGGGTTGGCAAAGCAAAGATGGGTTCAATTGGTGCCCCAAGGGAGTAAAAAGGATATGCTGTAAGGTAGTATAGACCTTGGCTTAAAATTCACTCCTTCTGCTTGTTAATGGATAAGTTATGTTGCTTCTCTGAACCTGAGTGTTCTCCTCCATGAAAATGGAAAAATAAGCCGGGCTGGATGGCTCAACCTGTAATGCCGTGCCTTTGGGAGGCTGAGGTGAGTGGATTGCCTGAGCCCGCGGGTTCGAGACCCGCCTGGGCAGCAAGACCTCATCTCTACAATAAATAAAAAAATCAGCCGGGCATGGTAGCGCATGCCTGTAATTCCGGCTACTCGGAAGGCTGAGGCGAAAGGATCGCCGGAGCCCAGCAGGTCCGTCGAGGCTGCGGTGGCCAGGAGCAGCCACTGCACTCCAGTCTGGGTGATGGAGTGAGACTCCAACTCAAAAAAAAAAAAAAAAGAAAATGGAAAAATAAGGACACCTGTTTCACAATACTGAGACAGGGATAAGTACGGACACACTTAGTAGAGGACCTAGCACAGGGAAAGCCGCCATCACTGTTAGCTTCCTTCTTTGTTTAGCAGGGCCAAAGAATAGTCAGGACTGAAGAGAGCCAAAGCTGAGTTGGGGTCTGGAGAACAAGTTTAGCTTCCAGGTCTGGATTTGAGCAGGCAGTTGGCTGTCCTGCTAGACCCAAGGACGACTCCACAGTGCTTGCATGAGTTGCAGAGAAAATGCAGGTAAGGGTGTATAGTGCTGCTTGGGGGATTTGCCAAGTCTTGCAAAGTCTTTTTCCTCCCTCTCCCTACCCTCCCTGGCTCATAATAAAGGCTCTCCCACCAGAACTTCCAGGAGGGAGGAGACAGAGGGCGCTGGGCTGCTTTCAGGGAACCTGTATGGAACATCTTTGTGTACATGAAGCCCAGAGGGAGAAGACTGTTTATCTGGCTGGTAGGAACAAATTAACAAAGCGGGGGGGCGGAGTGCTGAGGATCAGAGAGAAGAATATTGTCCATAAAATGATGAGATTAGATTAGACCAGGAAGATGCAGTCGTGCCAGGCCAGTTGAATTTCCTCTGAGGTCAGCATGACCAGCCTTCCAGACCCAGAGGCAGCCAGCGCACAGGGCCTGGTGATTGAAACCTGTCACAATCCTTTCTCCAAAAGCTCTTCACTGGGGGGAGTTTCCATGGGCACCAGGTGTGGGGTAAAATGTGCGTGTTCACCTCAGGGTGTGGGGCAGAGTGCAAACAACAGGAGGGGTTGGGGGAGGAACACATGTGGGATGTACACGGAGATTGCACATTTGGGCACAGGCATCTTAGACTGAAGTTTTTACTCTAAAACATTTTCCTAGCACCCTCTTGTTTTCCTTCTTAGCACTGAATACAACTTATTTTATATTGAATTGGAATCTTCCTTACCTCTGTCAACGATACAACCACCCACCAGTGAAGTAAATCTGATTCCATCTTGATTCTTTTCTTTCTCTCACCCCACATCCAATCCATCAGCAAATCTTGTCTGCTCTTTCTACAAAATATACTTAGGATGTATCTGCCCTCTTCATCTGTCTCCTTTGCTGTCACTTTTGTCCAAGTCACCATAATTCCTTAGTTAGGCCACTGAAACCACCTGCGAGTTGATCTGTCTGCCGCCTCTCGTTCTCTCCTCCTTATGGCATATTCCGGCCACCAGAGCAAGGAATTCATCCTCTAAATCAGATTATGTTGCCATCTCGCCTCTCTCAGGCTCTCCTTGCTCTTACAACCTCAAGGTTCCATACCGCTAGGACTCTGCCATGCTCCCCAGCCCCATCTCACCCGTCGCCTCACTCGCTCGCTCGCCTCACTTTCCCCCAAATTCACTCTGCAGACATGTCACCCCACTCCCATCCTGTCCTGGTCTTCGGTGCTTGCTGTCTCCTCCGTTAGGATTGCTCTGCTCAGTCTGCTTTCTGTGGCTGTCTGCTCCGTGTCACTCAGGACTCAATCCCATCACCCCCTCCTTCAAGAGTCTTGCAGAATCCAGCAAGACTCAGTGGACACTCCATCCTGTCTTGGTTGCTTCCCTCTCTTATTGTGGCTGGATGTCATCTAGCCTATTTGTTTCCCTGTTGATTGTGTGTTCACTTGTCATCTGTCTTCCCTCTACAGAAGGTACCCTCCAGGACAGCATTCCATCTTGTTTTCTTCTGAATCCTTCGCACTTGCAGTAGAGACTCTACAAATACTTCTTGACCAAGTGACCAAGTCAGTGTCTCCACTGAGTCGAGCACCACAAGTGCAGGGACCTGTCTGCTATGTCACCACATTATACCCAACATTGCCCACTGAGCCTCAGCAGTCTCTCCAAACAGAGAGAAGAGGGAGGGAGAGAAGCACTTTTTCTCCAAGTAGCAGCTGAACTCCTTTTTTACTTGTTCACCGAACTAGAGACCAAGCAAACATCCAGGGAGGGTATGAAAACTGCAGGTGGTGACTCAAAAGTGTCGATATTGAGAGGTGGCAGGAATGTAGTGCCTGTTCAGAAGCCCTGGGTGCACTTGTGGGCATGGTTCCCTCATGTCTTAGAGTTACACTTAGACTTTCTACAACATGTAGTTGCATATATATCTCATGCCTTTTGAACTCAATATTGTACCTGGAAACATATTAAAAATGTGTTTCTGGCTGGGTGCAGTGGCTCACACCTGTAATCCCAGCACTTTGGGAGGCTGAGGTAGGAGGATTGCTTGAGCCCAGGAGTTAAAGACCAACCTAGACAACATAGTGAAACTTTGTCTCTATGAAAAATAAAAAAATAAAATTAGCTGGGCAGAGTGGTCCATGCATGTAGTTCCAGCTACTTGGGAGGCTGAGGCAGAATTGCCTGAGCTTAGGAGGTCGAGGCTGTGGTGATCATGCCACTGCACTCAAGCATGGGTGACAGAGTGAATCCCTGACTCAAAAAAATGAAAACTGTGTTTCTGAGTATCCGTTTACATAATCAAAAAACAGAATCTACCATTTATTGACTTAGTCAAGGCTTGAAAAGTTTTGAAAAGTGCAAGCGCAGATGAACCTTGTACAAGAGCTTGGAGAAACTGAAGAAAATGTGGATAAAATAGAGCAGATGGAGCTCAGGAAGCTCCCCGAAGGTGATGGATGGTGAGCTAGATACAGCGCACTGGCAAGTAAGCACAATTGGAAATGAAGAGAAAAGTACCTGCAAACTATGAGCCAAGTGGAAGTGCCCAGAGATACCCCCACTCCTGAAGGAAGTATGCAGTACAACCATGAGCCCTGCAGTGGAGACAGAGGAGACCAGCAGTTAAATATATCAACTCTACACCTCCACACCTGATCAATGGTTAACCACTGTTCAAATGGCATATGTCTCTGTAGCGACAGCTAGGGTTTGTTGAATGAGTGAATGAATGAAAAATGAAAAGGGGGCATACGTTTCAGAGTGGTTTGAAGGTAAAAGGATGTATAAAAGTGACCAGTAATAAATGTTCTGTAAAGAATTCCTGGAGTAAGTTCAGTCTGAGGATAGTTTTCCCTCTAACCCATGAATCAAAAATAATAAAAAAATATAATGCTATATGTCAGGCAGTCTCCATAGGTAAACTCAATAGGTACAATAACTCTATTACATAGACTATATTATTATACACCATGTATAGAGGAGGAGACCAAGGATCAGAGAAGCTAAGTGATTGATCCACATTCACAAAGCTAGAAAGTTTGAATTTAGCCTACTGCAGGAGTCAACTGGTAGGATATGTGTCCACCTTGGGTTCAATCATTGGAAGAAACTCATTAAATATATTAAAGCTCATCACTTCCAATGTGACTTTCTTTGGCACAGACCCAAAGGCTGGTAGTGTATTCTCTACAAGACCCTCATGCCAGCCAGGCAGGTCAATCCTCTTATGTGATTGAAGGCATACCATAGGGGTTGATTTTACTTCAAGAGACTGAGATAAAAGGGTTAACCCCTTCTTGGCATGGAATGACTACAGAGGAAAAGGAATGGACACTTTTTTTGAGTTGTAATTTCACTCCCTCACCCAGGCTGGAGTACTGTGGCACACTCACCGCCACCCCAGCATCGACCTGCTGGGCTCCGGCGATCCTTCCACCTCAACCTTCCAAGTAGCCAGAACTACGGGCACTTGCTACCATGCCCGGCTAATTTTTGATTTGATGTAGAGACAAGGTCTCACCAAGTTGCCCAGGCTGGTCTCAAACCTGCAGGCTCAGGCAATCCACTCTCCTTGGCCTCCCAAAGTTCTGGGATTATGGGCTGAGCCACCAAGCACAGTCAGGCACTTCTTGAATGTCTATCATGTACCAGAAACTGTGGCAGGAAGTTGGCAGAAAGTATTTCATTCAGTCCTCACATTCACCCCATGAAGTAGGTATAATTGTCTCTATTTTACAAGGTAGAAATTGAGGTTTAGATAATTTAAGTAGCACATGTGAGGCAAAACTGTATGGGAACCCAGGTCTTAGCCTTATGGTTCTGCCCCAAGATCCCTAAAGATTTGGCTCATAAAGATGAATGAATTCTGCCATCCCAGGTAGAAGAAAAAAGGCCAGGAGTGCTGAGGAAAAGACGGGCCTCCCATTCTGTTTTCCTTCTTTTCCCTCCTTGCTTGCCCTTTCTTTGCTTGTTCCTTCCTTCTTTTCTTTCTGTCAATAAATCTTTATTAGAAGCCAATCACATGACGAGTACTGTGCTAGGAGCTGGGGGTACAGGGTTAACAAGACTGACATTGGAGGGAGCAGGACAGATAAGAAAAAGGAGCCAAATAAACTCAGTAATTTTAGACTGATAAGAACTAAGAAAGAAACAGTAACTAGAAGTGACCTTAATAAGTATCAGTAAGTTGAACACTAGTGATGAAGAGATGTGAGTAGCAATGCCAGGATGAGAGGAGAGGCTCTCAGCCCTCAGCCAGACTTGAACTCGGCTTGCTCACAAGTCTCCCTCGGTACCAGCAACAGTGCCCCCTGGCGGATGACGAGGGCAGCTCGCAGAGAGGTTAGCATTTCAGACCAACCCAGAAATCTGGCGAGCTTCCCAAGGAGAACTGCCTCTACCTTAAAGTGGGCACAAGTTGAGCCTCAGATTTCTCATTGGCCAAATGACAACGATAATAATGTTTACCTCCCAAGGCCACTGCACAGATTAAATGATGCAGTTGCTTGGAAGAATTCTGGTGGGTGAGTGACATACTATAAAAAAAGTGAGTTGGATTTGTAGCAAAAGGGAGTTCAGTCAAACATAAGAAAGAACTTTTGACAGGAAGGAAGACAGGATGCTATAATAGGTTTTTAGTGAAGAATCATACTCATATTGACAATTTACAAGAGCAGTAATGAAGAAAAAGAGTAGTGAAGAATTCCAAATTGGCGATTTAAAAGAGAAGTAATAACAATTCAATATCAGTGCCTGACACTTCATGGGTTTCACAGTGTGAAATGAACACATGAATTAATGTAGAAAGAAGTGAACTTTTTAAGTGAGAATTGACTTAAGGGAAGGAAAAGGTGATTTACACAACTCCGAAAGTCGCTGTCCAGAAGATTCTCTCTGAAGAAAGGTCATCAGCTGGATTGTTGAAAATTAGCTGCCACATCAGGGGTGCATCCTTGTAACCCTCATCATATGAATCAAGGGAACCGGAGACACGACAGCCCATAAGCAGAATGGCCCTCAGGGGTAAGCAGGATGCAAGGAGAGACGAAGGAATAAAACGATGACCGGAGCTAGCTGCTTAGAAAAGAGCAGGCCAGGGTGGCTCTGACACCAGAGTGTGATGCAGAGGAAAGCACCGTGGAGATTCGGACACCCAGCTCCACTGACCAACAGTGTGACAGGGCCACATGCCAGCTCCTTTCCTGGTGCTAGAAGTTTCCTATCTGGAAGATGGGAACCATGTTGCTGGGGGCCTACCTAGGCCACTTCAGAAAGCAAACACACACTATGCACAATATAGCGGGAAAGTCAACAGTACAGAAGCAAAACGGGCATCTCTCTGTGGGATGCCGTGCCTTCTCTTCCTCCGCAGGCACAGGCAGGGCCTAAAAGAGGCTCAGCATCTGGTCTCCAGTCATCAGTGAAATATGCACGGTATTTACTGTGTCTGCCTTTGGAAGTTAGCCTGCCTGTGGTCTGGCTGTTAGCATCCCTGGGGCCCCCTCGCCAAGCAGGCAAAGACAGAAACTCTGCAGTCAGCTTCCGCCCACAGCACTTTCCTTGGTGGATGCTGGCTGAGCGACTGCTGCTCGCTGGCAGCAGAGACGGATGACTGGGAACACTGGAGGGGCTGGGGTCATTGGGTCGATACCATGTAGAGACATATGCTGGGACGTGCAAAACAGAAAGACGTTCCAAGTGAGGAAGCAAGAACTGGTAGCAATGTGGGGTTGGGAAGGGGCTGTGAGTTGCATAGAAGGTGGTGGGTGTCCCTGGAGCCTCAGACAGAAAGATAACTGCAGGGGACTCTGTACCCAGTGCCTGGTGGTTGCAGGCTCATTTATGGGGTGAACTCAGGCAGCCTGAAGAAAGGCATAAATAGAGCAGTAGCCAGCAGTGACTGTCATCAGAAATATATCTCTGCTTCTGGGAGCCACCTGAGAAAAAGGACTAATTGGGAACTTGCCCCCATGGTGCAAGGACTCTAGAGTAAGAGTGAAGAGCTCATGATAAGATGTCCAAAAGTACTGACTCATGCTCATCAGCAAGTGGCCACCAAAACCCCCTCCCAGAAAGACAGTCACATTCTCCATGGCCATTGAAGATTGTTTCCATTTTCCCCTTGGAAATGCATTCCTGCCTCTCGACAGCCCTGCAGACCCAAGCTTCTTCCTGATCTCAAACCTACATGCTTCTGACAGAGGTTTGACACTAATGTCACCTTGTCTTTAGTGGGTATGAAGAAACTAGCCCCTTCATAGAAACTGCTGAAAGCAGTTTCAGCCCCCAGCCCTCAGTCGACCTTCAACGAAGGTGTTCCCAGCTTCAGGTCATGGTGCCTGCAGTCAGCCTCGTGGGGAGGGGTTTGCTCACTGTGCTGGTAGCCTGGGTCATGCCACTTACACACTGCTGCAGTGCCTGCCTGGATTGGACCACCTCCCACCTCTCCCCACTTCTTTCCTCACTGTTACAAGATAACTCAGATGCATCTTGTGGAAATCCAAATCTGCACATGCCACCACAAGTTGTGAAACACCCAGCCAAAGGAACGCAAGTATCAGTGAGAAGATAGACAAAATCCAGATGCTATGCCTGATTTTTCTCTGCTTCTCAGCAGCCTCTTTCCCCAGCAGCCCTCATCCTGTCTATCTCTTAACAGTGGTGAGCATCTGTACCGCTGGGGAAGGAAGTCTCGCATCCTCACGATGGACTTGGGCGAGGCAAGGAGTGTGAAGAGCTCCATGCTCTAAAGGGATTCTCAGGTCTGGTCCTGGTGAGTGTTCTGAGTTGGCATCTCCCCTAATCCCCCTCCTCCTCTTCATCTGAGGGAATGAGCCATCGAGAGAGGAAACAGCCCTCTCTCCTCATCCACCTCATCCCACTGTGCCTGCCCCGGAAGCAGACTGGGTCAGGTGGCCCAGTCTGTAAGCAAGTGCTCGGCCAGGCCTCTGGATGTCACACTTGTGTCTATCATCCACACCCGTCCTCTCTATGAGACAGAAGCCTCTGCAGTGTAGGGACTTCAACTTCACATTTCAGAAAAAACTGCACAGCATGGGCTTCCCAGAAGTCTGCTACGGTGACCCTGGGCCCATACCTGTGACTTATCTCTGAACCCAATTCAAGCACCCTGTACTGCATGCATAATTCATCACCAGTCCAACTCCTTAACAGCATCGGCGTACCCGAATCTCTGAAATGGTCGAATGCACCTTCAAGCACGAGACTGGGATTACTCTTATCTCTCTGAACATCTCATCATTATGTGGACTCTAAGAGCCCACATTTCATGGAGTCTTTTCCTGTGAGAAGGTAACCACAGTTATTCATAGTTACTGAGTTCTATTGAGCTCCTCAAGGACAAATGGCAGATCTGGATAGAGCCAGAAAGTTCCCGATAATTTAATCAAGGGTAATGAACCATGATACTTCCCCTAAGGGTGGTCACCTGAGAAAGTTTTGGTTGTTCTAACTCTGCAAAGACAGTATAAACCTGTTGCTTTCAACTGTGGTGTGCTGCACATTTAAATCAGCTCCCCGGGACATGGCAGCACGTTGGTCCACCCCAGTAAATACAATTCCTGAATCCGAGCCAAGAAATGTTAGTGCCTCTGCAGTTGGAGGAGAGGGAGAGGCATGGACATTGGGAAATTTTAAATAAATGGAAAATTCAGGCTTGTATTTCACAGAGTATTCAGAAAGAATCTTCTCTTAGAAGCACAGGTGGGTCACATGCTCTTATCAAGAACACAGTTTCCAAATCATCGAAACTGCAGAACCCAGTGTGGGGCAGATACATGCATACAGAGATGGACTCTGTTGCATGCTGGAGAATCAAGCTCAGCCTGTAATCCCGCGCCTTTGGGAGGCTGAGGTGAGTGGATTGCCTGAGCCCGCGGGTTCGAGACCTGCCTGGGCAGCGAGACCTCATCTCTACAATCAATAAAAAAATCAGCCGGGCGTGGTAGCGCATGCCTGTAATTCCGGCTACTCGGAAGGCTGAGGCGGAAGGATCACCGGAGCCCAGCAGGTCGAGGCTGCGGTGCCCGGGAGTGGCCACTGCATTCCAGTCTGGGCGACCGAGTGAGACTCCAACTCAAAAAAAAAAAAAAGAAAGAAAATAACAACAGGGTTTTTTGTTTGTTTGTTCGTATTGTGAGAATATTATTGACCCAAAGCAAGGCTGGGAGAATTCAGATTTACATTTTTCCTGGGGCATTTGAGCTAGTCAGTGCCATTCTCCAGGTCTCAGTTTCTTCATGCATACAACGGGTGAGCTGGATTTGATGAGCTCTTACAACAATTATTCAAAATTAGTATTTCAGTGCTCTTTTTTTAAGAGGATGCTATTGGCTTGAGTGTGATATCTGACAGCTAGAGGCCTTAAGAGTTTTATTGTTTTTCTTTCTCCCTTCCCTTCCTCTTTTTCTTTCTTTCTTTCTTTTTTTCTTTTTCAAGTCAGGGTCTCACTCTGTTACCCAGGCTGGAGTGTAGTGGCACCATCACGGCTCACTGCATGCTCAATCCTTCTGCCTCAACCTCCGGAGTAGCTGGGACTACAGGCACACACTACCATAACCAACCAATTTTTAATTTTTCAGTAGACATGGAGTCCCACTATGTTGCCCAGGCTGATCTTGAACTCCTGGGCTCAAGCAGTTCTCCCGTTTTATCCTCCCAAAGTGCTGGGATCACAAGCATGAACCACCATAATTGGCTTAATAAGAGTTTTTGAGAAGCAACTCCTTGTGGCAAAACATCTTTGGATCCTCAACAGTTTTGAAGTGACCTGTCCTCTGCACTCTTTTTTGGTTTCTTCCTTGTATTTCTTTAAAAGAATCTGGGAGTTTCCTGTGTAAGGGTATTGCTCCTTTTTCTGTTTGCTCAAAGATTCTGACAAAGCCATGGCAGCAATGGCCGACATGTTCAATGAGCATCCTTCATAAGAAACATAGCGAGGACGGCTAGGCTCATTCCACTGAGGGCAGAAAATGGGCTCCTGTGACCCCTTTGATCTTAGCATCATTTTTTGTTCATCTTTATTTTTCTAGGGTTTACCTCCTGTATATATCTCTCTCCTAATTTTTACTTCATTTTTTTGGTAAGATGTTTGTTTTTATTGTTGTTGTTGTTTTCCAGCTTCCACACACCAACTCATTCCTGAAGATTTCTGAACCACATAATCAAGCCAAACACTTTTTGCTGTCTCAGAGCAGTGGTAATACTATTCATGAGTCATATGTATTTCAAGAGGCAGAGCAGACTGGCGAGGTCTGGGCCTTGTTTTTTTTTCACTTTTAGCATTAGTCTACATCATCACAGTATTGAACTTTCCTTTTTCAATCTATAAAATGCAAATGATTTTATTCTCAAAGAAGAGCTAGGTTTTAAAATGAAAGTAGGTGGTCCCTTTCTGCTTTCCCTCAGCCCCCTTATCAACGTGACAACCACCTCCACATCTGAAGATTTCCAACTGTTGTGGGAAAAGAGAAGGTCATAAGTGTCCAGAGCAGAAGCCTTTAAAACTAATGACTGTATCCAATTATTCTCGATTTGCTATTGAGCCAACGCTTTGATTTCTGCGATAATAAACTCATTCAGTGGTGATTTGAGCTAGCAACACAGCACATATTCTGGAAGATTCTTCTTCTGGGACCTTACAAATATTAAATTGGAATTGCTCTGAGTCCCTGTCTGGACCTTACTTTAGCTCCTAGGGGTGCCTGACAGCGGCTAGCTGAAGTAAGTCAGGAATTACACCCAAGAGCACTGATATTTCCAGACACTCTGATGGTGCTAATATTTCAAGGCTTATCACCCCTCTGGCAGAGCTAGGAGAGAATGGATGGGAATGGGCACTGGACTCAGACTGGCCGGGCCTGAACCCTAGCTCGGCCACTTCCCACCTATGTGACCTGTGCCTTTGGGCTTCTCAAACAAAGTACAGTGAACAGTGCCCTATCCTGAGATGCTGATTCCCTACATCCTGAGGTCAGGTCAGGCTAGAGTGACAGGGCCTGAGATGGTAGCCTCTAGCCGCAGCAGCCTGGGCCGCTTGCCCTAGCACGTCTCATGAACACCATCCTGCTCCATGTGGCCATGTTGGGAGAACTCGGGAGACACTGATTCCAATTCCCCTTACCCTCCCCCCTCCCCCAGTGGAACTGAAAATTGTGCCCATTTGTAAGAATGACCCACAGGAAAGACTTAATCCAAGTTCTGACTCTATCTAAGCAGAGGACAAAATTGGGCCATTGACAGTAAGGACAGTGACCAAAAGGCCTCGAACTTTCAGCAATTCCATTATTTTTTCTGACATCCTCTCAACCATAAGCTTCCACAATAAGGAGTGACATGTTTTCTGGCCTTCCTCCTATGGGGTGCCAGTGGGTTTAGCAGAGACTCATACACAAAGCTGACTATGGATCCCAGGGAATGCCTCACATAAGCTCCAAGCTCCCAGGGGAGAGAGACACAGGCTGCCATGGCTCACTCTCTGGAAACATGTCCTTCTCCCCAGGCTTTCCAAGGGCGCAAAAAAGCAAGTGACCAGAGACTTTATTCCTGAAAAGAAGGCTTCTGGGATAGCCCTTCACAGTCTCTCATCTCCCTGAGGCCAGCAGGTGAGGTGGGTGTGTGAGGTCAAGAGTAAAGAAAAGGCTCTTTACCATTCAGTGTGTTCATCGAGGGGACTTCAGGGATGTTCTGAGTGTCAGGCTCCCATGTCAGAGTTCCACTTCATCCTCACTTGTCCCCTCTCCCTGTCCACAGCCCATTAGCCACTAGTTCTTATGCCTTCTGCCTCTCAGTAATATCCTTGCTGGTTTCCTTGGCAATGGTCTTACCCCACTTCAACCAACCTTGCACTTTGCAGACAAAGCAGCCTTTCCAAAACGTAAATATGATCTTCTTGAGGTTTTTCTCTACCTTCCAGATACCGCCCAGTCTCCTCGGGATCACGAGTGAGGTCCTCCGTCACTGTACTCTGCAGCTTCCTCTTCTAGTCTTTCTTCACCTCTTCCCCAGCCACTCATCCCCACCCATACCAGCCTGGTGTGCTCTATATAAGCCATGATCTCTCTCATGCCTGTGTGTTTTTGCAAAAGCCATTTCCTTGTTCTAGAATGTTCTTCCTCTTGCTCCCACAAAACCCCAACCTGCCTATGTAGGCCAGGGCATTTGGGGTCATGCTTCCTTGAGATCTCTATAGGCAAAGTACAGTTCCCTGTGCAAAGTACAATTCCTTTGTACTATAGGCAAAGTACAGACCACTTCAAAATACAGTGATTGTGCCATGACTGCATTGCATGGAGTAGCCCCTATGTATCGTGGTAGCCCTCCTGCTAACTGGTAATAGCCTGTTTCCAGGTTCATACTCCCTAGACCAAGTGCCAACTCTCCAGACCAAAGCTCACTTGGAATTTACAAGCAATTTCCAGGCCATTCAGCAGTTTTCCAGGACCTAGCATAGTTCCTGGAACACAGTGGGTGCACATTATAAGCTTATTGAAATGCAAGTGAAGAAAAACAACCTGTATATATAACAATAAGAAGAAGAAAGACAAGAAAGAAGAGGAGAAAGATAATAGTCATCATCAGTGTCTTAAATTGTGAAGCCAAGGGAAAGAAATTTTGGTCAAACTAGGGATCACACTGCTGAGACATATAAGCAATTCCAGAGAGAGCTGTAGGAGAAGGAGTCAGGAAGACTTCAGCCCATGGAAGCCCCGGGGCAAGGAAAAGGCAAAGCATGTGAGTCAAAGCTGAATTCCCGGACAATCACTGACCTGTGACAAGGTCCAGGGTAGATTTGTAAATTAACACAGAAAAATTAATTGCTAAGGGAAGGAAAGGGACGTGAATGGGGGATTTTGAGTCTCAGCTCTTCGGAGTAAAGCATGATTGGCAATTATAAGCATCTTATGTTTAAAAAAAAATCGGAGCAAACCAAAAGCTACTAACAGCATCAAAGATGCAAAACCCACTGACAAGTAATCCATACACTCTACTTCTTTGCAAGTTGTCTTGCACCTACACTGACTTGGTGCACTTATATAGAAAAAATATCTATCTTCATGACTTGAGTAGCAAAAGAAGAAGAAGAAGCTTGTCTGAGAACCCTACTTTCCCAGATATTCCTGCCCCATCCATCATGCTTTTAAAAGTTGACGATAACTTAGTGAGAACACATGTTCACAAAACAGTGTGGAGTAAGACACTACAAGCCGAGCCTGTGGCTGAAGGGAACCCACAGTAGCGGGGCAGCTTCTCCAACGTCAAGGTGTCTGTTGAGTCCTTGTCCATCACAGATCCTTATATAACCACTATGTTTTGCTCTCTTTTGTATGCCTGACTAAAAGGGGCACAAACATTTTTCCTAAAGGTTTCCA
This sequence comes from Cephalopachus bancanus, assembly GCA_027257055.1. NCBI lineage: Eukaryota > Metazoa > Chordata > Mammalia > Primates > Tarsiidae > Cephalopachus > Cephalopachus bancanus. The sequence continues at coordinate 2,692,100 of JAPVLO010000326.1, forward strand.
ATGGCAAAAGACCAACTTCTTTTGAATGACTATGCATAGAAATCTATAAGATATAGATGTTTGGAGAAGGGGCCCCAATGCCTCTTCAGAGCAGAGGAAAACAGTTGGCATTCACTGTTACAGAGCATTTGTCACAGCAGTATTTAGGGAACTGCACGAATGTTGAGAAACCCAAATGCATTCACTCAGAATGGTTCAAAATGCCATAAAGTGCTATGTCAGGAAACGGAGGAAAGACTTTAAGCAAAATATCTTGGTAATGCTTGCCTTTTCCAGATAAGTCTTTTCCATAATAGACTCCACTCGCACCTGTATCCTCTACCTTAAAGACGGAAAAGGCCTGAAAGAGGTTCTGCTATTAAGTGAGGTCTTGCAGTCATTGAAAGGATGCCATCAGAGATAGAAGCCCTGCACACATCTCTGCCACCAAGAGGAGACTGTGGAACCAAGCATGATGCAACCAAAGATTTGAACTGCCCTCAGCTCTAGGGCTGCAGAATGACCCAGGGAAAGCAGGATGCAGCTTGCGGCTAGTAATCCACGTGTAACCAGCAGATCAAGATGTCAAGTGAGTTAAACCACACATTTATCCCATGGAAGTAGATGGACAAGTCTGTCTAGATTTGAGGTGGGAAAAAGAGGTCTAAATTGTCACAAGAATTTAATTTTTTTCTACAAAGAGACAATGAGGTGTTTCTCCCCTTACCTCATGGATTGGTCTCCCAGAAAGCAGTCAGATTCTTGATGTGAGCAAGTCCTTGCACTTGTGATGCAAGAGTTTAGGTGTCCCAGGTGAGGATACCTGAGGCCCTGTTGGTTTTTATGAGTCTGTAGGTCAGCTCAGACTGGCTACCAACTCATCTGTATGCAACAGCACTCAAAGAACACCATTTACTTTATAACCGGATCCAACAAGAGTAGGCGTGGCAGTTAAATGGGTGAGATACACCAAAGGTGTTGAGCTGCCAAGCCTAATTAAGAAGGATTTGTTTTGGGAGCCCTGGCTTGGAGCCAGAAGGCTTGTGCTGAGAGTGCCCAAGTCAAATGCATGAGGTTGAGCGCTTGTGCACACAGGGCTGGCTGCTACAGGGTGAAGAGGTGGGGATCCCCAAGGAGTCCCTCCCAAGTCTCTCCTACCCAATGACTCACGCAGTGGCTCTAGGAGGGCATGCTGATCTGACCTTTCCTTGGCCCTTCACCGGTCACCCTGGTCCCAGAATAGGGTAGAGCCTTATAACCCAGATTTTGCAGTGAGTAGGTGGGGCTGAGACCCTGCTCTACCAACTGTTACCTGGGCAAATTACCTAGCTTCTCGCATAGATGCCTGAGATAGGGAGTAAGTGAGATAAGGCATGTAATGCACTTGTCATTGAGTAAACACTATTGAAAGTCAACATACTCCAAGCATTAGCTTTCTCTCCTCCTCCCCACCACACCTTTCGAGGGCTATCTCCCTCTAATTCATACTGAAGGAGAGGAGGTCTTATCTCACATCCCTCCTGAGTTTCTCTCTTCCCAGTGCTCCTCACACTTCACAGCTGTTCATCACCCCAAGCATCACTTGGTTTGCACTAAGTAGTGCTCTCTGTCATCTTCTCCACTCAACACCACACAAGGCAATACAAGGTATCATCAGCCTTGACTCAAGAGTCACAGGGATGAAAAGAACAAGAGGAATGTCAAAGTGGCATGGCAGCTTGAAAACCATATGCCAGTGATTCTGATATCATTCCATGATACAGGAGAGCTGGATACATAATGAGTTTCACAGAGAGGATAAAATGGAAACTGATGCAAAATTACATGAGAAGAGAAAATTTGTTTTTAAGCACTTATAAATGTAAACAGTTGTTACAGAAAAAGAAAGAATATAGAAAGTTGTTATGCCCTGAATGTGTCTTCCAAAATTCATAAGTTGAAACTGAATCACCGTGAGATAGTTTTAAGAGGTGGAACCTTTAGGAGGTGATTCAATCAGGAGGGCAGAGCCCTTCTGGATGGAATTAGGGCCCTTATAAAAGGGCTTAAAGGAGTGGGTTCATTCACTTTTGCTGTGAGAGCATAGTGCTCATTCCCTTTTTTGCCTTTCCTCCTTCCACATGTGGAGAAGTGTTCAAGGTGCCATCTTGGAAGCATAGACTAGGACTTCACCAGTCACTGAACCTGATAGCACCTTGATCTTGGACTTCCTAGCTTCCATAACTATGAGAAGTAAATTTCTATTGTTTATCGATTAGTCTCAGCAGCACAAATGGACTTAGACATAGGTGTAAACAAAGCCACTTATGGTATCATTTCCCACGTGAGGTATGACTGTCGGAGACCTACAGTAGGGAGCAGCAATACTGTTAGGGGAAACAGCAGCAGGAGGAGAGCTTCAAAGCTCTTGCTAAATCTGGCTTTTCCCATTCACACGAGGCCTCCTTGTGGGCACACCAGTCCTCACAGCTGTTCCCCTGTCCCTAGGTTCACCCCTCTCTCCAAAAGTACTTTCTCAAGCCTTCACTGGCTGTCCCTCTACCTACTTTCCCAGGCCCCCCAACCCCACTCAGTAGGATATTCCCAAACCTCAGTTTCACCATATCCCACCTCTGAGAAAGTCTAGGTGTGGGGGCCATGAGAACATGTCCTGCAGATGACAAAATGCAAGGAGAGCAAGTGTCCAAGTGCCTTAGGGGCTGCGCTCTGCGATGGCTGGGCATAAGACACCAAGAGAGTCAGTTCCAGGGAGACATGGGCTCCTCTGAGGGGATCTTTGGCTGGAGAACTCCTGCATGGTCTCATGGCCATGTGGAATCTTCCTGAGACTCCACAGCAGTCTAGGACACTTCCTCCCAACCCGCTCTCCCTCTCTCCTTCACTTGGGGTCAGCCTTGCATTACAGTCTGACAGCCCCACCTAGCTCCCTCCCTGATTTTCTCTCATCTGGGCATTTTCCCTAGCAAAATTTTGACACTTTTAATCCCAGCTTGGTATCTGCTCTTCAGAGGACTTCCCATGGCATGTGGAGCTATTCAGACAGGATGGGAACTGTCAGAGCAGTGGCAGGGGAGACTTTGAAGTTCCACAAAACAACTCAGGAAATGGGGGCTTTCCTGACCCAATCTCCAGAGCAGAGACCCCAGAAGGTGGGCATTCTGAGCTTTCCACCAGTGTGGGTTGTGGGTGTGCCTTTCATCCTCCCAGTTGTCCAGCAGAGGGAGAAAAACACACACAAACATGTACCTCTCCCAGGTAAACATTGATTCTCAGAGACAGTACAGAATAAACTCACGTGAAGAAAATACGTGTTTCCTAACTGCCTCATTCATTTGCAAGGCAGGTACTGCTTGCACAATGGAGTCAGAATGCCTCATTATTATGTAGACCAGGTAGTTATCTTATTTTTGTCCCTACCCCCAGCCCCACCCCCACCCCTTGCTCCCCACCTTCAAAACTGGACCCCTCTGGACCTGCAGGGATGAGAAAGAGGCCCGTTGCTAAGCAACGGGGAGGCAGGGTGGATGCATTCTCCCTGTTCCACAAATCTCAGTCAGGATGTGCAAGTGAAGGCGTTTGCCCTGATGGAATCGTACACCTACCATAACACCAGCATGACTCACTTTCTTCATCCTTCCTCCCACCTGCTGTCTTCACGGAGAAATTCTGCCCTGTGCTGGCCCCTGAATGATGTTTCACCACCTCCGCGGTGGTCGCGAAGAAAGCCTGAGTCCTCCTGAGTGGGGTGGGGTGGGGCCGAGGGAGGAGAGCGGCTCTCCTTTTTCCTGGCTCTGTCCTGATCCCTCTGTGCTGTCCCACCCTGCATTGACCCTGACACAGAGAATTCACATGCATCCCCTTTCACCCCTCAGACTCGACCCGGAACCTCCCCACCTCTGTACCTGAGTGAAGACCTGAGTCAGCAGAGCAGTTTTCTTTCTCTTTTTCTTAAAGAAGTCTGGAGTATTTCGATGAAAGGATCCTACTCATGACTAGTGTTCCAACAGGAGTCATTTGAATAAACAAAAAGCTTTAGCGGTGCCTGTCTGATCTAGGGGGAGACAGTTCACTCCCATTCACACAACAGAGGGGAACACACTTCAAATTCGGAGAGGTAAGACCCCTCGGACAGGTGCAGGAGCAGACAGGGGAAGCAGGCAGAATTTTGCAAAGCAGAACCAAATCCTGGGTCAGAGGAGTGTGTGGGCTGTGACGGACAGCCCAGGCAAGGTCAGTCAGTCACAGCAAAACTACCACGGCAAGTTCTCTCTGGTCTGAGTGAGGAAGCCGGGAGACTTGCAGGGAGAAGCCTCTGGTGTGTGCTACGTGCCTTGTACACATCATGATTCATCCTAACAAACTTTGGGATAAACATGATTTTAACCAATATACAGAGAAGTTAAGAAAAAAAAAGAAAAAAACCCTTGCCCCTGGGTATACATTCAGTATGCGACAAAACTGGGGTGAGATCCAGGCCCACTTGTAATGCAGCACCTCCCAACTATTGCCCAATGGAGAAGATTATCTACAAGGTGGACAGAATTTCCCCACCTGAGCGAATGGAGGTTTGGGTCTTTGTCCTGCCTCTGCTCTGGTTATTAGAAAGCAATGTTCACTATACACTCTGAAGTACAGTATATATTCTGTGCAAGGCCCGACTCTGAACTCATTCTTTTGGGAATCAGGAATTTAAAAGAATTTTTAAATGAAAATATGATGGATTGAACAAATGTTTATTTTTGCTCTTTAACAAAAAGGGGAGGAAAGGCCGGGCTCGGTGGCTCAGCCTGTAATCCCGCGCCTTTGGGAGGCTGAGGTAAGTGGATTGCCTGAGCCCGTGGGTTTGAGACCCGCCTGGGCAGCGAGACCTCATCTCTACAATAAATCAAAAAATCAGCCGGGCGTGGTAGTGCATGCCTGTAATTCTGGCTACTTGGAAGGCTGAGGCGGAAGGATCGCCGGAGCCCAGCAGGTCGAGGCTGCGGTGGCTGGGAGCGGCCACTGCACTCCAGTCTGGGCGACAGAGTGAGACTCCAACTCAAAAAAAAAAAAAAGGGGGAGGAAAGAAACCAAAAAGGCAAAATCCCACAAAGATGAAGAGAATGGGAAAAGAAACAATAGTAGTCAAGAGATTTGTACCACCTTTAGGAAGTTGGAAAACCAATGAACAGGGCAGAATAGCAAGAGCTGAACCCAGGGCCTACAGCAGAAGAAGCCAGCAAGAAGCATGCTGCAAGCTCTCAATGGCCCGGGGAGGGAGGGCCCAGGCTCTTCCGAAAGCAGGGCAAATATGTGGGGCTACAAACAGGAAAATTGGCTAGAAGTTCCTGTAGAAAATAGATTCTTCAACCTAGGATTTGAGGTTGACTCTGGAGCAAACCAGAAAGGGTGTGAATTTGGGTTCTTCATAACTTAGTGAGTGAGTGACCCTCCACCCACTTTTTCCATTCAGCACTCAGGTACCTAAGCAAGTGTGGTCATACAGAAGAAAGTCTCTTTAGGAAAACACAATAGACTGGGAGTAAAGACCTCCTAGTATTGACCCCTGGGGTCCCTCCACCTGGCAGATCAAATGCATTCCTCTCCTTCACAGCTTCCAGTGAGCTTCTTAGTGCCACTGTCTTAAATGACAGGCAGCCAAGGTCCATCAGATATTTGAAGAAAGGCTCTAACATGAAAGAGAAACATCAAGACAAACACACAAAGGGAACCCAGAGTAAGCAGAGACCAAAATAAAATTTAAAATCCATATTTATCTTCTGAGAGGAGGGATGATATTATAGACATGAAACAAGAACAGGAAGTTAGAAAAAGAATTCAAGAACAAGAAAGAGCACTTAGAAATTTAAATCATTAGAACAGATGAAATAATTGGAAAACAAAGCTGAGAAAACCTTCCAGAATTCTTTTTTAAGGAGCAGTGATGGGAGAGAAGAGATAACAAAATAATAGAATCAAGGCAGGAGATTTAGCATCCCATGGTGATAGGATACAGCAACCATGAGAATGTACCTGGCCAATCTCCAGCTGCACCCACCGAAACCCATCATGGCCTCTGCTCCAAGGCAGAGACACCAAAGCAGGCCAGTTCCTGGAAGAGGTGGGACTCTGTGACAGGAAGCTGTAGCTTCAGGATAGCAATCCCCTAGAGATGTAGCCTCCAACATTCCTTCCTTCTCTCCTTCACAGGGATGGGAACTGCTGTCCCCAGCTTCCCACAAGTCCTCCTTCACATTCTCTCACAGTCATCAATTTTGACAAAATTCTTTCATTTTTATCCTGCCCTGACATCTGCTTCTTGGAGGATCCAGACTAGTACCTGCAAGTTCTAAAAAGGAGGAACTGAAAAATTAGAGGGGAGAAATTACGAAAGAATTATATATGCATATATAATTATTTCATAATTTTATATGCATAAATTTATAATCATAAATAATATAGATTATAATTTTATGCATATAAAATTACTCAGAACTAAAGGCTATGAGTTTCCAAATGGAAAGGGTCAGCTGGGCTCGGTGGCTCAGCCTGTAATCCCGCGCCTTTGGGAGGCTGAGGTGAGTGGATTGCCTGAGCCCGCGGGTTCGCGACCCACCTGGGCAACTTGGTGAGACCTCATCTCTACAATAAATCAAAAATGAGCCGGGCGTGGTAGCACACGCCTGTAGTTCGGCTACTTGGAAAGCTGAGGCGGAAGGATCACCGGAGCCCAGCAGGTCAAGGCTGCTGTGGCCGGGAGTGGCCACTGCACTCCAGTCTGGGTCTCAAAGTGAGACTCCAACTCAAAAAAAAAAAAAGAAAGAAAGGTCCACTAAGAACTCAAAACAAAAAATTTAAAAATACACCAAAGCAATTGTGTAAAATTTAAAAATACTGGAGATAAAACAAGAGAAGTATATTGCACATAAATTATTATGAACAATAGGGAATGAAAAGGGCACCTGAATTCCCAGTAGCAACACAGGTTGTAATTCCAAATCAAAATCATAAGGGAAAAGCTATTCTACACCTAGTCTAACTCTCAGCTAAATGAGTAGGTAGAATAAAGACAATTTCAGATATATGAGGTTTAAATGTTACATCTCCCAGACTGTTCCCTAGGACATTTCCAGAGCATGCACTCACCAAAGGAAGGGAAGAAACCCAGAAAGTGAGGTACGAGAAACCTTAGACACAGGGCTCCAGCACAGGCAAAAAATGAACAGGTTTACTGGGTGACTGTGAAGGGCCACCTAGGAGGACATCTACCCAGCTAGCCCCAAAGGTTGGCCTTCTCTCAGGGAAATGGAGCGAGCCAAGCTGCCAATGTATGTTAAGAGGGTCTTAATGGTTCTGAAGTAGATCTTCTGGATGAATCAGTGATCGGTATGTAGTGAACTAGTAAATAAGAAAATGATAGAATTGTCAATTCCACTAAATGTAAAAATGTATACAGGAGAAAAAATATATTGATAATACACTAACTGACTCAGCAGTGAACAACATTTAGAGAAAAATAAGAATGCAAACACTGAGTACTGAGCTTATAAAATTTTTGGTCTAGCTATATGGGGAAGATGGAGAGAAGGGAAGCATAGAGGAGATAGTATGAACAAGAGCCTTTTTAAACTTTATATGTAGATTAATAAAAATAAATTTAAAAGGCACATTCCCTTTTTATCTTTGAAAAATTTACAATGAAATTAGGTAAGACAGGGCAAAATGTACTGATTGTGGGTCTTTGTGCCATTCAGAAGGGTCTCTGTGTCCTTCAGAAATAGTGTCTGAGCCGGGCTCGGTGGCTCAGCCTGTAATCCCACACTTTGGGAGGCTGAGGTAAGTGGATTGCCTGAGCGCTCGGGTTCGAGACCCGCCTGGGCAACTTGGCTAGACCTCATCTCTACAATAAATCAAAAATTAGCCGGGCGTGGTAGCGCGCGCCTGTAGTTTCAGCTACTTGGAAGACTCAGGCGGAAGAATCGTTGGCGCCTAGCATGTGAGGCTGCGGTGGCCGGGAGCGGCCACTGCACTCCAGTCTGGGCGATAGAGTGAGACTCCAACTCAAAAAAAAAAAAAGAAATAGTTTCTGGCCTACCCTGAGCCACAACTCCCTTGCCTGAACCACAGCCCCCGGGGTCCTACAAGTAGTAGCCATCCTGTCCCGGGTGAGAGTGGGGCAGTGACTAGCACTGTGTGAACTGGTGGTGGTTTTATCCAGCATATGCTTTTGGGTGGGAGGAAAGGGGGATGAATCCTTCATTTACTGCTGTCATCATCACCTGCATTTGGGCATCTTAGCCCGTTTTCTCCCACCGGCCACTCTCAACATTGGGCTGAGGGCAATGGCCTTTTTCAGAAACACAACTCCAAGACTAACACTCTGTATTTGGACAATATGGCAGTGATTTTTTTTTTCCTGGTGGATAATATTTTCCTCTTGTTGACTCTTGTGCTGAGAGAGGAGGTCTTATTTAGCGATGTGGAAAATGCCCTTGTCAGCTTACTAGAGTCAGACAGGAAGAGCCAAACAGTGTTCACTGGTAAGACTTGTTTATGTGTGACTCCATCATCATAGCCCTGTGGATTTTACAAACAATTGTGCATACAAGGAATCCCAAGTCACCACCCGCTACAGAGTGTAACCCATTTGAGTGTCTTCCTTTGATTTAGGAAGAGCAGCAGTGGAGATTCTGCCACAAGCAAAACACATCCTACCCCACAGGTCTCCCCGCTTCTTTTTTTTTTTTTTGAGTTGGAGTCTCACTCTGTCACCCAGACAGTGGCCACTCCCGGCTACCGCAGCCTCGACCTGCTGGGCTCCGGCGATCCTTCCGCCTCAGCTTTCCAAGTAGCCGGAATTACAGGCATGCGCTACCACGCCCGGCTGATTTTCTTTTATTTATTGTAGAAATGAGGTCTCGCTGCCCAGGCGGGTCTTGAACCCGCGGGCTCAGGCAATCCACTCACCTCAGCCTCCCAAAGGTGCGGGATTACAGGCTGAGCCACCGAGCCCGGCAGGTCTCCCAGCTTCTCAGTGGGACAAGACAGAAGGATTCTGCTGGAATGGGTTATTTTGCTTTTAAGGCTTGACTTTCTTGAGAGTTAGTGTCTGGTGAAAGAGTGAAGTGTGAATGTGTTCGCTACAGAGGAGAATTAGATAATCCACTGTGATGATGACAAAGAAAGAGCATTGTTATACATGGGTTCAAACAAGAAACCTTTTTTTTTTTTTTTTTTGCTCCAGTAAAACTTTATTTATGGACACTGAAATGTAAATTTTATTTAATTTTCACATGTTACATATTCCTTTTTTTTTCAAATCAACTATTTAAAAATGTAAAAACTGCCTGGGCACGGCGGCTCATGCCTGTAATCCCAGCACTTTGGGAGGCCAAGTACACCGGAAAGCTTTTGAGCAAGCCCTATGCAAGAGATGAAAATGTTTTCCCTCTAAAACACTGACTGCCACTGGAGAAGAAAGCATATCACTCAACAAGAAATTCTAGGTCAAGGGACTTTTTTTTTTGAATTGGAGTCTCACTTGGTCACCCAGACTGGAGCGCAGTGGCCACTCCCAGCCACCGCAGCCTTGCCTGCTGGGCTCCAGAGATCCTTCTGCCTCAGCCTTCCGAGTAGCAGGAATTACAGGCATGTGCTACCACGCTTGGCTGATTTTTTTTTTTTTTTGATTTATTGTAAAGATGAGGTCTCACTGCCCAGGCGGGTCTCGAACCCGTGGGCTCAGGCAATCCACTCACCTCAGCCTCCCAAAGGCACGGGATTACAGGCTGAGCCACCGAGCCCGGCTCAAGGGACGTTTTTTTAAAAAATAATTGTATTGGACAAAGGGAGAGTTTTGATGATTCCATTTAATTCATCCAAAGCTTTTTTAGGTCCTTACCAAGCTAGACACTTTGGGAGTTATAAAGGTGAACAAAACATGGCCCTTGCCTTTCAAGAATTGAACATATAATAGAAGAGAAGATGATCACAAACACAATAAGGTATGAACATATAGGATGTGTTACAAATACATAGAAGAGGTTACTTCTGGCTGGAAAAATTGGGGAGCCTCACAGAGATGGCGCTATTGGACTGGGCACTAGAGGAAGATTAAAATCACAAATAGGTGATTATGGGAGGGGAGAATGGATGAAGGAGAAATAGCTTGGAGGCAGAGAGTAAAGGTGGAGAAACCTGGCTTAAGAAAAGATGTGTTGGCAGATAAGGCAGAAGGGCAGGTAGGGACAGATGGATATGCTTGAGAGGCTGACCTTCTATCCTTCTGTAACTGTCCGGGTCCCTCAACACAGGGACTATGGCTTCCCTCTGGGGCAGAGACAAACACTTGGAATTCAAGAGCCATGGTTCTCTTCATAAGATAAGGCTTACCATTTTTCTGTTTTTTATTTTCGATCTGGAGGAGTTTTGCCATGTTTTACCCAGAATTTAATATCTACATACATTATTTCATATTTTGACATCCCTAGGATATTTTTGACGGTTATAAAATTTTTTCCTTCTCTAGGACATTGTAGGAGCACATCCCAAAGCCCAAATCTCACATAGAGCGACACACAGCACATAATTAATGGAGTCCTGCCAGTCAGGCCAGTCGGAAAGGGCATTAAACAAGGAAGAGAGGGCGCCAGGAGCCTGCAGGCTTGGCCTCTTTCCATTCTTTGCTGGGCTTTCTAGAAAAAGATGCCAACCCTCCTCAGTGCCCTGAGGCTTTCTTGCCTCTCAGAAATGCACCAGAGACTAAGTAGATGTTAGTCAGTATCCCTGAAGCAAGTGCTCCATCAATACTAAGCAGCAGCAGTATTTTTCCATCTCCCGACCCTCTGAGATGAATAGAATGCCGCTGCAGGCTGTTCCCTGCGGGGAGACTGTGGAATGCCCACAGATGGATGTGACGGCCCTCTCTTGGGAATAGAAGCGTCTCATCCCGCGTGTGCACTTTTAACTTCTCAGGTTCTCAGATGTCTGCTGTCAGAAGGAAAGCACTCACACTAGAGTCCACATGAGACTGCAGTCAGGACTCCTGGGTTTTAAGTCTTGTTTTACCACTGTACGGCTGGGCGGATGTTCCGTGGCAGCTCTTCTTGTGAGAAGCACAGGAATGAGACATGGTGGTGAGACCCTTAGGTAACAGTGATCGTCTGTTTTCCAGTCTGGAGTTCACAGGCTCTTTGATGTTACTCTCTTGTCTGGGTCTCTTTTGTCTGTGAAGGACAGAGAGGTACTTAGAGACAAGAATACGGGGGCTTAGCAAGATCTGCTCTTGGAGGACTTTGAATGCCCTTCCAAAAGGGATCCTTGTGTTGGCGGTTAGACCAGGGGTGAACTTGACTGTTCCCAGTATTTTCCATAGCTAGATACCAGCCCAGCAATCTGAAAAGCCCTGCACCCCCAATTCTCTGGGTAGCTGCTTCTTAAAATGGAGACAGAGTCATAGATTCACAAACTCTCTGCATTGAATGGGAATTGAGAAGTCACTAGCAGCCCGCCCACGTTTCCTGTGCTTTCTCCCGCAGCATCCACCCAAACACTCCAACCTGCCAAGACTCTTCTTAAATACCTGGCCCTTGGGGCTCAGCCCTCCAAAGGTATACTCCCACCCACTCAAATGGAACAGGACCATGATCTCCTTCATTCTAGACGTAATGCTCCCATTAATGCCCCTTAGAGCTCACAGGGTGATTTCTATTGAGCTAGAAGTGACTTTTGTTTTGTTGACAAATACAATAGAACCCATATATCCCCAGCCCACACGTGCATGGTTTGTTGGCAGCTGACTTGCATAAGACAGATGATGAGTAGGAAAGCAGGGCTCAGATCCCAGACTCAGGATCCATGAGTGCTATGGAAGAGTAAATATTAAGCACATCACAAAGACAAAATACCTCCCAGTATCCTTCCTGCTCTTTGAGCACCCAGGAATCTGGGCAGGGAACTTGGTCAGTCTCACAGAGGACCTCAGATGCCTTCTCCTGGTGTCTGAGTGAGACTCCCCTGTTCTTGATGATAAAATTATAAATGCAGGTTAGAGAGAGCCCGTGTTTCTTTTTAAAATTTAGATTACATTTCTCTCCTTTTCAAAACATTTGCCTTTTAAAAAAATAGCCTGAGAATGCCTGCAAAAAACAAATGTGGGCAACTTACTATAAGTTTAAAAAAAAAACCTAAAAAAGGGAATCTTTGAGAAAGGCTGACATATGCACACACACACACATTATATATTATATTACATATATGTGTGTGTGTGTGTTGTGTGTGTGTGTGTGTGTATAGCTTTAGCACTTTGGCAGAGATGGTTGTCTGGTAGACTGAAGTGATGAATACCAATAAGGAATACCAGACAAGAGTCCCAGGGTGACTTCCCCGCAGAAAGTCTGCTTTTCATTCTGAAGATTGAGCCCACCACTTTCCTGACCTTTGTCCCCAGCAAGCTGAAGGGGAGACAGAGCTGTCTCCAGAAGGTTGTCTCCCTGAGCCTCTCCATGAAGGCTTCTGGCCCCTCAAGTCAATGGGTATGTCTGTGTCCCCCTAACTCTTGTAGAACTTGTTGGTACTACTCTCTTTTTTTATTATTTTTGAGTTATGGGGTATAAGTGGGGATTTACTACATAAGTAGGTTGCATGCAGGTGAAGTTTGGATTCTAGCTGGCCCTCTCTCCCCACTGACAGTGGACCAGGCACTCAGTGTGTTGCCATGTATTCCCCTCCCTCCTTCCTCCCTCCCTCCCCTAGCAGTGTCTAGCATCTGCTGATCCCTCCCTTGTGCTCACATGACCAGTGATCAGGCTCACTTATGAGTGAGAGCATGCAATAGTTCACCCAGTATGATGGTCTCCAGTTGCATCCAAGTTGCTTCAAAGGCCATGATTCTGTTCTTCTTGTAGTTGCATAATATTCCATCATATACATCCTGTTGATACTACTCTTGTTGCTTTTATTCACGACCAGGGCTTTTTTCCATAGATGCTCAAAGTTCCCAGGAGAAGGATACCTTCTCATTGCATCCCCCAAAGCTCCAAAGCTACAAAGGGTGATGCCTGTCCAAAGAATGACAAAAATTGTGGGATGACTAAAACTGTGCTTCCTCTTTTCTTTGCCTTGTCCAACAGGTGGAATGCAGGTTGCCTGTTCGCCTGCAAAGTGCCACCAACCCTACCAAAGAAATATCTCTCTGAGATTCTCCAACTGATGCCTCACCTGTGCACAAGATCAACATACAAGTCACTCAAGCTGATGTTACTGCGCCTTCCATGGGGCCAGTGAGGCACACAGGGCCAGTACTGTGCCATCTATGGCAGTGTGATCAGAGGAGGTACTTTCCATTTGAGGGCTTCTACTTGCTATAGAGTGATCAAGACCAACACCTGTGGGGGCTTGAGCTGAGGAGGAAGCCCAGTGGCCTCCTTACACTGTTTATAGTTATGCCTCCACTCTGAAGACCAAGGGGGGTTACCTGGTTATGACTGTCTAGGTAATGATCTTCCCTTTGGGCTACAATCACTCTGGCAGCCAATAGACTCTGGAAGACCACCCACCACCATCTCCTCCCACCCACCACCATCTCCTCAGCTGTGTCCAGACTTGCCAGAATCCCAAAAAGCAGGTAGTTAAAGCCAGGTCCACTGGCCAGAGAAGGAACAGATGGAGGATGGCCCTGTCTCTCACAGTCCTCTGGTATCTGCAGTGCCCACAGGGCAAACTCCAAACCCCAGGCCTCTGTTTAGAGAGGCCTGTGAGGAGGCTCTGTTTAGGGAGGAGTTCTGGGGTGAGGAGTTGGCATGGAGTAAGGCCAGAGAGTTAGGATGAGGGCTTCTGGTAAGCTAGAGGAACTCAAGAGGGACCCCTAGCTCCCCACTGCAATGAACACTAGGCCTGTGGTTTTCTACATTTTTCCACTTCAGCATCTCACACTTTGTTCCAGATTCACGGTTGTATCACACGTGTCCCCATAAAATCAGAAGTCAAGACAAATAAATTCACATATTCCCAGCTGGTCACCTGTGTGCTTACTGAATGCTCAAAGGAAGAGGAGGGGTGGACAGGTAGCAAATTCCCTGCATATACACTTGGTAGACACCTTTGCCCAGGTCCACATAGCTACGGGGCCAGCATCTTGACTCAGGCGTGCAAATCCCAGCTCTGGAAATTGTCGATTTCTGCAATGACAAAGCACAAACACTCTGGCCAGTCCAGGGACCTTGAGATTGATGCCTTTTCAGCCACATTTGCTGATGTGAGTAATTTTTTCCTATCAGGGTGACCTGCCCCATGCCTCTGACCAGGGTAACCTGCCCTGCAACTCAGCACCTGGCTCAAAGATCCACCCACAACCAATGCTGGGACTGGTATCCACAGTGCCCACAGGACAAACCCCAAACCTCAGGCCTTCTTCAGAATATCTAAGAACTTCCAAAGAGTGGGTCTCACTGGCCTTTCTGTCAGAATCCCTGCTGCCTCTCTGGGCCTACAGGCCCTGAGGGCTAGGTCATGAGGATTTCGTTCGGGCAAAGGAAATGTGCTTTAGAATAAGGGTTCCAAACTTCAGGGTGACAGCCACAGGGAGCTTGGGTAGTAGGAAAAACACTGAACTTGGAGTCGGAAAATTTAGGTTTGAGATCTGCCTTTGTCATTTCATAGCAGTATGACCTTGGGGTAGTTACATAACCCCTCAGAGTCTCAGCTTCCTCATTTGAAAAAGGGACAAATTGTCCCTGCCTTACACAATGTTGTGTGTGTGTGCCTTGCAACTGCTAAATACTATGTAAGCATCACTTGCTAACACTCAAATCAAAAGTAACCAGGGACTAGGAAGGTTGCAGTCCCGAATCCTCTATCAATGCATGGTGGAGGCCACATCATGCCTTTCCCAGCTGCAACGTGGGGATAGAGATAGTTGTCTCCATGGTCCAGGGGGACCTTAGGAGCTGTGGAAATGGAGGTCCAATGGGGCTGGGATGCTCTTTGCAGACTGGAGAGTATACCTAAGGCCTGAACTAGGCTTGGGTCCTAGGCTGCAGGGTTGTACCTATCCCCAGGCAAGAGAGACCCAACAGGGAACACTCCTCATTAAAGGGCCCTTGGCATTGCTTAGAGGACAGTCATCACAGTGGCCTCCCTTTATCTGTCTGATCCTTTGTTCTGCATATGGGTAAATATTTTCTTCTGTGATCATGTCGGCAAAGGCAGGCAGCTATAGAAGAGACAGAAGGCTGGCACTAGTCTCACAGCTCTTGGTCAGGTTCATAATTTTGTCCTGTTACCCTACTGCCCTGGTGCCTCAGAGCAGAAGTTACATATGATTTGACCAATTCCTGTATCTCCCACCTCCCTGAAGCCCTTATCCTGCCAGGCTCAGTGGGCAGAAGACTTGAGCACCTACCCCCATGTCCCCTCCAGTCTCACCCCGTAAATCCTCCACAGAGGAGAAAGATCCCATTCTGGCCACTCTTACCACAGCTTTGAGACTTGGCTTCTTCCTTTAACAAGGGCACTGGGGCTTATAACTTCCAGGTTTTCTGGGATAAGTGACTCTCTGGGAATAATTGTCCAATAAGTGTTTTCTGATGTTACTGAGAAGGGAAGCAGGATGGTCTTTTTCTGTGACTCTCTAGATCTCATCAGACCTCCCATGTAATTCATCGATCTTCCAGCAAGTGAGTCCATCACCAGACAGATGTAGGACATCCCTCTCAGAACCTACCATCTAGTAAGTGACAATGTCCCCTGACCCAGAAAGATATCCCTTTGCCAGAGTGTCAGGGAGGGCTTGATCAGCTAAGGGTAGGGTGGGATGGGAGAATCTGAACTCTTCTAGAAAAAGTCCAACCCCTTTGTGTCTTCAGGCCAAGAAAGATCTGATGTATTTTAAGGGAAAAAAAGGCCATAGATACGCTGTGAATCAGGCACTTTCCAGGAAGGGACAAGCCTCATTCAGC
Source organism: Cephalopachus bancanus (assembly GCA_027257055.1). Lineage (NCBI taxonomy): Eukaryota > Metazoa > Chordata > Mammalia > Primates > Tarsiidae > Cephalopachus > Cephalopachus bancanus. The sequence goes on from JAPVLO010000326.1 coordinate 2,708,014, forward strand.
AGACTCCAACATTCCAGTCCATTGAGCACACCCTTCCTTCTTGTATAAGAGCCATGACCAATAGCCATCTAGCCATCTACACTTCACACCCTGTTGGATTCCAGGCTTACCCAGCAGTGTTCCAATGATAATTTGACTTCCTGTCCTGCTCCCCCTGGAGGGAGAGATGTGCTGATCATGCCATCTTGTGTAGTTCTCAGCACAAAGGGCTCACTATAAATTAATTAATAAAGTCACATTCTCATCTGGACATCAGAAGGCTGGACTTCAATCAGTGGAGATGAGTGCTCTCAGCTGTGCTAGAAACCTGAAGCTGCAAGGGCACCTTGGCAAATGCTCTATACTATGTTGCCTTCTAGGGTCTCTTTGAAGACAGATAACTTGACATTTGACCTCCATGGAGACACCCAACCATCACCATCAGCTGTATCCCTTATAATAACTACATGTTTATGGGCTACCACACAGAGTAGGATGTTTGCAGGGTCAGGAAACACGGCCTCAGCCACCACTGCATGACCAGAATCTAGTGCAGAGCCTACTACATAGTAAGGGGTCAACTAATGTTTCTAGAATGGATGATTTTAAATGAATGAATGACTTCAGTGTAAAGATGGTTAGAGAAATGCTTCTACTTTTGCTCTCATCCAAAAGCCCAATAAAATAACAACTTTTAGAAAAGCATAAACCCTCAAGGGTGAGAACTGGAAAGGAAGCAGTAACAACTTTCTTGAAAACTAGAAAGCAGATGCATTCTACACTTCTGCAGGAAAAAACCCAGAAACCCACATGATTGACACTTCAGAATCCCAATACGTTTAGCATCTATGGCACTGTCTACTTCTGGAAATGGGGGATGAACAAAGCGGCCAAAAAGGGAGGATAGATTGAGAGTCTGTTCAGGAATTACCATAGTTAGGCCCCCAGGTCATCACCCTGACTCAGCCAGTCCTTTCTGGCAGAAGACTGGAGATGGGTCCTTTGGTGAGGGGAAAACAAAGACCTCTCGATTAAGAGACACGCCGTCCCATTAAAGATGGGCTTATCACACCCCAGAAAAAGGAAGGCTAAGTAAACACATCTATCCTAGATGCCAAGACTCCCAACTCTCCCCTTCAACTTGATTCCAGAAGGCTGCTGGTCAGGGCTCGTCCCTCCAAGCAGGTTGAAAGACCTGCTCCTGAAGAAACTGACTATCCCAAAAGGAAAATCTGATATCAGAATTCCTGTGATAAAATTGCCCAGCCAGAGCATCCTCCAGGCAATCTGGCAGGTGCTAAGTCCATGAGCCCAGAACCTTCTCTTACCAAGTTACCAGATATCTGAGGAAAGCCAGAGTGAAAACACACAGACATAATAAAGCAGCTTGGAGGAAACAGAGACTGCAGGGAAAACAATTTCAATAGTAGAAATACTACCACCCCAAAAAACTTTCAGGGAATATATAAAAAGTGGTTCTTGGAAATTAAAATATGATGGCAAAACCAAAAATCCCCTCGGAAGGTTTGAAAGAAAAAGTTAAGGGAGTCCACCAGGACATGATGCAAAAATGTAAAGAGATGAAAGTAGGAGACAAAAAATAAGGAAATGAGAAGGTTCTAGGGTCTGGAATCTAAGTGACAGGAATTCCAGAATGAGAGAATAAAGAAAGTGGGAAGAAGGAAATCATCACAGAAACATGGCAAGAAACTTGCTCAGGAGGGAAGAAAATGATTAAAAGGGCCCCCAGTGCCCAGTATAAGAGTGAAAAGTCCTGCATCAAGTCACATCATTGTGAAATTTCATGCCACTGTACACTAAGAGAAGATCCTGTTAGTTTTCAGAAAAGAGCAAGGGGACCCATAAAAGGGTCAGGAATGAAACTAGTTCTAGGCTTCTCAACAACATCATTGAAATGTGAAAGAAAATAAAGAAATCCCTCTAACTTTCTGAAGAGAGGTGATTTCTAATTTAGAATTCTATACCTGGCCAAGCTGCCAATCAAGTGGAATAGAGATATTTTCAGATAAGCAGAGTCTCAAAAATCTACCTCACATGCTCTCTTTCCCAGGAAGCAACTGAAGGATGTGTTCTTCCAAAGTAAGAGAGTGAACCAAAAAAGAAAATGCATGTGATTCAGGAAACAGGACGCAATATAGGAGAGAGGCAAAGGAAAAAGAGGTCTCGGAAGCCATTCGTGCACCAGGCAGAAAGGGTAACCAGGCCAGACCAAAGGAAGCAGAAGACACCAGGGGAAATTTCTGCTGGAAATGGAATTACTAGGACACCTGATGCATCTGGACTTCTTGAAAGGAGATTGAAACTGTAGGTGGAAATTTTTCATTGAAATTGATGATGATGAGAGAGAGAAAAAACTCCAAACAAACAAAACCAAGCAAGTGAATTGCTCCAGGGAAGACAAAACATTGTGCAGGAAAGACAAAGCAATCTGGTTTGCTGCATGGATAAGCTATGAATAGAATTTTACAGACATAATATTATTAAAACTGAGTCTATGTCCAACCAAAATTGTGACATAACTGCCTTGCCGAACGAGAAATGGGATAGATATGAGTGTGTGTAAAAACAGGGGAGAAAAGAGAGATAAGTTTCCATCTTTGATGGCGGAAAGTTAATAGTCTCTAAAGACAGGCACACATAGAAGTATTACTGGAAACATGTCATTCAGAGACAAAACCAAGGAGGAAATAATCGCCAAAAGAAACGAAAAGTGGTGGTCTCTGGAGATCATAAGATGGGAAAAAGAAGAGACCTGATTGCTTTTGCTTCAAACCATTTAGAACAATGTGACACTTCAAATATATGCATCTATTACTTGAATAAAAAACTAAAGACCAAAATGAACTAAATACATGCATCGACCTACTGTGAAATCTCTTCCAACCACTAGATGGTGCTATTGTCCCCTCATGGAAACAGCCCAGTGAAGAGCATTTCTGTCCAGTTTTCCGGAAAACAGAAGTGAGATTTTTTTATCAATACAGCAGAAAGGAATTGAGTTGTTTATCATATTTCTTATCCAAATATTACCCCCTCATAGAGTTGGGAGGAAAAAAACCATTCACCCCTAGTGTTGCAATAATTAGAAGCTGAGACAAAGCCCAGACTCTTTGGGCTGAGGGGTGCTCCACCCTCCAGGAACACGGCTACTGATTCACTAAGATCAACTGTGCAGCCAACTGTGGCAAATGTCTCACTCAGGCACCTGGGCCTGGACTCATGAACGGGATGAAACATGGGAAGAAGAAGCTTGTTTTAGGGAGGCCAAGGCTACTGCCGGTGCGACACATGGTCAGACTTTAATGAAATTCAGCGAAAAGAGAATTTGGGATCCTGAATTCTGGGTGACAGGTGGGAATCTTATCTACTGGGGGAAGCCAAGGCAGCAACACTAATATCAGGCCACTTTTCCAGAGAGCATGCTTCTTTTTCTTTCCAAGATGAACATCAGACTTATTTAACACATCCTGCAAAGTCACTAATGATGTCCCGATAGTCCAATCAATGGTTGGCTTTTTTCCCATTGGCCCTATTTTCCTTGCCTTTTCTGGATCTGTTACATATTCCTGACCCCTGCTGCTCTGCTCACAGGCTTCATGAGATAAACACTGCAGTACTGAGTGCTATCTTCTATCCCTGAGGGAATCTGGCACACAGGTCGCTCTGCTTTCTTGCCACGCATCCTTTCCTCATGCTGCTGCGGCCACCCTGGCCTGGCTGACCTCCGGCCATCCTGACCCCTCCTCCACCTCTCGTTCTGGATCCTCCTCCCCGTCCTTTGCCCCAGTTTTGACCAAGACCTCCAGCTCGGGCCTCCTCTCCTTCCCTCTCTATCCTCCTCCAGACAGCCAGACTATTTCTCAGTTTCAGTCTTCTCCCCTCTGCCACATTCCAAAATCTACACCTTTAGCCCCAACCCCCTCCTCAGTTCTAGATTCCATTCCCACTTCTTCTCAGACAATTCCATTAAGCAACTCACCAGCATGCAGTAGCCTGTCAAACTCTGCAGCTCTCCCTTCCCAGCCACCTACTCTTCCTGATTTTGTTCCTTCAGCCACGCACACATTCAGTCAACATTTACTGAGTGAAAGGCATGATGCCAGACACTGGGAATTCGGGGGTTTTAATAAACAAGATCCACGCCCTCAGGAAACTACAGATTGCAGCTAGAACAGAGAGGCTGGTCACGGAACCCCAGCACATGTGACCAGAGCTCTAGTAGAAGGAAATGGAGGGGGCAAGGTGTCAGCAGAGGAACGAAGGAGACCTTAGTATCCCTGGAGATTCAAGGAGCTTAGCCCAGCTCAGCTCCAAGTCACTTGGCTTCATTCCTTGGGGCCCTGATGTTATCAGGCACTGGGTTCTGTTGATCCTTTCTCAGCCGTGTCTTCCACATCTCGCTCTTCCAAACTCAAGTGTGCATGTGAGTCATTTAGTCATCTTGTTAAAATGAAGATTTTCTTTGAGAGGTGGCATGAAGCCTGAGGTTCTGCATGTCCTACATGATTCCAGAGGGTGGCGTTGTTGCTGTTGGACTGCGCAGTACGCTGGCATCTTGGGATTCCATTTTCTGTTGTTGTTTTTTTTTAAGATTTTTTTTTTAATTTATTTTTCAGCCGGGCTCGGTGGCTCAGCCTATAATCCCACGCCTTTGGGAGGCTGAGGTGAGTGGGTTGCCTGAGCCCGCGGGTTCGAGACCCGCCTGGGCAACTTGGCAAGACCTCATCTCTACAATAAATCAAAAAATTAGCCGGGCGTGGTAGCGCACACCTGTACTTCCAGTTACTTGGAAGGCTGAGGCGGAAGGATCGCCGGAGCCCAGCAGGTCAAGGCTGTGGTGGGAGTGGCCATTGCACGCCAGTCTGGGCAACAGAGTGAGACTCCAACTCAAAAAAAAAAATTATTTTTCATTTTTTAATTTATTTTATTTTTGAGTTGGCGTCTTTATTTATTTTATTTTTGAGTTGGAGTCTCACTCTGTCGCTCAGATCGGAGTGCAGTGGCTGCTCCCGGCCACCACAGCCTCGACCTGCTGGGCTCCGGTGATCCTTCCGCCTCAGCCTTCCAAGTAGCCGGAATTACAGGCATGCGCTACCATAATTAACATTTTAAATGTCCTTTCTTATTCACTGTAGCCACATTTCTCATGTTCAGCAGCCACACATGCCACATTACACAGAAAACATATAGGATGTTTTCTTCATTGCAAAAGTCCTGTTAGATGGCACAGCTTAATAATCTCCGTCCCACCTGAACTGATTACACACTGACTGCCAACTTCACCCGACTGTCGTCTCCTTGAAGGCAAGCTCTGTGTTGTCTTGTCATTTTTTCTATCCCCCAAACCAACCTCATATCCTTTCTTTCATTTGACAACTACTTCTTGACCATCTACTATGTAGCAGATGCCGTGCTTAGTGCTGGGAACAAGTGGTAGTGGGGGAGAACTAGACAAATATGGCCCTTGCAATCACAGAAGTCACAAAATAGGTGCTCCACAATTATCTGTTGAAATGAATAAATGAATGAAGACTACACGAACAATCCCAGGGAAATCTTTACAATGAACTTTGTAGTTCTCTCCATCTCAGGAACTTTCAATAGTTACTTACAATCTGCAAAGGAAATTCCAAATTCCAAAGCTTGGGATTCGAGGCCCTTCTGAGAGGCAGAGACACATCATGGTTTAGGGTATTAGCTTGCTAGGGCTGCCCTGACAAGACACCACAGATAGGGAAGCCTAAACAATAGAAGTATATTGCTCTGAAGGTTAGAAGTCCAAGATCAAGGTTGTTGCCAGGGCTGGCTTCTCCCAAGGCCTCTCTCCTTGGCTTGCACGTGGCCGTCTTCTCTTTGTGTCCTCACAGGGTCTTCCTCTGTGCCCAAGCATCCCTGGTGACTCTGTGAGTTGGAATTTCTTCTTCTTATAAGAACACTGGTCAGATTGGATTAGGACCCACCCTAATGGCCTCATTTTAATTTAATCACACTTTAAATCCCCAATCTCCAAATACAGCCACTTTCTGAGACTGGGGATTAGGGCTTCAACATAGGAATCTGGGAGAGGCTCAGTTCAGCCCATGGTCATTAGAAACATGATTTTGGAATCTGACATAAGTGGGTTCTGATAACAGCTCGAAATTCACTATTAGTAACTGTGCCCATGAGAGGGTACTTGACTTGCCTGAGCCTGTTTCCAAGTCTGAGAAATGTTGACAACCCTCCCTCCCAAGGCTGGTAAGGAAATTACAAGCAATTACGTATGTGAAGCACTGAGAGAAGCTCAGCACACAGTAGGCAGTCAATTCATTTTAGCTACTGTCATCAACACTTGACCTCCCTGGTCCCCCAGTAGCAATCCCTCCTCTACTTCTGGTCCCCGACACACTGAGCCTTGCCCCATCTGGGTCACACCTGGCTCCTCTCTTCATATTCAGATCTAGCTTTCCTTCCTGGTTCCCTAAAGGCCCCTTCTCTCTGTATCTTTGGTTAGACGTCAGTCCTTCTACTTCCAAGCTTTGTTAGCATTCCTGTCAATTCCACACCACCACCTAATTAGCACCTATGAATTAAAAATCCCATGCTGTTAATTTCCCTGCTAACTTTTCCTGCACATATGCTGACCTCCCCCATGAGATGTAAGACACTTGAGATCAAAGCCCGCCTTTATACTTTTTGGTTTGTCTCACAGCACCTATCAAAGTGTCTCAAACATAGTAGGCCTTTATCAACCAAAAGAGTGTACGAATATAAAAATACTTGTATATGGTCAGTATTCACTGAGTGGTGTGTGTGTGTGTGTGTGTGTGTGTGTGTGTGTGTGTGTGTGTGTTTCACATTTTAAAAAGCCATGCCCAATACATGAGGGCTCCCAGCACATTAAGAGGCTGAAGCCTGAAGACTGCTTGCATACAGAAGTTGAAGACCAGCCCTGGACAACAGAGCAAGACTTCATCTCTACAGAAAATTTTTTTTTAAAAAGTCAACCAGGTGTGGTGGCACATACCTATAGTCCCAGCTACTTTGGAGGCTGAGGCAGAAGGATCCCTGAGCCCAGAGGTCGAGCCCTGATCATGCCATTGCACTCCAACCTGGGCAACAGAGACCTTAACTCAAAAAAAAAAAGCCATGGTTATCTCTCTTTTTTTTTTTTTTTGAGTTGGAGTCTCACTCTGTCGCCCAGACTGGAGTGCAGTGGGCGCTCCCGGCCACCGCAGCCTCGACCTGCTGGGCTCCGGCAATCCTTCCACCTCAGCCTTCCAAGTAGCTGGAACTACAGGCGCACGCTACCACACCCGGCTAATTTTTGATTTATTGTAGAGATGAGGTCTCACCAAGTTGCCCAGGCGGGTCTCGAACCCGCAGGCTCGGCAATCTACTCATCTCAGCAATCTACTCATCTCAGCCTCCCAAAGGCGCGGGATTGCAGGCTGAGCCACCGAGCCCGGTTTCATGGTTATCTCTTGAGGAAAGAAGAGGTAAGCCAAGGTGGACTCAGTAGTGTTGGCAATGTTTTGTTTTTTAAACTGAGTGGCAGCTACACAATTATTTCTTAAAGTTTACAAAATAATATATCATTAATTGATAGATATCTCCTGTTTATAGATGAACTTATTTGCATTCTCAAGTAATGTATGAGGAATTCTTCTGACATAAAAGAAAACACTTAAAATATTTGTTTTAGAAGAGATTGAATTAGGATTTCGGAGAATAACTCAACAAAGTCTTTTAATTAATATTTTATCTGACAGGAAATATTTATGAGACTTTACCAGCTTCATAAATGCAAATGGAATTTCTATAAATAGGAGAAAAAATGATTTCCTGTAAGTGTCATATTCTAAAGAGAAAACTTCATGAACTCATCTCCTGCTTGATGAAAGACAGTAAGAGAAGCAGATATGGGGGAGAGGAGGTGGGTCTACTCTAATTAACAGCAATAACACACACGAATTCTTTGTTGCTTTCAAACATGCCCTCATCAATTTTCAGATGATGAAAGACACACTTAGCACCTTGCAAAACTCCCTAAGTTGTTCTTCAATTGCAATGCCTATCCTCAAATATTGCTGGTGCTCTTTGGGAGGCTCGGGCATGGAAAAACTGAGGCTCCCCTAAGTTTGCAAAAGCCAAGCAGGGCTAGAATCCTCAAATTTCTCAGGGGACACAGATTTTCTGTTTCTTGGTCCAAGGTCCCATCACTGAGAATATTTGCAAAACAGAATTCCCAGACCACCTTACATTTTGCTCTAAAGTCCGCCAGACTCCTCCCATTAGGACAGAAGGAATATCATGGTTGTTATGATTAATCCAGTTGCTCCCCCAGGACAGAGTGCCCTGTCAGGACTCAGTGAATGCTTATAGTGTGTGTTATCCAGACCTCAGACCTACACAACCAAGGCCTTTCCCAAGAGCTGAAAAATCAAGGAATTTCTCATACTGTTAAGTCATAAGAATAACCAACACACATTGTATGAGCGCCAAGAAAGGCTAAGTCCCCTAAGGGGACAGAGAGAATCCCTGGTTAGTCAGGGCCTATTGCAGCCACAATGAGTAATCAACTCCTCTTTCCAGAGAGAGAAGAGGGGCCTTCAGAAGACAAACCTTAGCAGGGCCAGTCTACACTCTGTACCTCAGGTTGTGGTCTCTACTGTAAGAAAACCCCTAAGCCACCATCATAAGACCAAGCTTCCATGCCATTGTGCTCACAGACTTGGTGCACTCCAGTCCCAGTGACAAGGATTTTTCTCGTTGTAATTCAGTAAACCAGATTTCTTGTTGTAGACATCATTCACTTCATAAATATTCATGTACCACCTGTGCTAGGTGCTGGGGCTGCCCCAGGCTTGATCAAGTGGCTTCTGTCCCTGAGACAGGAGGCAGACTCGGAGTCTGGCAGGGCTGTTGACCCCAGAAGGCTGGGCAAGAGAGGGGCCAGAGGTAACACCACAGGCTGAGACGGGCCACCCTGAACAGACCAGTCCTCAGAGACACCTGCTGGCCCTCCGCAGACAGCAGCCCTCCCTTGGCAGCTGCCTTTCCTACAACTCACACGAATTAAATGATACATTCATGGAATCGTCTTTCCTCAAGGCGGGGAAGAGTCCAAAAGGGAGGGCCGGGAGGTGGTGAGGTGAGGCAGCCAGTGATGCCCACGCCTGTGTAGTCTACAGTCCGATTCCGGGCTACCCGACGCCTTCTCTCGGTGGGGGGCGCGTTTCCCTGCCATTGTTACTCCCTGCCGCCACCTGGGAGAGCGTCCAGGGCCTGAGCTGAGCCTGGGAACAGCAGACCTGTGCCCGTCTCCAGACCTCCTCCACCTCGAGTCGGCGGATCAGACTCCAGACCCTCACCCCAGCCGCTGGGGCGAAGCCGTCGGGGTGGGGATGCGGCTCCCAGACTGGGGCTCCCCCGCCTTCCTGAAGGAATTCCCCCGCCTGCTCTGCTCCCTCTCAGGAAACGCGCCGAAATTCTGCCAGCCGCCCCCTCAGCATCGCAGAGTGGTTGGGCAGCTGCTGCAAGCCTCCAAGCCAAGATTTCTGCCCTAATAGTTTCTTCTGTCTGCTCCGCCGCACCCACTAAACACGCAGCGTTCAGCCATGTACACACGCGCACACGCAGGTGCTCGCCCGTGCACACGCGAGCACACGTGGCGCTCATCTATGTACAGGCTCGCACAGGCGGCGCTCACCCATGTACACGCGCACACATATGTTCACGCACGCGCATACGCGGGCGCTCACACACGCACCGGGCGCTCACACGCGCGCACGCACGGGTCTCTCTGTCCCTTCCACCTGGGAGACCAGAAGCACCAGTACCAGCAGCAGGGGTGTAGCAGGGCGGTGGCGCCAGCCTGGGCGATCTTGGACGGAGGGGGGTGGAGGGGGCAGCGGCAGCGGACAGTCGGGAAGGGAACGGCGGGCTGCCTCCCGCCCGGTTGTCTCTCCGCCTTCCTCCTCCATCCAATTCCTTCCGAACTGACGGTGTCCCCGATCACATGGACCCCCCCACCTCCGCCCCACCTTCACCCCGCCCCCACTCCGCCTCCTACCGCCTTTGCCGGTGGCCCTTTCAGTCGCATTCCTACCCAGAGATTCATTTGTACTGGGGACTGAGGGAGGAGAACCCTGGGAGAGAGAAGAGGGAGGAGGGGAGGGAGGGGGAAGAGAGGGAGGGAGGGAGAGAAAAGCCTCCAGCTGCTCTCGCTAGAGAAAGGGAGTGACCGAAGGGGCCAGCCAGTGAAGGGACAGGATGGCTTACACACCTCCGCCCACAGGACCCCACGACAGGGACAGGTTCTAGCTACAGCTTCTCCGTGGGGTAATGGCGGGGGCTGGAGAGTCGCTCAAAAGCCCTGAACGCGGACTGCACCGCCTCTAAGGGACATCCCAGAAGTTAGCATCAGTGGCACTTGGAAGCTCCGATCTCCACAAGTAAGTTGCTTTCTTTTCCTCCTCCATTTCTACCCCAGCTCACTGGTTCTGGAAGGTAGGACGACACTCTCAGGTGTCCGTGACCCCTGGCAGCAGGCTTTCACAGGGAGCCTGCTAGATTCGTAGCCAGGGGTTAAGGAAAAGCTAAGGATGGGTCCCAAGTTCAGCCAGCAAATTGGAGATCTCCCTAGCTTGCAGGCTACCATGCCCTGGGGAGTCCAGCCCTTAGAGGGCTGTAAACATCTCCACTTCTGGCACTAGACCAGGGATACCTGGGCCTGCCCCCAAACCTCCTAGCAGTGGTCTGAGAGGCCAGGGCAGTGGCCAGAAGGGGTAGTGTTTGGGGAGACATTATTCCCCTTGGCAGGCTCTACCTTTAGATGGGGGCAGGGAGGACCAGGATGGGGGCGGTGTCCTCAACCTTAGATCCCCAGCTGAATCTTGCTTTCTCTTTTAAGTGTGGCCAAATTGGAAACATGGTCTTGTTATTTCTGCCCTCCTCACTGCACAGGTCACTTCCTGCATACCTCTCTCTCTGTCTTTTGAAACATCTTTCAGTGATGCCCAAACTGTTCAGAAAGGTCCTGGTACAGGCTGCAAGGACAGGGATAGGGGTTGGGAAAGGGTTGCACCATCATTATTCCCTTTTCCTCAAACCTGCGAATCTCCCTGGAGAGCTGTGGAACCCCCGGTTCCGTGTCTTCCCTCCCCAGGGCTGGGGAGGGCATTAGGTCAGTGTTGGCCCCTTGGAGCCAGTTTAGTTCCAAAGTTCCAGGAGATTCCCCAAACATCGGGGTTGGCAAGACCAGCCCAGAACCTGCTCCAAGAACCCTTTCAAACACCAGAAGAAAATCAGCAGAAACATGTTTTAGTCCTTTTAACAAAGCAGACATTCTCAACCTCATTCTACAGGTGAGAAGTGGCAGCCCAGAGAGGCTGTGTAACTTGCCTGAGGTACACAGCTTATAAACTGAGATTTTAACCTAGGTCTTACTCCAAAAGTTACCTTGTTTTTGTCGTAAGTCATGCATTATAGGGCTTTCTGGTTCACAAAGCACTTTTCCATGGGAGAAAAAGGCTAATATTTATGAAACCAAGGTGTTGAGCTGGACATGAGTTATTTCTGACACCAGTCCTGTGGGACAGAGCTTGTTTCTCCTGTCTTATAGATGAGATAAAAGCGAACAGAATTCCAAGCACTGAGTGGAAGTGCTGTTATCTTGGAAACTCATGTCCCCTGGCTTCAAATCCAGGGTCTTTCCACACACTATTTAAAAACCATCCCTGAAAGGTGTTCTGGCCTTCCCAGATCCATGTCTTTTCCTCAAACTCAAGTATAAGTCCCATCCACTGTCTCATTTATGCCCTCAGGAGTCCCAGAATCTGAAGGATGATGTGGGAGTGAGACAGAAGAGGCCCATGGCTGGGTTCTGACATGAAGAACTTTGGTTAGCTTGATGGGGATTTTAAACTATGGAGCCTATCTGAGATAACATCATTCTGCTTAGAGGCATAAGGTATTGCCTTCAGTGGTAGTCCTGAGGTGCTAGGTGTGCTTCTTGGAAGAACAGCAGCAGGGCCACCCTTGAAAGAGAGGAAACATCACATAGAGAACTTGCCTGCTCAGAAGGATGAGACAGGAGGATAGCTTGAGCCTGAGAGTTCAAGACCAGCCTGGGCAACATAGCGAGACTCAGTCTCAGAAAAAAAAAGAAAAGAAAGGATAGAGAACTTGTCTGTACATCCCACAAAGCACAGAGATCATCCCCAGAACAATGTTCTGGACTTACTACCTAGCTGTCCAACAGAAAGGGACCAGCCACTCAGGCATGGATGTGTCCAGTCCTCTCCAAAAGCTGTGTATAAGCTGTTGGCAGTCCTCACAGGCCGCATTTCTTTAAGAAGCGTGCTTGCATTCAACTGAAAATGAACGTGCTCCATCCAGCAAAAGCAGTGCAGCTGGAGGAGGAGACAAGGATCGGGGGAGCAGACAGTAGACAGGACATGACAAGGGCTGGCCCCCAACCGGAGCTGTCTCCTCTGGGGTGAAGTCAGACCTCCTTCGTGGGATTCCCCACGTGGGTTCCCCGGAGTCGGCCGGCACATCCCGAGCAGTGCAGATTACATTCCTCTGTGAGTCCTGCAGAAGCACCAGAGTGGCTGTCGCCACTTTCCTGACCTCACTGCCCCTGCTGCAGGTGCACAGGGAGAGGCCTGTGGGGCTTTCTCCAAGCTCCTGACTGGGTTTCTGGTCTAAGGGAGATTCTTAAGCCTGTTCTAGTCATTTATGATGAAGCTAGCTCCACAGGAGGGAAGAAACAAAGGGAGAGCCCCTTCCCCAGTTCCCCTTTGCTCTTAAAGTGACCTGATCCTTCATGCTTTCTGTGGGCAAAGCCACTAACGCATGCTGTGCTTCCATGAATTTGAAAAATGTGTTTACTTCTATTGGTTTTTAATTTTAAAAATTGCTCAATAACCAATTATTTGATCACCTATCATGTGCCAGAAAGAATTAATTTTTGAAAACCTTGGAATGTGATTGTTGGGGCAGGATTATTTTTCCATTTTGGAGCATGTTAGCAAAAACTTGCATTTTCTGAGCCAATATTGACTGTTTAGGCTGGGGGTGGAAGGACTATGGAGAGAATGCAGGAGGCTTTGGAACCCACTAGGAAGTTCAAGGGAGATGTTTTCAGATTAAAATGTACACTGTGTGTGAGCTACAAACAGGACATTGAAAGCTGGCAATGTTTCTAAGCAAAGATTCATCATCAGTTGACTATTAGGATAGTTGTCAGCCATGGAGGAATCTTTCTGTTTCTCTTAAAGACAAGTCTAGAAGAATGGGGTATAGACACAAAGGATTGCAATGAGGCTTTTGAATAAAAATACTTTAATGTATTTCTCAAAAAGATGTGTGGAGTGGCTGTCTCTGGAATTATTGTAAAACAGAGCGGACGGCTTCCCCTTCTGAAAACCTGCCAGTGAGGCTGGAGTGGTTGGCCTCCGTGGCTCTGCCCGGCAGCAGTGGCTAATCTAGTTCCTCCTACCTTGACATTCTGATAAGGGAACTATTCTAGTCAACAGAGCCTAGGACAGCAGTGACCCTTGCCAAGAGCCGTGTTAAGTTAAATGTTAGAGCCAAAGCTTTAACACATGACCCTGGAGATCCTGGCGGGTGCTTAAATGTTAAGTTCCATTATCATTACAGACCAGAGCAGCCTGAGGGGCAAAGGTCAGGGATAATCCAACCATTTGGCAGGTGGCAACCGCACTTCCTGGTCACCAGGGATCAGCCCATATGGTGGCCAGAGAGTCTGGGGGAAGGAGAGGGTAGGAGTGTGAAGGGGAGAGGGTTGAAGGGGAGAGCAAGCTCACAGTCTCATCCTGTGGTTTGGGGCTAGGTGTGCTGCCCACGCTATGCCTTCTCTCACCTTTCCGGCTCCCAGCCTTACAATCAGGGAGATTCCCATGCCATCATCCCATATTATTTCTTGCTGCTCAGGAAGAAAAAAAAGGGGGCCAGGTGCAGTGACTCATGTCTCTAATTCCAGCAGGGGAGGCAGAGGCCGGAGGATTGCTTGAGCCCAGAATTCAAGACCAGCCTGGGTTACACAGCGAGACCTTGTCTCTACAAAAAGCCAAAATATTAGCTTAGCCAGGCATGCACCTATAGTCCTAGCTAAACGGGAGGCTGAAAAGGCAACATCACCTGAGCCCAGGAGACTGAGGTTGCACAGTGAGCTGTGATCATGCCACTGCACCCCAACCTGGGCAACCAGAGTGAAACCCCCAACTAAAAGGGAAAAAAAAGGAAAAGGGGGGAAAGCAAGAGCCAAGAGGACCTCAGATGTGGCCTGGGCTGAACCTGTGTCTTGCCCCTAGAGCCTGCTTCCCCACTCCAAGCCCACCCCAGTACAGACTGCTCTACTGAGCACCTGGTGTTTAGAGCCTGGTGTGGGAGGGGCTGCCTCTGCTCCAAAAGGTGGTTGTCCAGCAGGGCTGGCAGAAGCCACAGTGCCCAGGCCTCAGAAACCCTTACAAACAAAGGCGGCCAGGACAGTCAGCCAGCACGACCCCACTCGGCACTGGGTATGAAAGCCTCCCCGGCCCAAGTCGGGTTGCCTCAGTGCTCTGCAAAGTGTTCCTTATCAGGTAAACTCAGAAAGTCACTCATATTTCTTCAAAATGTGCAGGAGCTTCCTGCACATAGGCCAGACCTTGGATAGAAGGAGCCTAATAGGAGATCGGATCACTTACATACGTGCCTGCATGCCCCAGGCGCTCTCCGTTGGCCATGACAGATTTCGGCATCCATGGTAGGTGCCCTTAGGAAAATGCGTGGGGCCACAGTGGCAAAAGCGGCTGTCAGGGAGGAACAGGGAAGGCTTCTCACTGGGCTTGAGAAACAGATTTGTGAGTGATAGGTAGAAGAGGTCCAAGAAGTGACTTGGAGAGGAGAGAGCCCAAGGCTAGACTCAGGGCAGTAGGGACGGAGGCCCGGGCCCGTGAGTAGTCCTGGGCACACATGTCCCCTGCCCCATCCTTTCCTTCATCTCTTTGGACCTCCCTGACTCCTCCTCTTAGGCATTCCCACCTGGTCACATTTTACTTCCTTTCTCTCTCTCCTTTCTTTCTCATTTTGATTCTTTTTCACCTTCAGTTTTGTCTTTTTCTCATTTATTCTCTTGAGCATAAATGCCCATTAGTGCTCTTCAGCTCAGTCTCTTTTTCCACTGCATTCATTCTTTTTTTAAATTAGACTTTTAAATTTTGAGATAATTATAGGTTCATGTGCACTTTAAGTAATAAAAACAGAAAGATCTACCATACTCTTTATCCAGTTTCTCTCAGTGGTAACATTTTGCAAAACTAGTATGCTAATAACACAGATAAATAATTGGCAAGAAAACAACACTTTCATCACCACAAGTATCTCTTATGTGGTCTTTATTTGGACATACCCACTTCCCTCCCACCCTGCCCACTCCTTAACCCCTGGCAACCACTGATCTGGTCTCCCTTTCTATAATTTTTGTCATCTCAAGAATGTGACACAAGTAGAATCACACAGCATGCAATATTTGGAGATTGGCTTTTTTCATTTAACATAATTCTTTGGAGATTTATTTAGCCATGCATGTTCGCACGTGTGTATGTGTTTTGGTTTTTTTATTGTTAAGTAGTGTTCTATAGTGTGATTGCACCATTGTTTGTTTAAAGACACTGGTTGTTTTCACTTTGGAGCTATTATGAGTAAGGCTGCTGTAAATATTCGTGTACTGGTTTCTGTGAACATGAGTTTTCATTTCTCTGGGATAAGTGCCCAGAAGTGTAATTGCTGGATCATATGGTAGTTGTATGGTTGGTTGTTTGTTTAAAAGCTGTCAAACTGTTTTCCATTGTGATTGTACTATTGTACATTCCCACCAACAATGTTTGAGTGATGTTTCTGTGCATCATTGCCAACATTTGGCGTTGTCACCTTTTTATTTTAACCATTCTGATAGGCAGTTCTAGTTTGCCTTTTCCTAATGGCTGACCATCTTTTTATGTGCTTAATTGCCCTCCCTTCCCTGGGTCTCTCATCTGCTTTTCCTTCTTTCCTTCTCAAGTTGTGTCCTGATACCTGCATCCACCTTCACATCTCTTCATTTTGTCTTTCCTTTTCATCCTTTGCTCTATTATACTTTTTCGTCCTCCAAATTCTCGTTCTCCAAATGCATCTTCATGTCTTTTGTCTATTTTCTAATTGGATTGGCTTTTGTTGTTGTTTTTGTTGAGGTTTAAGCATTTTTTAAATAAAATATTCTAGATACTGGGCTTTTGACATGTACTGTTTTTTACAGATATTTTCTCCTACTCTGTCATTTTTCTTCTCATCTTCTTAACTGGGTCTTTTTCAGAGCAAATGATTTTAATTTCAATAAAATAGATGATCTTATTTTTTTTATGGATTGTGCTTTTGGTGTCAAGTCTAAGAACTCTTTACCCACCCTAGATCCTGGAAAGATTTTCTCATTTCTAAAAAAGCACTATTGTTTTATCTTTTTTTTTTTTTTCTTTTTGAGTTGGAGTCTCACTCTGTCGCCCAGACTGGAGTGCAGTGGCCGCTCTTGGCCACCGCAGCCTCGACCTGCTGGGCACCGGCGATCCTTCCACCTCAGCCTTCCAAGTAGCTGAAGCTACTACAGGTGCGTGCTACCACGCCCGGCTAATTTTTTTTTGATTTATTGTAGAGATGAGGTCTCACCAAGTTGCCCAGGTGGGTCTCAAACCCACGGGCTCAGGCAGTTCACTCACCCTGGCCTCCCAAAACACGGGATTACAGGCTGTTTTATCTTTTATATTTAAGTCCATGATCCATTTTAAGTTAATTTTTGATAAGATCTGAGACTTAGGTCAAGGTTCATTTTTTGCCTATGAGTGTCCAGTTGCCCCCATACCACTGCTTGTTGAAAGGCTCTCTTTCCTCCACCAAATTCCTTTTGCATTTTTGTCAAAAGTAAGTTGGGCATATTTGCGGAGGTCTATTTTGGGGTTCTCTGTTCTGGTCCATCAATGTATGTGTCTGTCTCTCTGCCAGTACCGCACAGTCTTGATCACTGCAACTATGTAATAAATCTCATCCCTCCCACTTCTATTCTTTTTCAAAATTGTTTTATCTATTCTAGTTCCTTTGCTTTTCCCTATAAATCCTGGAATCATCTTATCTATATCTACAAAAAATCGCATAGGATTTTGAAAGAAGTCGCACTGAACCTGTATATGAATTTGAGGAGAATCAACATCTTTAGTATATTTGAGTCTTCCAATTCATGAGCGCGGGATGTTTCTCTATTCATCTAGCTGTGCTTTGAGTTCTTTCTTCAGCATTCTTTATTGCCAGCAGTTCTTTTTGCTCTGCCACGAACTCACTGTGACCTTGGGCATGTTCCTTCATTTCTCACACCTTCAGTTCACTTTCTGTTAAAAGTGTCTAACAACACCTACTAGAGAGATAGGAGAAGTGCACAAAGACCATAGCCTGAAAGCAAGATGGTATGAATATGAATGTGTGTATATATACAAGTAACAAAGACAGATGATGAAGAAGAGAAGTGAACAGTGAGAAAGACCCAAGGAAACAGGGCATAATAGGTAAAATCCCAATAACTGTAGCTGAAACCTATGGGGAGCATACCATATGCCAGCTTTGATTCTAAATTATTTACACGTATCACCTCATTTCATCATTTCAGGAAAGATATGTGGTAGATACTATGTTCTGCATCTTCTAGATAAGAAAACTGAGGCACAGGAGGGTGAAATGCCATGGAAAAGGTCGATAAGATAGCCCATGAGCAGGGCCCCGGGGCAAGCATGAAGACGCAGCTCCCTTCCCTGGTCTCTCATCTGCTTTTCCCTCTCTCCTTCCCAAGTTGTGTCCTGATGCCCGCATCCACCTTCACATCTCTTCATTTTATCTTTCCTTTTCATCCTTTGCTCTATTATACTTTTTCGTTCTCAGCCCATGACTCTAATTCTGTTCACTTCACTTTGTTTTTCTCTTGACCTCACTGGTCTTCCCTGGTTCATTCATTCTCCCATATCTGTCCCTTTCCTCTTTCTGGGGTCATTTGGGCATTCCCTTTTCCTTGCGTTCCTCAGACTTTGGGTGCGACTCCAGGGCCTCTCAGCCCGGGTTCACATCCAAATCAGCAACTTACTAGATTTGGAGCCCTTATTCATCCTCCCTAGCCTCAGTTTTCTCATGTAGAAAATGGGGAACACAGTATCTGCCTCATATCTTTTCTGAAATGATTAAATGAGGTGATACATGTAAATAATTTAGAATCAAAGTTGGCATATGGTATGCTCCCCATAGGTGTCAGCTACAGTTACTGGGATTTTACCTATTATGCCCTGTTTCCTTGGGTCTTTCTCACTGGTTCACTTCTCTTCTTCACCATCCATCTTTGCCACTTCTGTATAAACATTCACATTCACACTGTCTTGGTTTCAGGCTACAGTCTCTGTGCACTTTTCCAATCTCTCTAATCATCCATGATAAATTGGCATCAGCCCAGGAAATCTGTCCCTTGGGCTGTAGAGAGGAAACAAGTGGTTTTTCATTTTGATTTAATTATTAATCCCTCTTATTATTTAATGTAGAATACATACAGTGCAGAGTTATAATGAAGAAAATGTATTAGAACGATGCTGCTCATTGTCAAAGACATGGCAGGCTTAAGAAGGAAAAGTACTAGACAGACAGAAACAAACGTGGGGAACGTGTAAAATGAGTTAATTTGATTTCGATGCCCTTTTCTTCATGATTCTTCATACATCTTCGGCAGCGGGCCGGGAGATGCATGTGACCTGTGAAAGTAAGCCACAGCTGAGTGTCACAGTAGGTAAGATGTAAGGGCTGCGAGGGGCCCGCGGCAGCCACTGGGAGGGCAGGGAAACATTCCATTTGAAGCCCACGGGAGTCACCCGGGCTGGGAACCTCAGGCATGAGCTCACAGGGCTGCTCCGGGGATGCAGTGCTCAATTATGAGCTTCGCCTGCAATGCTGAATTACTTGAAAGATACTCACCTGTGATTAAGCCTTTCCGATCTACATTCCATGCCTCGAATTAGGCCTAATGTCTGCCCTTTGAAACATTGCTGAAGATATTTAGTCTCACGTTAATACACAGAAAGGGATCTTTGAAATACTATTACATCAAAATGGTCTTTTTGTCTCTGTATTTTCTCCAAAGAATCGGACTCCCCAAGCAAAATGCCAGATCTGACTGCTCTCATATATCTTCGGCAGCGGGCCGGGGGGTGCAAAAATTCTGCCTCCTTTAAAAACCCTGAAGTGAAACACTGTTTAATCCTTCTCTCTTTGCTTTTTTATGCTTATTGTGAACTCTCAGTATTTTTGTTTTTTTCATGTCCAAGTAACCATGGGCTTAATCCACAGCACTTCTAATAGGGACTGTTTCTCTCCAGATACTGGAAAATAACGCACAAGGTTCCATTACATCCTTATAGACTTGTGGTGGGGAATCCTCCAAGGATGCCAGCCAAACAAGCAGCCCGTTCTCTCCCTGTGGTCTGGACTGCCTGAGGCTCTGAAGGCCCAAAATTCATCTTCTGGGGCCCTGTTGGCACCAACTGGCCTCCTTTGCTGTGCAGCCAGAAGTCAGGGCCACCTGTCAGGCCTGCTGTTAAATCTTTCAGTGTGTGTAATACAGAAAATGTCACAGTCAGTGTTTCTGTGTCTACAGTGCTAGCATCCTGGGAATGAGTTAACCCACATTTGCGCATCCTTGGGCAAACCCAAAATGTCCAATGGTAAAACGGGACTAATGTGATAGGATTCCCATGAGCCAACCCAAGAGTTCTGAAAGAGCTCAAGAGAGATGCAGTTACTCCCTAATACTAATTCCATATACTAGAAATACTGGCATTATCTCAGCCCTTGTACCTGCCCTTTTTTTTTTTTTGAGTTGGAGTCTCACTCTGTCGCCCAGATTGGAGTGCAGTGGCCGCTCCCAGCCACCACAGCCTTGACCTGCTGGGGTCCGGCGATCCTTCCGCCTCAGCCTTCCAAGTAGCTGGAACTACAGGCGCATGCTACCACACCCGGCTAATTTTTTTATTTATTGTAGAGATGAGGTCTCGCCAAGTTGCCCAGGCGGGTCTCGAACCCACAGGCTCAGGCAATCCACTCACCTCAGCCTCCCAAGGCTCGGGATTACAGGCTGAGCCACAGAGCCCGGCTGTACCTGCTCTTAAATTATACTAGTTCAGGTTAGAGTACCAAGTGCATGATGCTAGTATTTGGTGGAATAGGATATTCCTGATAAAATGGTAGGCATTTCATTATCATTAGGATTCCCATGGATAGCTCCATTTCTCATATAGGAAAGAGACCAGGGCAGGGACCTATGGAGGAACAGGTAATTCAGAGCCTAGCATGTGGCCAAGGGAGTTGGGATTATCATTCAGAACCAAGATGGACTCTATGGGAAGTGAAGCAGGAGAGTGGGAGGGCATGGGCTCTGGAGTCAGGCCAGTGTCCCTTCAAAGCCAGATTCTGCTGCTTCCAAGCATGTGGACTTGGGCAGGTTCCCTCCCTGCTCTGAATCTCAGTGTCCTTATCTGTACAATGGACAATCCTACTTACTCCACAGTGCTCAGTGCTGTTGAGATGATCAAGCGAGTTAACATATGTAAGGCACCTAGTTCAGAGTAGTGTGTGCACACACACACACACAAGCACACACACACACTTCACTTCTGGAGCTATTCTGCAAAGAAAAACAAAAAATACAACCTGCTGCAGGCCAATACATTGAGCACATGTTTAAAACAAAAGCAGAAAGAGTGCAAAGGGCATAAGGAACGCAGCATGAATGGAAGAGATGCTCCCTAAAAAGCTTGCTCTGGTCAGGGTGTCTCTGAGTCAAAATGAGGGACTGCTGAATGACTCTGGGAGCAGCCTCAGCCCTGCATCCTTGGCATTGTTCTCAACAATATACCCAATCGTGCTGAGGGCTATCCTTTGAGGGACAGAGGTAGCCCAGAATGGAGGCCCAGGGGAGACCGGTGAGTCTGTGACGGCTCCCCAGGGATAGGCCCTCATGTGCCTAAGGATCCCTTGACCACCTCACCAACAGTTCCCTTTCACAGAGCCCTTAACAGCTCAGCAAGCAGAGAAAACGGTATGCAGGGGCAGCTCTGCAGCGATGAAGTGTGCTGTGTGACACAGATTGTTCCTAGATCCACAGTGTCCCTGGTCCTGCATCCCACTGAAAACCTCTGTCCCTACCCCTGGCCCACTGCCCCTTTCGCGCCTCCACAGGAGAACCTGACCACTCTGGAGCATGGAGAGTTCCCTTTCCTGAGCAATCTGCTTGGAGCAGAGCGAAAAGCGCTACACACTCCTTGAGGCCCCATGAGCCCCTGACAGCGAGGAGTGTCCTGGGCGTGAAAGCATCTCATTCCACTCATCAGGCACTGTACTTTCTTCCATGATGCCCTCACTGCTGTCGATCTGCGTCAGTTAGATCTGATCCACAAACCAATTCCGGGGTCCACTGATTCACTCTTCTATCCTTCCAGCACTCTCCAAAAGGAATCAAAGTGTTCATAGTAAGAAAACGCTTCCCATGAGAACCCTTTCTGCTGGTAGTGGAATGGAGGGCTGTTGCGATTATTGGGTTCACTGTTCTCTGAGGCAGGTCTGCACAGGGCAGGTCTGCACAGTGAGGGAGGAGGAGACAGTGGGGCAGAAGATGCACTTTATGGCTTGAAGGAGCAGGGGTGTCATCGCAGCCACCCCATGGAGGAGGGGGCTGGGGAGCACAAGGCTGTGGACAAGGACGGTCAGGTCATGGGAGCCAGGCCTAGGGAAACTGAGGGAGCAGCCCAGGAGGCCCTCTCTTTGCTATTGCGTGCCTCCTGGATTGAGCTCTCTTCCTGCCAGGACTCCTGACTCCCAGTGTCTTGAGGTTGACAGGCTGTCTTCATGGCAGAGCTAGTGCAAACAGGAAAGCTTTGAGGAAAGTTTTCTGGCACTACCATGACTCTTAACGCTATGCTCAGCATAACTCACAGTACAACCCAATGTGTCTAGGGGAGCAAAGAACCTCTCTCCGACTCAGTAGCCCAGAAATATAAATTGGCAGCTGGCAGACTGAATCTGATTCACAGATATATTTTCTTTGGCTAGCTCAGTGTTTCAAAAATCATTGAATTAGTTGTCAACATGGAAAAAAATTTCACGTTCAAAAGTTTTAAAGCTTTTCTGGAAAAATTAAGTGGAGGATTTTGCAGTACCAGCTCCACGTTGTGGCAAGGCAGTAATTAGCTAGAGCCAAGTAGCTGTTGCCCCACCTTAGAACTGCATGTGTGTGCAGCTCACCGCAGTCCCCACCACTCCCTGTTGTGCCCCAGAGAGTTTTGGTCGCATCTACCATGTGCTTGTATAAGTGTTTTTCCTAGAATAAAGAATAATTAATTATTTTAAATCTGCTTTTTTAAAAGTGCAAATGAAGACTTGAGAAGACATTGCTTTTGAATAAAAATAGAAATTGTACTATCTGTCCATGTCCAGTAAGCATATACAGTGTGTCGAGAAAACCCAATCCAGCGGCTACACTCACTGACCTCACGCAGCTGCCTGTGTAGAAGGCAGAGTTTGGGACTGACCCATGGGTTCTGGTTACTATGGCATGCACACCTCCCTAGCTGAGACATCCGGGAGTTCTGCAATGTCCCCCTCACTCCGGGCAGAGAATGAAGGAAAGCCCAGTCAGGAGACATTAAGAGGGAAATCGGTGACTGCTAGTAAGTGGCCTTTTCCTAGTAGAGGGGCATTGGCCAAGCAGAGACACATCTGAGAGTGACCCGGCACTCTTGGTGATTTTGCCAGAACAACAGGTGTTACCTGGGACATGTGGACAACTTAGCTCTTTGGAACAATTAGGAATCTTTGGGGGCAAGTTTTGCTGTAGTTAGAAAAAGTCAAGGAGTGGCTGTCAGATGAACAGGGGCCACTCTGAGGGAAGCAGGGGAGTGGGGGAGGAGACGTCCCCAGCAGGGGATGCCCTGCTGGCAGTCTGGGCGCCTTGGGCAGCACAGCAGCAAATCACAAATTGGTTTCCTGGCACAGATGAGACCTGCGTCGATCTGGCTATATTCTGGGCCAGATTCCTCAGGGCCTGATCCCCATGGAGGCGCAGGACAACCAGGTCAAACCCCGAGGGCTGAGGACGAGCAACCTCAGAGGCGATGGAGAACTTCTTAGTAACTGAGCGGCCTTAAGCAAGCTGTCAAATCATTCTGCTTTTGTGATCTGTAAGAGGAGGCAGACTTCATAGATCTGTTGCTTATTCAATGGCGCGATGCGTTAAAATAACATTGCTCCCTGGTTCTCACGTCACAAAGGCTCTGCCACTTCATGGCATTCGCTGGACGCCTTCTTCGCCAAGGCCTTCCCTTCCTGGCCTCCCCCAGTCAAGGCGCCTAGGCGCTCGGTCTCTCCAGCACTCTCTTGCCCAGAATGGTCTGTGTGCTCCCCACCACACGGGGGCGCTCCTGTGGGCAGAGAATATGTCAGTGGTCCTCAGTCTCCCTGCCTATTAAGAGTCCCAGCGGCCGCATCCCGCGCTTTGGGAGGCTGAGGTGAGTGGATTGCCTGGGCCCGCGGGTTCGAGACCCGCCTGGGCAACTTGGCAAGACCTCATCTCTACAATAAATCAAAAAATCAGCCGGGCGTGGTAGCGCGCACCTGTAGTTCTGGCTACTTGGAAGGCTGGGGCAGAAGGATCCCCAGAGCCCAGCAGGTCCAGGCTGCGGTGGCCGGGAGCAGCCACTGCACTCCAATCTGGACGACTGAGTGAGACTCTAACTCAAAAAAAAAAAAAAAAAGAGTCCCAGTGGCTAGGTTCTCCGGAGGTAGCACTTGGGCACCTGCATGTTGTCCAGCACCTCACTGGGAACTCCTTAGGTAAGAAGCAGACTCTGGGAACCCTAGTAAACCAGAACCTGCATTTTAACAAGATCCCTGTGAATGGAAAGCATAGAAAAGCTACTGACGGTGGAGTCTACCTCCTTCTTTTTTTTTTTTTTTTTAAGTTTTCAAACAAAGTTTATTAGAGAAGGAAGAGAGGAGAGATAGCATGAATCATTTTGATGCTGGGTGGGATGTGGTGCAAAACCCATGAATTCTTTGGCTCGTTTCTAAAATGAATTTTAGAGTGGATCAGAAAAGTTTTCAAACAAAGTTTATTAGCAAGAAAAGAAAGAAGAAGGAAGAAGATTGATTAGTGGCAGAAAGACCTGCCATGAGCAAGTTTCTCAAAGAAGAAAAACTGCCGAGTCTACCTCCTTCAACCTCCAGGGCCTAGCATAAGACAAACACCCAGTGGATGTTGGCTGACTGACTGATTGACTGAATGAATGAAGTCATGCATTAGTTTCCACTGTTTCACACCTACACCCTCAAGTGCTGTGACCCGAACCAACTTGGGTTCAAAAAGTAGAATGTCCAGGAATTCAATAGTCTCGGACCTAAGTTGATAGAACAAATAGCAGCAAAATGATGATGTTTTAAAATGACCTACCTGATAGGGTTTTAAAACTTTATGACTACCGGGCTCTGTTCCATTAAACCTCAGAGCACACTAAAAGAGAATTTTGTTTTAAGCTTGGTAACTTTGGAAAGCTGGGAAACCAAGACTGACCCCCTGGGGGAGCCAGCCTACCAGTGTGGTGTGGGCCCCGGCTCTGGGTGGCTGGGGCCGCTGGTGATCCCTCCCCAAAGAAGAAAGACCCTCAAGTGAGGCCCAGACCCTGCGACCACCACCCTGCGCCCTCCCTCCCGCAGGCCCCTCCTGGCCTCTTTTAGTGGCTGAAGGAGGGTGGCCTGGTGGTGGTGGTGATGCGCCTGTGCCACTCCCACAACAGCTGAGCTGGTGGCTGCGGGGGAAGAGGGCAGACCAGAGGTGAGAACCGCGGTGTCCAGCCCCGGTGGGGAGGAGGGAGTCGTTCGGGGCAGCCTGCTGGGTGGAGGGGGGGGTTCGCGGGGAGCGCCCCTTTCCTCGAGGCAAGGCTGGAGCCGGCCACGCTCAGGGCTACCCGGTCCCTGCCCTGGTCTGGGCTCCCTGGGCCTTGCCTCCCTTCCCCCACTCTCCTTCGCTCCTGCCCTGCGTGGGCGGGTCGCGTCAGGGGGGGGGGCGCATGGGGACCCAGGCAGCGACAGGCGAGGAGGGGAATAGAGTCTGCGAGGGAAACGCGTGGACCTGAGCGCAGACATCTCTGCCTAGGTACGGATGGGCCAAGGGGAAAGCTCCTAGGACTTTCTTGGAGGAGGGCAAGGTTCTCTGCAGGAGCCCTGCAAGACTCTCCAAACAGCGTTGGCGCCACACCGCACACTC
Organism: Cephalopachus bancanus; assembly: GCA_027257055.1. Taxonomy (NCBI): domain Eukaryota; kingdom Metazoa; phylum Chordata; class Mammalia; order Primates; family Tarsiidae; genus Cephalopachus; species Cephalopachus bancanus. Next base: position 2,733,368 of record JAPVLO010000326.1, read on the forward strand.
CCCCATGCCACTCTAGGCAACTTCTCTATGCCCTCTCCTAGCATCCTGTATTGGAAAACAAAGAGAATACCTTCCTTGTAGGAGCATGATGCTGACACAATGAACCGGTGGGTTCTCCTTCCTTATCCTTGAATCCTTTGATACACTCCTGGCCCACCCTAGCTACCCTGCCCCAAGATAGAAAATAATAAGAGCTTCCCTGCAGGAGAGAAACCGTGGGTCAGGTGCACAGTGCCAAGCGCTGTACACTGGACTTGTCACAACAACCCTCTTTGACTGGTACCGTCATCGTCCCCATTTTGCAGAAAAGTAACTGAGACTTAGAGAAGTAATTTTCTCCAAAGCCCCTCAGCTCAAGTCAGAAGAGGAACCTAGCAATCTGATGCCAGAGCCAGCTCTCTCAACTGCTTATTAGCTGGCTTCCCTTTCTGTCCTGTACATCCTATTTCTGCCATAACAGATGACCACAGACTTAATGACTTGAAACCACACCCGTGTATTTGCTCACAGTTCCGGAGGTCAGAAATCCAGGCATTATATGACTGCATTCTCTGCTCTGTTTTCACAAGGCCAAAATCAAGGTGGCAAGGGGCTGGGAAGGGGAGGCAGCGTGCTCATCTGGACCACAGGGCTGTCTTGCAAGCTCCTGTAGTCGTGGCAGAATCCAGTTCTTTGTAATAGGACTGAGGTTCTCGCTTCCTTGCTGGCTGTCAGCTGGAAGCCTCTCTGCGCTCCTACAGGTCTCCCACATTCCTTGCCATGTGGTCCCCTCCGTCTTTAAAGCCAACAAAGAAGAAGCTCCCTCTCATCTAATTCCTCTGATGATTTGAATCTCCTGCTTCAGGAAAAGCCCAGTCCCTTTTAGGGGCTTATGCGATTTGGTCGGGCCCACCCCAGGTGACCTTGCTTTCTTAAAGTCAACTGTGCCATTTGCCTAGTATAATCATGGAAGTCAGGATCCCATCCCCAGCTCCCCTGGAACATCCAGGGGGTATATTAGGAGGCAGGAATCATGAGGGCATCTTCGAATTCTGCCTACTCTGTACCCAGTATGCACTCTCTCTATTCATGACACGTTTAATACTTTCCTGAAGGTCCTTGGGGCGGCCTATTCACCAACCAGTTTGGAGCATTTTTATACTTTCACCAGTACAGTCACGCAGATTCACATAGAACGGTATACAGTGATCTTAATATGAGACACTGGTACGTCCTTCTTCATTCCTCTTCCTCCAGCCTCATCCCATGGTCCCAATCTCAGAGAGGCAGATTTCTGACTCAGTACATGACAGAAAAGAGGAAATCGATAAAGATGTTTGCGATTCCCATTTCCACAGATAGGGAAACTGAGTCTGAGACAAGACTCCAGCCCAGTGCCCTCTGCAGAGGAAGACCCTCAAATGCAGCTCCTATCATGCTGCTGACACTTAGACCACCCCATGACACAGTGTTTCCTCACTGTGGGTGGGTGTTTTTTGGCATTCTTTTTTTTTTTTTTTTCTTGAGTTGGAGTCTCACTCCGTCGCCCAGACTAGAGTGCAGTGGCCGCTCCCAGCCACCGCAGCCTCGACCTGCTGGGCTCCGGCGATCCTTCCGCCTCAGCCTTCCGAGTAGCCGGAACTACAGGCATGCGCTACCACGCCCGGCTGATTTTTTGCTTTATTGTAGAGATGAGGTCTCATCAAGTTGCCAAGGCGGGTCTCGAACCCGCAGGCTCAGGCGATCCACTCACCTCAGCCTCCCAAAGCGCTGGGATTACAGGCTGAGCCACCAAGCCCAGCTGTTTTTTGGCATTCTTAACACCAAGGTCCGCTTAAATGGATGTCAGATTCACTAATGCACAATCAGAAATACAGCTTCGTTTGATTCGGCCTCTTTTTTCACTTGTTTTCATATCAAAGGGATTAAACCTCTTGGCTGGACTTGAAGCTCTGTGTTTCCCAAAGACTTTCACCATGTCTCAGCACAGCTTCCCATTCACAGACAGGAGAGGACTGAAGAAGAGCAGTAACCAGCTTGATGGGGTTTAATAGGATTTGCTCAAGTCAGTGCCTTTTCCTGCGTCCTGCAGAGTAGCGAGCATACTCGGCTCTCCCAGGCCAGGCCACAGCCTTCCTGCCTGTTCTCTCTCCAGGCAGTTCAGCACAGACCCTTGGTTCAAAGAGGCAATGCTGGAATATACATTGCAGGAGGATTGGCTCTGCATTTATCACCTTCACTGCTTTATGTACAGCTCCTAGCACGGGGGCTGAGCTGTAGTAGTTTCTCAATTAATGCTTGCTGATTGGATGTGTAATTAATAGAAAGGATCTTGAAAACCTGATAAAAGAAACTCATCTCTATTGTCTTTCAAGATCCTTCTGACTTGATGAGGACAGAACTGGAAGCCAGGGTTTCTAGCATGGGCTTTTACTTACCTTAGACGAAATCTAGATAGTAGTGGCTCCATTCCAGTCAGCTTGTACTGCCCTACAGATCACTCAATGGGACTTCAGCTGCTTAAGTGCTCTGTGTTCTTCTTTCTTCATCCTTAAAATGGGATCAACGGGATATTACATTACATTTCAATTAAAGGAGGGTTTATGAATATATATGTACATTTAAAGTTATATTTATATTATATTATTTACGTGAATCCCCATGGTGGCTCCCAGGGCTGGAGGAACAGAGAATATTTATCTGGGATTTATAGCAGAGTAAACAGAGGCAAAGAAAGTTTTTCCTCTTTGGATCACAGAGCAAGTTTGTTGGACACTGAGCTAGACTCCAAAGCCGACCTTAGGTTGAATGAGGAACACCTTCTGCAGACAAGTCCAGCACATGTGGAGAATGTATCCCAATGTCACATCAAAAGTAAACTGCCTTTTTCTGTCTGCCAGACACAAAAAGTTTTCAGATCTGGGCTGAAGTGTCCTAGAAAACATTTTCCTGTTTCTAGTATAACACAAGGCCTTCGCCTACAAGAACGTTAGTGAGTATGTTTAAAAATAAAGAAGGAAACAGTGCAGAAAATCAGCAGAAAGCTGTTTTCCCCGAAGAGCTGCGCGCAGGAGGATGTGTGTTCCCATGTGCCCCGGCTGATGACTCACTCCTGTGGGCACTGAGCCTGCCCTGCCCAACCTCAGTGGCTCGGGCAGTCTGTGGTGACACTCCTACTGGAACCCTGTTGGTTTTCACAGCTGGGGTCCCCAGAACACACAGGGCCTCGGGATCACCAGCAGTTTTCACCCTCTCTGGGCATCTATGTTGGAATCTTCAGTACAGTCTCCTACCTGGCATGGAGAAGATTCCTGCCTGGGATTCTGCAAAGAAGCCTAGGCATTCTCCTTTTTGTTCCTTTTATCTTTGTCACTGCCACATGAGGAAGCAGGGATCAGGTGGCCCTGTGCAGAATGGGAAACGGCCAATGAATGCCTGAGACAAATAGCCCTTCACATAACCCTTCAGTATGATGTTTTAAAAGTTACCTTGAAATTGCTGCAAGCACCCAGGCAGCAAAGGAGAAGGTCTGTCAGGATCCCCTGACTTTCCAAGATGGGTGAAATCTGCCTTGGTTTGTCAACGAGGCATTTGGCTCATTGGTTGACAGAACGTTTACCAGTTGTTCTATCAGGTACATGGTTTCCTGATGTTTCTTCCGACCAAACCCAAGGCTGGAATCACCCCAACAGTGGCAGCAGGGAAGTTCCTGCAAGGGACTACCCTAGACCATCCTGATATATGTTAGTTGGGATTCTAAAGAAGAAAGTACTTAACTCCGAGGTGATCAGTCCAAAGCACTTGTTAGGGAGAACTCATACAAAGTGACAGACAGCAAGAAAAAAAAGATGTTCTGCCTAGATATGTCTGCAAATAAGGGCACTGAGTTGTGGAGTTATTTGGCTAAAAGCTGGGCTAGTTCCTGTGTGTTTCACAGCGTGTCTGATCTTTCAAAGTTTTAGGCAACAACCTAAAGATGTTCTTTTAGTGCCTGGGAATATTCAAAGTTTAACCCAGCAGGGAAAACATGCAGCTGACCAGGTGACAGAGTGGCTTAGGTATTCTGTGTTTCTCCGTCAGGACAAAGGAAGAAAGTGTGGCGGGAGTTGGGCGCCCCACATCTCGGAAGTAGAGTGCCTCTGAAATCAAAGAAAGCTTGCTTATAAAGATGGAGGACTGAATGACAGTATCCCTCAGGTGACTTCTCCCAGGATCAGAAACTCATAGAACTTTCTGGAGGGAGCCATTCATCAGTCTGAGCATAAGCCACAGAACACCAATGTCTGCAAGGCATTGTATGGCAATCGGCTGTGGTTAAGGCCCTGGGCTGAAGCCAGAGAAACCTAGACCCAAAACCTCACCTGGCCACATGCCACTTGAACTTCATTTATCTCCTCTGAAAAAAAATGGAGGGATAATAACAGTATTTGTCTAATAACTTTGTTGTGAGAATTAAAGGAACTAATGGATATAAATTTCTCAGCATAGTGCCTGGTTTATGAGTGCTCAGACATTTAGGCTGTCATTAAAGAGATTCTCATGGTCTTTCCTATCTTTGTCAGAGTCTTAAGGCATTTTTTAAATGAGTTTGAGCCAACGTCAGAAAAACACTACGGGGGATTGCAGGTGTCTCTTGGAAGTGTGGCAGGTACTTCAAAAACCTTTGACAGCCCTTTTGAAAACCTTGGGGGCATTAACATCCTCCTCATCTCAGTTTCCTGAGAATAACTGAATAGCTGAATCAAAATTTTTAATGATGGATCTACACAGCAATTTGTTATTTTAGTTAGTGTCAGATGGCCACAGATGACCCACTCAGACGGCAGGAGTGCCCACTTGGCAAGTCAGACACATGCTGCCTTTTCTTTTCTGTCTGCTTCTAAAGATCTCAGATAAAACAAAGGGAGACGCAAGGTGTAAAGGGAATTGCACAGGCTTTGAGCCAGATGAGCAGGAATCCGCATATCAGCCCTGCCTGATATTTGGTGGCCTGGGTGTCACTTAACCTCGTTTGAACTCCATTTTCAAGGAGAGTTTGTTTATATCATTCATTTATTTCTTTAATAAGTACATTTTTTAGTACATTTAGTATTGCCAGGCTCTGCTATAGGTGCTTGAAATATATCAGGGAACAGAATGGGCACAAAATTCTGCCCTTGTGAAGGCAATATTCTGATGGCAGAAGAGAGACCATTAGAAATAAACTTGATCCATAAGCAAGCAATATAGTCTCTGTATAGTGGGGATTCTAGTATCTAATGCCAGGGGGTTGTTCTGGTGACAATAAGTGACAATTTGTGTGTGATGCATGAGACATAGCAGGTATTTAATAAATGGCTGCCATTATGACTTTAAAATTTTCTTCAGATTTCCCAAATCCTCTAAACATTTAATGTGCAGTCTGCACCCAAGTGCTGTTCATTTATTCATTCAACAAACAACTATTGAGCATCCATCATGTGCTAGAATTTGTGCTAGGCACTAGGGAAACAAAGGAATCTCTAAGAGAATGAAGCCCCTGCCATTGAGAGTGTCACTGTCTGACCCACTAGGTAGCAAAGGAGAGGACTGTGAAAGCCCAGAGGCGAGAGTGACTTTCACTTTTGTGTTTCTGCGAGTCAGAAAAGTTCACTTCACTGATGATGTCTTTTTTCTTTTTATCTCATAAGCCCAGGTATGGCTGGTGACTCTAGGAATGCTATGAACCAGGACATGGAGATCGGAGTCACTCCCTGGGACCCCAAGAAGGTTCCCAAGCAAGCCCGCGATTACGTCCCCATTGCCACTGACCGCACGCGCCTTCTGGCCGAGGGCAAGAAGCCCCGCCAGCGCTACATGGAGAAGAGTGGCAAGTGCAATGTGCACCACGGCAACGTCCAGGAGACCTACCGCTACCTGAGTGACCTCTTCACCACCTTGGTGGACCTCAAGTGGCGCTTCAACCTGCTCGTCTTCACCATGGTCTACACCATCACCTGGCTGTTCTTCGGTTTTATTTGGTGGCTCATTGCTTATATCCGGGGTGACCTGGACCATGTGGGTGACCAAGAGTGGATTCCTTGTGTTGAAAACCTCAGCGGCTTTGTGTCTGCTTTCCTGTTCTCCATTGAGACCGAAACCACCATCGGCTACGGCTTCCGGGTCATCACAGAGAAGTGTCCAGAGGGGATCATACTCCTCTTGGTCCAGGCCATCCTCGGCTCCATTGTCAACGCCTTCATGGTGGGGTGCATGTTTGTCAAGATCAGCCAGCCAAAGAAGAGAGCGGAGACCCTCATGTTTTCCAATAACGCAGTCATCTCCATGCGGGACGAGAAGCTGTGCCTCATGTTCCGGGTGGGTGACCTCCGCAACTCCCACATCGTGGAGGCCTCCATCCGCGCCAAGCTCATCAAGTCCCGACAGACCAAAGAAGGGGAGTTCATTCCCCTGAACCAGACAGACATCAACGTGGGCTTCGACACGGGCGACGACCGTCTCTTCCTAGTGTCTCCGCTCATCATCTCCCACGAGATCAACGAGAAGAGTCCTTTCTGGGAGATGTCTCGGGCTCAGCTGGAGCAAGAGGAGTTCGAAGTCGTGGTCATTCTAGAAGGGATGGTGGAAGCAACAGGTAAGGGGCTTTGTCCTCCTCGGCCACAGACTCCCCTTGCCACACCATAGACTTGGGCCCCTGTGGCTCCAGAAGATGGAAGTCTGTGCCTGAGAATTCTGGGATGGCACAGTCGACACGTTCAGTCCCTAAATTGTGATCTGAGGTATTGTTACTCAAGAGAGAATGATCAAATAGCTAGCACTGACTGGGTCTTTCCTGCTTCCAGGCACAGTTCTAAACTTTATTTTGTTTTATTTTTTAAGTTGAGGTCTCACTCTATCACCCAGGCTGGAGTACAGTGGCAAGCTCACGGTCACTGCAGCCTTGACCTACTGGACTCAGGCGATCCTTCTGCCTCAGCCTTCCAAGTAGCTGGAACTACTGGCATGTGCCACCATGCCCAGCTAATTTTTTTATTTATTGTAGAGACGAGGTCTTGCCAAGTTTCCCAGACTGGTCTTCTCAAACCCCTGGATTCAGGCAATCCTCTTACCCAGCCTCCCAAAGTGCTGGTATTACAGGAGTGAGCCAACATGTCTAGCTAGTTCCAAACTTTAAACATTTATTATCTCATGGAAAGTCCTTTCATCCTTATGAGATAGTTTTTATTAAGGTCCAAATAAAGAAACAGAGGCACAGACAGGTTATATTATTTGCCCAGGAGCAAGTGCCACTAGGTCATAGAGCCTGAATGGACCTGGAGGTAGGGTATCCCAGGGCCAGCACTCATTTTCAGCAGGCCAAACTGCCCCATCCTAGAGCAACAGTGTTATTCAAAAAACAGTTTGCTGATCACATGACTTTGGGAAACACAAGGTGAAGCTGAGGTAAGCTGGTTTCTTTGCCGTAGGATTTCATGACCTCTTTGCATACTGGGAATCTCATCATCAAAAGGACACTATGCAACATTTCCCAAACTCAACAGGGCTCTCACACAACCTTGTTTCACAGAGATACCTATGCCCCAGACCTGGGGCTTGGGCTCTTTCTGGTGGGCCCTCTCCGTAGCAGCCTGCTCCGCTACTTCCTATAGAAATGGACTTAGGAACTCAGGGTTCCTGTCTTGCAAAAAAACAGTACATCCATGCTGAGACATCACCATCCATGTATGCCCAAGAAAAGACCCTCTTTGTGGCCAGCATGGCACCTCCCTGCTCAGCTACTGACTCTCACAGGCAATTGGCAGCCAGGAACCTCCCTGATTCCTCAGATCTCTGGGAGGTGGCTTGTGGGAGCCTAAGGCCTGAGGAAGCCCAGGTCTGGCTGACAACCACAGTCTTTACCCCACCCTCTCTTGGGCAAGGGAGCCCCCAGCAAAACCCTACATCCTACATATTTCCTTTCTTCCTCTTGCCTGCCTCTCTCTTTTTTTTTCACCCAGTAGACTGAGCAGCAGGTCTGGCCCTAACAACGACTTAAAGAAAACTCACTTATGCTTTGAATGATACATGTATATTTTTCTAATTCTTGAAAACCACAGTGTAGGGCTGGCTCCTGTCTCATTTTGCACATATGGAAGCTGAACCTCAAAAGGCTCATGCAGACATATGTGTTTCTACTCAGATCTTTCACTCACAAATCTAAGCTTTTTCAACCATGCCACACTGACTCCCTAAAATATGAGTCCTGCCACAGAGATGGCCAGGCAGGAAGCTGGTTGCAAGATGAAGGACTCAGAGTGTCTACAAGCCTTCCCATTTGGGAGTCACTGCAACCAGAAGGGGGTTCGCTAACAGACTCCAGGGACTGGTGCCAGAGGGGGCTGTTTGGCCATCTGCTGGGGCCCGGATCCTGGCCAAGCAGCATATGGTGGTGACTGGGGAAGCCCCTGGGCCGAGGACAGTCAGGATGCAGGAAGCTTCCCCCTGTAGAGCTGAGGCACGCAGGCCACTCTGTCCTTGGCACTGGGATCAGGGTCAGAATACAGGCTGAGTTTATGGGGGGAAGAACTCCACTCTGAAGCCACAAAAAAGGATCAGATCAGAGACATGAGGACATATAAGAACGCCATGCCTGACCACTCTCCCCACAGTCACCCTCACTGCCACCAGCCATGAAGCAGGGAGAGTGCCTGTTGGCCCCACAGCAGAGGGAGCAGGTGCTGACTGGCCCCACTGGCCCCTCCCCTGATGTTTCCCTCCAAGTCAGTGGCCCAACGTTGCCTTGTTACTGTTTGATCTCCTCCCCTCCCACAACCTGCTCTACGTTTGCTCCATCCGAGGCATCGTAGGGGAAATCCAGGGAGATAAGAGCAGGAGACCCTGTCAACATCTGTTCTGATTTCAACAACTTGAATGACTTGGTTTCAGACTTAGGGAACCAAGCTTGGGAGGGAATTCAGGCCTTGGCCTGAGTAGCACAGCTCCGCCATATCCCGCTGGTGTGCGTTTGGGCCAATTACTTGTCAGCAAAATGATGAAAATCAATCTCACCGCATTGCTGAGAGGATTCCAGATGAAGCACAGCACCCTATGCAAAGCACTGTGTCTGACACCTAGAAAATTCCTTCCAAATGCCCTGAAAGATGACAAGGACACAGGCAGCATCTCTAGCTACAGGGCAGCTCCCTGCCACATCCCAAGGGATAGGACAGGAGGAGGAGTAAGATGAACCCGAAGAGCTTGCCCAGAGGCCCCTGTGGAGGTCCCACCCCACTGTCTTTCCTGAGGCCCTGGGAACCTGCAGACATCTGGCCTGATCTAGGCTGGTCAGGGCCCAGTTAGGACCTCTACAGCTCTGCGGAGGTGGTCAGGGAGGTGGGAGGGGGAGGTTGGGCAGCAAGGGTGAAGACTGAATGCAGAGGTTCAGCCTAGGCAGACTTCCCTGAGAGGAGAAAGCAGGCTCTGAGTCCCCCACCATGTGCAGTGTACAGGGATTCGAAGAAGACTTGGACAGGACCTAGTGTGTCTGAGCCCCTCCCGGAGAAAGCCCAAAGTGGGACCTGGAGAAGGGTTCTCCTTCAGCACCCAAAGATCGTGGGCCCAGAAGATTAAATATCAGAAATCTGCTTCCCTGTAACCCTAAGAGCAGAGGCTCCCTCATCCATAAAAAAAGCTGCCCTCCCTCTCTGGAGAAAAAGCAACACCTAAAAATAACACAGGCATGGCAAGGGCTAAGTGGACAGGGAACAGAGATATTGGGGTGCCCTCAAATCAAAGAACCAAGCTTTGTGCATGTGTCTGCTTTTTTCCTGTGTGTATGTGTGTGCATGTGTGTGAGTGTGGAATCTTCCATATGTGTCTTCACATATGTGGCTACCCCATATAATCCCTACGTGATCTTGATGCTTGTCAGCTTCTCTGTATTCATTCATTATGGATTTAGCTTTGGTCAAGCCCATTCCTCTTTTCCCATCTCAGTCTTCTAGACCTAAATGTGGTTTTAGGAACCTGTCCCTGCCTCCAACTACTCCAACAAGCATTCACTCCAGTTTCTAGGAACCTGCTCCAGAATCTTGTATGTTGATTAATAATTTTCTGCTTCTACCACACCTTGAGCTCCTCCAGGGCAAAGACTGTGTCTTATTGAACTTCATACCTCCACTGTGTTTATCACAAAGTAGATGCTCAGCAAATACTTGGATGATTGGATGGATGGATGAATGGACGTATGGATGGATAGATGAATGGATAAACAAATGGATTGATGATTGGATGGGTGGATGGATAAATAGATAGATGGATAAATGGATGAATGAATGGATGATTGAATGGATCCTTGGAAGTAGGAAGGGAAGGAAGGAAGGAGAGAGGGAAGGAAGGAGGGAGGGAGGGAGAGAGTGAGGGAGGGAGGGAGGGAAGACTGCATCTTAATGCATGGGTTTCTGTTTCCCCAGGTATGACTTGCCAAGCACGGAGCTCCTACATGGATACAGAGGTGCTCTGGGGCCACCGATTTACGCCAGTCCTCACCTTGGAAAAGGGCTTCTATGAGGTGGACTACAACACCTTCCACGACACCTATGAAACCAACACACCCAGCTGCTGTGCCAAGGAGCTGGCAGAAATGAAGCGGGAAGGCCGGCTCCTCCAGTACCTTCCTAGCCCGCCCCTGCTGGGAGGCTGTGCTGAGGCAGAGCCAGATGCAGAGGATGAGCAGGATGGAGAGGATGAGCCCCCGGGGCTGAGTGGGCCCCGGGAGACCAGGGGCTCAGTGTGAGGGCTGCCCCTCTTCATGATCCCTCCTCACTGGCTTCTAGGAGCACAGATCCTGCAGAGTTGGAAAGTGGGAGGTAATAGCTCAGTGTGCTGTGTGGGGCCCAGGAGCTGTCAAGGACGGGAGGAGACACATATCCAGCCCTCGTGCTCCCAGCTCAGGGCCTCTCTGAGCAGGTGGCATCCTGTCTGGGCCCGCCGTGGCAGTGCCACCTCTGTCAGCACTGGCCAAGGGCCAGGCCAGGATGGGTTTCCTCACAGTGACTGTCACAAGACGGCATCTGTTCTCTCTCTGCACGTTGGCCCTGGTCACCTCCCTCCTGGGTCTCACAGGCCCCTCCAGGAGCTGACACCTCGAGAGGGTCATCACCCCATTCCCTTCATTCCTACCACCATGAGGCTTCTCGTGGATTCAGAGAGGAGTACTTCTTCCTGATGGAAGCTCAGACCTCCAGTCCAGGGGGAGCTCACAGAGTCCTCGTGGGTTAAGGTCTGTCTGAGTCATGTAAGCAATTCCTTTAAAATCAGACACCAGTGACCAGTTCTTGAGAGCTACAGAGTACACAGCCCTTGATGATCTGTTGTTATCTGCAAAGTGTGTGTGTTTTTCCTGTGCTGTGTTCCGCGTTTCCAATATAGCCTAGTGGATAGTTGATTTCATTAGAGTGACTTTTAGAAGGTGGTCTGGAGCTACAGAGCCCCTCTGAACAGAGGAGTGGCATCACAGCTTCCTGGCCCTCCTCCAGTCACACTGTGCCCTGCACCTCCCACCAAGGGCGAGCCCCAAAGCTAGGTCTTTTCTAGGGCTTTTTGGCCTGAGAACCTCAAAGTGCTTCTAGCCTTCTCTGTAGCTTTCTTTCACAATCACAGAACGCCTGTGGTGTGATCTGGGAGAAAGCGGAGTTTCAGAAGGCAAGATGAGCCGGGCGGCACTGAAACAGGAAGGGCAGAGAGACATGAAGCACAGGAAAAGGAAAGTTGAAAACACTGTAGGGGAAGCACCTGCCCCAATTGTTGCCAAGACAGTGACTTCAGGGCTCAACACATCTTCACTGTCAAGGTGAATGTTGGGATGTAACTCAAAAGTGAAAGGTGACTGCAGCGGCAGCTCTACCATCAAGCCCAGGCTGGACCAAACTCTCAGGCTGCTGCTGAAAGGCCCTGGGCCTCCCCACCCCTATAGGCAGGGCTCCCATGGGCAAGTCACTCTGGAGGGCAGGGGTGATGTCCAGGGAAGGGGAAGGGAGCAGCGACCTCCTCCCAGCCTGGAAATAGGGGGGTGAGAGGAGTCAGTGGGAGAATTGCGGGGGGCATGAATGTTAAAAAGGTAGAGAAGAGCCTTAAAATTAACAACCTCAAGGCTTTTCTTTTCCACACTAGAGACCTAGGCAGAGCGAGGCTGGACAACTCAGTGCAGATTAAGTTGATGAAGGCTGGGTTGAGACAGACAAACAGGCAGGCTTCTGGTGAGCTGACCTAACTTGGGGAGAGAGTGCAAATGTTCCTGGGTCACAGAACTGCTCAGCCCTTGCCCATCACTTTCACAACTCTCAGCTGGCCTGGGGAAATATTTTCCTGCTCTGAACATGGAACACCTTTCCCAGAGCAGGAATAGAGCTTCAGAAAGTCAGAAAGTTGAAGCAGAGGAAAGGGGACACCTTTGGAACTCAGGCTCAGTTCCCCTTAGGCTGGATCTTGAGAGGTGGGGCCAGGGGTGCAGTGGGCAAGCAGGGTCTTCCCAGCAGGGCGCCGAGTCTGTTCCAGGTATCCTTGTGAGTGAAGCAGGCCTTGGAAGGAATGGGGAACAGGCTGGCATCCCCTCTCAGGGCTCAAAGGAAAGGGAAGCAGACAGTGCCTCAGCAGGGGAGCTACGTGCAGTCAGGAGTCCAAGGAAGGAAGCCCATCGCTAAGACCAAGACCAGAAGCTGTGGGGGTGAGGGGAGTATAACTGGAGCGCTTGGGTGGGGGCTAGCACACCCCAGGCTTGCCAGTCCCTAGGCTTATAGTAGCAAAACTATTCCACACACTCTTGCTGGATCCAAAGACTATCTTGGCCAGAACGCGGCCGTGCCCACTGGTTATAACCCTCAGGGAGGCAACTGAGCAAGGAAGGGAAGGTGCTGGTGAAGCTGGTCTGAGAAAGGACAGTACCCTAGATCCTGTTTCCTATTGCCTCCATTTACAATTCTGAAGCATCCCTGGCTGGCCAAGTGAGCCACTCTTCAGTTTTCTCACTCTGCCCATGACTTCCATGAGCCATGGCCACACCACTTCTCTCCAACCAACTAGAAGCTACAGAGACCATAGAAGAGGAATTAGTCAATACAGTTCTAGTTTAAAGCTCCCTGATAGGCCAGGGCCAACATATACTAGGATTCTTAAAATACAACTTCCAATGTGCCTATTCTGTTTTCTTTTTTTTGGAGTTGGAGTCTCACTCGGTCACCCAGACTGGAGTGCAGTGGCCACTCCCAGCCACCACAGTCTCGCCTGCTGGGCTCCGGCGATCCTTCCGCCTCAGCCTTCTGAACCTATTCTGTTTTCTATCATGGAAACTTAAAAGCAAGAAAACCTCCCTTCAGATCCCCAAAAAATCCCCTTCTTGGTGACCAGTCAATCCAACTAAAGTTTGAAAAGTTCTTCAAATCATTTTCTGGAAGTTATCAAATAAAGGTGAACTTATTAAATGCAAAGCCTGATGATGGACAGAGTTTCAAGGGGGCACGTACAAAACACGGCTCCTGCATGCAAACCCCTTACAGGTCGCCATCTTCTGTGGCCAGGCTCTGAGCCTGTACCATCACTTCTCATGGACTACAGGAAGCTGAGCCCGGCTTGAAGATGGGGGTCGTTGATAATTCCCACAGTCCTCAGCATCTCCAAAATCTTCACTTGTCAGATCCTGGAAGTTAGGGAAGCTGACTTCCTGCCTTAACTTCCTTGTCATTCCTCTCTGGAAATGTCCCCTATAAGGGAGAAGCCCCTAGAAACTCAGAAGATTCATTCCCACTAGTTTTCCTCACTCAACTAATCTGAAACCTGATGGATGTTGTCACCATGGCTTGAAGGACCCTGTTCCCAGGCCAGGGCAGAATGAGCACTACCCACGACTCTCCCCCTTCAGACCTCACCCCTGCCGGTCTCCTATGCATTTGGAGAGCTCACTGCCCATCATTTCCCTCCACTGCTTTGAGATCCTGGTTTAAGCAGATACCTCGATGGAGAAGAGAAGCCCCTGTGTGTTGGGGAGCGCCTTCCCTGCTCATGGTCTATGACTGGGCACCTTCTTCCACACTCCTTATCCCACAGCTTAGCCCAGCCTGTCTCAACTCTTTGTCACATAAGATGTGAGAAGCAGAGAAACTTAAGTTGCTTTGTATTGAAGTTACAAAAAACAATGGTTGCTCATTGTCGTTCAAGACTATGCAAAGCACATGTACCACTGGTCAAGCTCCTGTGGGTGCCTGGCAGTGGGTCAGGCTCTTTGCCTGGATGCTTGTGCTTGATTCTCCAAACACTGCCGAAAAGATTTTCATGAGCTCTTGTTAGCCACGACACAGTCAAGTTCAGAGCAGTGCATTAGTTTGCTCAAGGCCACAGATAGTAATAAGAGGCAGGACCTCGTGGCCAAGTATCTCCCAAACAAACAGATGGGACCACCACCCTGTACAAACTTCCATGTCTGTGGCATCTCGCTGGGCTCAGGCAGCAGGGATAAGGAGATCCCTGGCTCTTGGGACAGCTCCAGGCCGACTGTGTGCTGTGCCCGTAGAGCCTCGGTTCCCCTCACAGCAACTGGCCCCTGTGACAGGCTCATTGGGAAACACCTTTTCTCGATTCCCAGAAAACTAATGAGCTGTGAAACGAGATTAGATGGGGAAGAATTGCTTTTGGGAAAAAGCCACTTACTCTGCTCGCCTTGGTTTTTGCTAACAATGTCTCCTTAAACTGCTGTGTCAAATCTCTTTCCCCTTGTGTAGGACTTGTCAATCTTCTTATGAAAAAGAACACCACTGCACTGCTAAAAATTCACCCAATAAAATGGACTTGACCTTGCAGAATTCTTTCTCATTTTAATCAGATGGCCACTCATTTCCCATTGAAATTCATTACTAGTTTAAGCAAACCTATCCTTCTTGTTCTTGGTAACCTCAAAAGACAGCAACACCAGCCAGGCTGCTGTCGAGGTAGGCATATGGCAAAGGTAGGGAGAAGAGAATTGGGTGGGGTACCGGCAGCAGGTGTCAGGCTCAGCCTCTGTGGGGGAAGTCAATGGCAGACGCAGAGCACAAGCAGTCTGGGCTCTCACACCAGCTCATTCACCCTGCCCCTAAAGTACTTCCAAACGTTCTTTAACGTTAAATATTCACCATTCACATGACCCAAGTTGTGAGTCACTTAAAAAATATCCACTTTAGGGAGCCCCTGGACCGGCAGCCTGCATTCATGGCATACATTCACAAAATGATTGACACTGCTAAGTAGTGGGGAAGGGGCCAAGGACACAGTGATATTTAATGTTGGTCAAGGGCTTCAGGATTCTTTTTTTGTTGTTGAGTTGGAGTCTCATTCTGTTGCCCAGACTAGAGCGCAGTGGCCGCTCCCGGCCACCGCAGCCTCGACCTGCTGGGCTCTGGTGATCCTTCCACCTCAGACTTCCAAGTAGCTGGAACTACAGGCACGCACTACCACACCCAGCTAATTTTTTGATTTATTGTGGAGATGAGGTCTCGCCAAGTTGGCCAGGTGGGTCTCGAACCCATGGGCTCAGGCCATTCACTCACCTCAGCCTCCCAAGGCGCGGGATTACAAGCTGAGCCACCAAGCCCGGCTGGCTTCAGGATTCTTTAAGTGAAGACCAAATGTTTGTTTCTGTTGAAATCATCATTAGCAGCAGAGAATTTAAGATTGGCTTCCGTGGTCACCCAATGGCAGTATTGAAGAGCTGAAATTTACAAAAGAGGCTAACTGAAGATTCCCCACTTAAACCATTCTGGAAGGATAAACAGCTGGCCAGGGCTTTGTTGTAGAATGAGATGAGACACAATCTTTTAAGTTGGGAGAGGCAGCACAGTCCTGATGTGTGGGGGGCATTTTCCACCTCTGGCCCAGTAGCCTACCCATGGAAACAAGTTCTGAGAAATCTGTGCATATGACTTGGGCTAAAAGCAGGTGCAGAGCCTCTAAATCAGCAGTGGACAAAAGAGCACCTGGTAACCCTGAGGGTAAATTGCCTTCATGGTGGAAAAGACACCCCCCCCCCAGGCCAGGAAGCTCTGGAAAGGGCTGGCAGCTTCCCCTAGGGAGGCCCCTTGCCTGGGAATTGCACTGGAGATGTGAAGTCAGGGGGAAATGGATCTCTGAAAGGGCACATTTGCCAGTCAAGCTTGGATTGTAGTTTGGGGAAGTAGAACTAGACATACAAATCTATTATTAATAAAAGCAAAAATTGGAATTTTACTCTTAGAAAACTCAGCCTGACCCAGAAGACCTGCTCTGCTGGTGCCAGGCAGAAGCCAGCACTGATGCACACGCACCAGATGACTCTTTAGACATTATTAGACTCTAGGGATAAAGCGTGTTGACTTTTTTATGGTAAATAAACGTCTAGGAAGGAGATTTGAAAAACAGAAACTTTTTCTCCAAGGGACCATTTACTCTTACTTAGAAACTGCTATTCAAATAACCTTGCTTCCCTTGATTGAAGCAAAAATTCCTACATCCCAGTGGAGAAATTCCTGAGAATTTGGGTACATTCACATATACTTTGAGCTTTGTGTTTCTACAAAGTGACAAAAGTGTAAGTGAAGAGATCTTGGGCTGAGTGGGGTGAGGCTGCTAAGAAAGTAGTTGCTCAGCCTGTAATCCCGTGCCTTTGGGAGGCTGAGGTGAGTGGATTGCCTAGCCTGCAGGTTTGAGACCCGCCTGGGCAACTTGGCGAGACCTCATCTCTACAATAAATCAAAAATTAGCCGGGCTTGGTAGCACTCACCTGTAGTTCCGGCTACTTGGAAGGCTGAGGCAGAAGGATCGCCGGAGCCCAGCAGGTCGAGGCTGTGGTGGCCAGGAGCAGCCACTGCACTCCAGTCTGGGCGACAGAGTGAGACTCCAACTCAAAAAAATTAAAAAAAAAAAAAAACAAGAAAGTAGTTGCTATGCATGTGCACTTGGGATTCCATTCAGTGTACACACTGAATGTCATTGTCACACTCCAAATTGCTTCTTAAATAAACATGCTCATGGAAGAGGCTGCAGCCACTCCGTGTGATTTGAACCTTCAAGGAAGTCGCCGTTTCCTCTCCTGCCCGTGTGGTTACCTGGGGAAGTGAGAAACTGTGGCCATCCAGGAATTCACCCACCATCTGCTCCCTCACGGAGGCCAGCCCGCTGGCTCTGGTCCATGGAGACAGCTGGCAAAGAGGGAAGAGTGCTCGCTGAACCCAGGCTGCACCATGACAGATGAGAACATGATTGTTTTACCACCCTGTGTCCTTCCATCCCATAATTGCATGGGGAGAGGCTTCACCCACCTTCCTCTTCAGATTAAGCACAGAATTCTGCCCATGGCACACCTCATCTTCGGAGGTCTTGTCCTTTTCATATATAAGATAAAATCTTGCGGGGCTGCGGCTCCTGTCACATTGGAACACTGAGCAGCTCAGGCTGGCTGTACTCAACCCTGTCCTTTAGGGTCTAGAAGCCACAGAAAATTCTAGGTAACTCTTCATAAATACTTCCAAGTTGTACTGCTCAGAAATATTTCTGAGCATTCTGAACAAATTCGTCCTGAATTTGTCGCACACCCCTCAGTGTCATATGCCGATGAGAATGCTTGAGGACCCTTCCGAGTGCCATATTCACTTTGTTCCTTTTCCCTCCTGTGGCTGGAGAACGGGCTCACTCAGTCGGCTACTTGGGTGCCAGGCTGCGTGGGGGCGTAGAGAGAAAGAAGCCTTCCAGCTGCACGGTCCTGACCTTGACAGCTCATTTTGCATTCATTTCAAATAGACAGCATCTGAAAGAAAAAACTAGTCTCCTTTCAAGGCCCCAAGAGAGATCCCTTCAAGAGGGACATTTCATTCTGCAAGGCAGTGAGTGCTCTGTGTCTGACATTTGTACGATATCTGCAAAGCTGGGATTGCTTGTATACTGCTCAGGGAAATCCAGCTCTCCCTCTGCCTCTTTTTTTTTCCCCTCTGCCTCTTACCCTTGCCCTTCAGGACCCTCTTTATAGCTCACACTGCACTGGGCCCCACCTACTTTCAGGGCATAATGCCCCAGAGGCAGCCCCCAGCCAGGTTATACATCTTCCTCTGCAGAGCCAAAAAAACCTGTTTCTTTAAAAAAGCAAAAAACTGCCGGGCTCAATGGCTCAGCCTGTGATGCCGCGCCTTTGGGAGGCTGAGGTGAGTGGATTGCCTGAGCCCACGGGTTCGAGACCGGCCTGGGCAGGCGAGACCTCATCTCTACAATAAATCAAAAATTAGCCGGGTGTGGTAGCATGTGCCTGTAGTTCCAGCTACTTGGAAGGCTGAGGCAGAAGGATCGCCGAAGCCCAGCAGGTCGAGGCTGCGGTGGCCGGGAGCGGCCACTGCACTCCAGTCTGGGCGACAGAGTGAGACTCCAACTCAAAAAAAAAAAAATAGCAAAAAACTGGCCAGGCACAGTGACTGAAACCTATAATCCCAGCATTTGGGGAGTTAATGGTAAGAGGATTGCCTGAGCCCAGGGGTTCGAGACCAGCCTGGGCAACTTGGCTAGACCTTGTCTCTACAATAAAAAATTGAAAAATTAGCCAAGCTTGATGGTCTATGCCTGTAGCTCCAGTTACTTGGAAGGCTGGAGCAGACATATCAACCGAGCCCAGCAGGTTGGGGCTGTGGTGGCTGTGATTGTGCCACTGCACTCCAGCTTGGGTAACAAGGTGAGACTTTGACTCAAATAAATAAATAAATAAATAAATGAAACAGCAAAAACCAGAAAACAAACACAGTCCTCTTCAGGGTGGAAGGCTTCGGGAGATGGTTCCTTACAAGTGGAATGAGGTGGGCCAAGAAGTCTTTCTAGGCCATCCTTTTAGGCTGGAGGTAGCTTGAAGTCGTTCTCTGGCTTCCCTAGCTGACTCTGTGAGCCTCTTCTGTGTTCTGAGCATCCTGCCGGGACCTGGGGAAACAAAGCAGTCCCTGCCCTCAGGGAGTCCACAGCCCAGCTGGAAGGTGGCTCCAAGCTGATTCATTTCATTGACTCATTTTTGTTTGTGTTTTGTTTAAAAATCTTCTGTTTTATAAGGACAAATGCTCATGTTGGTCACTAGGGGAATGAACCAGGTACAAACACATGAATACATTAATTTAAAATCACGGAAAGAAAAGACTCAAAATGCAGGTTTTGTCTACAAAAGCAGTGATTTGCCATCTAATCAATATTAATGATTTACACATTAAAAATGTGCCATCAGCCGGGCTTGGTGGCTCAGCCTGTAATCCTGTGCCTTTGGGAGGCTGAGGTGAGTGGATTGCCCGAGCCCGCGGGTTCATGACCCTCCTGGGCAGCGAGAACTCATCTCTTGAATAAACCAAAAAATCAGCCGGGCGTGGTAGCGCGCACCTGTAGTTCCAGCTACTCGGAAGGCTGAGGCGGAAGGATCGCCGGCTCTCAGCAGGTCAAGGCTGCGGTGGCCGGGAGCGGCCACTGCACTCCAGTCTGGGTGACGGAGTGAGACTCCAACTCAAAAAAAAAAAAAAAGTGCCATCAAAAGGCAGTGCCAAGTCAGGCTCAACCTTCATCCTCTTCACAGCTCCAACATACAGAGGTGCTGTGTGAGAGACTGTGCTCGCATCTCCAGGGAACTGGTTTTGACAGCGCCTCCTCCTGTAGCCGCGGGACTGTTAAACCCAAGAACTCTAATCCGAGAGAAAAAGAGAGAAAGAGAGACCACAAAGAGCCAGCTCTGATGCAAACACACGAGGGTCTTTATTCAGGCTCAAGTCTGGGCTCACATATGAAGCCCATGGCTTCAGGGATGAGAGCCCCGATCCAAAATGGCAAGCAGTTTTTATGCACAGTTACAGAGGGAGGGGAAAGAACTTTAAACTTGATTTTACATGATTGGGTAATTTCTCCTAATGGGTCCGGGAACACTTGGTATTGGTAGGTGCCTTTCGTGGGCTGTAACCTGACTGCCCGTGATTGACAGAAACCCACTTAACAGGCAGAGTGGAATGTCAGATAAGTTAGGTCCATACAGTCACTGTGTATAAAGTAACCTGAGCAAGCAGGCAAAGGGTTACATTAGCCATTTAAGGTTGCTGATCCAACCCGAGGAATGCTTAGGAAAGCTTGTTTGCTTAACATTTACATAACATAACATGGTCATTATGGGACAACAAAAGCCAAACTTAACAAAGTTTTAAATATGAATGCTGCAAACACATACAGTGAATGTGGGGTAGAAATTCATATAGTACTAGTTCTGGGAATTTATAAAATATCACAAACGTCTTATAGCAAGGCGGTTTTTGTAAAAGTCTTTGATCCCTTCAGGTTTACATAGCCACTGCGTGTAAATTAACACTGGCATGGAAGCTGGTGGTTTAAATCAACTTAAAGCCCACCTAGAGAGCAGCTAGCACCTCAGAGTCTACTGCTACTGCAATAGCAAAGGAATGTCTGAAAGGGGCTTATCGCTTTAACATTTACATCCCGTTGTAAAAGCAGAAGTCAGCATGGCAATTGGAACTGACAATGCTTAACCCAAGAGTTCTAAATACAAACACTACTTAAGACATTTTATATACCTACACAATCAGTCACTACCCGGCACCCGCCATATGCCTAATTCTACGGGGTCTGAGGTAGGAATTAAAGTACTAAGATTTCATAAAGTACAATGAGCATGAGGTAGGAATACACAAAATATATAGTAAACATGAGGTAGGGATATATGAAATATAGAGAACGAAACACTACTTTTACAGCAAGTATGGCTTTTTAAGTTTCTTGGTTTCTTGGGTCTCTCAATAGCATGCTCTTAACCTAAGTCTATTATTGTCCTCTCAGGACCTTCTCAGTCACTGTGCACAAAGCCATAGCCTGTAGATCACAAGCCCGGGGCTCTCGAGCGTCTCTGCTGAGCTACACCTGGCTACGGCCCGGGCATGGATTGGATCTAGGCGTCCCTTTTTCTTAGGTTACAACTACGAACACAGTTGCCAGGGATTTTTTTCATGGTCCAACTTAAAAAAAAAAAGGTACTGTGGCCCTTTACCCAAGGACCTAGGGAGACAGAGACCCTCCGCACCCATCCTGCCCCTCACCCTCTTAGCCACCTCACTGCAGACGGCCAGCAGGGGGCAGCAGCTTCCCAACCGGACACGCGGGAGGACGGTTGCCAAGGGACAAGAGAATGTTCCGAGGCCAGCGGAGTGGGAAGTAATGGAGTTAGGAGACGGGGCAGCTGAAGAGATACCGGTGGATTTGAGAACGTTTAAGAGGAATAATTCGCAGAACAATCAGATGCAGCGGAGGGGATATCAGGGAGGATGCCCAGGCCTGCAGTAGCAAAGTGATGCTGGGCATTCACTGAGCTGAGCGGCGCTGGGGTAGAATCTAACGTGGAGGGGTCAGGACCAGGGGGAGAACTGTATGAGTCTGGTTCTGAGCCACACCCCTGCATTTGTATGTGTGCATTTGAGGCCCCTCCAAAGGCAACATGTTCGTGTACATCTAGATCTCCGAAGATGAGAACACTGAGGGTCCTAAGTTTGGGAGTCAGCCGCGTGCAAGTGGGACTTGAAGTTAGACTGACCCTCGAAAACTCTGTCGTGGAATGGACGGGCTGGAAAAGAGGGTCGTCTGCAGAGGAACTAGCGGAGCTCCCCATCCCCCTTCAATCACCCTCTTGTTAACCTGGGAAGACCCTCCCAGAGACCAGCACAACAAGCGCCTCCAGGCCCCTGTGATGCTGAAAGGATGCTGAGCAAGTCGCCAACGGAAGGGTCCTGAGGCAACAACACACCAGGACCGAGCTCAGGCGACAACACACCAAGACCGAGGTGCCCCAGGCAGCACCGGTTCATCTGCCGTCCTAGGCTGAGCACTGTCCTTGCAGTCCCCACTGCAAATGGTTACCATTGTCCTGGGACAAGAGAGCTTGCCCTGCGACCCTGGCTTCACTGACACCCACTTCCTCCCCTAGAGTGTGGGCCGCGTTCCTTTCTTTCTCCCATGTCACATGGTCTAGTCCTTCTGACTTTCCCTCCTAATTAGCTCTTTTTACACTGCAGCTTTGCAATGTCCTTTGATTTCCACTGCCCATGTAAATGCCTTATTTTCATTTTAGAAGCATTCCTTTAAACTTCTTGTCACCTGGTTAGTTTCTATTGTGATGTCTGAGGTGTAGCTAGCTTAAAAGAGTGCATTTCCATATCCTCCTTACAGATTTGCATTTTCCTATCAACTGGAGACAAGACAGCTGCATCCTGTGAAATAGCTGGTGGGCTGAAAGGTGACCTGACTGAAATGGCTCGCTCCTTTTGCAAGGTGAGATCTCAGGGAGGAACATTTAAGAAACGAGTCATAGGCAAAGCATTTTATTAATGGTAAATACATCACTGCCACTCACTCCCCCCACCCGTCATATGTTGACTGTGCCTAGAATAGCCCATTCTAGAAGGTAATTCAGAAGTAGCCTTGGCTGGAATTTTGATGAAAGATCCCATGGAACTCCACTTCATTCACTTCTTCGCTACAGGACAACCTTTGCGTCTCATGGCTAGTCCTTCGTCTTCAGGTACAGGTCTCCTTGCCTAACCCTTCTCAGAAAGGCCAGAGCCGTTGTGTTTACAGTTTCTGTAGCAAAACCCTCCAACTAGGTTTCACCAAATGTCCAAAGGACAGTAACATTTTTCACTCGCACATGCACAACACACGCACAAAGACTCACACACCCCTCCAAGGTTCACTGTGATCATTAATTCCTCATTCTGCACTTTTTCTTTACTGACCTTTAGGTTGATTACAGTCCCCCTTGCCTCACTTACTTATTTATAATTAGAGTTATAAATAGAAAGCCACACACAAAACACGAATCTCCTACGCTTGCATTAGCATGTCACCATTATCTTCAAACCCTGTACAGATGGAAAGCAAGAAGCTTTCTCTTCTGCAGTTCATATCTGAGTCCTCTTGGAAGGAGAAAAGCCTTTTGGGTCTGACAGAAACGACGGACTCAACCTGAGTCTTTGCTGCAGCACAACAGTCACTACCTCATGGACTATTAAAGAGTTAAACAAGACTTCACGGGAAGGACCTCACTGAAAGACAATATTAGCTCCTCTTCCCCTTTAAATCTGGGCCCTGTGTAGAGACAGGCAATGTCTCATCCACCCTCCACCCCCCAGCTGTCTCTCCCCTCATCCAGCCCCTGATGAAGATGTCCCTGCTGTCTGTACCTTTCCCTGGCCACCTCTTACCTCCTCCTCCTTTGCTTCACCCTCCCAGGTCTTCAACCTAATTTCTGGCTTTCCAAGAGCCTCTCGGGCCAAGGTAGCCAAGCATCTTTGCTGGCACTGGACAGCCTTGTCCTTGTAGCTGGTCCTCTGAGCAGGGCTCTCTCCTCGACTGGAAGAGCACCCCACATACTCCCAGAATGCTTCCTCTTCCCCCTTCTTTTTTTTTTTTTTTTTGAGTTGGAGTCTCACTCTGTTGCCCAGACTGGAGTGCAGGGGCCGCTCCCGGCCACCGCAGCCTCGACCTGCTGGGCTCCGGCGATCCTTCCGCCTCAGCCTTCTGAGTAGCTGGAACTACAGGCGAGCGCTACCACGCCCGGCTAATTTTTGATTTATTGTAGAGATGAGGTCTCGCCAAGTTGTCCAGGTGGGTCTTGAACCCGCAGGCTCAGGCAATCCACTCACCTCAGCCTCCCAAAGCGCGGGATTACAGGCTGAGCCACCAAGCCCGGCTCTCTTCCCCCTTCTTTACAACTCACCCCAGGCTCTCACTCTTCCCCTTATTCTTCAGTGATTTACTGAGCATGTACGAAATACTGGGTCCAATCTGTGCCCGGCGCCACATCAGGTCTTTGCTCAGGGTTTTATGGTGAGTACCCAATAACAATGCCAGTCATGCTTCACACATACCCCGTGTGCAGCGTGCTGGGCTGAGGTCTTGTCTCGGCTAACAAGATCAGCTCCCCTATGACTCCTGCACACAGGAAGACAGACAAGAGTCCTTTCTAGAAAAGTGAGCAGGCCTCCCTTTTCCCTTGGCATGTGAGGTCGGGAGGTGGGATGTCAGTTTTCACATGGGGGGTGAAAGAAGTTAGGCGCCAGTGATAACTCCACACCCGTTTAAGGCCAAGAGATTTATTAAAGCAGTGGTTACAAGGGAAAAGAGAAAGGGTCTGTGGCTGCAGGATTGGGGAGAGAGAGAGAGAGAGAGAGAGACGGGGGAGAGAGAGAGCGAGAGAGTGAGAGAGAGAGAGAGAGAGAGAGGAGTAGCAGGGAGAGAGAGAGAGCAAGAGAGAGTTATGCAGGGGGAGGGGTGTATTTATGGGCTTGACAGGGTCTGGCCAGTGTCGTGTTTGGGTTTTATTGGAGGAGACTATGAGGTAGTATTCCTATAGGGAGAAGTTATTCAAGCACAGGTTTAAACTTCACGCACGTGGGAAAAGCCGGAGCTTAGGACCTTTGTTGTCTTGGGTGGCAGCGCCATCTTGGGGACGCCCTTCTGACTGTTCTCTGCGCCCTTCAGGGGGGACCAACAGGGCCCTTTAGGAGTGGGATTCTCTGTTGATTTACTACACAGTCAGTGAAACCATTGCTCATGAATCAAACAGCTTCTTTGCAGTGGCAAATACACTTCAAATATAAGAAAGATATGTGGAAATTAGTCACAACTGAAGACTGTAATACATTCATCTGCAGCAGAATAACCCCCAGAAAATCACTTGCCAGGTTATACAGCAAAATCATGAGCTCAGCCCCAGGGTTGCTGCAACCCCGCAGGCACACACAGAGCAGGTTGGTGTCGCGTGCTGACTTCCGAGCAGGCTCTTCGAGGCCCAGCTGTCCTGCCATCTGTAACACTTCCCCCAGAGAGTGGGGACAAGAGAGTTCATCTGAACGTCACATTTGGACCTGGCTATCTAGATAACCACTGCCCCATCCTGTCCATTCTCCACCCCGCCCTACCCTGGTGGTACAAAGAGACTGGCTGCCATCGAAAGGGAGGTGCTTTCTGCTCCCAACTCCCATGTCAAATGTTCTCCCATCCACCTGGTTTCTGCCTGGCATTACTTTCCCTACCATATTGAGCTGATTTGATGGTCTCTTTCCCTTTCACTTCCTTTTCCATTTATTGTTGTTACAACAAACTCCACGTGGTTGTTTGTCTTTACCTTCTGCTATGGACTGAATGCCCATGTTCTCCCACCCCTAAATTCATATGTCGAAATCCTAACTCCTGATGTGATAGTATTTGGAGGCGGGGCCTTTAGGAAGTGATGGGGTAATGGCATTAGATGGGGTAATAAGAGCGGGGACCTCCTGGTGGGATTAGCCCCCATAAAGGGAGGAAGAGGCTAGGCTCTGTGGCTCAGCTGGTAATCCCAGTACTTTGGGAGGCCGAGGCAAGTGGATTGCTTGAGCCCGCAGGTTCGAGACCCACCTGGGCAACTTGGCGAGACCTCGTCTCTACAATAAATAAAAAAAATTAACCAGGCGTGGTAGCATGTGCCTGTAGTTCCGGCTACTTGGAAGACTGAGGTGGAAGGATCACCAGAGCCCAGCAGGCCGAGGCTGCGGTGGCCGGGAGTGTGTCATTGCACTCCAGTCTGGGCAACAGGGTGAGAATCCAACTCAAAAAAATAATAATAATTAACAAATAAATAAATAAAGGGAGAAAGAGACATGAGATTTCTGTATCCTCTCGACTGTGTGAGGATACAAGATGACCACAGCCTTCTGCAAGCCAGGACGTGAACCCTCACAAGACACAGGATCTGTTGGCACCTTGATCTTGGGCTTCCCAGCCTCCAGAACCATGAGAAATAAATGTTTAAGCCACTCTGTCTATGGTATTCTACTATATCAGCCCAAGATGACCAAGACACTTACAAGGATGGGTAATAGACCCTTCCTGGTGGGGATAGGGTCAAAACCCCATGCTCTGCAGACACGAGTGATCTTTAGACCTACACCTGAAGTGTTACAGCTTGTGATCAGAGTGAGTGTTGCCAGCTGTTCCTCCTCCTTCCTCTGCAGCACCGCATGAGACAAAATCCGCATAAACCACACCTCAGTAGAGGCCACTGCATCCAATCCCTCTCATTGTCTTAAGAGGGATGCTGGCTCCTGGGAATAGGGTTGCCCGATCTAGCAAATAAAAATACAGGATTCCCAGTCAGATGTACATTTCAGATAAACAATTAATAATGTTATAACATAAGTGTGTTCCATGCAATATTTGGCACATATATTAAAATGTTTTTTGTTGAAATTCAGATTGAGAGGTGTTCTGCATTTTTATTTGCTAAATCTGGGACCCATGCCCACTTTAGTCCATTTGATCACTTAGAGGGAGCAATTATGACAGTTTATGCTCATATGCTATCCCTATATGAAGTGATATGATGAATTAATCAATACATAAGAGTGTTAATGATATGCAAAGATAGGATATAATAAGTTAATCAATACATAAGAGTGTTAAGAACTCCAAAGTTTCTGGTGTGGGTGGATAGCAATCAGAAAACATGTGCCCAGGAGGGTGATTGCACATCTCTGGGCCCCAGTTGCTTGGCCTCTGCCATGCAGGTATTTAACTGGATGATCCTTCACTGGCCTCCAGTGCTGAGTCTCCTCTCAGAGCAGTTTTCATATGTGGAATGCATGAGTGTTACGTGGGAGCACGCTGAATGCAGATGACCAGACCTGGTCTTCAAGATGCTGACCAGGCAGGTTGGATGCTAGCCAAGGAGCAAGCATCTTAGAAGTGCACCCCATGCCATTCAATCAGATGTTGGTTTCTAGAAAGGGCAGTTTGGGAGATGCTGGTCTGCGTTTATCCTTTCCAGCAGGGTGTGTGTGTGTATGGGTTGGTGGGGTGACTTCAGTTTTAAAAGAGGCCCCCAAGGTGACATGCAGCCTAACACTAGTGGTAGGCTGCCAGGAATCCTTGTCAGTTCTCTATACTCTGGGCTTCCCCAGGGCCTTCTGGTCTCCCTATTCACTCACCTGTCACCATCCGTGGACCAAGGTGTGGGCTTCCCACCCGACCATGCCATGAGGCAGCCCAGCCAGCATTAGATGTGGAAACTCAGCTCTGTCCCTAAGGAGATGAACAGGAGCAACACAGTAGCCCTGCCCCGAGGACACAGAGCTGTCCTCTGTGTCCTCGGGGCAGGGAGATGGTGTGGGCACTGCGGTTGCAGTGGAGGCCTGGGCTCTTGGAATCACTGTGGTCACTGATGTGAGCAAAAGGAATTGGGAAAGCCCAGCTTGAGCTCCAGAGCTCTACAGTTCCCCCACGCAGAGGGCTTCAGGCTGCCAATCGCAGATGTGCCATGAGGCTTGTCTCCTGCAGTTCTCAGCACCATCTGGAGTCAACCTGGCCTCCTCAGGCTGTTGGCATTGTCCCAGGTGCAGCCAAGATTGCAAGAACACCCTAACACTGCTAACAAGAACCCAGTCTCGCTGACAGTGGGACCACTTCTTTAAGGCTGCTAGGTCAGTGATTAAGCGTGTATCCTGCAGCCAGATAACCTGGAATTGAGCCTGGCATGTACAGATTGCTTGGTGACCCCATGCCACTTACTTAACCTTCTTTCCAGAATGAAGTTAAGGGTCTCCCTTCATGATAGAACCAGCCCTAAAGAATGCAATTAGCTGAGAGTCTCCAGCTGCGGGTGCCTCCACACT
Organism: Cephalopachus bancanus; assembly: GCA_027257055.1. Classification (NCBI taxonomy): domain Eukaryota; kingdom Metazoa; phylum Chordata; class Mammalia; order Primates; family Tarsiidae; genus Cephalopachus; species Cephalopachus bancanus. Next base: position 2,761,015 of record JAPVLO010000326.1, read on the forward strand.
AAAGCCACGAGACCACATGCTTCCCAGGCAGTGCCCAGCCAATGACTGGATATGATGGGCTCCTCTATGGGCAGGTTTGGGCTGAAGCTCCCAGAGGGCTCACCAAGAGCTTTCTGAGCTGCTTGCAGTCTGAGGCTCTTCCTGCCTGGTCCGCCTTCCTCCTCTCCTTTGGTAGGTGCCAGGCCTGCATTGTGACCTGAAGCCTTCCTCTAACCCACTTCTGCTTAGTTCTCATTCATGGACATTGCCTCCTCTGAATCTCTGGCGCATCTATGTCTCTGCATGTTCCTCCCAGAGGACCCAGTGGACAAATCATCTCCGGTCTCAGTGTCCCATCCTTCCCCATCAGGAGTGAACTTTAGCATGGTAAATTACCTGGGGATTTGCATTCAACCTCTGGTAATGCCATCCCTGTATGATCAAACCCAGATCTCATTTTCGGTAAAGCTTGTCCTCTGGCAATAGGGTGTAAGCTCTCTTTAAATACTGCCTTGGAGACCTGTGATTTCAAAGCATGCCCTGAGGTGACAGTTGGTGGGCTTAAGATCATCTTTTTTTCTCCCCAGTGTTCCTAGTGCTGTGATCAAATCCTGCCAGCTCCATGATCATTATCAACCCTGCTGTCTCCATGCCTTTTATTTACTAGGGCTGTTGCATGAGCCAGTGTGTCATTTTACATCTATGTCTTCACTGAAGCCAGGCTTAGCGCCTCTTAGTACATGATTATACCGCCAGCAAAGTGGGGTCCCACCTAACCAGCAAGTGACCCCAGTTCAGAATTTCATCCTCAAGGTCTGCTTCCAAGGTCTGCTTCTGGTACCAACTTTCTTAGTTTGGGTTCCCCCAAAGTCAGAGGCTAAGACAAAGACTTAGGTGCACTTAGTTTATTTGGAAGGTAATCCCCAAACACACAAGGGAGAAGTGGAGATAGCGAGAGAGAGAGACAGGGAGGGGAGGAAATACAGGCAGGCTATTGCTGCATATAGGCGATGGGGGTCAGACCCTTGGGAGATCCCCAAAGTGTCATGTAGAGTATGGCTGGGAACTGACTCACCAAGAGCAGCTGTGGGATTTATTCACCAACGCCTTTCCTCATTGGTTGAGGGTTGCTCTGGGGGCTTTACACGCCCAGCACTTCAGGGAGTGGCAGCTGTGCACCCTGGCCAAGCAAGCTATTACTGCACTGAACGAAGCCTCCAGCCAGAGAAGCAAAGGCTAGAGGTAAGAACTTGTATTGAGGACTGCCAACCGCAGCTGTGGGAAACCCAGCTGTGGGCCCCAAGGCTTGGGTCAGCATCAACAGCCTCTACTGTGGATGCCATCAAACCTGCCTTTCTCACACTTAGCCCCTTACATCCCTGGGAGGGTATGGTGGGCATGACCATGTGCTAGGGTCCCTCCGTGGCCATGAGACAATGCTTGGAGCCTTACTTTTCCTTGTAGAGTTTTGTGAGAAAGCATCATCTTTATTTTTTAGTCATGGCTACTACAGATTAGAATGCAAACTTCATGTGAATTTTTAAAACGAAATGTGAAACCAGAGTCGCCTTGTGCTTGACATCGACTGCTTTGTGTGGAAGAGAATAACAAGATGAGCTGTGAGCTGTGGGTCATCTGAGGCCACCCAGGATTTCAAAGGGAGGAAGAACAGTGGTCAGATCTGTAGTTTTGGGGAGAAGCTAGCAGCAGAGAGGGGCCAGGGCCTTCAGTGGGTTCACCGAGAGCCCAGAGTGTACAATACACATTCTAGGGCATAGCAGTGATAGGTCTCATTCCAGGGGACGGGAGAGGCACCCAAAAAGCCATTCTGCAATTAGTGTTGAACTCTCTGTTTGAGAGCTGGTCTGAACAGAGTGCACAAAGAAATAGGTCACAGGAAAATGAGAACTAGCCCGAATGGCCACTGACAACTTCCTCAAGGAAATGACACTAGAATTGAGCTCTGACGGGTCAGCAGTTAAAGGTATGGGATCAAAGCTCCAAAGCATAGGGCGCAGCTTGTGCAGAAGCCCAAAAACCCCAAGGAGCCGGGAGATTGGAGGAAGGACAGGAGAGGGCCGCGGCGCAGGGAGGGAGGCTGGTCTGCAGCAGAAAGAGACTGCTGGCAGGTTTAAAGTGGGTAAGCTATGAAATGAAATTTGTGATTTTGAAAAGATCAATTTGGCTGTACTTGGAGAATGGCACGAGGAAGGGCAGGAGGTGGAGACGTGGGTTAGAGAGTGGAGTGTTAGTGCAGGCAGGAGATGCTGGCAGCTTGGACCAGGGGAACAGAAGTCATTGGCAGAGTCAGAAGGAAGCAGACAGCTGCAGGAGAGGTTTAAGAGGCGGAGCTAACAGGCAGGTGAGGACCGGAGAAGGGCATTGAGTCGGACAACAGACGTCAAGACTGGCTCCCTTGTTTGGGAGCTGAGCAACAGAATGAATGGTAATAACATGTGCTCAGAAAATACCGGAAAAAGATCAGGCTTGAAAAGGAGTTAATTTTTTTTTTCTATGTTGGACATTGTCTTAGTTCATTTTCTGTTGCTTCTGACAGAATATCTAAAACTGGGCAATTGACAAAGAAAAGGAATTTATTTTTCACAGTTACGGAGGCTGAGAAGTCCAAGGTTGAGGGACTGCATTTTTTTTTTTTTTTTTTTTGAGTTGGAGTCTCACTCTGTCGCCCAGACTGGAGTGCAGTGGCCGCTCCCAGCCACCGCAGCCTCGACCTGCTGGGCTCCGGCGATCCTTCCGCCTCAGCCTTCCAAGTAGCCGGAATTACAGGCATGGATGTAAAAAAAAAAATCACAAAAAAATCACGCCCGGCTGATTTTTTTATTTATTGTAGAGATGAGGTCTCGCTGCCCAGGCGGGTCTCGAACCCGCGGGCTCAGGCAATCCACTCACCTCAGCCTCCCAAAGGTGCAGGATTACAGGCTGAGCCACCGAGGCCGGCTGGGACTGCATTTTTTGAGGGCCTTCTTGCTGGTGGCGCTCTACAGAGCCCGGAGCCAGTACAGGGTGTCACATGGCTAGGGGGCTGGCCACCAGTCCCAATCCTATTGAGGCAGGGTAGCTAGTACAGGTTAGGCATACATAGATGCATTTTTTTTTATAGACAGTTTTCAGTTTTTAGTAAGAAAGCATCCAGACATCTTGTGGGCAGACTGAAACACCCTGTGGGCTGCAATGTGAATTCAATGTGGACCCCCAGTCCACCTCATCCCCTCAGTTCGCCAAAGGAAAACTTCATTAAAGTGATTCCCTGACCAAGAATCAAAAGCCATAGAAATGATAATAAGACCACCTTTCAACTTGAGCATCCAGAAGTCTGACAAATCTCCTACAAAGGCAAAATGTGTGTTCTGGAAAAGTCTAGCCCCCTTGCCTATCAGAGGTGGACCAGCAGAGGCAGACCCCCTCATTAGTATATCAATAACTAGAAAAATTATTGATTATAAAGACCAAATCAAAAATTATTTATTATAAAGTCCAAATAAAAAATTTGGTCTTTCCCCAAGATGTCTGTACCAAGGCAATTTCTTCTATATTTCTCCCTTTTTGTTTCTCTAATAAACTCTGTTTTAAAAACGTTGCTGGTTGCTCTGAAATTCATTTTAGGGTCCAAAGACCCCACAAGTTTTGCACCATACTCCACCTGGCATCACCATGAAAACTAATTTAATCCATTTACCCTGCAGTCCCCAACCTTTTTTGGCATCAGGGACTGGTTTCATGGATGACAATGATGGACCAGAGAGGGAGAGGCAGACATGCTTCAGGGTGATTCAAGCACATAACATTTATTGTGCACTCTATTTCTATTATTATTACATTGTAATATATAATGAAATAATTATTCAACTCTTAAAAAAAGAGGTGCAAATGGAAGTGGTAGCTAAAACAATGGGTGGGCCACGCATGGACTAAAATAAGTGTCGGGTTCTGACTTAAAGCCTGCCACCAGATGCAGCTGTACAATTGAAGTACATCAACTCACTTGCCACTCACTGATAGAGTTTTGATATGAGTCTGCAAGCAACTGATTCATTATGGTCTCTGTGCAGTCAAACCTCACTGCTACTGTTAATCTGTATTTGCAGCTGCTCTCCGTGCCTCAGCTCCACCTCAGATCATCAGGCATTAGATTCTCATAAGGAGCGCACAGCCTAGATCCCTTACATGCATAGTTTGCAATAGGTTTTGAGCTCCTATGAGAATCTAATGCCACCACTGGTCTGACAGAACGCAGAGCTCAGGTGAAATGCGAGCAATGGGGAGTGGCTGTAAATATAGATGAAGCTTTGCTCTTGCTGACCTGCTGCTCACCTCCTGCTGTGCGGCCTGGTTCCTAACAGACCACGAACCAGTACCAGTCTGTGGCCTGGGGACTGGGGACCCCTGACCAATTAATAGATTAATTGGCTAATCTGTTAATTCATAAATGGATTAATCCATTTATGAAGGTAGGGCCCTCATGACTCAATCCCCTATTAAGGGCCCCACCTCTCAAGGTTGCCACCCTGGGGATTCCATTTCGGCGTGAGTTTTGGAGGGGGCAAACAATCAAATCACAGCAGACATGAAGTGAGGCATTCCGGGAAGATGCTGACTTGGGAGAGAAGCCCGAGGAGGAGAGCTAGCTACATGGGTAGGAGACACACCAATGGATCCAGGTGTCTGGGACCTTCGAAGACTGAGGGAGGAGTGTCCACACTTCTGAGAGGCAGAGTGCAATGAGGACCCAACAGTGCTCCTTTGCAAGAGATGTTGCAGCATGGGAAGGGGGTTGGATACGGAGGCCACTTTAGAGCGGCAGAGAGTGCTCAAGGTGAGAGAACTGAGAGGAAGTACACAGCTCCTGGAAGACAGGCCCTGATGGGTGGCGGCGAGAACTAGAACAACAGGTGTCGGAGGAAAATGGGATGGGCGAGGATGATTCTGGAGCTCCTGATTGTGTGTCTTCAGATGCGAGAGACCTAGCATGTCTAAAAGCTCATGAGAAATGTCTGCTGGAGAGGAGGAAGTACACAGCAGTGAAGGTACCACCCTGTTGCATTTATGGGGGGTGTTTCTTTAGCATGAGGAAGGACAATCCCAATCAAATCACAAGACTTTTACGTGAACACAAAGCCAGGTAGGTGGGGGGCGTCCCCCACCCACCAGGCGTTTTCCCAAGCATGAGGAAGGACAATCCCAAAGTTATCTCACTGTTCCTCATGCTTGGTTTATATTCCTCAAAAGCAATATAACTGACTAAAATCCTAATACCTTTCTTATCTGTGCTAATTTTACCTGTACTATAAACAACTCTTAATTATGGCGTAAACCAGTTCCTAAAGAATGTGGCCCAGCCCAAAGTTTGTGCTGGGCCATTTCTGGTAACCCAAGATAACCATCTATACCATCTAACGCTGGACACAGCCCTCTAAATGTATATACTAATTTTACAAATATATTTTAAAATCTTATAAAGAAGCTTGTATTATGTATAAGGCTCCCAAATGTGATCTGAGTTTGAACTGTGTTAAGTTTAAAGCCGAAACCACAGTCTGTGAGGAACGGGAACACTGGATCAGCCATGCCTGTCATATTCTCAGAACTTCATGCTTAGATCATCAAAATTCCTGCCAGTGGGTAATGCTAAACAACAAAGAAAGGAGGAGGGAATGGGCCTTCAGCTCCTGAACCAGCCTGGTGGTCTCAAGGTCAGCAGCCCGCCTGGATCCCTAACGCTCAGGCAGGCCTCCACGGCCGGCTCCCAACATTGCCTGTCCTGCTTTCTCCTCTCTTCCTTCTCTCTGCCTTTTACAAATCCTCTTTATCCAAGAAGGACAAAATTATGGACTTCATGGCAACTTGGATGGATTTAGAGTCTGTCATACACAGTGATCTATCACAGAAACAAGGAACTGAGTACCACATATTCTCACTCACAAGTGGACCCTGACCACCTATCATAATTCTACAAGAAAGAGATTGGCAGTAGCAGGATACTGCCAGGGGGCAGAGACCATAACAGCAATAAGGGTACCTGATCCCAAACCAGACAAAGTGAGGGCCACTGGGAGGCCCAAACTTTACCCGTATGTTGACCACTTATGTACCTAATCCTTCATTGAACCTCACATCTTTAAAATAAAATAAGAATAAAAAGTTTAAAATAAAAATTTAAAACTTTCTCTCTATCCTCCTTTTCCCAGATGAAGCCACAAGCCCCTGTGTTCCTCCCACCCAACCCACGTTGCTTCCTGTCCCACTGAATTTTCGTGGTCCCTGTCAGCACATTCATTGCTCACACCAGATAATGGCCTGTGTCTTCTAGGAGTGAGTGTCAAAGACCTCATCCCCCAATTGGTCTGGTAATCAGGCGGCACGTTCTCCTCCTTTTGTGACTACCTCAGCACCCACCTCTGTCCTGACATGAAAGATCAATGGTCTTTTCCTACAAAGATATCTCACACAGGAGCAAGACCAGGAAGAAAACTTCATGGTTACCCTGGGCATGTCAGGACTTCCACCCTGAGTGCAGACTTGGAGACACACAACTTTCCCACTAACAAGACCCTCACTTCTCATGAGGTTGAAGGCGGGAAGGTTGAGCCCCAGTCATTGGCCGTTAAGGAAAGGCATAAGATAAGCATGCAGAATGGAGGGCCTGGACATGCCTGGGGTGAGGACAGCACCCCTGGGTCCTGTGTGTGTCCTCCTGTCTTTATCAGACATGTGTCAGACTGAGACAAGTGCTACTCTCAGAAGCTGTTAGAAGGTGCTAAGAGCAGATGGGGCATGAGCACTGCAGGGCGTGTCTGGACTCCCTGGGCAGGTGATCATCAGCTGCTCAGTAAAAACAGCAATGGGTAGGAGAAGAATAACCAGCCCCAAGCAGCTCAGAGCCTCCTGGGGGTCTTTGCTGAGGCAATGTGGACTGCAGGCTTTTCCTGACTCCTGATGATTTGTGAATCACAGTTGCTTTCAGAATCCTAGGGGACAGTTGCATACAGAGTTAACTGACAGATAATATATATAAAGGATGTAGAACAATGCCTGAAATATAGTAAATGTAAGTGTTAAATAGAATAATAAAACGATAGCAACAATAGTAATTATCCTTCAGAAGCATGTGTTAAAAACAGAGAAACCTGGATTTGAATAGCATATTAGCTAGTTTTTTAGCGTTATCTATGTCCAAGCCATTTACACTCTGATTTTTTTTTCTTCATTAGAGGGATAATAGAAGACACCACTGGCCCCCCAGGACTTTACAGGGGGAACAGAAACGATCTCCCCTCAGTAAGGAGGGTCTTTGACAAACACAACACCTGTACTCTAGGAATCTTTCCCATAAGACACTGTAGTGACTAATTTTATGTATTGACATGCCTTGACCAAAGTGCTCAGATATTTGATCAAACATTGTTCTGGGTGTTTCTGAACACTGACATTTAAATCAGCATTTTGGCCTCCACTAACATTTAAATCAGCAGATTGGTCTCCATAATGCAGGTGGGCCTCATCAAATCAGTTGAAGACCTGAATTGAACAAAAGACTAACTTCCCCTGAGAAGGAGGCATTCTGCCAGCAAATGGCTTGTGGACCGGAACTACAACATTAGCTCATTGCTGGGTCTCCAGCCTGACAGCCTACCCTGCAGATTTGAGGCTTGCCAACATCCACTGTTGCATGAGCTGGTTCCTTAAAATAAAGTTCTCTCCATGCTCCATATACGCACATCCTCTCGATACTGTTTCTCAAGAGAATCCTGACTATTACCGACATAAAACTCCTCCAAATGTTAGAAGAATGCAAAATGAGGCACCCCACCTACCTAACTGGGCCCAGTGGCCAAGGAGAGAAAGTGAGATGCCCACCCAGTCAGCAGTAAGGCCACTTGCTTGACAGGGCTTCCATTCTGATCATCGTCAAGCTTGTATGTCACTCAGGATGGCCTGTCCCTGAGCACTGTGGCTCCAGGAGGGAAAGGCCTAGAGAGACCTAGACCCAGGCCCCATCTAGGAGGAGACAGTTTATTCTTTCCAAAATGCACGGAGTCCTTGTTATTTATCAGACACTGTGCTGGAGACTAGGGATGATAACAGCAATAATGAATTTCAGTCAACCTAAAACATAATCTATCGTAAGGCACATCATTATTCTGTGTTTCCAGAAGACAAAAAAAATTTAGATTTCAGAGATGTCAAACAGGAAAAAGTATACCTCGGAATGAAGAAAATATGACAATAAGACATCTAGGACTGACAATATGCAGGTTTCACTCTTAGCATCTCATGTAAATGGGTTCATTTAATACTCACAGTGAACCTAGAGGATAGAATCAATTTTTGTCCCATTTTATGGATGAGGACACTGAGACTCCAACAGGCCAGGCGCTCTGTCCAGGTACACTTTTAAGTGACAGGACTGGGATTTGAACCCAGACCCTACAGCCTGGCTCCAGGCTCTCGAAAGCTCTATAGAAAATAAAGTTAGAAGATTTCCATGTCTATCCTCTGTGTAGCATTCCACTGAGCAACCCACAGCACATTCCAGAAACTTCAGTGACTATCAATCTACTTAACTCTACTGACCACTCTTAAAACCATTCGCTTTCTTTTTGAGAAATTAAATAAAATATATCTACAGCAGTGCATGACTCTGCCATGGTGTCATTTTGTCAGCTGTCAAATTCGGGGAGAGGCCAGAACTAAAGAAAAAACCTCTATGTCGTTACCTGGATTTATTGAGAGGACATCAAATTACATAATTTTACCAGAGCCCTTGCCCATGAATTCACTCAGTAAGTAATTATCCCACATCTACCAGGCACAGGACAGTTGCTAAGGAGTGAAGGCTCAGATGGAGGGTAAGAGAGAGCTCCCATTCCCCTACAGCCTCAACTAACTTGTGGACACAAACTCAGCACCTGGGACTTAAGAGAAGATGGACGCAGGCTACAAAGAGTGGCCTGAGGGTGATCTTCAGATGGTTTCTTCTTCCCTGGCAGTTTTTCCCCTAGGTATTCATGGCATCCTGGGGCATTTTACCTCAGCAAAGTGATGACGCAGCCACTCAGGTTCCCATGGAAACCAAACTGGGACAGGAGGAACAAAAGGCTCCTCAAGGTCATCGGTACAAAGGATGGTAGAGACAGAGACAGCAAATAACCTCAGACAACAGCAAATAAATCAGTGCCCTTCCTTCCCTCCTCATCACCACAGCACATGGCTTTGTCACTTTAGCATGCCTGGGCCCCAGATTGTGGACACTGTGTGTAAGTGCTCCGGGGAGATAGGCCTGTGCCTCCAGGGAGGTTCCGGGCGCCCCTGGCCCCTTGCTGCTTCCTGGCCTGGGTCCAGACTGTGTCTGGTTCCGGAGTCATGTGCTGCCTGTGTTGGGATGAATGAATGTCCCATGTCCTTCCCTCGCCTCAGAGTCACCAAGCCTTCATGTGCGTCATCTTCATTATCAGCTGTGGAAAATGACTTCCTGGAGTCAGGGACTGCTGCTCCATGGACCATCTGGACAGAAGCAGGCTCTGGGGCAAGATGGACGCAGACCAACCAGGAGCCCATGCTCCCCATCCGCCCTTCCTCCATTGTCCCCATCACTTAACTCTCCCTTGCTGACTGCTCCAGCCAGGTGTTTTTCCTTCCTTTCAAAAGCCTCAGCTGTTTCTCAAGAGAAGAACTTTCTGCCTTCAGAAACCCATGATTCTGCAGAGGACTGGCTGTTCCCCTAGGGCTATTTATCAGAACTGTCAATGCCCAGTTCAGTCTAGTCCCCAGAGCTGGGAACAGTCCTCATCCAACCTCAAGAAGCCACACCCTGTCACTGAATCATGGCAAGTCTGAGAATTCAGGTATAGGACGTGGGATGGTCAGCACTATCGTGAGAAGAGCATCCTCCCATGGTAACGGGCAAAAGGCACATCCTCTCTTTCTTGTCTTGGTTATAACTGTGCTGGGCTTCCAGCCATCTGGTGTGGGTGTTTGGGCCTTTCCCCATCCAAGGCATCACCACAGGTTCTGGGTTTCCTGCAGCCCAGGCTCTGCCTTCTGGTCTCCACTGTCTAAAGCTTGGTTGGATCTGAAGCTCACCCTGGTGGAGGAACCCTGTCTGCAGAAAATAGGGGGGACTTGGCTTCTCCTCACTAGTTGTTAGAAGCAGTGCCTAAGGGATTAAAAACAAACGAAACAACTGCAAGTTATAGACAGAGGCGGCAGCAGCAACACTGGAGTAACAATGATTGCTTCTCTTGTTAGGATTTGGGCTCTACATGTGTTACAGCATGACAGGGTTCTTATGCCCACTGCCCAGGAAAACCAAGTCTGACATAGCCATCAAAGACAAGAAAGAGTTTAATAAGACAAAACAGCTGACTTACGACAGAAGATATTTCTCAAATCTACCTTCCCAAGAATTCAGAGGTTAGGGCTCTTAAAAGGAGTTTGGCAGGCAGAGAATAGGGACTGCTGATTGGTTGATGATGTCATGGTGGGTATTCGGACTGTCTTCCTGTTACAGAGCCAGTTTCTGGGAGCAGGTGTCATAGAACCAGTGGAGCCAGACTCCTGCTAGAGGTTCTGGGCATGGATGGGGCCTCAGGTCCATCAGAGTTTGAAAAATATCTCAAATAGCCTTCTTAGTCTTTGCAATAGATGCAAGCTGGTGACCATCACCTACTTCCTCCTCGGCTGTGAGCCATTATGGAGGTAGTTTAGGATGAAGGTATCGGGAGGTGGCGTCCCTGGACATTGAAACCACTTTTGTTCTTCAGTTTTGTTTTTGTGTCTATGCAGTCGTAGATCCATTGGGTTTTTTGTTTGTTTGCTTGTTTCCTTTTTATTTTATTTTAAAAATGTGGAGTACAAGTCAGAATTAGGTATATAAATGGTCTATGTACAGGTGAAGTTTCGGCCTCTCACCAGTCCTCACTTCCCCTGGTTTAGGATCAGGTACCCTTGGTGATGCTATGTGCCCCTCCCCTGGCAGTGTCCTGCTACTGCTGATTTCTCTTTTGACCCCTCTACCCGCTGCCACATACACAATATTACAGAAGAGGTTCATTGTTTAAAAGATAATGTGTCTATCAACCTTGCAGGGTGGCTGCTCCCTCACTCTCCCAGAGTGAGATACGCGGGCTGGGTAGCAATCACACAGTCAGGACATGCTTTGCGAAACAAACTGAAAGCGATTTGTGCTGAACTGGGGAAAGGTGGAGGGGTTAGGAGCACCGTCATTAACTAGCCATGGAACCCTCAGGAAGGCAACAACCCCTCTGTGTCCACAATTGTAAAGTGTGGGCTATCCTGATTCTCTGAGGTTGCTTCAGCTATATTGGTGATTCACACTCATGCATTCATCAGAGCCCAGGGGTTTGCCAAATCTGCCTGTGCTGAGACCTGCAAATTCCCTGGAGGTGGAACTGGGGTGGAGGGAGCAGAATGGGAGGAACAAAAGCTGCAGGTCAAGTTCACTGAGCCAGATCTTTGCCAACATTTGGCACCTGCCCTTTCGTTTAAACCTCATATCATACCACAGAATAGGTACCTGTATTGTCCTCATTTTACAGGAGAGAAAAATGAGGCTTAGAAAGATGGTGGGGTGTGCCCAGAGTCACAGAGAGTATGATGACACAACTGTGACCTGGGCAGCCTGACTTCAGGCCCATAAAATGCAAGAGGGATTGACTCAAGACATCCATGAGACTCCTGGACAAGGCTCCGCTGGAAGCAGATGGCACACCCAGACAGAGGAGCTGAAGAAAGTTTACGAAAAGGGCTATCTGCAGGGGCACGAGCTGGTTGAGAGGAAGCCCTGGGGATGGAGCAGTCTGGAACTGAAAGGTCAAGGTAGGGGAGGGGAGGTCACCTGAGCACGGTGATAGAGAAGCCCACCCCCAGGATGCAGCCACCCGCTGCCCCAGAGAAACAAACCCTGCCATCTTGTTCTCTTCCTACCTTCTGATCTCCTGCAGCACCTTCCCTTGGCTGAAACCCACTGATGCTGTGTGTAAGGTCAGTGCCTTGGGGAGCAGAGCAGGCGAGGGGGCAAGCAGATCTAAAAGGACAGAAGGTTCACATGCTAGGAAGGCCTTCCCCAGGAACTCTGCGCTTCCCCCTCAATGAGACCACTCTCTGGAGTCACCAGGGAGCAGCCTCCCACCCCCTTCTCCCCGATTGCCCAGTGCTCTTCATTAGGGATGTCCAGCAAGGAGAAGGGGACATCGCTGTCTCTCCTCTCAGGAATGCAATGGGGTCCCGACTACCAGTGAGAGGTGCACCCAGATAAAGTTAGATGCAGCCACCGGCATGAGGGGCGAGTGCAGCGCCAGACTGTCGACAACATTTCCCTTAAGAAAGGAGGCCTACCAAGCCCCATCCCTGACGCCAGGCCTTAAAAGGTGTCTTAAAGCCAGTGGTCACTTGAAGTCTTGAGCTGTAGAGAAACCCTCTCAGCCCTGAAGGATGGAGAGCTGAGGGGTAGAGGTGCTCTGCGGGCTGACCCCTTGCCATGGATAGGGAGAGAAACTCGGGTTCAGGAAGAGAAGCCTTGGCTTGGGTGAGAGCTCCACACCCACCCTGGGCCAGGTGGGTCAGAACCAGACACACACCGCCCTCCTCTGCCCCTCTCTCCAGCTCCCTGCCATCCAGTATTGTGCTAGCCCTCGTCTTCCTCTCTGCCCTCCTGGATGTCATGAGTCTAGGGAAACTGGTCTCCTCACTTGCCTCCTGTGGCCCTCTGTCCTCCAAGCTCCTGTTGTGTGGACTGCCCAGACACTCCCTTCCCCAATTTCTCACAAGAGTCCCTGGAGGCCCAGGTCTCTGGAGAGGAGCTGTGTTCCGAGCTGGCGCCCACATCTCTTCCCTGGCGGGGGTGGCAGAAGCTCTCCAGGGCTGCAAGCCACACTCTTGACAGCTTGTGACTCAGTGTCCATGACCTCCAGGCTGTCCACAGTAGCACTGCCTGTGCCACTCACAGACTAGCTGGGTAAAGTATCTCTCTATGAAAAGGCTCCGAGAGAAGAGAATCGCCCCAAAGTCCCCTAGGTCCCCCAGGAGAAAGGGTAGAAGAAGCCGAGAGTACACATCACAGGCCAGAAGCTCAGCTAGTTGAGTCACATCCCTTGGGTTGAAAAGTATGCAGTCTGTTGTTTCCATCCCTTCCCATTTCCAGACAGACTTGTCAATTTGGCTGATTTGGTGAACACGAGCCATGTGCCAGTGACTGTGCTAAGTACCATGCATATCTTGGAATCCATGTCTTGGAATCCATATCTTGGAATACTTCTTGCAACTTTGTGAAGTTCTTTTCTGATATAACAAAGAGGACCAAACTCAGGAGTTTACCCAATGCCACACGTCAGGAGAATGTAACAGAACAGGGCTCCAATGCCAGGACTGAGTCCAAGGTCATGTTTTTCCACAGAGTTAATTCTTCCTCCTGCTTCTGAGAAGGAGCCCAGGCAGTCCCCAGAAGCTGGTCACAGTGAGGGGAAAGCACAGAGCTCCTATGGATGGGGTGTTCCTGGCATGTTGTGTCTTGTTTGTCCTTCCAGATTGACTCACCCTTCTAACTGACTCTGCTCCCCAAGACACTGACTTTACACACAGCATCAGCGGGGGTTCAGCCCATGGAAAGAGCTGCAGGAGATCAGAAGGTGGAAGGAGGATGAGATGGTGGAATTTGATTCTCTGGGCTCTGAAGCTCAGCAGCAATGCAATTCCAGCCTCTGAAGAGCTGCCCCAGGACAACTGCACATGCAGCCCATACTCACTCCCTGCAGAGGTGGATCAGCAGCCCTCTGCCCTGGGTGGACACAGAAGGACCCAGTACGGCCCGCCATGGTCTGCAGGGTAAAAGGTGAAAGGTTAAGAATGTGAACTGATGCCTCCATCTCTCTCTTCCAGCCACTGAAAACAAGGCTTTCCAGAATTCACGTCTGTATCTGGTTCTCCACCTGGTGATTTATCGGGCATCAAGACAGCGGCCATGTAGTGAGAGGCACCTGTTGGTGCGCTTCCTCTGCAGACACATCAGAGAGGATTTACTCTCAAGCTCTAAGCTGTCTGATTCTCTAAGAGACCTTGCTACCTACCACCCATCTGAAGGCAAGAGAGACAGACTATGGTTCAAAAAGACCTAGGTGGCTCTTCTGGAAACATGATGCCTCAGTGCAGTGCAAAGACAGTGCTTTTTTTGAGGAGTTGGGCTGTTCTCACCTAAAGTTAGCTGCCATGGGTGGTGCTTCTGACTCATACTCTGGCTTTAAAATCATATTTTTGTATAAAAACTAGCTTTGTTCTCCTTCTATTTCCTGTTGGAAAAGTGATGCATCTACACATAGGAGGATCCTGACTGAGTCATGCTGGGACTCAGATTACATGTGGCTAGTGGCATGGGCTACCCAAGGCCCAGTTCAGAGGGGATGCTTCCATTTGTTAGGAAAACTTATCACAGGTCCTTCCCTCCTCACTCTGAACCTGTCCCTAGTATCCTCAATACAGTGAGTGCCCAGGGCAGCTATCCTCAAACATCTGGAGGTCAAATGTGAGATGAAACTCATTTACTATCTCTGGGCTATTATTGATAAGAAATAACCTCAGAGCCTCCTGGACAGAATCCCACACCTTAGGGGCACAAGGGGTCAAGTTTTATTTAAGGCACTGGCATTGGAGGGAGAGAGGACAGTTTATCCTCTGTCCCCGCTCCCAGAGCAAGGCAGAGAAAGCTGCTTTTGGCCCTATCTCTGATGCAGATATCAGTACACTTGTCTTGAGTAGAAGCAGCCTCGGATGGTTCTATGAATGTGTTCCCTCCAAAATTCGTGTATTGCCGAAGTGATAGCATTGCAAGGTGGGGCCTTTAAGAGGTGGTTAGGCCATAAGCGTTCCTTCCTTGTAAATGGATTAGGTGTCCTGATAAAGGGATTTGGATGAAGGAAGTATGCTACCCTTTGCCCTTCCACCTCCCACCATGTGAGGACGCGCAGTGTTCATCCCATCTGGAGGATGCACGCAGCAACAAGCCACCATTTTGGCAGCAGAGGTGAGCTCTCTGCAGACACTGAACCTGCAGGCAACTTGACCTTGGACTCTCAGCTTTCAGAACTGTGAGAAGATAATTGTCTATTCCTTTTTTTTTTTTTTTTTGAGTTGGAGTCTCACTCTGTCACCCAGACTGGAGTGCAGTGACCGCTCCCGGCCACCGCAGCCTCGACCTGCTGGGCTCCGGCGATCCTTCCGCCTCAGCCTTCCAAGTAGCCAGAATTACAGACATGCGCTACCACGCCCGGCTGATTTTTTGGTTTATTCTAGAGATGAGGTCTCACTGCCCAGGCAGTTCTCGAACCCGCG
This sequence comes from Cephalopachus bancanus, assembly GCA_027257055.1. Classification (NCBI taxonomy): domain Eukaryota; kingdom Metazoa; phylum Chordata; class Mammalia; order Primates; family Tarsiidae; genus Cephalopachus; species Cephalopachus bancanus. Next base: position 2,776,354 of record JAPVLO010000326.1, read on the forward strand.
GGCTCAGGCAATCCACTCACCTCAGCCTCCCAAAGGCGTGGGATTACAGGCTGAGCCACCGAGCCCGACTTGTCTACTCTTTATAAATTACCTAGTCTCAGGTATTGTGTTATAGCAGCTCAAACAGATTAAGAATGTCAGGGGGCATCAGCACTCCGCCCATACCCTTGGGCATGCCACTGTGGCCATGCTGGGCGTGTTTCTACAGGTGCCTGAGAGTCAGGAATGCTGGCACGACTCGGGGTGCTCTACAGTGAAGGTGCCCTGGCTGGTGCTGGTTTTGACATCGGCGGCATCAGAAGTTCATTACAACAAGCCAGAGCAAGAAGAGGCACTGAAAATCACCTCCTATTAAGCCCACCCGGAGACCCCCACACTACCGGGAAGAAATTTGAAGGACTCGAGACTGCCGAAGTGTGGCAGTGTGAGGGGGCTGAACTAGGAGAAGGGAGGGGAAGCAAGTAGGGCTGGAAGCCAGAGGCCCCCCCGGAAGCAGGCTGGGAAAGGGGGAGGCTGGCATAAGCAGGATCACACGCGGGAGCTTCCTCACGTCCATTTTGGCCCAAAGGGGTAGTAGTCTCCGCGGATCCCTCCCCCATTTCTCCCTTGCCACCTGGCATGATGTTCTGCCCTGTGGAAGAGGGCAGGGAAGGGGCACTGCAGGAGGGAGGGGCCTCTCTCGGTTCTGGCCTCTCTCTTTCTGTTTCTAGGGCCGGAAACAGTAGGCCCTACTGGCAGCCCACAGCTGCCAGACACATGCGTGGAATGCCCAGTGCTGCTCACCCTCCAGCAAGCGTTATTTCTGGTCCCAGCCTGGGTTGCTGGCCTGCTGACTCCCCAGGAGTGCTTGCTGGTCTTGGCCCACAATTCCCTGTACCCCGCCTTGGTCTGCCAGAACCCCAGTGGGAATCTCATGGCTGCCAACCCCCACCTGCATTTCCCTGCTTGCAAGTCACAGTCGCTGGCCAACTGTGCACCCACTGTGGCCCAGGCAATCTCATCAGCCTCTCCACCATCCAGAAGGCTTCAGTCACACCCTCTCTAAAGAGGGTGGAGAGGAGGGCCCTTTGCAAGGCTTGAGGAGGGTGTTCCTAGCAAGTGTATTTCTTCCTAGGATAGTCTACCTCAATCTTGGGACGTTCTTTTGAGTTCTGTCTTATTCCCTCTTAGTGGTCAGCCTCCTATAAATAGTTCATTAAACTTTCCCTGTTCATGTGACTGCATGGTCCTGCATCTGAAGGAACCCTGGCTTACACCCTGCGGTGGCCGTACTCCAAAAGTGGAGCTGGGAGGAGGAGCGGCCCTGTGCATAGACTAGAATGTGGAAGAAGCCTCTAGAAGTTGTGTCAAACACAGGCCCACTGCCCCCATGCACTGCCCGCGGTCATAACCCTTCCCACAGAGAGGGCATCACCCTCTGTCTCCCAAGAGGTTGTGGGCACCTTTGTGTCTCCACATCTGATGCAGTCCTGGTGCACAGCAAGCTTTCAGTACATGCTGGGGACAGGGGAAAGTTGAATGAACAAAGGGATAAACCTTCCACCCACCAACAACAAGCAGCTGGGGCAGAGTCAGGGGACTCCCTACAAAAGGCTGCTGACACCCATGCCATGATACATGGGTGTGCCCAGTGCCCAGGCTAACATAGTGTGAGTCCTTCCCTGTATTGCACACCCATCCAAAATTAAGTGCCCGCAACACAGGTTTCCCTGTATGCCTCCATTCATGTCCATGTGTCTAACAAGCCCCCACTCACCAGTGGGTGTTAGAAAGAGCTTGGCCTGTGGACAAGGACTGATTTATGTGTGAATCCCAGCTCAGTTGCCGTGTGACCTAGCTCAATGGTTTTCCAAGTGTGGTTCCCAGACCAGCAGTGTCAATATCCCCTAGGGACTGGTTAGAAATGCACATTCTTGGGCTCCATCCTGGACTTGTCAAGTCAGAAACTCTGCAGTCTGTGTTGTCACAAGTCCTTTCGATGCATCTGATGGATTCAAAGGTTTGGGATATAGAGTAATTTAACTTCTCGAGGCCTCATCTGTAGATGGTAGGAATTATACCTTCCTCACACAATTGCTGAGATGCACAAGAAACACGTAGCACAAAATACGAGTACAGCCATGATGGCTATAGCAGACAGAAAGCACCAGGCCCGTCTGTTTCCTTCTCCTCTCCCTGTATCTTCTTCCTAGAAGTTGGAGGACCCAGGGAAATGGCCTCCTCCTGCAACAGGTCTGATCAGATGCTTTCTAGGTATGCTGAGGTCAGCAAGGAAGGTGACCCAGAGTGCAGCCTCTCAGGAAGTAAGTGCACAAGCTGGGAGCTCTCTCTGGAGATGCCCTTGGGCTCTCTGCGGGAATGGCCAAGTCCCTGCCCGCCCTTGGCAAGCTGACAGTGGTGGGGGTGGCTTGGGCAGACCAGACCCTCCTTCACAACCAGTGCTGGGGGGAAGCAATGGGTAGGTGAGCAGGGACTAAGTTAGCCACACTGCCAGGAGGGTTGATGCCAGCCTGGAGCTGGGCCAGTTTTTTCTCATGTGCAAATTGTTTTCACGTGTGTAACAGAAATCTGGCATTTCTCCAGAAAGCTGATAGTAGTCCACCTTGCTTCTTCTTTCCTCAGCTTAAAATTGCCCTTTCTTAGGGACAAGGTGGCATTATAAAAACACAAAGTCTGTAAAGGCATGTGAAGACCAGTAAGACAGGTCTGGCTAAAGACCTGGCACCTGGCAGTTTCTGGTTGGCCTCTGAAACCCAGCTTAAATGTGCTGATTTTGCAGATTGGTTCTCCCAACTTTCCACACTCTGCCTCAAACACCCTGTCCTTCCTCAGGGGCTGGCGCTCATCAGTTGACTTCATGTCTTCCTACTTGCCAGGTTGGACCAAGAGCTGTAACTCAGCTCCCAGTTGAAATAAGACTGGGAAAGATGGAATGGGTCTAAGACCAAGAAAGATGGTATAAGGTGAAGGGGCAGTTGGTTTTCTCTGGGAAAAGGCTGATCCTAAGTGTGCCTCAAATGAAGTTTCTGGTTACTCATTAATATTCCAGCTCCTCAGCTCCTACCTGGAAGACAGCTGATTTTTTTTTTTAAGATAGAGTCTCATTATGTTGCTCACACTGGTCTTGAACCCCTGAACTCCTTCCCTCCTCAGCCTCCTGGGTAGCTGATTTTCTAATGAAGCATTAACCACTAGAGATGGTTTTACAGGAAGAGTATTCATTTTTGCCCCTATTACATGTTTCCAACTTTCAAACATGCCACCCTTTTTCACACCTAATTCCTTGAAAGATGCTGACATTGTGGAGGTCGGTACTCCCAGTACTGAGTAATTTCTCACTGGCTGTGTTTTTATTATAGAGAATGAAAACCTGAGGTGATAAACACACACTGAGTAGACATCCTGGGGCTCTTAATTAAACTGGATAAGACATCTTATCCTGAGAAACAGTCTCGTTTGCTTTTTAAAAATTCATTGTATTCGCCAAGAGATCTAATTTATACTTCCTTGTTTATGCCTGAATCTAAATTTTTAACTTTTCAAAGAATTGCTCTTGCTCAAATGTTTTCTTCCTTGTGTTCTAAAGTGTTTGGCATGGTGAGGAGTGCAGAGTTCTGTCCAGGAGCAGCTCTGATTCCCTCATCCCTCCAGCAACCAAGGAGCCATAAGTACCCCCTCCCTGGCTTCCAGCCTTCTCCCAACACTCCTTTCTAAGACCTGGTTCCCAAAGCCTCTCCACATTTTCCCAGTGAGCAGTTACTATGGCTTAAAGATTGCGATTCATGTATGATACTTCTCTTAAACTTTGCTCTCATAAAATAAGCACACTTCTGTAGGGCCTGTCTCAGATAGACTTGGCTGTCATTCTCTATTTTCATATCTCATGCTTTGCTCCTGGGGATTGGTCAGCCAGGCTCACCAGTTGGGCAAATCCACTTAGAGTTTGATTTATAGACTTGGCCTATCCCCACCTGTTGACCCCAGGGAGGTATTTTGCTTTCTGCCCACTGCTAAGCATATTCAGTGTGTCAGTTTTTGTAAGAGAATCATAAACTCAAGGGCATTGGACATAGTCTGAGCTTATTAATAACATGGTTCTTTTCTTACTTTTGCCTATAGTGACTACAGGTAGAGCTATATCTATTGGATCCTCGAAGCAAAAATGAATGAACAGCAGGCTAAGATACAGGCACTCCCTGGCTCATGGCCTAATGTCTCCCAAGTTCTTGATCCTGAATGCTGGACTCCAAGACATGAAGGGGTTAGAAATAGATGAGGTGTGTACCTGCCAGAAAATAATACCTGTCACATTGAGGGGCTGAGTCACCCTGCAGTGCTGTGCTTCTTAGAATGTGGCCCACAGACCGCCTGCATCAGAGACATCAGATATGTGTGTTAAAAACATTGGTTTTTGGCTCAAGCCTGTAATCCCAGCACTTTGGGAGGCTGAGGCGAGAGGACTGCCTGAGTCCAGGGGTTCGAGACCAGCCTGGGCAACTTGGTGAGATCTCGTCTCCACAATAAATTTTAAAAAAATTAGCCAGGTGAGGTAGCATGGGCCTGTAGTTCTGGCTACTTGAAGGCTGAGGTAGAAGGATAGCTGAACCCAGTAGGTCGATGCTGGGGTGGTTGTGAGCATGCACTACACTCCAGCCTGGGTAATGGAATGAGACTCCAACTTGAAAAAAAAAATCGTTTCTTGAGCCTATCCCAAATCTACTGAATTGGGAGCTTGGTGGGTGGGATTCAGGAACATCCACTCTAGGAGATGTTGATGCACACTTTAGTTTGGAAACTCTGGCACCATTGACTGAGAGGCTAACCGAAGAAGCTAAGTGCATGGATGACATCGTCAGGTTGGCCACTCAGATGCGCTTTATGGGATGGATTTTTAAAACTGGAAACCAGGTAAGCAATTATTACAATGCTCTAGGTGAGAAATAATGGGGATCTGAACTAAGCCCCTTGCAGTGGAGATAGAGTGATAGGAGAAGGTGAACACAAGAAATCCTGGCTTGAGTGAGTAAATCAAATAGAGAGAGTTCAGAAAAAGTTGATTTGGGGAGGAAGATTATCAGTTGCTCTAGACACATCAAGGTGAGAGGCCTGTGGAATCTCCAGATAGGAGCAGTGCAGGAGAAAGTGGGACTGTTAGCTCTGGCGCTCAGGAGAAAGTTCTGCGCAAAAGGTACAAATAGGTGAGAAAGGAAATCCTGGGGTGGACGCACTTTTCAGGAAGAACGTGAGGGCAAAGAAAAAGGACTGAGGACAAAACCTCCAGGAATACCAACAGCAAATGGCCAGGCAGAAGAAAAACTGCCCACCAAAATGGGGCTTATTAGTTGGAAAGCTATTTTTATGTGTGTCCATTTTAGATAAATTTACATTTCAACAGGACAGAATGTTTTGGTGGGTAGTGATCGGTGTACCGTTGTACGCGGCTCTATTCAAGTATTATCCCCGGCTATTTAATACATTTACTCAGTAATCACAATGAGATACACACTATAACCAGAGTTAAATATCCCAGATGGGGGCCAGAGAGAAGAGGACTGAGCTAGGCAGCAAAACAGCTTTATGATCAGCGATAGTTGACATGATGTGGACATCACTATATTCACTTTGCTGAGGCTCCAGTCCCTGCAAACTGAGAGGGTAAAAATATTCTCAGTAAAATTGCCTTCAGTAAGAAATGTCACCAGCTGACCTTTTAGATGTGAATATAAGAAAAATAAAAAAGATATTTTGGAAGAACAAAGTGGAAACTGCTTTCTACACCTCACATTTGAGTGGGGGTAGGAAGGGTATATGTTTTAAATGTCTTTTGGCCAGGAATAAATAGATTTTCTCCTTTCCATCTTTATTTGTATGTTGTTGGTAATAATTTACAAGGCATTTTCCTATTTATACTTCAATTCTCCCAAGTAAATGTTTTATCATATTTGCACCTTAAAAATAAAGACTTATCGTTGAGTGCTTTCATATATGCCAGACCATATTATAAAGGCATTATGTATATGAACTCATTTGTTCTGCACAATCATGTTATGGAATATGTATTGTTACCCTTATTCTACAGAAGAACAGAGGGATAGGGAGGTCAAATGACTTAACCAAGGTCACCATCTAGTAAGCAGCCCACCCAGGATTCACATCCAACTAGTTTGGCTCCTGTGCCTGTTTTCTTGACTATTATTTTATAACATTTTTAGTTCATGGGTCCTGTTGGTTATTAATAAATAAACTGTTTAGATTATACAGGTACTTTTGAATTTCTCAGATGAAGCCAAATGTAGTCAACAACTATGAACTGACGCTTTTATGATAAACAATCAGTGAAGCAGAATAATGCATAAATGTTCTTTCTTGCTATTAGGTGATTTGGACTTTATAATATATGTGCATTTCATTACACAATCTTTTGCATATTTATCACTTTAGATGGTTTCACCTGTCTGGTTTCGCTGGGTTATAAATTCTCTGAGGTTAGGCAGTGCACATTCCCAGTGTTTGGAGCCCTAGCACAGGAAGCCTGTGAATGCCCAATGATGCATTTTTTAATGAATGAGTCAGGTAATGAAGGGAGCTCAGAAAAGCATCTTTTAGTTCACAAAAATGTTTTCAGTTATTTTCCAACTGCCTGAGTTGGGGAATCTAAATCTAAAATACATTTGGGGGCTTAATGTTTATTTCTATTTTAGAAAGTATTTAAATAGATGTTTATAACTTGAAGAGATATATATCCATATAGATTTGGTTCCTTTTGAAGGGACCTTATAAGAGCCATAGTATTAATAGCCTTTTCTTAAATATATAAAGAACAAGATATTTTGCCTGTGCCAATCTCTGGGTCAAAGGGCTACAACTGAAGGTTGCTTGTGGTTATAAGTTACCCCAATCCCTCCTGCCAGCACACTGAATGCCCATCAAGTGGTGGGGACAATGTCTGATATTACGTGTAAAACAATAAATAATGGGCTGGACATGGTGGCTCATGCCTTTGAGAAGCCAGCGAGGGAGGAACACTTGAGGTGAGGAGTTTGAGACCAGCTTGGGTAACATAGCAAGATCCTGTTTCTACACAAACATTAAAAAAAAAAAATTAACCAGGTGTGGTGGTGGGCACCTGTAATTCTAGCTACTTGGGAGGCTGAGATAAAGGATCACTTGAGCCCAGGAGTCTGAGGCTGCAGTGAGCTATGAGCACACCACTGTACTCCTGTTTGGGTGATAGAACAAGACCCTGTCTCTTAAAACAAACAAACCACAACAAAACCACATGAATGCTGAGAGAGCCCCTCTGCTCAACTGCTACGATAACTTGTGCTCTTTGTCATGGAGAACTCAGCAATTTAGAATAAGAATAACCCTCAGCTGAGAAGAACTTAAAAAGGTAATCTTTTTTTTTTTTTTGAGTTGGAGTCTCACTCTGTCGCCCAGACTGGAGTGCAGTGGCCGCTCCCGGCCACCGCAGCCTCCACCCACTGGACTCCAGAAATCCTTCCGTCGCAGCCTTCTGAGTAGCTGGAACTACAGGCACGTGCTACCATGCCCGGCTAATTTTTTTATTTATTGTAGAGATGAGATCTCGCCAAGTTGCCCAGGCAGGTCTCAAACCCATGGGCTCAGGCAATCCACTCACCTCAGTCTCCCAAAGCGCAGGATTACAGGCGGAGCCACTGAGCCCAGCTAAGGTAGAGAAATCTTTAAAAACTGCTCTTGAAGGCATCATTAGCTCTTGTTAGTGAGCTAACAAGATCATGATAAATTACTGGAAAGGGATCTGGGAGAGAGACAAGCTGCTGAGAGCAGTGAGCCCAGCACCTGTAGTTGCTTCTTCCTCAGGGGAATGTGCTGATTCCAGAGCAGGCTGAAAGGCTGAGTGGCCCCTTGCAAGTCTCAGTATACCTGGACTGGAGTACAGGACACACCTGTGTAGGCAGTGTATGGCAGGGTGGCCTGATGAACCCTCTTCCTTATGGGTTGGAATCACTGGAAGATGGCATCCTAGGAGTAAACTAAACAAAAGTAGGCTGTTTTCAAGGAGACTTCAAGCGATCTCAATCTCTGGAACTGGATCAGGGTAACTCAAAGTGCTAGCATCCCTAGATGCATGGTACAAGCAAGCAGAAATACTCTCTGAAGGAAGATGATATTATCCTAGTCCTCAAACTATTTTTTTTTTTTTTGAGTTGGAGTTTCACTCTGTCACCCAGACTGGAGTGCAGTGGCCGCTCCCGGCCACCGCAGCCTCGACCTGCTGGGCTTCGGCGATCCTTCCGCCTCAGCCTTCCAAGTAGCTGGAATTATAGGCATGCGCTACCACGCCTGGCTGATTTTTTGATTTATCTCACTGCCCAGGCGGGTCTCGAACCCGTGGGCTCAGGCAATCCACTCACCTCAGCCTTCCAAAGGTGCGGGATTACAGGCTGAGCCACCGAGCCCAGCTTCTCAAACTATTTTAATAAACATTTTTCAAAAATAATGCTTAGCACACAGTGAGAAATAACAGGTGTACCAGGAGAAAACAAGCTCAGAGAAAACATAGGCAAAATAGACTTACAGGGACCCCCAAAATAGAAGCTATTGGGTGTGAACTTTAAAATATCTACACATGAATTCTACAAAACATACAAGGAGGAACTGATACCAATCCTATTGAAAGTATTCCAGGCGATTGAGAAAGATGGAACTCTCCCCAAATCATTTTATGAAGCTAACATCACATTGATACCTAAGCCAAGTAAAGACCCAACAAAGAAAGAGAACTACAGGCCAATATCTTTGATGAACATAGATGCTAACATTCTCAACAAGATCCTAGCAAACTGGATTCAACAACACATCTCAAAAATCATGCATCACGACCAAGTAGGCTTCATCCCCGGGATGCAAGACTGGTTCAACATTCGTAAGACCATAAACGTAATTAAATGCATCAATAGATGTAAAAACAAAAACCACATGATTATATCATTAGATGCAGAAAAAGCTTTTGATAAAATCCAGCACCCCTTCTTGATAAAAACCCTTGAACATCTAGGCAGAGGTGGAACATACCTCAAAAAATAGTAAGAACTATTAACAAGAAACTCATAGCCAGCATACTCCTAAACAGACAAAAATTGGAACCAGCTCCCCTGAAAACTGGAACAAGACAAGGATGCCCACTCTCACCCTTCCTGTTCAATATAGTTTTAGAAGTCCTAGCTAGAGCGATCAGAAAAGAGAAGGCGATCAGGCGTATCCAGATGGGAAAACAGGAAGTCAAGTTATCTCTCTTTGCAGACAACATGATTGTATACCTTGAAAACTCAAGAGAATCTGTCAAAAACCTCCTCGCACTGATAAAGGACTTTGGCAAAGTCTCAGGGTATAAAATAAATGTGCAAAAGAAAATCGCATTTCTATACACCAATAATAAACAAACAGAAACCCAAATAAAAAGCACAATTCCATTCACAATAGCCACAAAAAAATGAAACACCTTGGTATCTTCCTAACCAGAGATGTGAAAGACCTTTACAATGAAAACTGCAAAACACTGCTCGAAGAAATCAAAGATGACACAAAGAAGTGGAAAAATATTCCATGTTCATGGATTGGAAGAATCAACATTGCTAAGATTTTATCTAAGATTTTATCTAAGGCAATCTACAGATTTAGCGCAATACCCAAAAAATTACCAGCAACATTCTCTCAGACCTAGAAAAAACATACAGGAATTCATATGGAAATATAAACGACCAAGAATAGCCAAAACAATCCTCAGGGAAAAAAAAAAAAATTACCAGCAACATTCTTCTCAGACCTAGAAAAAACATACAGGAATTCATATGGAAACAAACAACCAAGAATAGCCAAAACAGTCCTCAGAAAAAAAAGAAAAAAAAAAAAAAAAAAGGGCAGGAGGTATCACACTCCCAGACTTTAAACTTTATTATAAAGCTACAATAATCAAAACAGCCTGGTATTGGTACAAGGGCAGGCATATAGACCAATGGAATACAACTGAGATTCCAGAAGCAAAACCTCAATTTCTCAACCAACTCATCTTTGACAAAGCCTCCACCACCCACTACTGGGGAGAGGAGAACCTATTCAATAAATGGTGCTGGGAAAACTGGCTGACCACATGCAGAAGATTGAAACAGGACCCCTACCTATTCCCATACACAAAAATTAACTCTAAATAGATCACAGACCTAAATGTAAAACCTCAAACTGTAAGAACCTTAGAAAATGCAGGAGACACTCTTATGGAAGTTGGAACTGGCAACCAATTCCTGATCAAAACCCGAAGTTCCCAGGTCATAGGAGATAAGAAAGACAAGTGGGACCTCATTAAACTGACAAGTTTCTGCAAAGCCAAAGAAAAAATCAAGAGAGCAGGGAGACTGCTCACAGACTGGGAAAAAGTATTTGCCAACTCCATGTCTGACAAAGGCCTAACATCAAGGATCTACAAGGAACTCAAACATGCTGAAAAGAAAAAAACAAACAGCCTCCTTACAAAGTGGGCAAAAGATATGGACACTTCTCAAAAGAAGACATACGAGCAGCCAACAGATACATGAAAAAATGTTCAGCCTCACTAGTCATCAAGGAGATGCAAATTAAAACTACACTGAGATACCACCTAACTCCAGTCAGAATGGCCATCATCAATAACTCAAAAAATAACAGATGCTGGAGAGGATGTGGCAAAAAGGGAACACTGCTATACTGCTGGTGGGGTGTAAACTAGTATAGCCTCTGTGGAAATCAGTGTGGCAATCCCTAAAAGTTCTAAAAATCAACCTTCCATATGACCCCGTGATCCCCCTACTGGGAATATACCCGGAAGAACTCAAATCACTCTATAAAAAAGATACCTGCACACGTATATTTATCACAGCATTGTTCACAATAGCAAGAACATTGAACCAACCATGCTGCCCATCAAAAGAGGACTGGATAAAAAAATGTGGCACATACACACAGTGGAATATTATGCAGCCATAAAGAAGAACAAAATTATGAACTTTGCAGCAACCTGGATGGAATTAGAGTTTATAATACTGAGTGATCTCTCACAGAAACAAAAAGCTGAGTATCACATGTTCTCACCAAGTGGACCTTGAACAACCATAATACTATAAGAAAAGGATTGACAGCGGGAAACTGCAATGGGGGACCGGGGCGGGGAAGTGGTATTGACATTAGTTGATATCTGCCTGGAGAAGGGGGGGCACACTTCATCAACAAGGGTACCTGCACAATGAATATTTGTATACCTAACCCTGAATTATACCCCATAATTTTAGAATAAAAATTAAAAGAGGAAAATAAAATATCTATGCATGTATGTTTAAGGTGATAAATGACAGTATTGTTTCAGGCAGAGAACTGGGACTATACATAGACAGAATATTTCAGAATGGAAAATTATAAAAGTCTACTTTTAAAACTCAATGGATGTGTTAATAATGGATTAAGTCTGAAAAGATAATTATTGAATTTATGAAATGATGGAAAGATACTCAGAATGAAACACAGAAGATAGAAAATAGAAGATACAGAAGCAAGAATGTTACACTAAATCTGGACTGAGGCGATTTCCTATCTTGAGTCCCTATGTAACAAACTGCCACCTAATTTAGGATGTAAACAAACTTGAAAGCCTCACTTGGGAATACATTTTGTAACAAACTGCTGGGTATCAGCCAATCACAGCAGCCAAGCTTCAGCCAATCACATGCTGCCAACTTATCAGACCATGTTCAAATAAGGGAAATGCTGAGACATAAGGAGTCCAGCTGTTTCTGTACTTCATTTTGGTTTTTTTGTCTATAAATACTCCTTACCCATGTTGCAGAGCAAGCTCTCTGAACCTCTTCTGGTTTTGGGGCTGTCCAGTTCACAAATTGTGCTCAATTAAACTTCGTTAGCTTTAGTTTATTAAAAGTTCTTCTTTTTAACAAGAGTAAGAGGATATAGTAAGAGAAGCTACATATATATACTTGTAATTCCAGGAAAGGAGTATGAAAATGAAATAAAGGCAGTAAAGAGAGAATGGCAGCCGGGCTCAGTGGCACAGCCTGTAATCCCGCGCTTTGGGAGGCTGAGGTGAGTGGACTGCCTGAGCCCGCAGGTTCGAGACCCGCCTAGGCAACTTGGCGAGCCCTCATCTCTACAATAAATCAAAAAATTAGCGGGGAGTGGTAGCGCGTGCCTGTAGTTCCAGCTACTTGAAGACTGAGGCAGAAGGATCGCCAGAGCCCAGCAGGTCGAGGCTGCCGGGGCCGGGAGCGTGCCACTGCACTCCAGTCTGGGCCACGGAGTGAGACTCCAACTCAAAAAAAAAAAAAAGAAAAAAAGAGAGAGAATGGCTAAGAACTTTACAAAAATGCTGGAAAATATTAAGCCACATATTTAAGACATTCTACAGGTTCTTGAGCCAAAAGTATTTAAAAATATGTAATATTTATACATATGTGTAAATAGGCATATAGTAAAAATGCCTAAAAAACCAAACAAAAATCAACATATTAAATGCAACTTGAGAGATTAAAAAAAATTATCACCTTCAAAGGAGTTACAATTATGTTTTTTTGCAGCAATATGGGTACTGCTGGAGGCCATTATCCTAACTGTGTTAACCCAGAAACAAAAAACGAAATTCACATGTTGTTATTTATAAGTAAGAGCTAAACACTGGGTATACACAGACATAACGATGAGAACAAAAAGTTGGGTGATGCCACACTAGGGCCAGGTTGAAGCCCAGAACTGGTGAGCTGAACTGGCGGGTACCAGAAGGGAAATTGAAGGGAGAGATCTGCTCAAGGAAAAATGGCTCCTAATTCATGGATGAAACTAAACCATCTGGGAATTTCTGTTAACAAAGCAGGTTCCATGCCCATGAAGAGAAAACTGCTTTAGTGGAGCAAGCATAGGAATCTGTGTTTTTAACAAGGACCGCATGGGATTCTGATGTGCATCCAGGTTTGGAAACTCTGCTAGGGCTCAGAGCCCGGCCTGAACTTAGCATATGAAACTAGAGATGCCAGAATCTAGATGTTTAATGCCATTTTCTAAAAATAGCAATAAGCAATACTTGAGAATTTAAAATCATGAAATCGTCCTTAGAAATTGTGAAGTCTCACAGTGAAAGCAACCCCCCACTTGACTTCCTTGGATTTTTATCCAGCCTGTTCATTTTATCCTTTTTCCCTGGGCTGGTTCCAAGAAAGTAGCTTACCAGCCATCACTTACTGGATCCCAGTATTTGCTGTTGGGTCATTGACCTTAAAACAGTTCTTGTAGAAGTGGGGTGAAAGGAGATGAGGAAGAATCACGTTGAATCACCCAATCCCCTATCCAATCAGATCGGGAAGCATAGTGAACCTGTTCAATAAACAGGAACGATTATGAATAAAAACTGTGTCACTAGCACCATCTGGTGGCTCCATAAAATATCCATTTTTGTACAGTAGTTGTGTCAAGTCTCCGCATAGGAAGAGACTTCTTGTGGTTAACATGCCTTTCCTAGAGGGCTGGGCTTAGGCAAAATAACAAAGCTTGTGAAAGTTGTTTCCAGTGATCCTTTTTTTCTTAAACTTTATGTACTTAACAAACCCATTTGAGTAAACATCATGTGTCAAGCTCTCATGGAGTTTTATAAACTAGTGAAGAAATCTAGATAATAGATAAGCCAATAAAAATAATTTTTGAGTGAGAAGGGCCATTTAGAGAAATGAGAGGGTGACGTGATCAGGTGACTCCCTCTGACTGAAGTCATCACGGAAGTCCTCTGATGGCATGAGATCTCAGTGAGTAATGGTCTTTCACGGGAAGAGTGTCCCAGGCAGAGGGCACAGCTTGTACAGGAACCTGGGAGAGGAGATGAAATTGGAGTGGAGGATCCTACAGACCAGACACAATAGTTTGGATTTCATTTAAGTGCTTTAGAAGTCTTCCAAGGGGGCAGGTGCCACGAGGAAGGAGAGGGAAGACAAGGGCTCCTGGTGGGGAGAACATGCATCACTGGGCAGCAGAACGGGTAGCCCCCAGATGACCATCACTTTCTGGCTCCCAGTATTTGCTCACAAAGATCACCCAAAGTCAGGGTTGGGAGGATCTTTAAAGGTTTTCTCAATTACCCATTCTATGTTTCCACTCCACCCACAATATTTTTGCTTGGTTGTCAACCACTTCTGATTGCTTCCACTATCTAGGGTTAATCAGAACAAATCCAAGTCCTTTCCTTCTGAGAGCCCTGTATATACTTGGGCTGGCTCTCATGCTTGTCACCTCCCTTCCAAATCTCTTCTCTTTTACTGCAACATGGGTTACAAGTTATCTGAGTATGCTACTGAGAACCTAGAAGGTGGTATTAGATTAGGTGACCGGGAACTTTTCTGGAAATTAAGGGGGCCTGTGGACTAGGAGTCAGTTGCATTCTCTAAGGTAGGAAGCAAAAGGTGCCCATCTTTGTAAGAAGGATAACTATCCCTGAAAGCCAAGGAGACTATCTTAAAGGAGAGCGGTGGTATTAGTACATTATACTGGAGCACTCATTTGATCAGTGTATCAAAGGATTTTTTGAGTCCAACATTGGTTGCTTTTGCCTAGCCTCTAGGAAGCTACTCCAACATGATTTAAAGAGAAGGATCACACACACAAAAAAGAGAAAGGCCATAAAAAATCAAAAGAGCAACTATAACTTTGGGGACCCTATTAACACTGGTAGGAAGAGAACCATCTCCCATCATAACCAAAGTAAAATATGTGTTAAGTGGCACTGAGAGGAACACTCAGGAAGGGGTAGCATCCACATCAGGAGGGCCAGGCAACAATGAAATCCAAAGTCATGGCAACTCCATTCAGAGGGTTCTTGTGGCTTCTGAGACCCAAGGGCATTTTGGGGTGTTGGAGTCCCAGTAACTTTATCCTGTAAAGTCTAGGTAACATCAATGCTATTCACTCTAAAACTCATGTAACTTAGATAAGCAGTTCATTTAGGGACTAACTCACTTATGTTTTCCTAGATTTTACCATCTCTTGGTACATATAAGTTCTATATGTTTGTTAAAAAATTTCCAAGCCTGGATGTTTCCTTCTCATCCAAAGTTGCTATGGCCTAGAAAAAAAAAGTTACCATTACACCTTCTCAGTTCCTCATCCTAAGATACTTTGTACGGTGGATGTGAGTGGGGGAAGAAAGTCTTTCCTGGACACTTAGATTGTGGAAGACTTTCCTTCCTCTCTCAGAGTAACTCTTCTTTCTTAATTCTCCAAACATTTCTCAAAGCTGACCCCTTTTAGAGAGACGTATGACTAATTCTACCAGTGTTTAGTCACTCTGGCAGTTGAATTTTAGATAATCTGAGCCTACTTGTCTTTCCTTCTGGGGCCACCAAACAGTATCAGTAGTCCAAGTGAGCTTGTAACATTTGAAAGTAAACCAAATATTCATTCTTGTTGCTGAAGTAATATGATCTGTAATATCTTAATAGGTTTCTCAGCATCTGCCTTCTATTGCATTACTATGGATAATAGGAACTCACTAGTTTATTCCTTTAATAAAAATATTGATGCATATATTGTCCCGTAGCATTATGACACTAGGTATAGTAAGTGAACAAGACAAAGCTCCCGTTTTCTTGGAATTCACATTCTAGAGGAAATATAGATAATAGATAACAAAAGAAAATAAAGCAGAGTAAGGATATTGAGAGTAATAAGAGATGCTATATCAGATAGGGTGGTCAAGAGAAGTCACCTTTAAGGTGGTGACATTTGAATAAACACTTCAAGTGAGGGAGCAAACCACGTAGACATCTAGGGTCCATGCATTCCAGGGGGAGGAGTGTCAGTCAGCACAAAGGCTAAGGTGGAAGTGGACTTGACAAGTTTATGGAAGCGCAAGAAGGCTGACAAGGCTATGATGATGGGGCAGAGGGCAGATGGTCATACTTGGCTCTTAAAGAGCATTCATGGAACTTTCCTGCCTCACTGCAAGCATTTCTCCATCTCTTGAGCTGAGCGAGACATAGTCTCTCTCTAATTCCAGATGCTGCTTCTCCAATGTATGGTCAGAAAATTGTGAATGCAGGGCCACCCTTTCGACATCACTATGGGTTCACCAAGAGTGACACCTCAACAGGCAACTTGCCTCAATTTCTTTTGTCCAATGATCTGTTAGTCCTTGAGCTTGTCTTGGGGGCTTTAACCACTGCTTTCTGCTGCAGGAAGCTAAAGTACTGTTCTTTTGCATAGTGCTGTGCTTGTCAGGGACAGACATTAGTGGGAGAACCTGAGTCAAGAGTGGAATGACGTGGTGAATGGTCCGTGCTGTGTGCTGCTCCCAGCTCAGCCCTCCTTCCAGGCAGCCTACTGCACAGAGCTCCACACCTTCATGCCTGGTAAGGCCTTGAGGCTGTTCTGGCCAATGACTTGTGAGCAGGAATGACTTGTCTGATTCTGGGCTACATTTCAACTACCAACACCTTCCCTCCAGTGCTCTTCTCCCTTGCCACACCATCCTTAGGAATCGCATCTCAAACGATGGGATTAGAAATGCCAGGACTGAACAAAGGACTATGACTCAGGAGTGCCACCTGAACCTCCACAGACTTGGCTGGAACAGAAAAAAACACCTCTTTTTTGGTGGCAAAGTAATGAGACTTTGGTGGTGTTACTATAGCATAACCCCAGCCTTCCCTAACTAATGGGGGAGGGGTAGCATTCCCTGCAAATCAGCAGCACAGACTCTTAGCCTTGCAGGCACTCCTGTGTTAGGGTTCAGGATCTCTGAAAGTACAAAATGGGCATGCTGTGCAACAGTGATTAAAAACTGCAGGCTCTGGGGTCAGAGAGCTTGGGCTTCAATCCCAGCTAACCTCAAAGGTATGAAGTCAGGCACATTAAAGTTAAACGTTCTGGACCTCAGTTTACCTGCAAAGTGACAATAAAATAAGATTAATGAGTTCATACTATTATATGCAAAAGCACTTAGGATAGCCTGGTACATGGCAGCGACCAACAAATTGTTAGCGCTATTAGCTACTATCAGTACAATCACTATACTCTTCTATATTCAATGCATTTTTTAACCAATCTTGAATCAGGAAAAGAGTATGTGTTAAAGAATAATGAAAAAGACTATTATTATTTACTAAGTTTTACTATCCAAAAATGGGTAGTCAAATCCATCTCTTTTTAGCAACTGTTTTGTAAAATACCAGACCCGTTTTCCCCACGATTCTTTTGCAGAAATTCACAATTTTGCTTCTCTCCTTGCCGTCTTGGATTAGCCTATGAGCAATAAGGGCAATACAAGACAGTGATGCCTGCAGAAAGCAACATTCATTAGGAGAAAAAGCACAGCTCACAGAGGTTACTAAGACCACTTCTCTGAACTGCAAAGTTATCAGATGCAATGGATAAATATAGTTCTAGACATTGTTTTAGAATGTAGATATTGTTCAGTCATAATCAGCGCCATCTTGTTGAAGTTTCCACTGAAAAATCACACTATAGTTTTTGGTATTTACTCAGACCTCATGGTAAGCAAGGACTTTCTCTACTACATCATGCTTCAAGATTCACTATGAAATCCCATCTTAACTGCTCAATTACGTCTTGCATTGCTAATTGCCAAGACTCTCTTCTGCAAGATATGTCAACCATGTGAAACCTTTCATTTTTTTAAAAAGGTTGGCCCTGAATAAATTCTTAATGATACAATTATATAAGCATAATACAACCCTCTTCCCTTTAACTGCCACACGATCTTGCACTACTTAAAAAATTCTGGATAGCCTTTATTCAGTATTTGCTCTCTGGTTAAGCTCTTTAGAAATATCTATAACGTAACCCTTATAGGATTATTATTCCCATTTTAGAGATGAGAAAGTCATAGCTTAGTAAGAGTTTTAGAAATAGCTTTAGAAAGGGCTAGCAGTTGAGTAGGGTTGTTAGAACTATTGTTAGTCAGGATTCAACTATCTGACTCTAAAGTCTGTTTTTATTAAATCATAAACTATGCCAGAGTGCCTGTGTCTCAACTTCAGCTCCACACTCACTACTAATTGCCTGATACTGAACAAAGTACTTAACCTTGTGCCTTGGTTTCATCTATAAACTGATAGATTACGAGGAATAAATGAGTTAACAGATGTAAAATGCTTACCACAGCGACTAGCACTGTAGAAAGCATAAAGTTAGTTATTAGCTGTTAAAAACATAGGTATACTGTTGCCCACAACTGATAAAATGCAAAAACAAAAGACCAAAAAGCCTTAAAAAGTCAAATAAGCTAACTGTGTGATAGTTCTTATAAAAGTTTTAGGGAGGAAAGGCACATCACTTGGTTCTAAGAGCCACTCTGTTTTCCATGAGTGCAGTATTTATAGTAGTTGCCTAAATAGTAAATATGCATCGGCTTCACTTCCTAACCAGCCTAAACATCTCCCATCCAGATTTAACTGTTACAGAAGCACATAATAGGATGCATTGGTGTAGACGATTCATAGTATATTACCTTTTTAGAAAATGTTGAATTTTCTATATTGTTAAGTTCAATTAGTTCTAATTTGTACATGTCACTGTCATGAGTCTGGACTTAATATTTAACCCCAGGGACAGAAAAATTAATGATAAATTTCTGTTCCAGTATCACTACAGTGACAGGGACCAACATGTGAATGGGAAAAAGTGGTAAACCTCAATGAACTAGTCTGCTCCCTTTGAAAGAAGCCTATTAAACATACTCCCTAGATCAGTATTTCTCAGCCACCTGCACCAGAATCACATGGAGTGGGTGCTAAAATTGTAGATCCCTGAGTCCAATCCCAGAAGTAGTGGGTCAGGCTGCATGGCGGTTGCTCAAAAATTTTGTTTAACTAGCCCTGCAGGTGTCTCATATAGATTCTAAAGGTTGAGAACTATTTGCTGAGGTTAAAACATGAACCAGTGCCTGATAAGCCTCAGGTTGTTTTTCAAAATGTTTTTGGGAAACTAAGAAACAACACCAAATGAATGATTCAGTGACAGGTGATGCTGCATGTCTGCATAAGACCTTGCTTCTACAGATGCAAGCTTCCTCTATGGACTAGCAGTCTTCTATGGAGAGAGATCCTCTGCAGTCACTAATGGGGAAAGGCCATCGTGTCTATTCACAGCTTTCCTGCAGACTGTCAGATGCAGGGTGACTCTTACAGTCTTTGTTTCATTCTCCATTCTGAGCATCCTTTACAATAATCTCTTTCTTTCGGAGCCTCTGCTATCTAAGTACTTTGTTAGGAGAAGAGTTTCAGAATAACAAAACATAAATGATACAAAGTTCATATAAATTTGGGACAAACTTCTTGGGCTCCAGTTCAGAACTTTGTTTGCTCACCATTTTGACAACCTTAATTATGTCATTTCCAAGACAGATTAGAATTACAAAGAGAAGGAGAAAGAGGTAGTCCCTAGACAGCAGCAAGAAGTGACAACAGAAGGCAAAGGATAAACTACACTAAAAAAAAAAAAAAAAAAAAAAAAAAAGAGGCACAAAACCCCAAAAAGGATACTAGTGTTAGAGCACTTGGTAGAAAACCAAATCTTTCATCTGTGTCTCTGGGGTATCACTAAATTATGGTACAGAAATCCATAAATATAAATGATGACACTTTATACTGGCAAAATTTGTGGAATACTTTCATAACATTTAAAATAAAAATTAGGCTAGTCATGGCTTATGCCTGCAACCTCAGTACTTTGGGAGGCTGAGGAGGATTGCTTGAGGCCAGGAGTTTGAGACCAGCCTGGGTAACAGAGCAAGACCCTGTCATTAAAAAAAAAAAAAAAAAAAAAAAAATTATCCAGGTGTAATGGCACAAGCCTGTAGTCCCAGATACTTAGAGGCTAAGATGGGAGGATTGCTTGAGGCCAGGAGATCAAGACTGAGGTAAGCCATGATTGTGCCACTGCACTCTTGCCTGGCTGACAGAATGAGAACCTGCTTCAAAAAAAAAAAAAAAAGTCAAACCTCATACTTTCCCAGAGATACACTCTGAACTGTGTGGAAAACATGGCCAACGAAACTGTTATTTCTGGTGTTTCCAGACACCCAAAGTTTGACTAATGCAGAGTCAATATTACTTTAAAATGTGGCTTTTCCTATAGAACCACAAAAACTAGCATCTCTAATTCCACCAATGTATTTGTCTCTAATTCCCCAATGATAAATACACAGTTTAAGAGGTAGGTGCCATATTCTTATCAGTATGAAGGAAACTTAACAGTGAAATAGCTGGCATAGGAAGCAGTCCCAGATAACCAAGTAGTAGATCCAGTGGAGATTGCCACTGTCTTTTCTTTAATCCCATCTGAGCAGTTTCCATGGGAACACACATATTCTGTCTGGGAGTGCTTATTGAAGCAGATGTGAAATCTTTGTTGAAGTCTGGAGTGTGGTACGCAGTCATAGAAAAATGGCTGTACCATGAATAGTAACTTTCCCCATCGCTGGCAAAAAGGGATAGGCCTCTAATACAGTACTCTAAAATGAAGAATGATTTATAGTTTATGGCTTCCAGTAGAAAAACCAATATCAGCTGAATATTGAGGGTTCCCTCCACCCCCTGAAAGTCCTGGTTGATACTCAGAGCTTTGGTGCCAGAATAGGCTCTGGATCCACCATTGGACTGCTGGGTTACTTGCAGCACTTGGTTTAGATCTAAGGCAACTTGTCTCATTGAAATACCTTATCTGGGTTTTGCCTAGCCTAAGGGGTGATTATTTTTTGATGCTTTCACCCTGAAGAGAAAATGTGATGTCCAAGATGCTTTGCGGGAATCTTTTAAAACATGGTTTTTATTCAGAATCCTCTTCTGGAGGATGCTGAGAAGAAGCCAACTCAGTTTCCTGGAAATGCAAACTTGGGAGCCAGGCCGCAGCAACAGGGAGTAGGTTCCTTAGGGTGTAGAAAGTAGCAAATCTGCCTAAACTTTCCAAGACTGATTAAGAGGCCTCTGCAGCTCTAAAGGGAATAGTGTTTGACCTGGAGGAAATGTAGCCAGGCAGCACACAGTGGCTAACAGACAGAAACAGGAGACATTTAACACCTTTTCTCAAATAACGTATCCTTTGGCATAATAGGCTATGCCATACAGACATTTCTCTTTTGGTTCCACTATCCCAAATCAAGTATCCCCACCTATTTCATTATAACTCATATTAGGTCAAAAAGGAAACACATACACCAAGATGTCTGTTTTAACCTGAAATAATTCTGTTGATATTTGAATTTCTTTCAGTGGGACAATTGCTTTAAACCACAAGATATCTCCATCTCCAGGTACAAAATCCTTCCCCAACCCCCCACCCCCAGCCAACCAACCAACCAACCAACCAAAGAAACAAACAAAAACCCAAAACCCACAACTCGGCTTCAAATAAGTCTGGAAGAAGTGAGATTCTAAATATTTACATATGGGGCAAGAAATAAATCACAAAACTATTTACAAAAATACACAAGCTTATATGCATTAACAATTTACACCAGTTCACAAAAATATTAAAACATAAAAAACTATATAAATTAAAGTTAAAAACTCAAAAGTATGATCTAAGACTTCCTAAGATGCTTCTCTCATGCAGGTCATGGCTGAAAAATCAGGTTTTGCTATCTCAGAATCTAAACTGTAAAACAATCATTTTTATTCTTGAACATTAACAGTATTACTCAGATAAGAAATAAAGACCCTCTGTGCACACTGACATTATCTTGCACATATTAAATACACCATTCTTGACATTTCTGTAACACACCGTGCTGAAAATCACATGCCTTCAACCATTTGGAAGTCACTTTCTGACATACTTTTGCTTTCATTATTATTTCCTTACACACTCTGCTCAGGCGGTACTTTGCCAACATACTGAATGGGTGACTGACAAGGCTGAAAACAGAAAAATGGATTTTGTAGGCTCTTTCTTCAACTAGCAAGACAAATCTCAAATTTACATCATATTCATCTATTGCTGCTGCAAATGTGATAACCTACTCTTCTATCCTCACGCCTGTTAACGGTCCCTCCTCTTTGTAGAATTAGTCCTAGAATTTTTCAACCTGACCCTAAATTTTTAAAAATGCTTTGTTATTATAAGAAATGTGCATTCCCTACCCATGGGACCATCCCAGGGACTTGCATGTATGAAAGGAAATTGAATACAGGAAGAAGTAAGGCTCAGATGAAATTTATTAATAAGAAAATGGCACCTCTGGGGTTGTTAGCAGAGTTTCTAGTCAGACATCCAGGAAATATTTATTTCAGTCAAACCAAACTGTGGAATCAAAATTTTGCCAAAAAAGATAAAATCTGGAGGCATGACTATGAAAATGTTGATAGAATTAAATTATGGGTTTAATGCATAAGGCAACTCCATTTCCTTGATCATAATGCTTCATGTCAAAATTTGAAAGTAATAACATTCAATTACTATATTTGTGAAGTCACACACACGGTGAACTATGCTGAGGTAACTGGCTCACAGTGATTTGCCATCCAATTTCTACCCAATTTTAGAATGGGAAAGATTCAGGCAAAGTCATTCAAATAACTGAACCCAAAGTTAAGGCTGTTGCACATACATTAAATGAAACAACTCTCAATTTTATCTAAAGTTTGTGTTTCATGATTATACCAGTAATTTGAATCATCATCCTGTATTTGAGATGTTTACCTGTTATTTCTAAACCTATAGGACGTTATTAAAAAAGAAATTGCTGAGGCATCAGTCTTCATATTTATAAAACAAACTTTAGTTTCAGACGAAACAATGTGTGTGACAACAAATCCACAAATATTAAAACTGGAAAACTTCTTGCACCACTTGCTTTGAGCTCTCAGGTACGAAAGTCATGTTTATCTCCTGGTCACACCAGCCCCTCCTCCTAACCTCCATGCTGCTGGTGAGAACCTACAGGGCTAGTGTGGCCTCCAAGGGGCAATGGATTGCCTACTTGACATAAAAGATGGTTAAGGTAAAAAAAAATTAGTGCTGCATAGTCACCAGAGATCAAACTCCTGTATGTACCACCCAGTGTGTTTTTGTGCCAAATGGAGGTATCCTATCAGGTTTTCTAATACTTTGACTATATACCAGTTGGGTTGGTACTTTTAATGTAGCAGCCTAAACTTCCACAGACATTTTACATATTGGTGCTTCAAGACTCCTACTATAGTCTTTACTGCATCCCTCTGATCAATTCTTGGGGAACAAGAAAACCTTATAGAGTATTTCCACTTATAAATGTGTTCTTAACACATTTTATTTTTCTAAATATAAACCCTTAAAATGCAATCTCATGATTGTTTTAAATTAAAAAATTGGCATGAATCCTAATCTTTATACAATTTCACAGCAATAATAGCAGCATGATTTTAGCCTTTTAAAAATATTTCCTCCTTTGCTCTAAATAAAAATTCCAAGTTCTAAAAAGCCAGAGCAGAGACCATCCTAGTAAATGGAATGAAATTATCCTAATATCTGAACATTTAAAATAAGTGAATGTATAAAACTTGAATATTATTAAGAGTTGTGGAATGAAGTGACAATCTAAACTCATTTTGTAAACACAGGACTGCCTTGCTTCTTGGATGCACTGTGGGGAGTGGGCTGAGAAAACAGAATGGAGTTGAGCTAGAGTTTTCCTCCTCTAATAAGGAATGCAACTTTCAAAAGTCCTGGGTGTTAAACATGTTTACCATGTCTACAGAGTTCTAAAGAGCTATATCTGAAATGCTGGTGTAGATGGCAATTACAGTAAGACTGTGACCACACAAGTACAGAGTAAGCAAAAGACATGCAATGCCTTAGGACGGAAATGATAACCGGTGAAATGAGGCTGTGTACTAAGTGGGTATTGCAGAAACTTTCAGTTTACTAACAGATAATTAGTAGCCACTAATTCCCAGGGAACCTGTACTCTAGTTTAAAAACAGAAACATGTAAATGTACATTAGTAATAAATTATGTATTTATTCTGTCAAACCATGCTGGCTTTCTTTAATGAAAAAAGTAGCTAATTTAGGAAAACAAATGGTATGACATGTCTTACTAGAACTGCAATTTACCAAATATTATTAGAGAGGAAGAAAACTTGAAGGCAGACGACACATTAAAAGCACTGATAAAGTTTTCTGGTGCTGACAAAGTTCAATGATAGTAAGAACTTTATACTTCCTTCCACTAAAGAAGTTTCCTTAAATTCTAACTTCAACAAAATCCTTTCTGCAGTGATATGAGCCTGTTGATTGAACTGTGAGGAACAAGGATGAAAAATAAGAATGTAAAGAGTATGGTTTGGCTTGAGTCTAAATGGTCCGACATTTTATGACTCTATTAAATGCTTAATTTAAAGTCATAATTGCTTATTTGTAATTATAATGTTGCTAATTGTCTGACTGACTTATCTCGAAGGGTCAGAGAGGTTTTTTCCTCCATGCTAATTGAACACAAAACCCTTCTCAGACAGGGAGAACAAAGTGAGAATAGAGTGCCTGTCTGGGCAAGTTGTACAACTACTAAAGAAACAGGAAAACAACAGTGAATGCAAAAGCCAACCAGGAAATAGATGGGCACTGCTCTGAATTATGTCACAAATACTAAGAAGAAAGGACAAAGTTAAACTCAAATTTCGTTAAAGGCAGTCCTCAGGCTCTTACAGATTAGCCCTATATGGCAAGTATGGTCTGTGACAAATTTCTTTACTAGGTTTCAACACAGTGCTTACCATCATTCAGACCTTTTTTTAAGACAAAAATGACACAGTCTATAGATGGAAGAGGTGGTAATGAAGCAGGGAAGGGGAAAAAAGGTGATTGTTTACCTTTATTCTGCTTTTGTTTTTTTAATGTGGTCAGGGGTTTTATAGCTTTGTGTTTTAATCTTTTTGGTTATTGAAAAAAAATAGAACAGTCCACTGTCCAGCAGAGGCTGCTTCAACTCTATTGCTCCCAGGGCTCATTCTGCATGGATCTGTGTTTCAGGATGCTGCAAGGCCAACTCTGTGGGCAGGAAGGCCCCTTGACCCAAAGCTGTAGCATATGTCCTGCTTTGTGGATGGGAAAAGCTGGGGGGCACATACGACCCCATACCTCCCCCTCCAAAGACTCCTCGCTGATGCTGAGGCAGGGAGTGGTAATCTTCCAGGTTATCATACTGGGACACAACAGTTATATTGCTCTGACGCTTGCCATGTGGTTGGTATTGGTACAGCATACTGGGGTCCCTGTCCACGTTTTGGGAATGATGGAGCTTTAGGCTATGACTCCTCTCTGGTTTAGGGGGTGGGACCATTGACTGAGTGAGGTGTTCTTCCTCCTTGTAGCAGTCTCTGGAGTGTTTCTCTGGGGCAGGAGGCTGCCTAGCCCAAGGCCGCTCTAGCTCTTTGGGGAGCCTCACCTCTTTGTGGTTCAGTCTCAAAGATTCCTGCCCTGATGTAGCATATTTCATTCCAGAGTTATGGTAGCTGACTGGCTCAGAAGTATCTGGAATCCCTTTGGACCCATAATCTAATTGGCTAGCTCCCTGGGGGAAAGGCGGCCCATTTTTTGACTCACATAGTTGCCTATGGCTTGCTTCCTGGTGTGCCCTGTGCTCAGGAAGACTACATCCCATGTCATGAAGCTTTCTGTTCCTCAGGCTGCTCTGCTTCTGAGGGAGGGAAGGTTTCTCTGAGTGTGCATTGCCATAGCCTCCATGGTGGTGTGCTCTCTCCAACTCTGGCTCTGGATGCTTCCTATAGAAGCGGTCATCTCCCTCAGGACTGATGGCCTTTGCTGGGTGTCGGCCCTCCTTTCCCTCTGCCACCGAGAGAAGTCCAGTTTTCCCAGGATCTGATTTACTACGCAAATGGATGACATAGATCCCCCCCAAGTCGTCTTGAACAGCTGGGGTCATATTATCATACTGGGACATAACAGGCCCTTTCACCTTCTGCCGAGCACGGCTCTCTCTGCGGATAGATTGCATGCGGTACTTTTCCATGTCCTCGAGATCCCATGAGGCATAGGTGTGCTTTACATCAGCAGTTGGAGGGATGTTGACTACATTATGGTCATTACCGGAGAAATAGCCAGTCATGTTGGCCCGGGGACGTGGAGGCAAACCGGCATAACTGTACAAATTCTTTCCTTGCAACCTAGGATTATAGAAAGCAAAATCGCGATGGGGTAGGCGGTGAAGGGGTCTCAACTGGACTGTGCCGTAGGCATCCACATCACATAGGGCCCCATCTGGACTGTAATAGGAACTAGAAGAACTGGAATATGGGCTATACCGGTAGTGGACCCGCCCATTCTCAAAGTAAGGCTGAAGCTGAGTTACATGATAATCTGAGCGGGCCTGGGAGGATTGATATGGCTTATATTGGTACAGAGGTCTTGGGCAGTAGGCTGGTTCATCATCTGGGGGAACTTCTGTCCGTGAAATGGGAACAGAGCGAATCATGGAAGATGGTGGGGCATGGAGAGACTGTACCCTCCGGATGGTAGGGTATGGTGGCATATCTTCAGGGTAACAAGTACTCCTAACAGAGGAGCTCAAAGAAGATACATATTCGATCCGGCTGCATGGCTTGGAGTGGTGTCCAGACATACTTCTTCCTGGGGCTACATATGTGTTATAACGAGGACCCATGGAGGCTGGTGGCTCTGACCTGGCACCAAACACTTGGTGTTGCTCCAATTTATTGTGATGTAGAGGAACACTCTGGGGACGGTACTGGCAGTTTGGAGTCATACTGAAATGCAAACAGTTTTCTGGCCCATAGGGCTCAGTGGTGACATCAGGCCTAGCAAAAGATGGGTAAACTGTTTTCTGAGAAGCATGCTTGGGTTGTGGGACAGGAAGTGGTAAAGGCAACACATTGTCCACAGAGGCAGATGAAGCAGTGACAAAGGAATGATAATTTGAATTGCCGGTGGCATCCGCACTGCTGGAGTGTACGGCAGCAGCGATCTTGCTCTCCATCGTCCTGGTGGGGGGCATTGGTGCAGGGAAGCCACAGGAGTGCACAGGGACAGACTCAGCACGCAGGTGCAGTAGTGGGGCCCGGGCACCATCCCGTACTTTCTCAGGCAGGCCTGGCTGGAGAGCAGGAGCCATGGGACACTGAGCAGCTGTACCACCTTCACTGACAAAGACAGATGCAGGGTCATCCATGGCTCGAGGTTCAGGTGGCCTCTCTGGAGCTGGAACTATTCCTTGAATCTATTGAAAGACAATAATATTGGTGAGTATATTTTTTTGTACTCCCTCAATTAAATCAAATACTGCTAAATTTGTAACACACAAGTTCAGGATATATGAATAGTAGCTTGAACTTTTCTAAGCCATGTAATCACAGTGGACCTATTTCCATTGCCAGGAAAAGAAGGTCTAAGCTGCTATTCAGTACAACAGCCACTACGATCTTTAGAGAATTGTTCAATGCTTTCTAATTTATGATAGATTTTAAATGTGAGACGAAGTTGCCTATGGTATTATCATTTTTTTCTTTTTCAGTTGAGATTTCGCTCTGTCACCCAGGTTGGAGTACAGTGGCACGATCACAGCTCACTGTAGCCTTGACCTCCTGGGCTTAGGTGATCCTTCTGCCTCAGCCTCCTAAGTAGCTGAGACTACACAGGTGTTGCACCACCAATTTTTAAATTTCTTTTTTGTAGAGATGAGTCTTGAACTCCTGGGCTC
The DNA here is from genome assembly GCA_027257055.1 of Cephalopachus bancanus. Classification (NCBI taxonomy): domain Eukaryota; kingdom Metazoa; phylum Chordata; class Mammalia; order Primates; family Tarsiidae; genus Cephalopachus; species Cephalopachus bancanus. The sequence continues at coordinate 2,804,086 of JAPVLO010000326.1, forward strand.
AAGCCATCCTCCACCCTCAGTCTCCCAAAGTGCTGGTATTACAGGCATGCACCACCACAGTCGGCCTATGGCATTACCTCATGTTTAGACCAAAACAGAGATTTAGTCAAATAAATCTGCCAAGCTTAAAAATACATATCCAGTCAATCACTCTAGCTCAGTCTCAACACCAAGAATATTTCATTAAATTTAAAAAGTTGATTCTAATATCTGGAGAAAGTTTTAAAGACTCACAGTTGCACACAGTGCGTAGTTTTAAGCCCTCAAATATAGGGAAGGACAATATTCAAGTCAGAGGTTACTGTCCCTCCCTATCTTTTATTGCACCTCAGTCTGTGAAGCTGAAGGTCAAATATGATCCTCACAGCAATACTACAAACATGCTATCCCTGAGAAGTAGTTGCTAAGCTATAGCATCCTCTACTAAGGACTACAATCTATTTTTATTGTTGCTATTGATTTTTGTTTTTTGTTTTTTGAGTTGGAGTCTCACTTCGTAGCCCAGACTGGAGTGCAGTGGCATGCTCATGGCCACCCCAGCGTCGACCTGCTGGGCTCTAGCCATCCTTCCGCCTCAGCCTTCCAAGTAGCTAGAACTACAGGTGTGCGCTACCACGCCCAGGTAATTTTTGATTTATTGTAGAGACGAGGTCTTGCCAAGTTGTCCGGGCTGGTCTCAACTGCTCAGGCAATCCACTCACCTCAACCTCCCAAAGTGCTGGGATTACAGGCTGAGCCACCAAGTTCGGCCAGGACTAGAATCTTAAGTCCTTTTAGTTTAAGGTGACCACAAAAAAATCCTGCAGCACTTAAAAAAAAAATATATATATTTATTTATTTAAAATAGATAAAATCACTATGTTGCCCAGGCTGTCTCAAACTCCTGGGATCAAGCAATTGTCCCGCCTTGACCTCCCAAAGTCCTAGTATTATAGCTGTGAGCTATCACGACTGGCTGGTACTTTATTTAAAAATGAAAAAAATTAGGAAGAAATCTTAGCATTTGTATACTATATTCTCTCATCATATCAAGTGCTTCACTATGGAACAAACTGCCGGTTAATGCCAGAAAAATAAAAAAATTATAAGGCACTATAATTCTTATATTTCTAAAAAGACTGCAAGACAGAGTGTCTCACAAATATCTTGATAGTGAAGTATTTTCTTTGCGTAGTATGAAAAAGTGGCAGAAGGTGGGTAAATGACTTGCCCCCAAATCAAAATGAGTCAGTGATGGAAAAAAAAAAATTAAAACTCGCAACTGATACCTGAAGCCCACTTTGTCTCATTTGATCATTATCTCTTTGTGTTACTGTGAAGAAACTACTTAGATCCATTAGAAACAAAAGGTAGCAGATATAGTTAAACTGTAGTCATCTAGTAACTGCTCCTTTCTCAGAGAAAAATTAGCATCAAGATAAGGCAGGTTCCAATCTCAAATGGAAACTATTTTATGGAAGGTTGCCACAGTACTTAAAAGTAAATATCGTATCTGACTCAAAGATAACAACACAACCTGCTGAAAACTGACACACCTTTGGATAAAGACTATTACAACTCAATGACTTCTTCCCCTTCTTACCTTGTGAGAATTATTTAATCCTATACTGGCTGCTGCTTGCACCTGCCCCACAACTGGTGGCTGTTCTGTTGATCTCTGGGAAGGAGGTGGGGGAAGGGGACGATTAGTTCTATGTGTGCGCTGAAGGGTGGCAGCAGCAAAGTCAGCAGCAGCGGGTAGTTCAGCCACGTCCCAGCTGACTTCCTTGGTGCTCATTTCAGTTGTTGCTGGAGTAGCTGTTATGTAAGTCATAGTGGCTATGCTGGTATTCTCTTCAGGGGACCCAGAAGGAGGATAGGTATTATCTCTAGGAAAATTAGAAGGTGTGGGAGATTTGTCTGCAATGGATCCAGAAGGAGGGTAAATTTTGTCCCTATGCAAATTAAGTGTGAGAGATTTATCTGCAAGTTCTGAAGGGTGATGAGGCTTATCCATACTTGCACCAAGATAAGAAGGAAGCTGATCCCCACTGTGGAAATGGAGTGGAGACTGGTCCAGATCCACAAAGGAGACGCTCGGCATACTGTTCTTCCCAGACTGGTCTTCAGGGAAACTTACATGATCATCAGATTTTTCTGAGTCTGCTAAGGGAACTGCAGTAATTCTGGTCTTTTCTGGGTCCCCAGATAAATAGATTCGATGTGGTTGATTCCCTGGCATGTCTACTTGGTGGCGTTGATCCCCAGATTCAGTTGTGTTGGAATGGATAGGATTTCCAATAGCTGTTGTCTCTGGCAGAGGCTGGTCACAGTTTCCTGGTGCATTATTCTGGAGGTGAAACTGCTCTGCGGGTCGATCCGTTTGGAAATAGGCCTTATCTAGAGCAACAGCAGAGTAAGAACTGGGCAGTTTATCTTCGGTTGTAGCCACGGCTATGTCTCCATAATTTGTATAACCAGTCTGAGAAGTCCCTGGTCTCTTCAAAGACTGGGTTGAAGCTTGCTGTGCAGACTCAGCTAATGCTAGCGCCAACATTCGGGCAACATTTTTCGGAGGCGGTGGTGGTGGGATAAGAGAGACTGAACTGACAGGAACGGAATCCTGAGGGGGGTCATGGGCAACTGCTCCTAGTGGGAAATTGGGAAAAAAAAGGAGAGTGAAAAAGTAGCTTATGTTATCATAAATGGAAAGCCAAACACTCCCCATTTGATCATTAAAAAATAGGTGCCTTCCATATTTCAAAATGGCAATCCATGATCTTCTATCCCACATGCAAATGCTGTAGAAAACACATCTGGTTCAGAAGGAAAACTAAAATAAAGAATGTTTAAAGACTGCAATCTCCTCTTGAATTGCTACAGAGATGGGAAGGAAAAAAAAGCAGGTCCCTCACCTGGCTCAGAAAAGATTGTTTAGAAAACAAGCTTCAAGTGCTTGTAGATTGTTATTACGAACAGTTTTTATTTACATTTGATGGTGTAGGCTGGCTTGTTAACTTGTAAGGCTACAATAAAGATATTTTATTAGAAGAGAAAACAGAACTAAGAGCTACGCAGTTGTGTAAAAATATCCACGAATTCTCACTGTCCAAAGAGATAAGGGGACTTTTGTGAAGGTCTGAAGTAGGGCCACTAGCTCTTTTGGGGAGTTTTGTTTGATTGATTTTAATTTAGGGCTTTGAGCCATCAGTACCACCCAGAAAAGCATTCTCTTTGATTAAAGGCTAGCTGTGGAGCATATTTCTCTCTTAAAAGGCACAGATGGCACACAGGATTGAAGATCCCTCTTAACTTAAAGAAAGAATGGAGGAAAACAAACGGTACCTGTCTGAGTCTGTCCAGAAGCTACAGCCTTACTCTGACTGCTTGAGACAGACTGCTCCTCTTTCCCTGGCAATTCTACTTCTTCAGCAGCCCCCTGGTCCAGGGGCTGGACTTCAGATTCACATCCTTCTTGGGCCTCTCTCTCATTTTTTTTCATCTTTACTATCTGGGTGGGGGATCTATTTGTGACATCCCTTTCTTCAATGCTTTTGTCCCAGGTTGGAGATGATGCATTCTGAGCGGTAGTATTTGAGACTGTACCGATGACTTCTGACACTCGAGGTGGAAGGGTCACTGAAATTGGCTCAGATATGTTCATAGAAGGCGATTTGCTTAATTTCCGTCCTATCTTCGGAGAGAAAGCATAGACGACCTTTTCAGTAAATGAGGATGGCTTAGATGATTTCTCTTCAGTTGGGCTCAAGTCCAGGGTAAAGAATGGACTCAGCTTCTCCTGAAGAGGAGAGACAGGTTCAGAACTTGCAGTGCTTCCTGGAGTCTGAGACTGACTACCACCCACTTCTACATCCTTTTTATTGGCACTTGGTTTATCCTTGGAGTATCCTAATGAATCTAGAAAGGAAGCACCACTCTCCAGACATTCTGATTCAGCCTTAGGAGGACTACATTGAAATGACATTGGATCAAAATCCAGGCTGGCTACTCCAATGTCTGGTGGGCTCAAGTCAACATCCTCAGCTGAATGAGGAGACATAAGGGCTGGAATATGGAGCAGCCCGACTTCCTCCTCACTTTCATTGTCATGCGGCAGATTATCATAGGAATTACAACGGTTCCCCAGCATTTCTCCATTAAAAGAAGCAGACAGTGCATCACTGCTAGATCTGGGTCTTCTGGGTCGGAAGAGTTTGGTGTCACCTGGCAAAAATAAATAACAATGTCAAGGTACGAATATCAAAGGATACACAATATGATGGTAAATCACCTACTTAGTACAGCACTAACTTATGATATAGGGTAAGAAAATGCTAGTTCTCATTTTCTTCTTCTTTTTTTTTTTGGTTTTTGAATCAGGGTTTCACTCTGTCACCCAGGCTAGCATGTAGTGGCAAAATCACTGCAGCCTTGATATTCTGGGCTCAGATGATCCTTCTGCCTCAGTCTCCCAAGTACCTGTGATTATTAGCCATGCCTGGTTAATTTTTTGTAGAGACAGGTCTCACTATGCTGTCTAGGCTAGTCTCAAACTCCTGGGCTCAAGTGATCCTCTCCCCTCAGCTAAAGTGTTGGGATTACAGACATGAGCCACCACACCTGGCTTACTTCTTATTTTCTTTCTAGAAATTGTCTCTCAGTGCACACAGATTGTTTAAGCTTGAAATAACAGAATTATCAAACCAAATGATAAATCACATACACATTTGATATTATCAGAGGGAGAATGTAGTCATTTCATGATCTGGATAGGAAAAAGGACTCAGAGCTCTTGGAGTTTCTTACTAGGCCAACATTGACTCTTGGTACAACTTTGGGCAAGTTTTTCATTTCTTTGTTTCTTATTTTATCACTGACCCACATATGACTTATGAGGTTGAATTAATCACTTTAAGCTACACTTTAGATCCATAATAACCAAAAGGTGATTTTTTGTTGTTGTTGTTTTTGGGGAAATATCCTTATAATACCCAAACTTCTAAAAAAATTGAGTTTCTCAATTAAAAAAAAAAATTCACAATCCTATAAAGTATTTACATATATTTAGTAAAGAATTTTTTTCAGATACTTAACAAGAATTTCATTTTTTTCTTTAAGAAGAATATGCTTTATGTTTCTTAAGTGGAGTACTTAAAAGTAGTGTAGAGTATTACTTATAATTTTGGGATGTTGTTAAATATCCAACTGGTAAAATTCAAATTCTCTGTTCTGTTAAAATTATAATTGCCATAGTAAAAAATAAATTTAAAGAGGAAGAAACTATATTAATATAAATATATTCACTAATGTATGAACACCTATAAAATTAATCCCTAATCAAATATTTCCTGCTCAACACTAGAATCTACCCAGCCCACTGCATTGCTTTTTTAGATTATCTCGACTATAGTGTAATTGAAAGTCTTGGAAAATTCATATGTAAGTCACTCAGATAAAGTGATGTGGGAGAACTTCTTGAATCACAAGCAATAGTTTAATGAGGATCTGGCAGTTAGAAGAGCTAATAAATTAATATGAGAAAATTGACCAAGACAATGAAATCTTAATATACTTCAGAATGACGTGATTTGAATATCACCAGATTTTAAAAAGCCCTTGGGAAATCAATGTAGTCTTCATTAGCTCTGCAAAAAGATCTTCTTTATAATCCTGCTGCATAAGACAAAGTTCAAATACATGAAGGAAGTTCTATTGTGCTATTACATGGTTTTGTCAAAAAAAATATATCTTCTTCCAAATCAGCATTGAAGAAATTCTTTGTTTTAAAAATCAGTATGTAGTGCAGCTATAATCCAACCTTTGCTAAGTAAAAGATAAAACAAACTTATTTGCATAATTTTTAGTTTTGTTTTTCAAGTTATATTGTAATCAAACATTTTTTCACTATTTACCATGAAATTTTGGTCCCTATTTTAAGCAGATTAACTTTAAGTTGCCTTCTTCAGGTACTAATTATTCTTGGATAATGAGGTCTATCTATAATCAATCTGATCTACAGAATTTAAGGTCAGGTTAAGCTGTTTGGCAAGACAAAAGATTACTGGTCTGAATATCAAGACAGTTTAATTTTATACTTTGTAAAATTATGCTCTCGTAAAATCTAAAGAAGGAAATAGCAATAGCACAACTTTTCATTAGGCATTAATACATAACAAATAGTTAACTTAAAACATTTCAGCTATTTTAATGTAAATTGAATAGCAATCATGCCAAAAATGAACAGATTAAAGACTGCTACCATATTAAACATCAATTAATTTTAATCCGAATAATACTAAATTAATATTAGCATTCTTAGGAAATGATGGCTGATAGCCATTTATTAAGCACATATTTATAAAATATACTCAATTACATGTTCTTTTATGCAAGGTATTAGGGAATAAAATGACTAATGCTTTTAATCTTACCATCAACTGCATGGAGAGATGTAAGAGACTCTTCACTTTTAGCTGAGCGGAGGGTTCCTTCTGCTCTGCCACCTGAAGAATGAAAACCAAATAGTGTAAAGCTTTATTATTTGCTACCTATGTAAAGAGATCGGTGTTTTTCCTGACACATTTAAACTTAAAAGAGTGATTGATTAGTGGTACATTTTGGTAGCAATTTAATACTTTATTATGTAATATGTTATATTGTTCTCAAATGGCTTCCGATGTGAAAAATCCCTTTATAAAGCATTATAAAAAGAAAAAAAAGGATTATAAACTTGAGCACAGAGATTAATTTTTAAATGTCTTTTATATTTCCTAAAGACGAATATGTTATCTTGAGATAACATCATACTGGATTCAGAGTGGGCCCTAAACCCAATGACTGGTGTTTTTACAAGAGGAGAAGACAGAGACACAGAGGAGAAGACCACGTGAAGATGGAGGCAGAGACTGCAGTGATGCTGCCACAAACCAAGGAACTCCAGAGGCTTCCAAGAGCTGGAAGAGTCAGGGAAGGATCCTTCCCTGGAGACTTTGGAAGAAGCACAGCTCTGCTGATAACTTGGATTTCAGACTCTGAGGCACCAAAACTGTGAGAAAATAAGTTTCTGTTGTTTTTTTTGACAACTTGACTTGTGGTAATTTGTATGCGATGCTGAGATACTAATACAGATAATTTACTTATTCATGTCAAATCTTATTTGCTAACAACTATCTTCATTCTCTTTCACCCCTTGGCAGCACTGCTTACAATTCCTTTTATAAGCCCCTCCTCCCCTGCTAAGGAGAGCATCTATCTCTTGTTCTTTGCCTATCTTTCAAATCATTTCTACTTTCTCTCCCCTCAAGACAATTCTTCCTTTTCCAGCCCTTTATTTTTTTTTTAATTTTTTTTTCCCTTTCCAGTTTTTTAAACATTGCTTTTCTTCAGAATTCAGCACCCAACCACTTCTATTCTCACTCTGCTCCATCTCCTGAAATACCATTCCTAGACCCTTGTTGACAAGGTGAATTCCTACTTATCCTTCAAAACTCAAGTCAAAGATTACATTTTCTGACCACCAGCCCCTCCCCTACAAGAGCTGACAATTGCTACCATAAACACCTTACATAAACCTCTATTTTAATAGCTATGATTCTGCACCAAAATTCATTTTCCGATACATATGACTTCCCAATTAGACTCAGAAGGCAGGGACACGATCTTCATTTTTCTTCCTATCTGCAGAAACCACTAACAAAATTTCTCACACGTGCCTTGTACAGGATTCCAAATTGAAATGAATGATTAATTAAATGAATTGTACATTATACTTCTGACATTACCTAAGAAGAAAGTACTATCCTTCTTAGATTCACAAGCTGCTAATATTAATAAGACATGGGTTTTAAACTATTTTTTGAAAGAGTAGCTTTTTTCAGCCAGGTTCAGTGGCTCAGCCTGTAATCCTACGCTTTGGGAGGCTGAGGCAAGTGGACTGTCTGAGCCCGCGGGTTCGAGACCTGCCTGGGCAACTTGGTGAGACCTCATCTCTACAATAAATTAGAAAATTAGCCGGGCATGGTAGCACGCGCCTGTAGTTCCAGCTCCTTAGAAGGCTGAGGCGGAAGGATCGCCGGAGCCCAGCAGGTCAAGGCTGCGGCAGTGGCCAGGAACAGCCACTGCACTCCAGTCTGGGTGACAGAGTGAGACTCCAACTCAAAAAAAAAAAACCCAAAAAAACAAAAAGAGTAGCTTTTTCCAACAGTAATAGATTTATTTGATCCAACAAGATACTGTATCAATGAGACCCTAGTAAAAAAAATAGCTTATTTGGTTATAAGAATTATGAATTTGAATGGTCATTTTTCAAATCTGTAAGAATATAGATGAATACATTTAAGTACCACAGCAGTATTTATTACCAACAATATACAAGCTATGTTACAAATACATTGTGAATTTTAATCATGTTCACACTATATATAATCTGTGTAGTTTCCTTAAGAAATTGGGTACTAGCCAGGCTCGGTAGCTCAGCCTGTAATCCCACGCCTTTGGGAGGCTGAGGTGAGTGGATTGCCTGAGCCCGTGGGTTCGAGACCCACCTGGGCAACTTGGCGAGACCTCATCTCTACAATAAATGAAAATGAGCCAGGCGTGGTAGCGCGTGCCTGTAATTCTGGCTACTTGGAAGGCTGAGGCGGAAGGATCGCTGGAGCCCAGTGGGTCGAGGCTGCGGTGGCTGGGAGCGGCCACGGCACTCCAGTCTGGGCGACGGAGTGAAACTACAACTCAAAAAAAAAAAAAAATGGGTGCTTTTACATATTTATACTTAACTTTTGTTACCTTATTAGTTGAGGATAAAGAATTGGTAAAAGAAGACGCTCCATAATACATTAAGCATATTATAACAATATACGAAGTATGTGCCCACAGTAACAAAAGACCCTCACAACAGTGGTACCTCACAACAGTACCGGAATTGGGAATCTACTGTGCAGACAGCTTTGCTAGCGGCAGGACCAGGACAGTGGAGGCACTCACCTTTCAGAGCCATGGCTTTCATCTCTGAAGGTTCACTCTCGTTACGCTGCAACTTTCGTTTAGAAACAGATGATGATTTCCCCAAGTTGAAAAAGGAACGCCAGCTGCCCACAGGGGATTTTTTCATCTTATTTTGAGGCCTCTTTCTATGAGGGAGAAAATAATTAATCAGCATTAAGATAGTAAAGGGTCTATCTTTTCTTATCGAAAAAGAAATGAACGAATGATAGAAAGAGCCAAACGGCCTGGACAGGCACAGGTGAAACAGTAAACAAACATCCACCTTCCATACAGCAGACTCTACAGAGTGCAGCTAAAGCACAAAATGGAAATTAAACATGCAAACTTTAATATTAGTAGCTATTTTCACAAAGACTGTTTTTATACGCATCTTCATATTTAGATCCAACCTCACAATCTGCAAAATAAGTGGAAATAAGACACATCTGGGGATAGGAAATATTAAGTCTTCAAAAATAACAGAGTTAAAGAAAATGATTTTAGGTGTCAGTATAGACAATAAAGATGAAAAAAGTATTAAGAAGAGTAACTAACATATAATGAATACCAGGCACTGAGATGGCTGCCTTACATATAGTATCTCTTTTAAATCAGATTTAATCACATGAGGCAGGTACTATTATTCTCATTTTACAGTTGAGGATATTAAGATACTAAGAAATTCAAATAACTCCCTTAATATTGTAAAACTAGTAAATGATAGAGACGGGATTAAAACCCAGGTCTATCTATACCCCAATATTTACGCTCTTAACCACTATTCTAATAAACAAATTTTTGAGTAAATTATGGGGCTAAAAGATAAAACCACAATGCTTAAGACAAACTCAGAACAACAAAATAAAAGAAGCTAGGTTCCAACTTTTTGCTGACAGGACATTTTTAGTCATGGGAAGTCAAAAGAAGTTAGAGGAGTATACTAATATGGAAAGAACAAATTCTAAAGTTTTATTAGTACTATCCAATCCAGAGAATCAAAATCCTTACATTCATGTGTAATAGCCAAAGGAGTAGCAGAGACATCAAAAATAACTTTTATATACATTAGTCTTCCTACTATAACCTAGTAAAGAAGATACAGAAACCATGTTATTATCATTTCTTTAGAGAAACAGAGAATCTCAGAGCTGGAAGGGACATTGAGAGAACAAACTACAGCGGTTCTCAAATTTTGGCAGAAATCAGAATCACCTGGCAAGTTTGGAGAGTTTGCTGGGTCTCAGCCCCAGAGTTTCTGATTCGGTGGGTCTAGTGTGGGACTGGACAACTTGCATTTCTAACAATTACCAGGGGATACTGCCGGTTGGGAGACCACACTTTGAAAACTACTCATCTATTCTAACCTTAACGTGAAACCAAGGCCAAACAAGTCATTGCCCATTCATTACTTATTGAATAAGCTGTTTCAATATAGTTTATTTCTAAACAAATTTCTAAATGAAATATATCAGACAGAAAAATCAACTCTATATAGTGAAAGTATATCATTTTTTTCTGAACAATGTTCCCTGTATAATTGACTTTCTCATTTTTAAAAATTGCATGTTGTAATACTTTGCAAGAATCATTTGTAGTGTTAAGTATCATTCATATGCAAATAAATAGGGACTGATACAGAACTTATAATACTAAAACACAAAATTAAAAACAAACTAAAAGAAAACAATAATTAAAGCTGTGAGGATCATACTTTAAAACAGGATTTGATGAATTGTACCTTTCAAGAGGAAACTCAATTATGGTATGAAATTTTCCCTGAAGTGCAGCAGGTCCTTCTCCTACTTCGATATATTTATTTTCAGTCACAATTGGAGAATTGACCTGAGCTTGTGTTCGTGCTTGGGCTTCCTCCAATGTCAGCAGCTTGGTGGATGGGGAGGATACCAGCAAAGACTTGGGTCTTGATAAAGAAGCTTCAAAAGGAAAAGGAAAGCAATGAAGAGAGTCGACTATGTGTGAGTGCATATCAACCTGCTTATCTGTTTATCCATCTATCTACCTGGTTTTTTTTTATTTTTTTTATTTTTTTTTTGAGTTGGAGTCTCACTCTGTCACCCAGACTGGAGTGCAGTGGCTGCTCCTGGCCACCACAGTTTCAACCTGCTGGGCTCCGGCGATCCTTCCACCTCAGCCTTCCAAGGAGCTGGAACTACAGGCACGTGCTACCACGACCGGCTAGTTTTTTGATTTATTGTAGAGATGAGGTCTCGCCAAGTTGCCGAGGCGGGTCTCGAACCCGCGGGCTCAGGCAATCCACTCACCTCAGCCTCCCAAAGCGCGGGATTACAGGCTGAGCCACTGAGCCCGGCATCTACCTGTGTTTTATCAAAAAAATTTCAAGCACTTTAAATGGCAAAAAATACAATGCTTTAAATTAAATGAGAAATAGAAGGTGATATCCTAGGTTGCTAACTGTGGCATAAATGTACTTAAATTCTTTAACAATTTAACTACTTTCCTTTCTTAAGAGATACCAGGAAAGGTGATCACTAAGTTAGTTTTGGAAGTAATTTTTATTCTGTTCTATATCATACATTTCTGTACATTAATAATAGGTGACAAGATTTTTAAAGAACGTGTCATGAACTTACATCACAAGTCTAATATGTAGTATTCACTATAGACATACAAAATAACTGTCAAATTGTGTATTTTGGAAAACAGATGTAAATTAGTTGCTTTATACTATGATGTTTTAAAAATTGATATAATAAATACATACTTTTCCATTCCTTTAGAAGTTTGGATACCTGTTCCCGGTAGTAAACAAAACCCATCTGAGCCTCACCTGCCCCTTCTTGCATGACCACGCTGATTTTGCCACTGAAGAGCACATCAACGTGATTGAGGATGAATTCAACGACCACAGATTGAATTCGCACTTCCATGAAAGCTGCAGTTCCACTGAAGCAGGCAGACTCTATCTGCTTTGATCTGTGAGGTAAACATTTCCATCAGAGAGTCACCAAGATAGCAGTCATAAAGGGCTTTTTAAAAAATGTGTAAATCACAGATAAACCAGAGGAAGAAATCATACTTTCATAGTCCCTTAGCTAAGCCCCAGTTTTCTGTTTCAGGGAGATGCTAATAAAAAGAACAGATTTGTTTTACCGTTTAGGATCTTCCTTAAGAAACACTGATGAATTAGAATTTTATTTAAGATGCTTAATTCTACAAAAGGTCATAAGACAAACACAAATTACCTTAACAGGTTTGGAGCCCAAACAATGGCTAGGTTTTTTGCATGCATATTTGTGATGGAACAATAGTCAGCTAGAAGAGACAAGTGTCTCATCAAGAATTCCAGTGTTCTGAAAAAATGAAATACAACATATTAACAGAAAGAAATACTCAGCAGCAGTGTAGAATGTAAACATTCACTAATTAATTTCTAAGTTTTCAATAACAAAATGAAGAGGCCATACAAACTCAAGCAAAAAAATTTTTTGCTAACTACTAGGTTTAAATAATATTATTACAAGTGAATCCTTCACAAAAGCTAATTTCTGGACCAAATAATATTTTGAAGTTATGCTACTCTACTAGCAGCAGACATACTAACAGGGAAAAATTTAAATATTTCTATGAAAGAAAACAGCAATGTCTCACAAGCCAGGAATAGTTAAAAGAAAAATTCCAATAGGCATCAGGGGAAAATATTTGAGCAAATAGTATAATTTTAAAATAAAGACCCTACTTCAAATCCTAGTATCTTCATTTATCTTGCCCACTCAAAACTTGCTTTACTTAAACAGTTCCACATATACTGAGATTGAACAACAGAGCAGAGCATTTTTGGAAATAAAACATGATCAGCTTAAATGTAAGTTAAATCAGATAAGTAAGTGCATGCAAACACACCCCACCACACACACTCATACAAAAGGATTATCTATCATCTAACCTGCCTGAAAGTGGTTCTGTCTAATGTTATAGGTAGAATGGGCCATCAACAGTTGGGTAAATTATACTGAGGAAAGAAACTCAGGGTGAAATTTACATGGAACCTACTGACCACAGTTAGAGTCATAAAAGTTTGCTGGTTGCTGTAAATCATTACTGTAAACTAACCTTTAGCTGACCACTGTAAATGTTGCAAAAAGCAGTTGACCATTGCTGTAAATTAACCCTATCTTGAGGTACAGATCACCACAATCAATCAACTGTCTACAGACGCCTCGTACAGCACATATGCACTTCCCACTCCAGATCCTTTGCTCGGCTCTCCACACAGTCCTATAAAACTTTCCTCCAGCCTCTGCCTCTTTGTAGACAGCAGACAGCCTCCCCTTGGCTGTGTTGCCCATTGCTCCCCTGCAAAGTACTCTGCCTTTAAAAAAATCTACCTTTCTTAATTCACATCTGTCTTGGTGAATTTTGTTTACTGCCGCAAAATTGATCTCAGCTAGTCATACACAAAATAAAAACTATTTAAAGACAATGAATGGGAGACACTAATGTAAAACTTTATTATTTAAAATAGTAATGGATGGGCACGATAGCTCACACCATCTCAGCACTTTGGAAAGTGGAAGGAAAAGGACTGACTGAGTCCAGGGTTTGAGATCAGCCTGGGCAACATGGTGAGACCTCATTTCTACAGTAAATCAGAAAATTAGCAGGGTGTGGTGGTGCATGCCTGTAGTTCCAGCTGCTTGGAAGGCTGAGGTGGAAGGATCGCCTAAGCCCAGCAGATCGAGGCTGCAGCAGCCATGAGCGTGCCACTGCACTCCAGCCCAGGCAACAGAGTGAGACTTCAACTTAAAATAAGTAAACAAACAAATAAATAAATAAAAATAAAACTGTAATGTAAGTTAAACTATAGTCTACACATAAGCCACAAAGATTCAGATGGGTTTAACATGAATTTCAGAGGAAACACAGCCAGATAACTCATTGTTCAAGATGCTTTTACCAGGAGTCCCATTGAATCTTCAAGGTAGCCCAACAAGCACAATATTATTATCCTCCCTTGTACAGAGGAGAAAGTCAAAGTTGTGGGAGGTTACACATACTAGCAGTGACAGTGCTAGGCTTCAAATCATGGTCAACATGGCTCCAAAGTGCCTGTGCATTCAACAGCATCTGCTGTAGCTGCTTTACAGTTAAAACAGCAATCTTCTGTCTCTCCTGTATAGTTAGATAAGGAAAGCAGACTGACACACAGAAGTAAGGCTTGCCTGGGGACTATGTAGAGGTGGGAGGCTTGAGAACTGTATCTTAAAAACAATGTAAACCGGGCTCGGTGGCTCAGCCTGTTAATTCTGCGCCTTTGGGAGGCTGAGGTGAGTGGATCGCCTGAGCCCGCGGGTTCGAGACCCGCCTGGGCAGCGAGACCTCATCTCTACAATAAATCAAAAAATCAGTCGGGCATGGTAGCGCATGCCTGTAATTCCGGCTACTTGGAAGGCTGAGGTGGAAGGATCGCTGGAGCCCAGCAGGTCGAGGCTGCGGTGGCCGGGAGTGGCCACTGCACTCCAGTCTGGGCGACAAAGTAAGACTCCAACTCAAAAAAAAACAACAATGTAAAATTTTATTGCTGGGGTGGGAGCGAAGGAAAAGAAAGATTAAAGAACTTCAGAAATGTATTTTAAAATTGCAAATTAAAACAACTAAAGAACTTATTTGGTTCATGTATCTAAATATAAAGATGTTTTAAAAAGCTAATGTAAAATTTTAGTCAGGATTCCAAGAAGTGAGCACTTTCATATTCAGCAGATATGAGTGAAAACTGCATAAAACTTTGAGGAAAACAATTTGGATATTTTTGTATAGTATTGAGAGTACACTTTTGATTCCTACACTTTCACTGCCAGGTCACTAACCTAAAAAAAAAAAAAAAATTCATGTAAAAGAATGGTTCTCACAGTAACATTCAGAATTAGGAAAAAAGAAAACCCCATACCACCATATATGTAGATTAAATATGCCAATTAGGAGGAAGGCTAAATAGTATATAGTATATCCACATAAGAGTACAGTATTGAAAGTTATATTTTCTAAGAACATTTAAGGAATTAGGAAACGTAGATGTTAAAATCTTAGATTAAAAGTCTGGATCAAAAGAGATATATAAAGTAGGAGATATACACGTATATGTAAAGTACGCAGAAGTAGTTAGAATTACATAGTAGGAGATATATAACAAGAACTTCTGTATATTATAGAGCAAGAGATATTCGTAATATTTGTAGCCAATATGCAAAATACAGGTCGGGCATATATGGTAGGTAGTAAACACTAGGAAATAAGCTAAGAGGGTAATACTAGGGTATATATACTACATATATATCATCAAGCTATAAAATAGTGCACAAAACATAGAAAACATATATGCAATGTATATTTTTGACATCTATATACAAGGCTCCACTCTGGGAATACAGTGATAAACAAGACAGAATTCATGACCTTAAGGAGCTTATGTCTTAGAAAGATGATACAGATGGTCTCTGACTTATGATGGTTCAACCTGTGATCTCTTGATTTTATGGTGGTGCAAAAGTGATGTGCATTCAGTAGAAACCATACTTCGAATCTAGAATTTTTATATTTTCCCAAGATAATAACATCTAGTGTGATATGACCTTGTGATGCTGGGCAGCAGCCCTGATCAGCAGCTCCCTGTCAGTCATGCTATTGCCAGGGTGGACAACTGATACTCTACTGTGTACTGTGTTGCCAGATGATTTTGCCCAACTGTAGCTACCTAATGGTATTCTACCTATACCATTCTACCTAATATACATAAAAAGTGTAAGGAAAATATCCAATTTATTATGTAACAAAGTCTGTAAAAAATATAGGAGAATCTATACTCTGGCAGGGGAAGTATAAATATAACTGTAGAATAGATTACCATAGTAGAAAAGCTATACATATCAATAATAGTAAAGCATATACATACAAACACATATACACAAACATAAGTGTGTGTATCTACAGATTTAACACAAAGTAAAATAGATGGATATACATAATAGGAGATAAAAACAACAGTAAACTCATTTAGTTCATATAATAGCACTTATCATTTAACAGACCTTGTTCTGTGTGCATTTTCTTTTTTATTTTTCTTTTTTATTTTTTGAGTTGGAGTCTCACTCTGTCGCCCAGACTGGAGTGCAGTGGCTGCTCCCGACCACCGCAGCCTCGGCCTGCTGGGCTCCGGTGATCCTTCCGTCTCAGCCTTCCAAGTAGCTGGAACTACAGGTGCGCACTACCACACCTGGCTAATTTTTTGATTTATTGTAGAGATGAGGTCTCACCAAGTTGCCCGGGCGGGTCTTGAACCCGTGGGTTCAGGCAATCCACTCACCTCAGCCTCCCAAGGCGCGGGATTATAGGCTGAGTCACCAAGCCCGGCTTCTTTTTATTTTTTTGAGGTGAGGGTCTCACTCTGTCACCCAGCCTGGAGTGCAGTGACATGATTGTGGCTCACTGCAACCTCAAATTCTGGGCTCAAGTGATCCTCTTACCTCAGTCTTTGGAGTAGCTGGGACTACAGACATGCACCACCATGCCCAACTAATTTTTTTATTTTTTGTAGAGATGAGGTCTCGCTATGTTGTCCAGGTTATTCTTGAACTCCTGGCCTCAAGTGATCCTCTAACCTTGGCCTCCAAAATTGCTGGGATTATAGGTATGAGCCACACACTGGCCCTGCCTTTTATTTAATATTCACAACAACCCTATGTGAAAGTTATTATTATCTCTATTTTACAAATGATAAAATTGAGGTCAGAGTGGCAAAAGAACTTGTCAAAGGTCACAAAGTCATATACCTAGTACAGTCAGTTTGGTTCCAGAGTCTCTACATTACAATGCCTATAATATATAGATGGGTATCTACAGTATAGATGGGTATACTACACAGTAGAGGATAAATATAAATATATACATATATATTTACATATATACTTACATAACACAGAACAAGACATATAGATAAAACATATAGTGGGGTATTTATTTACATAAACATATGTAGTAGGAGACATATACAATTTACCATATGAGAAAAATATAATAAATAATAAAAATTCTATCAAATACATAACATATTATAGGAGGAAAATATGTACATTTATATGTATATGTTAAAGTCTTTTCTTGCTGACGTTCTTTTAATCCACTCATCACAAGATTAAGTACTACTTTTAAATCCCTCTAAAAAATGAGTTGATTGGTATCCAAGGCACAATAAATTATTATGGCTAATTGATTTCTTTCTGGTTTCCCTGAACACCCTGGCTAATATCATTTGAATTATAAGCTTACAAGTCAATTGTAACTATTTCCATAACTATTTATGGTTACTTAAACTCATAATTTAATACTATCAACATTTATAAAACAAGTTTTTTTTTTAAAAAGTATATTTGTTTGCATGCTTCCATGAAACCTAAGTTGAATGTTTGCAAAATCTTAAGAAGGTAAGTTGCCAAAAAAGGAGCTACAAAACAAGTAAGAAACAAACACTGTGATAAGCAGAGAAAAATTTAAAATAAAACCTATAATTACAAATAATATTTTCACAGAGAGAAGAGACTGTATCCATGAAATAAGAATAGAATGCCATAAAGTAGAAACATTTAGAGGAGTAAGGAAGGAAGAGAAGAAATGAGGCAGTTCTTGAAAACAAAAAAAATTTTTTTAAATCAGCAGAGAAGCTGGTAGAAATACACAGGTGAAAAATTGACTAAGCAAAGGTAAAAAAAAATAAAAAGGGTTATTAGTTCAAGAGTTATTAGTTCAAGCTACTCTTAAAGAATAAATAATGGGCTTTAAACTGCAATGAGAATCATCAAAGAAATAATACAAGAACATTTCCAAAAATTGAAAAACCAAACTTCCAGATAGAAAGATATGTCAATGTAAAAACTGACCACTAGGCATGTTCTAAATTTGAAAACATCCAGAAAGGGTAAAACCAAAATAAAACAAGTCATAAAGTAACAGCACACTAGTATCAGACTTTGCTGCAGAATTTTTTGGTAGACAACAAAGGTACCCATTCAAGTTATGCGAAAGAATTATCTACACACTAAAATTATATAACTAATTATCAAATACAAGAGAATAGGGATGTTTTTCATATAT
This sequence comes from Cephalopachus bancanus, assembly GCA_027257055.1. Classification (NCBI taxonomy): domain Eukaryota; kingdom Metazoa; phylum Chordata; class Mammalia; order Primates; family Tarsiidae; genus Cephalopachus; species Cephalopachus bancanus. The sequence goes on from JAPVLO010000326.1 coordinate 2,822,170, forward strand.
AAAGGTCTCAAAAAACGTGTCTCCTATATACCTTTGCTCGGAAAGATACCAAAGATGTATACTACAAAAGCAGACAGTAAAAAACAAGGAAATAGTTGGGCTCGGTGGCTCAGCCTGTAATCCTGCGCCTTGGGAGGCTGAGGTGAGTGGATTGCCTGAGCCCGCAGGTTCGAGACCCGCCTGGGCAACTTGGTGAGACCTCATCTCTACAATAAATCAAAAAAATTAGCCGGGTGTGATAGCGCGCGCCTGTAGTTCCAGCTACTTGGAAGGCTGAGGCGAAAGGATCGCCGGAGCCCAGCAGGTCCGTCAAGGCTGCGGTGGCCAGGAGCGGCCACTGCACTCCAGTCTGGGTGACAGAGTGAGACTCCAACTCAAAAAAAACCAAACAAACAAACAAGGAAAATGACAACAAGAAATACAGAAAAAAAGCAACCTGAGGAAGAAGGTGAAGGGAATTTCCAGCGGAAGGTTAAAGATCAGGGTTGACAGCTTCACTGCAGGTCTAGAAAAAAATCAGCTTGGATTGAAATAAGGGATGTTTTCAGGAAGAAAAAAGAAAATGCTCGATATGTGTGAACACACTGAGTATATTTATATAGCAGAATTAGAACTAGTGACAAATAGTAACTCAGCAAGCCAAAAATGGGTAATTATTCCACCAAAAATCCAAAAAGTTATACCAGAAAGGAAATATAATTCTAGTATATTATTAGAAGCAGTTGTGAATGACAGTGACATAGTTAATACAATGTAGACACTGAATGCTGATATTATTGACAACAAAGCTGCGTGAAGGGAAAGTATGTGTTTGGTATTGAGGGAAAGGAGGCTGTAAGAGAGTTAAATCCTCATTTACCATAAAAGGAAAGCAACAAAAAATACTCCCCCAAAATGAAAAATCAATAGCAATAGCAATAAAAGTATACTATTTAGAAACAGGCATGTCAAATGCAGAAGAAAGAGTTAAGAGCAATAATTTCTAGGAAAGAGAAATTGGAAATGAAGAGGTGTGGTGGAGCAGCTGACTGCTGTTTCTCACTGTCAACTATGCATGCCATTTGACCTTTTAAAACTATGTAAATATATTATTTATTTATTTATTTACATGGGGATGGGATCCAGGCTATGTTGTCCAGGCTAGACTCAAACTCCCAGGTTTAAGGAATCCTCCTGACTCAGCCTCCCAAAATGCTAGGATTATAGGTATATGCCAGTGCATCCAATTAATTTTTTAAATGTAGAAAAAAGATATGTTTACAAAATTAATCATGTAAAATTACCAAGTCAGGAGGTCTTGGCTTAAATCTAGTATCTGTCTTGCTGTGGTTAATTTAAAACAAAAACAGAAAAAGACAGGTTCATTCACACATTTTATCATTTAAAAAAATCTTCTTAAGAAAATATTATTAGTACAGTGTTGGGAGCCAGTCTTGGAGACCCACCAGACTGACAGGGTCCTGGTGACCCCATGCCACAGGCTACTGGAAACTCATTGTCTATCTTTCCACTTCCCACTACATTATTTGACCTGTCCCTTTTGCCCATGTGACGACTCTGAGGCATGTTTAAAAGGCTTTCTTTCTCTTGGTCGTGGGTTACAGATCTTGTTTTTAGGGTCAGGATTTGTGACTAATACCTGGTAAAAAGAAGTTTCTGATTTTGTTTAGGCAAAGAATTGTTTTGAATATTTCTACCTATTATTTGTAGTTGTAGTTATGGTGTTTGAATACAAGGCAAAAGATTTAAGTGTAGTAAAAGTTTATATTAAGGCATATGTAGGTGATTTATAAGTTTGTTTTGAAATACATATTAAGTATAGTATATAAAAAGTTAAAGGGTTTAGATGTAGAATTTAAGTGAGTAAAACAGGTTTTATCTAACAACCGAAACTACCGTGAAGCCTGAATAACATCACTAGAAGTTTCTTCTAAGCTGTTTTTTCCTTAGAGACAGGATGTTCCAGATAGGAAAACAATAAAGGAATTCAAACAAGAGGAAACTCCAAGGGGCTTGAAAGACCAGAGAGTTTTCAAGAAGAAACTCCTTGTCCATGAGAAAAGAAACATCTGCCAGGCACTTCTAGAGGATCTCCAGGTGCACATTCTTCCGCTAGATGGAAATATTCTACATATGAACTGCTCCAAAACGCTGGGCCAGAAACTGTTGTTCTGGCCCCCAGAAACTTTATTATGGAAAATCCTGTTGTCCTGGGTAATTTGAATAAGGAAGTTAAGTTTGTAAAGGATTGGAATTATTAGAAAGATTATAATATATATTAGTTAATTTGGGATATAAGTTTTGTTTTAAGTAGAGTTGTTTAATGAGAAGCTTTATAATTTTGGGATCTTATAATGGCGGGTTACGGGAATTATTTTTTACAGGGTAACATCATTGTGTTGGGATTATGTTGTTTTGGGTGGAAATAGTCTCCGCCCTTAGAGAGAACATTGACCAAGCACAGAGAGGAATATTTAAACTTAAGCATCGTCATTACATCACAAAAAATCCATGTAATTTGTTGTAAGTGATTTGTTTTGTAATGATGATTTTAACTTGCTCTGTGGCAGCAACTTGCAGAGATTATTTCCCTTGTAGAGAGAAATACAAGCTCGCCACTACTTGCAATAAAACGGCATCTGCATTCTCATAACAGGTGTCCAGTCTCTCTCTCTCCCTTTCTTTCTCTCTTTCTCTTTCTCACAAATCACCTACGCCATCTCCACCTTTGAGAATCTCCGAACTCTGCCAGAGCAGGACTCCGGCAGCACAGTCATCTCCAGTGTCCATGGGGAATTGATTCCATTGACACCAAAATCCACAGATGCTAAAGTCTCTTATACTAGATGGTGTGGTATTTGCATATAAACTACATACAATTTAAATCATCTTTGAATAATACTTTAAATCATCTCTAGATTACTCATATTACCTGATGCAATGTAAATGCTATGTAAATAGTTGCTATACTGGATTGTTTAGAGAACAATGACCAAAAAAAGTCTGTACATGTTCAGAACTGATGCTTTTTAATTTTTCTCATATTTTTGATCCATGGTTGGCTGAATCCATGGATGCAGAACCCATAGATATGGAAGGCTGACTATGTTCTGTTCACAGATCCTAAGATTGATGCTTTTCTAACTCAGGTCTACTATCAAAGCCAATATTCTATATATTGCACAAAGTTTCTTTCTTTGATGAAAGAAACTTTGCTGCTGAAACATCCTCTTCTCCCTTAAAGATATAATTCAAATCCTCTTCTCCCTTAAAGATAGAATTCAAATAACTGTGGATTTATTAGATTTGTCTCTTCAGCCTTCCTTTTCAGGACTAAGTATCTTATTTTCTCTGAGCTTACATCACAAAAGCTCCTTAATATTCTTTTGAGTTTTTTTTTCACTCTTTAATGGGTCTTTAAATCTCATTAATTTAATCACATTACTCTTACTAAGACAGGCTATATTAATAGGAAAATGAGTTGATGCTAAGTTACCTTCGGGCACATGACTTTATGCATTTATATCTACAGTGCTGATTTTAAAATATGTGCTGATTTTTAATATTAGTTTAAAATGTTAGTGTTGGCTGGGCTTTGTGGTTCAGCCTATAATCCCAGCACTATGGGAGGTTGAGGTGAGTGAAATGCCTGAGCCCGTGGGTGTGAGACCAACCTGGGAAACTTGGCAAGACCTCATCTTTACAATAAAATAAAAAAATTAGTGGGCCTGGTAGTGCCTGCTTGTAGTTCTGGTTACTTAAAAGGCTGAGGCAGAAGGATTGCTGGAGCCCAGCAGGTCGATGATGGGGTGGCGGTGAGTGTGCTACTGCACTCCAGCCTGGGTGACAGAGAGAGACTCCAACTCAAAAAAAAAAAAAAAGTTAGTGCTGAATGTAGTGATTTTTAAAACATATCTATAAACAATGGCATTTTGTAAAAAGCAACATTAAATTACTTAATGTGCATATTACTAGAATATCTGCTGAATTTAATTTCTTGTCAATAATTGAATTTTTAAAATATATGTATTTTTGCATACTACAATCCAGTTTCTACTGTTTTCTTTCTCTCACTAAATGGCAAAGTCATCTCAACTTTATTCTAGTTTTCTCAGATATAACAAAAAACATTTCTGATAGGCCAAACTAAAATATAAATCTAATTGGGTTTTAAAAAGTAGCAACAACAACAAAACCAATAAACAACAAAAACTAAACAAACAAACAAACAAAACCCAAGGTTTAGTCAGCCCTTCATTTGTTCATTCATTCATTCAGCATTTAAGAATCTATTGGATGCTGATCACTGTGTCAGGCCTTCGGGATATAAAGACAAACACATACAAATGTATACATTTATGATTAAAATTCATTCTAGGAAAATAGAAGTTGAAATAGTTACAATTCCAAGGAAGTTCAAATTGTTAGAAATCTGAAGAAAGAAAACACTTTTAGAGATCAATTAGTTTCTGCCTCTGCCTGGTATTCACCAAGATATGGCTAACCTGTAGTGTGGTGGGGGGAGCTGCTGGATGACATCATGAATTTTTATCAGCCTTTCTTCATCTGTTGCTGCTGAAACGGCATCCTGTAACGTCACAGTGCAAAATATATTAGGTGAGCTTTGTTGGTAAAAATGAAAACTCTTCACTCACAAATTTGTTATCACTCTGAGACTAACTTACTCTCTGATGCAAAATGACAAGGAAACACATAATAACAAGGAAGTATGAACACTGAAATCTACTCATACAGAAATTTAAGAAGCTTGATAGTAACCGGTATTAAGGATGATAAGATTTGTGGCTCAAAGTCAGAAAGTAAAAGAATGACAATGTGAAAATAGCAAGACTATGGACTATCTGGCAATACTTGTTTTTTTTTAGGAAGTCATTTTATACACAGAACTATTTTTCACATGTGACCAAATCAATCTACACATGTTCCCAGAAAAGCTCCACAAATAACTTGATTCAAAAGTATCTTGTGCATGATCAATGTTTGTATACTTAAACCTGAAATGTATCTCACATCTTTATCATAAAAATTAAAACAAACAAGCAAACAAAAGTGTCCTGTACTCACAGAAAATTTCTCATACAGCTGGTAGGTGAGCAGAGGGTTTGGGAGCTCTCGGAAGTACAGCTTACAGAGGGAGCCCACAGAATGGATGTCTTGAACATATGGTTCTTTCGTCAGGTCGGGGACATGCTCAGAATCAAATTCATGGCTGACATAGACAGAAGATGGTTAACAATCCTTTTACTGAAGGAAAGCAAATATATGACTTCAAAACAGAAAGCAAAGGCCCAAAGTGTTCTGTTCTACTTTATTGAGTTGCTATTTTCTTCAATCATATGTTATATTTGGACTTCAGCAACAATTGGATGTCTTATCGTAAGACAGGTATCATTCTACATAGAAATTACGGGCACAGCTTTAACATTAAAACGGACAATAACCTCTGAAATGCATACGAATAAGCAGCTGACAGCACAATGATGTGAAACAGAACTCCTAATTTCCAATAGTATAAATATCCACTATTTCGACAATTCCAGAAACTAGAGTTGAATGGCAACTGGTTCATAAAACTACTTTGTACAGAAATTCCTCAGATACAAGTTAAATAGCTTGGGAATGCTTTACCAAAGTATGAAGAAAAGGCAAGACACAATTTACAGCAATTCCCAGCTAAAAACAAATTTTAATAGACAATAAAATCTGTAACACAAATCGGGCTCGGTGGCTCAGTCTGTAATCCCTCGCTTGGGGAGGCTGAGGTGAGTGGATTGCCTGAACCCACGGGTTCGAGATCCACCTGGGCAACTTGGCAAGACCTCATCTCTACAATAAATAAAAAAAAATTAAGCCGGGCTCGGTGGCTCAGCCTGTAATCCCGTGCCTTTGGGAGGCTGAGGTGAGTGGATTGCCTGAGCCCGCGGGTTCGAGACCTGCCTGGGCAGCGAGACCTCATCTCTACAATAAATAAAAAAATCAGCCAGGCTTGGTAGTGCATGCCTGTAATTCCGGCTACTTGGAAGGCTGAGGTGGAAGGATCGCCGGAGCCCAGCAGGTAGAGGCCGTGGTGGCCAGGAGCGGCCACTGCACTTCAGTCTGGGTGACTGAGTGACACTCCAACTCAAAAAAAAAAAAAATTAGCTGGGTGTGGTAGCGCGCGCCTGTAGTTCCAGCTACTTGGAAGGCTGAGGTGGAAGGATGGATCGCCGGGGCCCAGCAGGTCGAGGCTGCGGTGGCCAGGAGGGGCCACTGCATTCCAGTCTGGGTGGCAGAGTGAGACTCCAATTAAAAAAAAAAATCTGTTACATTAGCATGAGTAAAATAAAAGTTGTGCTCAGAATACTAAGACAGAATTAAGTTCACTCTCCAAGAGGTTAATTAATATTAATCCACAAGCAAGAGACCACTTATCTTCTATCCAGAGGATTAATGTGTGTAGACAATCTGACTATGAGATTTATTGTGTCTTACACTAAAAACCAAAACTGTCATTAGTACAAGAACCAATTTAAGTATTTTCCAAACATGCAATCTTGAAAACAGAGATGAGCTTTGTGGTCAATTAAAATATTTAAATCCCCGAAGAATAACAGTAGTTACCATGTACCATGGTGAAAAAGAAAAGATAATAGCATATCAAGAACAGACTAGAGTCTAAGGGATTAAGCAAAAATAAAATTTATTTTGGTGACATAGAGAATATCACTATTTTCATCTCAGAGAAGATAATGGAGAGGATGTGAGATATGTAACACATGCATATTTGGGTATACACTGAAGAATCAGAGTCCATGAAGATTAGAAAAGGTTTCATTCCCAACCATTTTAATGAAGAACTAAAGGATATTTCTATTATAATGTAAATTTCATCTTTTATGGTTGTCATGGGTTCAGACACAATTTGCTAAAACCTTCAAACATTATGAAGAGGCAAAATACAATTAGTGAAGAGATTAATGTGCATGGTTCTCTGGTACTACAGATGAAGAAATATCATTTATAAAAATATACAGAGAACAATATGGATATTATTTCCTATTTTATCTAAACTATCTTACTGAAAATTATGATTATCAAAGTAAGTGACTCAATTTTGAAATAATTTCATTTTAATGAGTTAAACAGGAGTGAAAAATGAAATGCCAGGTAAGATTTTACCGTAGTCTCTGGATATTGGATGCAACTCCAGAAAGACGATATATTCCATCCACAATGCCATATCTTTCAATGAATGCTGTGCAGCTTTGAAGAACTTGGGGCACTAAAGAGAATTTTTAAAGACATAAATTAAATTGGTAATCATATTGGAACAAGAGTCAGCAAAAAATAAGAACACCTTAGTTTTCAAAAGCAAAATAAAATCTGTAAATTAAAGCAAAAAGGTGCAAAGATTAATTTATTACAAAAAATGATGAGGGTACATCTACTTAATTTCACATCTAAACTAGGTAACTACTTTCTGACTAATCAAGATTGGCTCTATGTTATGACAGTTAGGTAAGTAAAAGAATTCATACATTATTAAGATAGTCTCTCTTCTAGTAGACTTATTAGATTATGTTACAATAATAAGGTGAACTGTCCAGTCCTAACACTGTGCCAGATTTTTCTAAAATGCAACTTTTCAGCTGAATTTTGTACATAGGAAATGGATATACAAAGCCTAAATGCTTATCCCAACAACATAATTGCTTGTAAGTACTGCAATGTTTCATTTATAAAAAAAGTGTCTTTTATTTTTTCATAGTTAATGCTAATTCTAATTTTATTTAACAAACAAAACACCAATATAATGCAAAGGCCATGGCAATTTCAAATAGATAGAATCTTATAATTTCCTGCCCATCTTTACATTTATTTTACTGACATTCTTACTTAATAGTATCAGCTCATCATAAAGTGCATGCTAAGAATTAGTAGAAAGAAGAGTATGTACTCTCAGTACACAAATGCACCGTTATTCTGGGGCCTACAGTCTAGAAGAAAACCTTCAAAGTATATGATAAAAATTGTTATAACCATTTGAAAATTTATAATAGCTGAGATTTGAATATTATTTGTTTTGCAATGCAGATTGATGAGCTTACAGACTTTAGTAACTATGGTCATTTGATAGTGTTAGTCAAAATCCCTGAAAAGAAATGCTTGGAAGAACATTACATCATCTGCAATGAACTACTATATATTAGGGATGAAACATTCAGCATAGCAAATTAAACAAATAAGACATTTTAGTAAGATGATTTTAGCAAATACATTTACAGTATATTGCTATGCCATTCTTTTATTATTATAACAGACTTTTCCTTGGTTTTCCTGCCTTTTGTTGTCCTTCTGCAGTCTATCTTTAAATTCTGTCAGATCCTATAACTGCATTTTAAACTTAAACTCCTTATCTTTTATTTAAAAAAATAAACAAACCAGCAGCTGATAGTATTGCACCACTGAGCACTTAAGATGTGGCAGGCTAAATGCTTTACAATGGATACTCTCTGATTCTCACAGAAATCCTAAGGGAGAAAGTACTATCATTATCCTCATTTCTACAGAGAGGAAAGTGTGCTTCAGAGAGATGAAGTTTTACCCAAGGGCAGGCAGGAAACAGAGGCAAAAATGAGATTCGAATTCAAGCAGTCCAAGTACTGAGTCAATGTTTTTAACTACTGCAATATACTGCCTGGTATATAAGGCCATTCAGAAATTACCCCTAATTATCATCATAATTCACATTTCACAACTAGAGTTATTTCATAACTAGAGTTGTAGCCTAGAGACCGGTTGAAGTCTCACCCTTTGCCATATAAAGCAGCTATTCTTTGATTGCTTCACAAAATAATATCCTCTGCTGGGACTCCCTCACCACTCTCTTCATAGGGAAAATGCTTACCTATTGTCTAAAACCCAGCTAAACTATCACTCTTAACCAAGCCTTCCTTGAATATCCATAAGTAGAGGATAGGTACAGCACTATGCTCTATGTGCTCACAGAATGGTATTATAATCATAATTTGCTTACACAGCCATCACCCCTTCTTGACTACTGGCTGTTCAACGGTAAAAACCAGGCATTGTTCATCACTGAGCAAAGCTCAGGAGCACTATCCTGATACAATGTACAAAATTAGCAAGTGAATTAATTTGCAGGTGCTCTGAAAGCCTGAAAAAGTTACCTGATCAAGTTAGCAGAGGCAGGACCTTAGTTTTCACACGGAGCTGAATTCATTTTCAACTAAATGCTTTCTGCCTCTAAAAACATTTAGGGCTTTGAGTAACAAGAAAGGGATATATTTATATAGTAAAGATGAAGGGCAGGCAGAACTGTCAGGTACTATTTGTGGATTGACTTTGATATAAGAAGTAATCTTTGTGTCAAAATGATATGAAAAATATACAGTACCTTTATATAACATTGGATTCTATTTCTAACATTTTTCCACCAATGATAACCTCAGTGTCTTAGGTTTCTATTCTACAATCTAGAAGTGGAATAACAACATTTGGGGCTAGAAATTTTTTGTCACCTACTTCAAAGGGAATGTATTTGGAAATTACTGGGATGATTAACATAATTACTTAAAGAGAGAGCGGACAAGAGCTTTAACTCTTTTCCTTAAAAGAGACTTCTCATTATGTATGCTCCAAATTGGTATGCTAACTTACCCAGGCACGCTGCAGGTTTGTCTTGAAAGAAAACCCTTCAGAGTATAGGATCATAATTCCATATTACCAAGGTATCCTAGCATACATTATATTGTAAAATATTCATAAAAATAAGCTACAATGTATAAAAAAGCATAGATAACATTCCCTGGACTCTAATAGCTGTGTAATATTAGATTCTTATCTGCTTGTATTCTCCAAAATAAGTAGGAACACTTTGAAAATATAGAGAATTAGAGGTCTTTCCCTGCTAATATAACCAAGCCCTTACAGACATAATAATACTTCAAGGAAAGAATCTGAATTGTTTCCTTATGTTTTATGTTTCCTATGTAGAATAACTTAAAGTCTATAAAATAATCATATAATGAGGTTTAATAAATAAAATTACATGACTATTCATTACAATTTTAAGAGACACAAATGAGACATTAAAAAAACTAGGTGGCACTATGAAAGAAAAACATAAACTCTAATTTTGAAGAAAAGAGAACAGAAACTAAAAAACAGTGTCAGAAGGTAAAAAGTAAAAAGATCTGACTTCTTTTTTACCAACGTGTAGGAAAGTAATAAGAGAATTCACTGTATTATGTTTTCTAAAAAATCCTACTTAAAAAAATGGTACTTTTATTAGCAACCCCCCTAAACAATCTAACCAATCAGACAAATGTACACCAAATGACCAGTCAAAATATAACATTAGAAACCTCCAGAATGGCTCCTCCAAAAGATGATATGACTTATTTCCACTATCTCCAAATAACACACTTCTGAGCCACCTTAATTTACAGTCTTAGTTTTTAAAATATCATATGAAAATAGAATAAGTAAATATTAGATTAAAATTGGTTCCTAAAATTAGAGTCATGGCTAAAAAGTAGGAAATAAGTATGACAAGAATTTATTTTTGATTTTTCTTGACAGTTTCATTTCTATTTTCTCTTCATTCACTCACTCACTTCCTTATTCATCAATCATTTATTTATTAAATGTCTTCTCTATTTGCCAGGTATCATGCAAGCATTACAAATACAGATGAAAAAGTAGAGTTCATTTTTAGAAAGGTGGCTTCCAGGCTGGGAGTATGTGAGTATGGTGTTACACAATTAGAATGTGCAACATGATTTTTGGTTTGGAAAATATGATTGTCTAAAGGATTAATTTCCAGTGTTATCTGGGTCTTGTTTTTTTCTTACTGTGCTCTAGTTACAAAATCCTTGTCCATAACATAGAAATATGTTCAGGCAACAGTTTCCTGTCCTTGGGTTTTAAGATATTTTTTGTATTTTGTACCAAACAAATTTTACCCAGTTTTCTACAAAGTTCTCACCATTTTGTTTTACAATTTCAATACAAACTTTAAAGAAAATTTGGTTTTAAATACGTGCAACAAAAAACTCAAGTTCTATGGAAAACAAGTCAACAACTCTCTGTTCTGTTCAAATAGATTTTATTGTAATTAGGGAATACATGAACACTGTAGTTAAATCAGTTATTTTTAAGAAAGAAATGATATATTGGCATCTGTCCTCTACTATCATTCTTCTAAAGAAAGGAAAAATACCTAAAACTTCTAAGTACAACCAAAACCAAACTGATATTTGAGCATGGCAGAACAAACTGGAAATCCTTCACTCACATTAGTGGCCACATCTAAGCAAGGTTGAACAATGGCAAGAAATATAAAAAGGAATAGAAATTAATGTAACAAAAACATTTTGATGCTATAATAAGGATGACCAAGCAAATGACAAATTAGTATACTCTATGCACCAAAGTACTAGGTAGGCAGATTTTTAAAGAATCAGTTCTATAAATCAGTGGATCCCCAACCTTTTGGGCATCAGAGACAGGTTTTGTGGTAGAGAATTTTTTCATGGATGGAAGGGATGGAGGAGTGGGGTGGTTTTGGGATGATTCAAGTGCATTACATTTATTTTGCAGATCAGCAGCAGCATTAGATTCTCATAGAGAGAGCACAACCTAGATTTCTTGCATGCGCAGTTCACAATACATTTCGTGCTCCTATGAGAATCTAATGCAGCTGCTGATCTGATAGTAGGCGAAGCTCAGTTGGTAATGCCAGCAATGGGGAGCAGCTATATAATACACATGAAGCTTCACTCACTTGTCTGCCACTCACCTCTTGCTGTTCGTTCCTAATAGGGGTTAGGAACGCCTGTTATAAATAACTAACATAGTCTTTAATAAACTCAACTAAAAGCACGGTAGTTTGTGATAGAAACTGTATGATCTTCTTGTGTGAACCCTAGCCAAGGGACCACAAATAAAAGAAAAAAAAGAAAATTGCCTTGTCAGGCTCCCATGTGACTTGTTACAACATCTTGTACAGAAGAAACAGGTCAGGTTTGTCACTTGCTACAACAGGGAGGTGCTCAAAAGCTTAGAAAGTGTCACAGGATAATCTCTCTATAAAGTTAATTGTTCACCACGAATTATTCAGAGAATGAATCACCTAACAAAATGAAATTCTGATACAAGCTTCCTTCTCAGAAAAATCTGGTGCAAAATCAATTTTGTTTAGGACAAAGTCACTATTTTAAGTTTAAACTAAAACAGAATAACTGTGACAAAGAACAATTATATACATAATTATCTCTATTATATATACTATGCATCTCATCTCTCCTCATAATTATGTATTTTGTATATGTGCATCATTCTTCTTCATGATTATTCAAATTGTTTTTATTTGGATGTAAAATATCATACATAATATATACTCAGTCCTATTGTTTTGGACTTTAAAACAATTTCTCTCTGTATGTGTGTGTAAATATATATATATGGCATATATAACTGCAGCTATAGACAATAGACAATATATGTGAAGCCTCAAAATATCAAAAAATTAAAAATTAAAAAAATTCTCACATATTTATTAAATCAAAGACAAACTAACAAATGTTTTAATATTAAAAAACTATCTTTTCCTAATTAAAATTTTAGCTAAACTTTAAAAGTTTCCCTTTTCTTACTAATTTAGTATTCATTTGAATATTCAAATGAACATCTTCCTTATGAATATTTATTAATTTCTTACCATCCCCAATGAAGCAGGTGATTATTTTAATATTCCAACTAGAATATAATTGACCTTAGTCTTCAAGGTTTCTGACAACTAAAGTTTATTAGACTGTAATTACACTCTAATATCACAAATTAACTTTTTTTGCTGTTTTTCTATCATTTGAGTATAGACTTTCTCTGTTGAACAGGTCATCAGCAGACAGTTTCATACGTTCATCTTCTAGGACTATTAAATTCATGTCTCATTTTTTTTAAACTGAAAAATCAAGACAACTAAGAAAAAAATCACAAAGACATTCACTGCATCTAATAATTTATCAAAATTATATTCATTTTACATATCACCTAAGTATCTATACTTTACAAAGTTATATCCACTATTTACTGTAGCATTTTCAAGTGTAACACTGTATTTAAACTTATAATTTTAAATAAATTCATAACTTATAGAACAATTCTCCCAAAGTTAGTTATTTAATTTTTTTGTTTCATACATAATGTCATAATGCCAAAATGCACATTTTTGTTTCTATCCAATTATAAGGTTAGGATAAATCCCTAAGGAGTGGAATTGCCATATGAAAGGAATGCTATAAAGTCTTTTGCTATGAAGTGCTAAAATATTTTCCAGAAAGATTGTACTAATTCAGAGCTACCTGAAACCAACAATTCTTATCTATTGGTAAAAATCACTGCTATCTTTACTGGCACTGGATATCATAATTTAGAAAAACAGTTTAATTATTTTAATAATGTTTATCACTGTTAAATGGTATCTCAAAATTGTCTCAAGATATGTTTCCATGATTACAAATAAGGAAAACACTTCTGTATTTTGTGTATTATCTATCATCCTATGATAATTATAAAGTTTATATCTTTTCTCCATTCTCTTACTCAGGGCCTTACATTTTCTGAAAAATCTGAATGATACTCTCCTACACTATGACAGCAGCATTTTATCATATCCAAAAAATTGATTATTTTTCCTAGTCTAGTACTTCTTACTCCACATTTGTTATTTTTCATTAAATGAAAGTATATATTTGAAGTTACCTCTTTTTTTTTGTTTAAATCTGAGAAAGCTATTACTGGTTTTTTTTTTTTCCAAAACAAAATCAATTCATATTGGCAATTCTATAAGTTTCAAATGGTTAATCATCTTACATATTTGGAGTTTATTTTCAGTGTCACAAATTCAGAATTAATTCTTTTCAAAACTAATTATTTCATTATCTCACTAAAACTATACTTTGGCACAATGGATTTTTATCTACAGCAATAACTATTTCTGAACATTCTAAACTGTTTCATTCACATTTAATTCTTTGTACAAACTTTGCCTTTCTAGTTTTGAGTACTGTTTTAATATCTGGCAAAGCTAGATGTCTCCCATTCTATTGCTGATTTTCCCCTCCCCACATGCTCTTTTATATTCCCACTGGTTGATCTTTCCATGTGCATTTTAACTAGTTGCAAAAATAATCCTCTGAGTTTTTGTTTTTTAGAGTACTGCATTAAGTTGATGGTAGTTTGGTAATAACATGTTTGAAATAATATTTTGCCTACTTTCTCAAGGAACATGGTAAAGTTTGTATTAAATTCTTAAGTCCACTGGCATTTTTAAAAATTAAAAAAAAAAAGACACGGTCTCATTATTTTGCCCAGGCTGGTCTCAAACTAGTCTCAAGCAATCCTCCTACCTATGCCTCTCAAAGCACTGGGATTACGGGGGTGAGCATCTATGACTGGCCCCACTGGTATTTTGTAAATAATCAGTAAGGTCTTCACTTAGACTTGATATTATTAACTCAGTATTATAATTAATTTATCATCTTTCACTAGTATTCTCCTCAGGACTACTGACACTTGGAATTTCATAAATAACATATTTCTAGTACTTATCAAGATCATAGGTGGATACTGCCTTTATATTCCAGTATCTCTAAAATATATGGTAGAGGAAAATGCTATTTAAAAATATCGAAGAAGGCCAGGCTCGGTGGCTCAGCCTGTAACCCCAGCACTTTGGGAGGCCGAGGTGAGTGGATTGCCTGAGTCTGCGGGTTTGAGACCCGCCTGGGCAACTTGGTGAGACCTCATCTCTACAATAAATCAAAAAGATTAGCCGGGTGTGGGAGCGCGTGCCTGTAGTTCCAGCTACTTGGAAGGCTGAGGCGGAAGGATTGCCAGAGCCCAGCAGGTCGAGGCTGGGGTGGCCAGGAGCGGCCACTGCACTCCAGTCTGGGCGACAGAGTGAGACTCCAACTAAAAAAAAAAAAAAAATCGAAGAAATAATGTCTTTTTTTCCTTGTCTCCTATCTATCACTACCCTCCATCCATTAATCTAGTCACTAAATTCCTGATTTAGAAACTGATTTATAGACAAAGGAATATACTTTTTTTGTGTGTGTGAGTTGGAGTCTCACTCTGTCGCCCAGGCTGGAGTGTGGTGGCACACTCCTGGCCACCCCAGTGTCGACCTGCTGGGCTCTGGCAACCCTTCCACTTCAGCCTTCCAAGTAGCAGGAAATATAGGCGTGTACTACCACACCCATCTAATTTTTTGATTTATTGCAGAGACGAGGTCTCGGCAAGTTGCCTGGGCTGGTCTTGAACCCGTGGGCTCAGGCAATCAACTCACCTCGGCCACCCAAAGTGCTGGGATTACAGGCTGAGCCACCTAGCCCAGTCGGAATATAAATTTTTGTATAAAAGCTAGGAGACTGGTTTTGGTATTTTATAGTCTCATAACTATGGCTGTTTTTTCACAGGAAGAAAAAAATATATCAGGACAAAATGTGAATGGGAAAACTGACTGAAGAAGCAATCTGCACATATAAAACAAATGATGCAAAATAACACTGTTGTTTTACCTTCTGTGTCAATGTCCTACTCTCACCAAACAGATAATGAGTATCTCTGATGCCAAAGTGGATCCTTAGTTCTACCTAGAAATAAGTACTGAGAAAGCACAATGTGTCTGCTGAACTGAAATGAAACAGATATCACTGTCTAATCTACTCCATGATTGGTTATGGAAAACCAATATAGGGAAGTCAGAAATAGAAAGTATGAGCTTGTAATTTTTATGTTTACCTTCAAAACCAGAATTCAAAAGGTGCTCGCCCAAGTCACAACCAAATACTCTCTCTTTCAAGATTCCCCGTTGCTTCAGCTTCTGTTTTGTTGGACGAGACTTCATGAATGTTCGTAAGAAAGTAATGAGCTTTCCGTGCTTTTTAGAAACTAAAAAATAATAAAGGGAAAATACTTCAGTTGTGGCATGAAGTCACATGTTACTTTGTGTGACAAGAAGCAGATAATTCAACAGACTGAATGCAAAATAATCTATTATGAATACACTTTATAATCTGTAGAAAAAATTCAACAGAAGTTTAGATGGCAGTTGTTACACATAGCATCATAATTTTGCCCTTTCTTTTCACCACCTTACTTGAAGAAATTGCAAGTAAATTTAAGTGTCATAACCCATGACCTTTTAATCAAACCTGGTAAATCAGCTGCCTTCACAATGCATACTTAACGGTGCTACAGGATTACAGAGGTAACTGAGTTCTTTGTAATAAGGAAGACTTAAAATAGTGTAAATGTAGCTTGCATTTCTGGTGAATTTCTAAAATATTTTACTTGATGCTTAAGAAATTTTCATTGCATTTGTAATTTGGTGAATATAGCTGAAAAAAAGAAACTCTTCTTAATTTTGCAAGGAGGACAGTCCCATGATGATACAGAGCACACTTGTCAACTTAATGACTACATAATACACACAAGCATCAGATCATCTACTAATATTCATCTTCAGCATACTCAATACATTATCTTAAATCTTTTGTAGATCAAGGCAAGAGATAAGCAAATTACTATTTGAAAAAGGATTTCCACTGACTGATACGTTGGAAAAAATTAAAGTAAGTAAATCCCTAGCAAAATGACTTTTGCTGAGATGTGCAGCCTATAGGGAAAAATTACTCTAAAGGTCAACATACAACAAGTATCATAAGCTCGGTGATTAGTTGCAGGATATAAGTCATGTGGCCTCAATTCTCCTACTCAGTTTGCAGATGATTGCTGGGAGTCTTACAGAATCCTACTACATATTCTTGATTAAATCCAAACTTGAAAACTCTTGAATAGATGAGGCCTCCAGAGGGAACTCTGTGTGCCTTTAGTAACTTGTGGCCTAGACAGACCATTGGATGAGTTACTCCAGATCAGATTAGACATATGCCACACACTTCAGTTTATGGGTAACACTATTTGTAGCCATAAGCATCTTTTCTATAGACTGCACTAGGGAGATCAACCATCCTGGTTTTGTTGATGACTGAGAGGTTTCCTGAGACATGAGACTTGTCATGCTGAAATAGGGAAAAGTCCTAGGAAAACTGCAACAAAGCAGTCATCCTAGACTACACACACACATTAAATGGAACAGTTATTCTTTTTTATAGCAATGGTTTAAAATTACCTAGAATCATCAGTAAAATGTTGATGCTATCTCTAATAAGCTCAATGCTAGGTAAATTACAACCTGTCTTGTATCTGAGATTCTTTGCCATAAATTATATGACATACTTATTATCTACTAATGAGGTATCTATAGTATACTTGGTTAACTTCAGAAGCCTATCCCATATATTATGCTATATATATTATATAAAATATAATATACTAAAAGTTATGGGCTGGTGTGAATTTTATTTTCTCCTAGTTGCTAGCAATTGTGTGTTATAAATCTTTGTTAAAGAGTGGCCATCAAACCATTTCTGGTCATTTTCAAACATTTTCCATATAAACTTTAAAATAATTTTGACAAGGTTCCCAAGAAACTACAAACAAGTTTGATTTGCAATAATTTGATAAGGAAGAATTTTAATTTCTGTAATATTCAATATTTCCACCTGGAAACAAGGTATGTCATCTCAGTAAAGTTTTCTAATCTTCTCCATAAAACGACACATTCCACATATTTCTTGCTAGGGATATTGCCAGGTACTTTTCTTTGTTGTTGTTATTGTTTTCTTCAATTATGCCCTTAACTTGTAATTACTTGTATTACTTGGAAATCAATTTCTTTATGTACAGCTCAAATCTGATTCTTTGTTAAACTCTCAACAATTCTAAGAGGATTTTAGTTGGTTCTTTTGGGTTTCATTGATATGTAAGTGTGTCAAAGCAAATATGGTAATTCTAGTCTTTTTCTGATAGGAATAATTTCTGATTTCTGTTTCAGATTTACTATTTGGTCAGAACTTCTAAGATATGTTAATAGTAGGCACTCATATTTTGATGCTGAATTTGCAACTGCATATGATATATATTAGAAAGTATTATTTTAGTCACATATTTCTGAGAATGTTTTAATGAAAAGAAAGGTGAATTTTAACTATTATTCATTTAGCAACAAATACGAAAGTGCTCCTTGTATCTCAGGAACTCTTTTTTTAGTTCTGAAGTAACAAAGGGAAACAAGAAAAACAGACACAGTTCTTGCTATTGCAGAGCTTATTGAGAGTAGAGAGGCAAGGAACAATTAAATAGTAATACTGATATAGTCAGCATTTATTTTATACTTATTAATAGTATATGCAAGTAACTACACAAGTGTTTACATTTATTAACCACTCATTTCTCACAAACCATCTAAGGAAAATACTATTATTATCCCCATTTTTAGATGAAGAAACTGAGGTATAGAGTGCTAAGTTAATGTGACCAGGTTCACATGACCATGACCATGCTTCAAAATCAGATCATTTGGCGAAAAGCCTAAGCTCTTAGCCACTATATGATACTGCCTAAATGAAGACAATAAAGTTACATCAGACTGTTTTAAGTGGCTAAAAAGGAAATAAATAGAGTGAAATAACAGTGACTTGAAAGAAAAGAAACTGGCCGGGCTTGGTGGCTCAGCACTTTGGGAGGCCGAGGTGAGTGGATTGCCTAAGCCTGTGAGTTTGAGACCAGCCTGGGCAACTTGGTGAGACCTCGTCTCTACAATAAATCAAAACAAAAATTAGCTGGGTATGGTAGTGTGTGACTGTAGTTCCGGCTACTTGGAAGGCTGAAGCGGAAGGATAGCCAGAGCACAGCAGATCGACGCTGGGGTGGCTGTGAGCAGGCCACTGCACTCCAGCCTGGGCGATGGAGTAAGACTCCAACTCAAAAAAAAGAAAAAAAAAAAAAGAAAGAAAGAAAAGAAACTAAATTAAATAGGGAGGTAAGAAACACTCTGAGAAAGCCAAACTGGAAGCCATGAGTATAGCACGCCTGGGGATGGTGTGAAATGAAGTTGAAAAGGCATGCAAAGGCAGGGATCACAGGTCATAATAGTTTGAGTTTTATGCAATTAGACCACACTTAACAGTTTAAATAATTTAAAATAGCTACTTTAAAAATAAACCCAATATATGTGTTAGAAACCTGAAAGTATATTAATTTGAGATTGGCTGAACAAACCATGACACATCTAAACAAGGGGTTACTGGTTAAGTTTTGCTTTTTAAAATTTTTAATTTTTTGTTTGTTTGTTTGTTTTGAGTTGGAGTCTCAGTCTGTCACCCAGACTGGAGTGCAGTGGCCGCTCCCGGCCACCGCAGCCTCGACCTGCTGGGCTCCGGCCATCCTTCGTCCTCAGCCTTCCGAGTAGCTGGAACTACAGGCGCGCGCTACCACATCCAGCTAATTTTTGATTTATTGTAGAGATGAGGTCTCACCAAGTTGCCCAGGCTGGTCTCGAACCCGGGGGCTCAGGCAATCCACTCACCTCAGCCTCCCAACGGCGCGGGATTACAGGCTGAGCCACTGAGCCCGGCTTTTTTTTTTTTAATTTTTTTTATAGAAGTAGAGTACAACTATGTTACCCAGACTGGTCTCCAGCTCCTGGCCTCAAGTGATATCTTACCTCAGCCTTCCAAAGTACAGGGATTACAAGAATGAGCCAACATGCCTGACCATTTATTTTTTATTTTTAAGGAGGATCTCTACCTACTGATATAAAGTAATCTTTAGGATACATTAGGTCATAAAAGCAAGGTAGAGAATAGCATATGAGGAAGTAAAAAAAATCCAGAATTTATTTATAAAAATTGTGTATTATATTACTAAATTGACAGAAATTGGAAGCATGCTCCCTGAAAACTGGAAAAAGACATGTGTGAGAAATAGAATGATTTATTTTCAAAATGAACCCTGAGCCATGTTTTTGGAGTCTCACTCTGTCGCCCAGACTGGAGTGCAGTGGCCGCTCCCGGTCACCGCAGCCTCGACCTGGTGGGCTCTGGCGATTCTTCCGCCTCAGCCTTCCAAGTAGCCAGAACTACAGGCGCGCACTACCACACCCGGCTAATTTTTGATGTATTGTAGAGATGAGGTCTCTTCAAGTTGCCCAGGCGGGTCTCGAACCCGCGGGTTCAGGAATCCACTCACCTCAGCCTCCCAAAGCGCGGGATTACAGGCTGAGCCACCGAGCCCGGCCTGAGCCATGTTTAAATGCCTTTGCTGAGTTACTTCCTGATTCTTTGTGCTTCCTTTTTGCGGGCTTTTTACTTTGGCGGACTACATGTTCAAACTTTTGGCAGAATTCAATCAGAATAGCAAACCTGTAAGCCAATCAGCAAACAGGACATGTAAATGAGATAATTCTGTAAAGCCAATCAACATGTAACATGTAGGTGTCCTATGGCAAAGTGTGTAACTCCTGCAAGTATTCCTCCAATAAGGAACCAGGAAAGGGACAGATGTGCATTTTAGTAATAAAGGTGCTGATTCTTCCTGCTTTAGTGTGCCTGCCCACCAGACACCCAATCTTGTAAGACTGCCATTAAAGTCTCACTTCTGTTGCACGCCATATTTCTGTGTCCATCCTTTGGTTTTGGACAGGTGAGTTTGTTTCTCACACATGGCTGCCCACTCTCACCCCTCTTGTTCAACATAGTGTTGGAAGTCCTAGCTAGCGCAAAAATGACAAGAGAAGGATTTCAGGGATATTCAAATAGGAAGAGAGAAAGTTAAGCTGTCCCTCTTTGTGGACAATATGGTTCTATAACTGGAAAATGCAAGGGAATCTGTAAAAAAAATTCCGTGCACCAATAAATGACTTTGGCAAAGTCTCAAGGTATAAAATCAATGCGCAAAATACAGTCACATTTTTATATACCAACAACAAACAGGCAGACAGTCAAATAAAAAGTACAACCTCATTCACAATAGCCACACACAAAAAAATGAAATACCTTGGCATCTTTCTAATCAGAGAAGTGAAAGACCTTTACAATAAAAAAACCCATAAAACAATGCTCAAAGAAATCAAAGAAGACACAAATGGAAAAATATTCTATGCTCATGGATTGAAAAAAAATCAACATTGTTAAGATGTCCATCCTACCCAAGACAATCTACAGATTCAATGCAATACCCATTAAATTACCAAAATCATTCTTCTCAGCCCTGGAAAAGACGATACAGAAATTCTTATGGAAACATAAATCACCACGAATAGTCAAAAGAATCCTTAGCAATAGAAACAAAGTAGGAGGTATCACACTCCCAACTCTTTAAACTTTATTATAAGGCTACAATAATCAAAACAGCCTGGTATTGGTACAAGAACCGGCATACAGACCAATGGAACAGGACAGAGATTCCAGAAGCAAAATCTCTATTTCTATAACCAACTCATCTTCAACAAAGTCTCCACCAACAACCACTGGGGAGAGGAGAATCTATTCAGTAAATGGTGCTGGGAAAACTGGCTGACTACATGCAGAAGAATGAAATAGGACTCCTGCCTATTACCATACACAAAAATCAACTCTAAATGGATCAAACACCTAAACACAAAACCTCAAACGATAAGAATCTTAGAAAATGCAAACGACACCATCATGGAAATTGGAATAGGAAACCAATTCCTAATGAAAACCCCAGATGCCCATGCCATAAGAGATAAGATAGAAAAGTAGGACCTTATCAAACTGAAAAGCGTGAGCAAAACAAAAGAAAACATCAAGAGAGTGGGGAACAGCTCACCAAATGAGAAAAAATATTTGCCAACTCTGCATCTCACAAGGCCTAACATCCAGGATCTACAATGAACTCAAATGTGCCTAAAGGAAAAAACCAAACAGCCCCATTAAAAAATGGGCAAAAGACATGAATAGACACTTCTCAAAAGAAGATATATGAGCAGCCAACAGACACATGAAAAAATGTTCAGCCTCACTAATCATCAGAGAAATGCAAACCAAAACCACACTGAGATACCATCTAATGGTCATCATTAATAAAATAAAAAACAAAACAAAACAAAAAACAGATGCTGGCAAAGATAAGGAGAAAAAGGAATGCTTTTACATTGCTGGTGGGAGTGCAAACTATTTCAACCTCTATGGAAAACAGTGTGGCAATTTCTAAAAGAACTAGAAATTGGCCTTCCATATGACCTAGCAATCCTCCCCTGGGAATTTACCCACAAGAACATAAATCATTCTATAAAAAAGATACCTGTGCATGTATTGTGTATTGCAACACTATTCAAAATAGCAAAAACATGGAACCAACCATGCTGCCAATCAAAACCGGATTAAAAAAATGTAGTACATACATACGATGGAGTATTACACAGCCATAAAGAAGGATAGAATTATGGACTTCGCAGTAACTTGGATGGATTTGGAGTCTATCATACTCAGGGATTTATCACAGAAACAAAGAACTGAGTACATGTTTTCACTCATACGTGGACCCTGAACACCTATCATAAAATTACAAAAAAGGGATTGGTGGTAGTGAGACACTGCCAAGAGAAGGGGAAGGTCCACATAACTTCAATAAAGGTACCTGATTCTAATCCAGGTGAAGTGAGGTCCAATGGGAGGCCCAAAACTTAACCTGTACCTAAACCACTTATGTACACAATCCTGACTGTATCCTACTACTTTAAAATAAAATTAAATTAAAATTTTAAAAATTGTGTATTTACTCTTACATCTTCGAACTTCAGTCACCTTCAAAGTACTCTCCGTTTGATGCAATATACCTATAGAGACGCTTTTTCCATTGGTCAAAACAGTTTTGAACTCATCAATTTTGATGCCTTTTAGTGCTTCTGCCATTTTTTGTTTCACCTCTTCCACACTGGCAAGATGTTTCCCTTTGAGGACTTTCTTCACCCAGGAAAACCAAAACAAAAAAGTTGGTTGGTCTAAAATTGGGTGAACAAGGAGGGTGGTATACAGGGGTCATGTCGTTTTTTGGTCAAAAACTGCTGAACATGTAGTGCAGTGTGGGCAGGTGCATTGTCATGGTGGAAGAACCAGTCACCTGTTTGCCACAACTTGGGACATTTCTTCCACAAATCATGACACAATCTTCTCAAAACTTCCAGATAAAAACTGATTGACCGTTTAATCCAGAGGAACAAACTCTGAGTGTACTACAAGAGGCCTGCCCTCCAAAAGATAATTCCAGTTATTTGGGACTCCCTCATATTTAACATAAGAAAGGATGAGGAATACTAACATCTTACATACATTTATACATACACATATGTATGTACACAAGAGCTTATTTTTGCAAAACAAAATATAACAACAACAAAAAAGACTAAATTGGAAACTAGTAAAATGGATAAAAGGGGAGAGGCTGGAGGGTGGGGAAAGGCTGAAGGTGGGGATAGGAAGTGAGACTTCTCTGAGTATACCTTTTCTATATAGCTTAATTTTGAATTATGTTAATTTTCTTTGCACAGGTTCAAAAATAAATTAAAAACATTAAAAATTACTACATGCTTAGGGGGATATATTCTATGGCCTAAAAAATCTGCAAAGTAATATTTAATTTCATTCAACTGTTTTACTATTGGTAATAATATTGGTAGTGCAGTGCTGAAACAACTTTATGCATATAGTGGGACAAAACAAATAATATTATTAGAAACCAAGATTTTCAGTATTAGAAAAAATGAGATACAATAATAAAATCAAAGAGGTTATGATGAAAAACTTGTAATGTTAACTTTGCTTTGCAAACATCAATAAGAACTTACAGTTAAAACACACGTGCACTTCTCCTAAGCTCTATCCACTTCAAAGGCTTAAAAATAATGATACACCAGTTGCAATGAAGACGTCGGTTTCAGATCTAGGTTTCTAAATATCATTCCTTACAGAAACAAACTTGGACTCCTTAGAAAAATGCCTGATTGAAAGTTGGCAGCAGGCAAAGCACAAGATGAGAATGAGGGAAACTTGTGACAGAAAGCAAGGAATAACTACAGCTGAGGGAACTCTGTCAAGGGTCAGGTCAGATGGATCAGATGGACATCTGCTGGGATGATTCCAGCATCATAAAGAAGAACTATAATTGAGTGTAAGACATCAAATAAATATAAAACTTTAAGTAGGTAGCAATATTCCCCGAAAGAAAGGAAGAACAACAATTTTCAGCACATTTTAAAAACTGCAATAGCAATCTGCCATATTGAACTGGGCCCCTCAACAGTAGAAAAAAGAACATATTCGTTTATTTCACATTAATTAGCGATATCATAACTGAATGTACCAACTGAAATTAATTATGTATTGATCAGCCGGGCTCGGTGGCTCAGCCTGTAATCCCGCACCTTTGGGAGGCTGAGATGAGTGGATTGCCTGAGCCTGCAGGCTTGAGATCCGCCTGGGCAGCAAGACCTCATCTCTACAATAAATAAAAAAATCAGCCAGGCATGGTAGCGCATGCCTGTAATTCCGGCTACTTGAAAGGCTGAGGTGGAAGGATCGCCAGAACCCAGCAGGTCGAGGTCGAGGCTGCGGTGACTGGAAGTGGCCACTGCACTCCAGTCTGGGTGATAGAGTGAGACTCCAACTCAAAAAAAAAAATTATGTATTGATCAGCAGATATACACCTTCACAAATCACTGATAACACGATTGAAATCGATTTATAATTATGGTCCTTCAACCAAATTCTAAGACACAATCAAATCCCACTAGTCAAGGGCAGCCTGTGTACAAGTGGACTTACCAGGACATTAGATAGCTTTGACTCTGCTTATTGATTTGGTAAGTTTGGATCAAGGACAAGGAAACTTGGCTATCTTTTCCTGTTAGGGTAGAGATTGTTCACGTTTATTTTTCCTGAGTAAGTGATACAAGGCTCAAATGATTAAGTGCTACAAAAAAGCACAAAATTAAGACAGTGGAGGGTGCCACTGGTAACTGTGTACACCCATGCGGCACTCGAGGGCTGGTTTCTACTGTGTAGCAACTGTGCTTCTGCTACCTTTCCAAAAATACTACTAAAGAAATTGAAGTTTTACATGTAAATTTGGAGTGAGAGTAAAAGTGGGAGGGGTAGATATGGCCTCTTCTGGCTAATCTATATCCCAGTTTGAGACACTGAAATAATTGATATTCACAATGGCGATTAGACATAGTCTTAAGTGATTTCTAAGCCTTCAAAGGAAGATTAAACTATGTTCTGCAAGTTTCAGAGTTGTTGTTACTGATGTTAATTGGCATTCTCATTCAATATGGTATATAGTTGTAAGAAGCTGTGGCATCCACTATTAAATAATCAATTATCTATCAAGATACTTAATTTCACTGCATTAGAGATGAAAACTAATAAAAATATTCAGTATAATTACACTCAAATTAAAGGATCTAATAATACTCTCAAATACAAATGTCTCTTCATACTACTTTTCTTCATTTTAAACTTTCTTCCCATTTCTTAGACATTAGAATAACCAAAAGGAGCTTATTTTGGACATGGGCATGGATCCCTACCCAATGCCTTTTTGTTTAATATTATTAGTTGCTACCCTTTGAGGCACATAAGTATCACATACTGTCCATTCTATCAGAAGACTTCTACTGAGGAAAGCAAGGTAGAAGGCAGAGTGGGAGTTCAGTCTTAGATGGTTATATGCTTACAAACCCTTTTCTGCAGAGGAATACTGGCATGCAGTGGCAAGCAAGGCTGTGAGGGTTAAGGTCCAGTAAACATCCTGGATTAGAGCCACTAAAATGATTGTATTACTACTTCCACAGATAAGATACATCACAAACAAAATGTGAAAACAATACTTAGACAAAAGCAAATCACACTATTTTATATTCAAATTTCCTACTCAACAGTTAAAATGCAATACGTGCCACAGTGCTAACTTCTTTCATGTTATTTAGACATGATAGATTTTATATCAGCAATCCTTGTTTTTAAACCTAAGACAAACCCTACCAGGCCAGTCTTTCCAGTAGATAAAAGTCTTAGTAGTATGACGCACAACTTAATATCTGCAAAATAAGTCTTTATGATACCAATAACCAGTTTATAGGGATATACATGAAGTTCATTAAGCCACAGTGAACCTTGGCATGGAGAGGCGGGGCACTGGTGTTTAATTAAACAAATAAATTTCTCAGCCAGGCTCAGTGGCTCAGCCTGTAATCTCATGCCTTGGGAGGCTGAGGTGAGTGGATTGCCTGAGCCCGAGGGTTCGAGACCCATGGGTAACTTGGCGAGACCTCATCTCTACAATAATTAAAAAATTAGGCGGGCATGGTAGCGTGCGCCTGTAGTCCCAGCTACTTGGAAGGCTGAGGAGGAAGGATTGCCGGAGCCCAGCAGGTAGAGGCTGCAGTGGCCGGAAGCGGCCACTGCACTTCAGTCTGGGTGCCAGAGTGAGACTCCAACTCAAAACAATAACAAAAACAACAACAACAAAATATATTTCTTGCTTTCTCATAATACTTTACTTAAACTAGAGTTCTCTAAATTGGTTTTCAGAAAACTTTAATGGGCTGTTTTAAGACAGGTCTGGACTTGAATTAATTCCTGAAGCTATAAAAAAGATGCTTTCTTCCTAGATAATGGGCTCAGCATTAAATTTATTTTATTATATGCATCAAGTTTTAAGATCAGTAGTAAATTTAAAAAGTCAAGCAGACAAAACTGGAGGGCAGTGGTGGGAATATATAATACCTGTGAAGACTGCTCAGATTAAAACTAAGGTATTATAAAATATAAGGTTTAACATGTCCAGTGGATTTTCACAAATTATATACAATTCCTGTCTTTTATTCAGAGTTCTCAAACACAGATTAGATAACCATTTGGTAGAAATTTAATAGAAAGAAATAGAAATATAGGCAACTGGACTACATAATACATTTAAAGGTCTTTTATAACCTCCCAATTCTATCAGTCTCTGTTTCATACTTTAAAATACTTCATGTTAAATAAATATTAAATGATTTGAATTTTTATTTGAAATTTCATCAATTTTCTTTTATTTAAAACATAACAGTATATCTACTCACACCAAGGGTGAAAAAAACACAAACGTATTCACATCAACGAATATGGGAAAAGGATTTTTCTCTAGACAACTATGAAATTGACTGAATGAACTAATGTTCTAAAAATTCTGCTCTTTGAAAGAAAATTTTAAAAAGTGAATTTTAAGGAACGAAAGAAAATAACTGCCGACACAAAAGCCCTATTGTATCATATTTAGCTTTAACCTGATTATTATTTAAAAGGTTACTGGCTTACTGTTTGATTAGCTTTGTACTAATATTCAGTCTTTAGAAACCAGTTTCAGAACAAACTAACTGGAAAACCTGATCAGAAGAAATGAGCCTGGGTGTGATTGTCCTGGATAATCAGGAGCTAAGGAACTCAAAGAAAGTATGGAGCCCAATATAAATATACTCACTTTAAAAAACTACTCAATACGTTGATTGTATAGAAATGCTTAAGAGAATATAAGTAACCATGTTCCTGTCATGTAGCTTTTTTCAAATCTTAATATTTTGCTATATTATTTCCTCAGATTTATTCCCCTCTCCCTTTTTTTTGAGTTGGAGTCTCATTCTTGTCACCTAGGCTAGAGTGCAGCACCATGCTCACGGCCACTGCAGCCTCGACCTGCTGCTGTGCTCAGGAGATCCTTCCACTTCAACCTTCCAAGTAGCTGGAACTACAGATGCACGCGACCATGCCTGGCTAATATTTTCCCTTTTTAAAAATTAAAATACTACTTACTACAGATATAGCTGAAGCTACTGTCTTTCTTCCCAATCCTATTCTTCTACAAAAAGAAACTTTATCCTTGCTTTAGTATTTATCATTCTCATGCACATTTTTTATCCTATAACTGAATGTGTATGTAGCCGAAAACAATGTATATTATCATTCTGCATGTTTTTAAAATTTATAGAAATGGAATCAAATGATATCAAACTTTCTGCAAAATTATATGTTTTGAGATTTATTCATGGGACTTGTGGCTGAGTATATTCATTTAAACTACATTACAATATTCCCTCATAAGTACATACCACAACTTAAATTTCTATTTGCCTGTTTACTGTCATTTAGTTTCTAAGTTTCACTTCTTATAATAAACATTGCATTTTGTAATCCCATACGTGTCTCTCTGAGCACAAGTGACAGGATTTCTGTGGCAACCATGTTTAGGAGAAAAACTGTGGGTTGTAGAACATCCTACTTTTCAACTTTGCTAAAAAATTCTCTAAAACTATTTACCAATACACACACTCATTGGATGTTTTACATTTTCAGTTACCATTCTTAATATCTTTGCCCTATTGAGTTTTGCCAGATTTCTGCAATTATATTTCACTTTTTCTTTCTTTCTTTTTTTTTTTTTTTTTTGAGTTGGAGTCTCACTCTCTCACCCAGACTGGAATGCAGTGGCCACTCCTGGCCACGGCAGCCTCGACTTGCTGGGCTCTGGCGATCCTTCCGCTTCAGCCTTCCAAGTAGCTGGAACCACAGGCGCATGCTATCACGCCCGCCTAATTTTTGGATTTATTGTAGAGATGAGGTCTCGCCAAGTTGCCCAGGCAGGTCTCGAACCCGCGGGCTCAGGCAATCCACTCACCTCAGCCTCCCAAAGTGCAGGATTACAGGCTGAGTCACCGAGCCCCGTTATATTTCACTTTCACATGCACTTCTGTGATTGTTAATCAGGGTAGGTATTGTTTCATATGTTTAGTGGCCATTCAGTTTTCCTCTTCAGTGAAATAACTGTTCATATCCTTTGCTCATTTTTCTATTTTGTTGGTCTTTTTCTTACTATTGGATACAAATTCTTTATATAATCTGGAAATGAATTCTTTGTCAGTTAAACATGTTACAAAAATGTTTTCCAAATCTATGGCTTATCTTTTATTGTACAAATTTTAAAATGTCTTGGGTGTGGTTTCTGTACCTAAAGATATTTTTTCCTTATAAGTCATAAACATATTGGCCTAGTTCTTCTAAAGCTTTTGCTTTTCCATGTTTTTTAGGGTGAAATAGACATATTTTTATTACTTTTCCCCACATGTATAATCAACTAATCCATAACCTTTAACTGAATAATTCTTTCTCTACTGATTTGTAAGACTGATTCTGTCTTATATGAAAATACATACAACATGTGAGAGGTCTGTTTTTGAGTTCTCTCAATTCCATCAGTTCTATCTCTCTATCAATACCTTGCTTTCTTAATTTCTGAGTCTTAATATCTGGAAAGATGAATCCCTCCACTTATTTTTATTTTTCAAAACTGCCTAATTTTTAGCCCTTTACCATTTCATATGAATTGCAGACACAGCTTGTCAAATTAGAGGGAGGAAAAAAACTTATGGGAATCTCATTGAAGCTGCATTGAATTATAAGTATCTCCCTGGGCACAAGTGATAGGACTTGTCTGGAGAAGAGAAGAATATTTCAGAGGAGAATAGACTTCTTTATGACACTGACCCTTTTCATACCTGAACCGGTATATGTTTCCCCTTAAGATTCTTTTATGTCCTTCAATAAATTTTTCTATTTTTTAAAAAAATAAAAGTCTTACAAACTTTTGTTATAGCTAACGAGAGCCCGGCTTGTAACCACTTTTTAAAATCTTGGGTTTTTTTCATTTTTTTAGTTGGACTCTCACTCTTGTCACCCAGGCTGGAGTGCAGTGGCATGCTCACGGCCACCGCAGCCTCAACCTGCTGGGCTTAGGCGATCCTTCCGCCTCAGCCTTCCCAGTAGCTGGAACTACAAACACACGCCACCACGCCCAGCTAGTTTTTGTAACTTATTGTAGAGATGAGGTCTCATCACGTTGCCCAGGTTGGTCTCGAACTCCTGGGCTCAGGCAATCCTCTTGTCTCAGTCTCCCACAGTGCTAAGATTATAGGCTGAACCTCCACGCCCAGCCAAAATCTTGTTTTTATGCTTTTATATTTTTTGATATTTTTATACTATTTCCCTTGTATCCTCTGCAGTGATATAAATGAGTGCAAGAGACTTGAGAAGGTAAGTGGCAATTAAAAGAAAAAAAGCCTGAAGCCATGGCAAAATTCCCTCTTAGCAACTGTAATAAACATAAGAATATTGTAAAAATTATTAGAAGTGAACTTCTAGTAAAGGAAAACAACACAGAAGAATTCTCTTGGGTGCAAATGTAGGCAAGGAATAGAAAAACAATAAAAGGCATCAACAGATGCCTTAAATAGCGGTAAAGAAAAATGGCACAGATTTACATTTATAGTCTTAATAGCTGAAGTGAACTGTGTTACTGAGCACTTTCAAATTTATTTAAAAGGATTGGCAAGAGTTGCAAAAACTAACTTTCTTTAGCAGGCATTGTCATCTGATGTGAAAGAATCTTTAGGCAATTGAAAAATAAAGTTTTTAAACAAGTTTAGCTAGCACTCATATTGGGAAAAATGTGATCAAAATTTTATTTAGTGTGTAGTCTTGAACATATCAATTAAATTAGTTTAACCTTAGCCAACAAAGCTTTCCTTTACAAATAAATGAATTCAAATAAACTCATATATCAAGCTGTGATTTAATACAGTAATAACTATAAAACTTTTAATGAAAAATTTCTAGATAGCTGAATAAGATTTCAATATGTGGCCCAAATATCAAAGGAACTAGACAAAGACCTTTTTTCCAGTAATATAGAAACACTAGAAATATTCTATAGAAATATAGAACTTTTTGTAAGTTTTCATTTTTTATAATATAAATATAGCTTTTAGGATGAATATTGATATAAAAAATATTCTTTAAGCCAATGGCTGAAAATACACATGAATATCTCTGATGACATATTACTTCAGTTTTACAAAAATTACCCTCCAAATGAGAATAAAGGAGCTTCTTACAAATCAAGCTCAGAGTACATTTTTATTTAATGGGATAAGGGTATCCTGAAGAAATTATGTCACTGACTCTATTCTTATTTCTATGGCTCTTCTGGTCTCTTTTGTGGTAGATCTACTTCTCTCTCTCTCTGGCTCCACCCACCAGCTTGTTCCCAGTTCTATAAAGGCAATATGAAGAAAAAGAGAAATTAAATCCTAAACCAGATATCCAACAAAAATTGAAGGAAACTCTAGAAACTATAGTAATATCATCATAATAATTATAGTATATCTAATATTTATTAAGTGCTTACTATGTGCCAGTGCTTTAAGTGTATTAGCTAATTTATTATCAATGTGTGTTAACATCACACTCTATAATTTAAATTCAAAATATAAAAAAGTCCCTAATCATCAGAATTATCTCCTTAAAACTTCAAGACAAAGGAAGAAGTATATTAAATAAAAATTTCTTATATCCCATTACATTCTGTGTAATAGCTTAACTATAATAAGGATTATCAGAATAATGATAATTTATTCTCTTCCTCCCTTCTGTGTATCCAGCTCTAATTATTAAGATAACCTATTATTCATATTTCATTCCTTTTCCTTAGTTCAGTTGGTACTATCTTACAATATCAAAATATATAATGTGTATGTAGTAAAAATACAGAGTAAGCATAAAATGTTACAATTCTATTTGAAGATTTAAAAATACATACTTAAACCAATGATCTAGTAATTAAAGGCTTTTACTGATTTCCAATGGTAAGACAGTCTTCTGATGAAGGTCATCTATCCATTCATACCCATTATCGGCTAGGTATGTGCTAGTGAAAAAGTACCGGACCAAGAATGTGGAGACATGATTTTATTCTGAGTCTGCCAATAACTTGTTGTAAGACCTTAAAAAAGGATATTAATTGGTTTAGATCTCAGTTTAATTATATGAACAATGAAAAGTTTCACCAGATAATATGATTCTATAATTCGGTAAAAATATCTGAGAAATCATGAAGTACTCTGAGAAAGTATGCAATTCGAATAGTATAGAAAGCTCTAAAGTCTATGGAAAATATATTTGCATTAGGAACATTTATCAGGAGGAAAAAAGAAACACTGTTTAAAAAGTCATGGAGAGCTTTGCAAAAAAGATTAGAAATAAATTACAAAATTACAGGCTTCAAAATCATCTTGGAAAAGATTGGCATAAAAATGTAAGATTAAAAAAATTACTGCTAAAGGTTGTTTTACATATAGCATATTAGGTTTACTTTTGCAATTAATTTTAATTTAATTATTTAGCTCCACCTATGCTTAGAACAGTAATAAGGAATCCTTATATAACTAATTTGCGTAACAAACATCACTATAAAACTATTTCCAGGACCTGATGCTTGCACTACCTTTAATTGTTAAAGACATCACAGTTGCTCATCATGCCATATGTTATACTGTTGTTTATTTCCTTATTTGCTTATAAGTCCTTGGTCAACAGTATAATGGTTATTTACAGTATTCTTTTTATTAGAAAATGTCGTATATTTTATAAACATTAATTTTTGACCAAGGTTTCAAGAATTCACTGTACTAGAAGAAAAACACTGTAAATATTATCTGTAGGTCCTGAATTTCTGAAAGCTTACATTCTCCCAGGTTGGTGGTCAAAGAGCAAAATCCTAAAGTGTCTCTTTAGAAACCACTGAATTTAGCGTCTGATTTTTAAATCAAGAATACAACAGTTGTTCAGCTTTAGATAATCATTTCCTCCCCTCCCGAGTGTACATCCAAAAATTACTTAAATTTATTTTTGAATTTTAATATACTGTTGAAATTATTATAGAACAAGAAAATACACAATCACTTTTGATCAATGCATCATAAATCATTCTGGAAGAGAAAAACCACAGTTTTCTAACTAATGCATATAATAGCTGCAAGAGGCTGTCACAGAGATAAAATCTGGGACCAGCCCAGGAATGAGGTTCCAGAACATGGACAACTATAACAATTTGCTATGTGAACATTCCAACCTCAAAGGGAGAAAACCAGGTATCTGAAAAATGTTACGTATACACAAGGGAAAATTCAAAATAGCACTGACAGTACTGGCTCTTAATTGAAAAATGGGAAAGCTACTAACAGTTATGTAAGTCAAACAGGCTTCCATTTACTTAGAAGAGAGAAACAGGAGCCATTTCAAAAGGCATTCCTGACTGGAATGCAAATGAATGACATTAAGGGATCTAGAATTTCTACATACAGTGGATTTTAGAAAAGAACCTTTTAGATGCAGAAGAGGTAAGAACAATACACTTGTAAAAAGAGGAGCAGAAAACAGACAACAAATTGCTTCTTCAGGATATATGGCACAACTCTTATGCTAAATGGCATGCCAATGGCTAAAATATTTCAGTATTTGAATAAAACTGTATCTCTTCTTCAGGGTTAAGAATGAAACCAAAGCAACATCATGCTGCTGCCCTTCCCAGAGGAGTACACACAGTTACAACAAAGAACCTGCATATGTTAGAGCTTTAAAAATCATAGTTCCCTTGAGAAAATGATCATAAGGTTAAGCTAAGACTCTCCTATTATCTACATTACTTTTCTAGAAGATACAGATTTGTTGTAAATATAAAAGAAGTCTTGATTTTAGATTATGTAATTTTAGGTTGATATAAATAAGTAATACTTTTTTCCTGCTAAAAGTGATACCGGTTTTTATTTTTAAATGTTAATTTCAGATTTAAAACAAATATGATCGGTTTTCTCAACTCTGTACAAAAACAAAGTAAGGATTATTTTTAACTTGGTGACTTTACCACCTCAGTTATTATATAAAAGACTATGACTAATTTCATTTCTAAAGACAGAACAAAAGGAAGATTTGCATTTTACCAGAAGCAAGTGGGAAGAAATATGAGATAGATATAAATTCCTGACATGGAAAGTATTTTAAAACTAGAATGGGATATAATATGCAGGTTATAGATTTTAAAACCTGCTAAGATGTTTTAAAATTGTCTGAGCTCTTATTTTTCCAGGATGAACTAGTACTATTTGATAAGGTGCTTAAAAACTAGTACTACTTCAGAAGGACATTTGTTTGTATATTCTCTTTTATGAAAATTAAAGTATAACAATCACATATTCTTAAAAATCCACGTATATCTAAGGTAACAGAACTCCAAAATATTAGTTAGTTCTAGAAATATGAACACTTAGAACCTTAATCTTTATGGTATAAAAGCTCTTTCCTGAGTTTTTAAAATTAAAGTATAATTATGTTCATTTTAATAATATCACAGAGTCCTTCGGACTTTTATAAGCTATGAAATTTGGTGAGGAACAGTAATATGATTATAGGTTTTTTGTTTGTTTGTTTTGCAGGAAATGGAGGGAAAAGGTTCTATACTGAAATAGAATGGTACTAATGAAGTCTTTTTAAAGGTAAAAGTCTTGGAAGCTCATTCTACCAAAGACCTGACCTTTAACGTGGCGAATAAGAAAGTGCATAACCTTTGGAATCGGATAAACCTGAGGGTCATAATCCAATCCCTAATCACTTCCTAACTGCAATATCTTGAGCAAATTGCCTATTCAAGTCTTAATTCCCTTACTACACAACAGAAATGACTATAATAATAGTTATCACTCAGGTTACTCTGATGCTTACATGAAATGATACATGCCAAGCATTTAACTCTATAAGTGTCAGTAAATAGGAGCTATTTTTACCACTACAATTTCTTGTCACCTTGGATCTGAAAACTAATACCACTCAGTACAGGGCTAATATGAAATCTGACTCAGTTTGTCAAAACTAAATCTAATCTGGCTATCCATCCTAAATTCAGGACTGAGATCACCAAGTAAGAATACATATAAACATGATATCACTTTCTAGTCCTTCCTCCTATAATTTTCTTAAATATAAACAATCTAAGAAATTTTAGATTTCTGTCTCTTCTACTGAATACCATATAGAACAATATAATACTTTTAAAAAGAAGTCATGGTTCAAATCATCATCATGAGCAATAAGTGCTTTTAAAAAGCTGACTATGAAAAGGAACTATAAATTCTGAAATGCCCCCATTTATGGTTTTAAAATTAAAATATTATCATTTTAGCAAGAGTGCAACAATCCTGAAAAAGAAAACTGCTCAACTTTTTAATCACTGGTTTGTTTCAGAGAAAATCCTAGTCTCCATGTTATTTTAATGAAAAGCTTTTTAGACCAAGGTCTAAAAAGGCATCATAAAAATACAGAATACTATCTTAGTGGTAAAATCTTTGAGAGTTAATACAAAGTATTTTCAGGATGGAGATGGTTATCCTTGCTAATGCCAATAAGAAAATTAAACACTATACTTGAAGGGAAAAGGACAGAAGAGTTACTTCCTAATGCTAATTTGAGCAGCCTCTTTATACAGTCTACCAAATTATTTTCAGTATATCAGCATGGCCCATTTCCATTAATCAATAATTAAAATAGTAACCCACCAGAAAGAAATAAAAAAAATATATTGGTTACTTAATAAATATGAATATGTTATTTTAATCATAAAAACTTTTGTTATATTAATCTCAGGTCTAGAAAAAAAACTTTTTTAAAGCTCACTGGAAATAGGAGAAAAATAGGTATTTCCTGAAACTGACAGGGAAAATAATACCTGTGTGGTACAATCAACAAAACCCTACTTCAAAAAGTGATCATCTCTCTACAAACATGACAAATATTAATGATCAATTACTCCA
Source organism: Cephalopachus bancanus (assembly GCA_027257055.1). Lineage (NCBI taxonomy): Eukaryota > Metazoa > Chordata > Mammalia > Primates > Tarsiidae > Cephalopachus > Cephalopachus bancanus. Next base: position 2,857,859 of record JAPVLO010000326.1, read on the forward strand.
TTTCTAGATAATCAACCATTCACCTAAAAGCAACTAAGGTAACATGTGCTCAAATATAATCTAGTTTCAGTGAACTATTTTAAATGTTCTTTAAGTCTAATATTTGAGTAACTGATTGAGATCTCCTTACCTCTTGCTGTGGTACAAACTTTAGGATCAGATCAGTACTTAAAATTATTCCAAATGACCATGGCTAGCAGTAGACTTGTCAGGATGTAACAGCTCTGCATTCTGTGCCAAAGCGTAGAAAATGAATCATAATCACACTGGCTCAGACCTCATCACCACTAACTCCAAGTCAGGTCTCCACAGCACTTGTAGGTTCCAGCTCTGTTTTCAGGCCTCCTTTAAACAGCACTTCGCTTGGCCCTGTTTTCAGTCAGTGGTGGAGCTGAGCAAGCTGGCTGGTGTGTGGGAGAGCTCTGCCTTCAGGAGCTTAATCCTTCTCTCAGCACATACTGCTTTGCAATACCACAGAAACGCCCAAGCCTAAACTCACTTGCAGAACAGGCTTCACCAGTAGAGCTCCACCCAACAACCTCACACAGGTGAGCATTTCCTGCTCAGAAAACCACCATATTAAATTGATACTGAAATAGTCTTTTATCTTTTAAAGTTACTTGCTATTCAGTTGTTTATATTTGCTGAGTAGGTACAATAAAAATGATAGCATTTTAGACCCCAATAAAATAAGTAACCCACCAAGTAAAAAGTACTGCTAGTAAAAGGCTGAATCATAAAACAGCAACAGGCTAAGAAAACAAGTCTTTTAATATCTTTGCTGATATTGAACTGTCATTGTTATTCCACTAACACTTTTTTAAAGTATCAATTTATATAGTCTCTCTGTGTAAAATTCTAAAACAATCCTTTATGCAGCTATTAGGGGAAAAAATAAAAAAAAAGTTTGTTCGGAATTGAAAATCCAGGACAAAACAAATTTTCACAGGTATAACCTCTTCCTGCATACAATGCCCAGCTGTTAAATATTTAACTCTTCTTCGCCCATGGGGTCTCAAGGCACTCTATTCCTCTACCAGAAACTTTCATCAGTAAAATGAAAATTCTTGGCAACTATGATTAAGCCAGGATTCAATCTCAATTTGTGACTTTTAAAAGCATTCTTATCCATTTTCTTACCTAACTGCAATATAAATATCGAAGAGATTCAAAACTTACACAAAATAATAGTACTGGTTAGCCCAGTTAGAATTATTTGAAGTGATAAATGAATTGAAAAAAATGGACATATTTTCTGTTCCAAAGGCCTTATTACTTACATTAATATAAGTTCCACATTCAGTTATTTTTGTTTAATTTACAAAATAATATTACAACACTTACTATGTGCCAGACATGTCCAAGTACTTAAAAGTGTTCTTTATCCTAATCTTATAAAGTAGATTTTTATATTACTATTCCATCTTGCAGATGAGAAAACCAAGGCAGGAAGATTAAGTAATTTGCCACGGTTACACAATTATTAATTGGCAAGAGATAAGATACTCAAAGAGTATTCACCATGTACCATGCCAAAATCTTCTGTGTTGACTGAGCTCATTCTTTCCTTCCTCTTTGAACATAGCTGTGAATATAAAATTGTTGATAAATGATAGGCCACATTGAGAAAAATAATGAATTAATGTGATTTTAAAATAAGAAAGACTAAAGAAAATTCCAATATGTGGCAGGAACAAAACATGTTAATTTTTTTTACAATGGAACAGTTGTGAATTTATGGATTCTGCTGAACAGGAAATAAGGCTCTGAAAATTTATTCATATTGGAGAAGGCAAAGCCATTCTTCTTTAATTTTAAACTAAAAACACTCCTTCCTCCAAGCCTTTCCTTAGTCAGTGCTAAAGACATCAAGGGAGGGCAAAAGAAAGAGAAAAGAGGAAGAAAAGAAAGAAAGAAGGAGAGGGTGGGAGGAAGAGAGTAAGGGGGAGGAAAGAGTGAAAAGAAATATACACTGTACTGTAGGAAAGCCATTTTAGGAATACTTAGAGCTATTCGTTAGCCCCTCATATTACCTAACCTATAAGCACAGATAGGAATAACTAAATTCCACAATCATTTGCCTGAGTGTGGGAGAATTACATCACTAATGACAATAATTCTCACCTGAAACTCAAAAAGCTGTACTCTATGCCACATAAAAATACATGTAAGAAAATGAGTGCATGCAAAAACTGGTGAATTTGGAGTAAGGTCTGTACTCTAGCAAACTGTATTGTGACAATGTTGATTTCCTGGTTTTCATAATGTACTATATAGCTATATAAGAAGTTACAACTGGGAGAAGTAAAATAAGTGCAGCGGGCTCTCTCTACTATTTTTGCAACTTCTGAGACCAATTATTTCAAAATAAAAAGTTAAAAAAATATGACTCATTGAAAAGATGCTGCGTCACCTAGTGACTATATGGCACAGGAGAGGTAGGAAGAGTCACTTCTCATTTTTCTCTCAAATTTAACAAAATGTTTAGAGGCTATCTCCCACCCCAGCCCCACCTCCCACCCACCCCCAAGGCTTGGGATGTATCTTTGTGTGGGTGGGAGGGGCAAGGAGAGAATTCACTGGAAAGGCAATGGCTACATTCCAATCATTCTATTATAAAAGCTACCTGAACGGTTCAAATCCTTCACAGTATGTCTGCAAATGCTACCAGCTCCATGGCCAAAATATCTACAGAATCATATCACTTCTCACCACTTACACAGCTACCATCCTGGTCTAAATCACCATCATCTCCTGCCTGGCTCATTCCAATAGCCACTGCCAGCCTCCTTTTCCACCTATCTCCTCATCTCCTATTCTTTTTGTTAATGTATGACTTTTATTTTAGAGTTGTGGGGTACATGTGAGGATTTACTGCATAAGTAAATTGCATACAGGTGAGGTATGGGTTTCTAGCAGGTCCTCTCTCTCCCAACAGTGGACCTGGTACTAGTGTGCAGTTGTGTGCCCCAGTTCAGTGTCTGTTGTTCCTTTGTATTCATGCGACCAGTAATCAGGGCCCACCTATGAGTGAGAAGATTTGGTATTCAGTTTTTTGTTTCTGTGGTAGTTCACTTAGTATGATGGACTCCAGTTGCATCCTCCTATTCTCAACACAGCAATCAAAGTTATCCTATTAACAAGGTAAATGAGACCAAACTACAACTCTGCTTAAAACTTTCCAGTGTCTTCCCAACTAATTCTAAGTAAAAGCCAAAATCTCAACAGTGCGTCCAGGCCCCAGTGAAGATCTGATCTCTCTCTCCTCTTGACCTCCTCTTTCTCTTCATTCATTCAGCAATAGACAATCTGGCCTTTCTGCAGACCCTTTAACAAGTTAGACATATATCCAGCTTGGTATCATTATGCTCACTGTTCTCTCTCTGGAAAGCTCTTACCCCAAATATGTGCAAATCTCCCCTCCTCATCTCCTTCAGGTCTTTGCTCAAAAGTAACCTTCCAATGAGCCCTTCCCTAACCACCCTGCCCTCTGTTGAAATATAACCCTATATGAACCATATCTCAGCCTTTCCTATTCTCTGTACTCCTTTCTCGCCTTATGAACACTTATCTAACATATTATATATTTGTTTGTTTGCCTCTCTCCCTCTCATCATGCATGAGTAGAAACACCAAACAGCAGAATTCCTATCTGGTGTGTTCACTATTTTAGCTATAGTACTTATGAGGGGGGAACCCCTGCAAAGCAGAATCTATTTATAAAAAATTGTGTATTTATTCTTACATGTTTAAAATTTAGTCACCTCCAAAGTACTTTTTGTTTGATGTAATATACCTATTAAGATGCTTTTTCCACTGCTCAAAACAGTTTTCGAACTTGTTGATTTTAATAGTTTTTAGTGCTTCTGCCATTTTTTCTTTCACCTTTTCCACATTGGCAAAATGTTTCCCTTTGAGAACATTTTTCATCAGGGAAACAGGAAAAAAAGTTGCTCAGGGTAAGACTGGGTGAATAGAAAGGGTGGGACACAGGGCTGAACACTCAGCATGGTGTGGGCAGGTGTACCCACCAATGGATTCCTAGAACACTAACCTAGCAGGGGAAGCGTGTACTACAGAGGGCCTGCCCTCCAAAATTTGATTCTGGATTTTTGGGGTCCTCCCCTTCATATATATGTGCTAACTTCAGTAGATAATGCCAGACAATGATTGTCCCAAATTACATCCCCACCGTCAGCATATGAGAATTCTTACTGATCTACTTCCTTATCAAATTTTGGTACTGTTACTCTTAAATTTTAACCATTCTGATGGGTGTGTATTGGAGAGTCAATAAGACTTTAATTTGTATTTCCCTAAAGACTAATGATGTTGAACATCTTGTCATGTGCTTATTGAATATAGTGGCTATTTGTTGTGAAGTATCTAAATTTTCACCAATTAAAAAAAAATCAGTTTGTCCTTCCCATATTGATTCTTTACACGCTCTGGTTATGAGACCTTTGTTAGACATGTGATTTGTAAATATCTCTCCCACTTTTTGATTTGCCCTTTCACTATTTTAAAAGCATAGTAAAATGTTTTTGATTTTAATGAAGTTTAATTATTAAGCTTTTCATTTATAATTAATATTTTATATCTAACTCAAGGTCATGAAGATAATCTACTATATTATCTTCTTTTTATTATTATTATTTTTTTGAGTTGGAGTCTCACTCTGTCGCCCAGGCTGGCGTGCAGTGGCACATTCACGGTCACCCCAGCATCAACCTGCTGGGGTCCAGCGAGTCTTCTGCCTCAGTTGTCCAGGTAGCCAAAACTACTGGTGTGCGCTACCATGCCCGGCTAATTTTTTATTTATTGTAGAGTTGAGGTCTTGCCAAGTTCCTCAGGTTGGTCTTGAATCCGTGGGCTCAGGCAATCTACTTGCCTCAGCCTCCTAAAGTGCTGGAATTACAGGCTGAGCCGATGAGCCTGGCCTGTATTACCTTCTAAAAATTTCATGATTTCACCTTTCACATTCAGATCTGTAGTACTCCTGAAATGGATTTTTGTGGATGGTGCTAAACAGGGGTCAGGTTTCTTTTTAAATTTTCAGACGTCCAATTTATCTAGCACCCTTTGATTGCCTTTTTGACAAGTCCTGCCTTTATCATAAATCAAGTACCTATATATATACAAGTTCGTTTCTGGACTCTGCTCTGTTCCTCAGATCTATGAGTCTATCTCTGTGTCTATATCAGTGTTTTAATTAGTGAGGTTTTTACAATAAATCTTGATATCTATCGCGGTAAGTTTCTCACTTTTTCGTTCTTCAAATTGTCTTGGGTATTCTCGGCTCTGCATTTTTACATCAATTTACACACACACACACACATCCCAAGTCAAAGCTTTTATCAGCAGCTCTGTCTCATTGGGCTCTGACTTACAATTTATGTTCCCCTAGCGCTGTGACTTCCTCTACTGAATACTGTCCCCAACTGCTGGGGGTCACTCTCTAGATTTCCTTCTGCTTCACCTTGGCTCAGTAATTGCTAACTGTTTTATTAATGCTTCAAACAGATGTTTCTAAACTTCTGTCAAAAATGTTTAACTGTTCTCAGGGAGATGATGTGTCTGAATCCCTGGTCTTTCATTTCTGGACATTAATTTCTCAAAAATAAGCTTTGTTTTTCTTCCCCATCACTCTCACTGTTCCCTCTTCTCTTTTTTCCCTCTCTTCCATTTCTCCCCTTCTACCTTTTTCCTTTGATGAAAAAGGTAGATAATGTGAAAATATGGGAAATTGCAGCATGGAAATTATTAAAAAGACCAAATGTTGATCCTAGAAATGAAGAATATGAGAACTGAAGAATTCATTATATGGGCTTATGAGATCACTGACTACACATAGCAGAGGGAAGAAATCACTGAACTTGAAGATAGGTCAATAGAAAGTCTCCAAACTAGAGAGAAAGAAAAACAGAGTGGAAAAAATAGAACACAGTCCAATATCTGTGAGACAACCTCAAAGGAGATGATGTGTAAAGGAGAGGAGAAAGAGAATTGGACAAAAAGAATTATCTGAAGAGATGATAGCTGAAAACATAAAAAACTTTAAGAGAGACATCAATACATAGATACTCAGTGAATTCCAAGCAAGGTAACCACACACAAAAAACATTTTTCCTTCGACTTTTCGCCACCTTAACCTCATCTTCCATCAAAACATGTCCTATGGTAATTGAACAAAATGCTAATTTCTTATGGACAAGGTTCCATCTTCCTTTTTTCTTTTGTCAATTCTCTCTATCTCTCAAACTTTGTCTTAATGTACTATGGATACTTGCTATCTTGGTCAGAACATGATGACTCATTACTTTTATTTCTGCATACACAAATAATCGAACATATTATGAACATTAAGAATAGATTCCAAAGGAAAAATTTTCCTATTACCCTTGTTGTATAACAGTATAGAGAGCTTTAAATTTTCAGTCTCAAACTATAGCTGCATCTTTCAGATTTGGCATCTAACAGTGACAGATGGCAATGTTAAAAATAAATAGAACATTCAAGTTGTTTATACCGTAGGCAAAGACAGTTTTAAAGTGTGAAACAAACCCAAGGCTGACAGAATTCATATAGTCCTTTTCAAAATGTATTAAAAATGCACATTTCCCTATGCCAACTTGGCAATGCTGCTCACAAAGATAAAATTATTAGCTTTTGAAGGTGTGCTTTTTCATCTGTCATTAGTAATTTGGAATTAACAATGCCATGCAGGTCTACAAATACAAATCTATTTGCCAGAATTATCAATAACTGATTAACTTACCCAGTGCTAAATGCTTCTGGAGGTTATCACTATTGGAAGTGTGACTTTCCCATTCAAAACATAAGAAAGTATTTAATTGATACAGTTTACTTTAATGCCAATATTAAGGTAAGTTTTAAAAACTCAGTTTATACTTACATCTGAGCCAAAAATATCAAAGATGAGACTTAATGATTAATAAAAATTAAGTTTACACCATTGAAAGAATAAAAATAATGCACAAGAAACCACAATAAATTTTTGATGCTGAATTTTAATAACTTCAAAATAGTGTGACCCTAAAAACCCATGATAATCTCAATAGACGAATAAAAGCCTTTGAAAAAAAAATCCAACATTTTTTTAATGACCACACTTAACAAACTAAGAAGAGGAAACTTTCTCGACCTAAAAAAAAGGGACATTTATGAAACCCCCACAACTAACATCTTACTTATTGATAAAAGAATGGATTTTTCCCCCCAAGATCAAGAACAGGACAAGAATGCTTGCACTTGAGACTTCTATTCAACATTGCATCAGAGGTGCTCAGCAGGACAACTCAGCAGGAAAAAAAAAAACACTAATAAAAGGTATCTAGATTGGAAAGGAAGTAAAAAATCACAATTTGAGATTATACAATCTTGTATATAGAAAATCCAAAGGAATCCACTAAAAAACTACTAGAACTAATAAAAAATTCAAAAAGGTTTCAAGATACAACTTCAGCATACAAAAGTTGAATTTCCATGCACTTGCAATGAACAATAAGAAAATGAAATTTTAAAATTGCATTCACAATAGCACCAAAAGAATAAAATATTTACAAATAAGTTTAAGAAAAAAATTAGGTAAAACTTAAACTTTGAAAACTATCAAATATTTACAGAAATTAAAGAATATCTAAATAAATGAAAAAACATTCCATCTTAATATCACATAAAACAACCTTTAAGCTATCAAAAATGTAAAAAGATACAGAATGACAAACACTACATAATGATAAAAGATTCAATCCATCAACAAGAAATTTCCATCCTAAGTATATATGCACCCAACACAAGAGCACCTGGATTTATAAAGTAGCTATTAAGTAAACTAAAAAGAGATATTGACTCTAACCTAGCTGGGAACTTAAGTACCCCACTAACAACCCTAGATAGATCATCAAAACAAAACAAAACAAAAAAATCAACAAAGAGATCTGGAACCTCAACTTGACGCTCAACCAAATGGATTTAATAGATGCCTACAGAACACCCCAAGTAACGACCATGGAATATACATTCTACTCATCACCACATAAAACATACTCCAAAATCAACCACATTCTTGGCCATAAATCAAGCATAACAAATTTCATAAGATCAAAATACCACCATGCATCTTCTCAGACCACAGTGGAATAAAAATAAATATCAACACCAACAAAATGCCCCCCAAACACACAAAGACATGGATACTAAACAGTATGATGCTGAATGGACTCCTGGGTCAAAATAGAAATCAAGAGAAGTTAAAGATTCCTGGAAACAAATGAAAACAAAGACACATCTTACCAAAACCTCTGGGATATCACAAAAACAGTATTAATAGGAGAATTTATATAACTATGAACATACATCAAGAAAACCGAAAGATCACAATTTAACAGCCTAACAAATCACCTAAGGGAGCTGGAAAGGCAACACCACAAAACTCTAGCTTTAGCAGTAGAATCCATATCACCAAAGTAAAAGTTCAAATACAAATATGGGACATAGAAGACAGAAATATCAGGAAAAAAACCAACAATAAAACAAAAAGCCGGTTCTTTGAAAGCATAAACACGATTGATAGACCACTAGCCAGACTGACCAGGAAAAGAGACAAAAAGCACAAATAAATAAAATCAGGAATGTAAAAGATCAAGTCACAACTGATCACAAAGGGATACAAAAGATTATCAGAGATTACTATGCACAATTGTATGGAAACAAACTTGAAACCTAAATGAAATGGAGGACTTTCTGACATCATACAACCTCCCAAGATTGAAACATGAAGAAATTGAGACCCTAAACAGACTAATAACAACCCAGGAAATTGACTCCATCATAAGAAAACTACATACAAAAAAAAGCCCTGGACCAGATGGCTTTCCAGTGAAATTCTACAAAACCTACAAGGAAGAGCTGATACCAATCCTGCTGAAAGTATTCCAGGCAATTGAGAAAGAACTCTTCCCAAATCATTTTATGAAGCTAACATTACATTGATACTCAAACCGGGTAAAGATCCAACAAAGAAAGAGAACTATAGGCCAATTTCCCTGATGAGCATAGATGCAAGAATTCTCAACAAAATTCTAGCAAATCAGATCCAACACACATCTCAAAAATCATTCACCATGACCAAGTAGGCTTCACCCCCAAGATGCAAGGCTGGTTCAACATCTATAAGACCATAAATGTAATTCAATATATCAACAGATGTAAAAACAAGAACCATATGATTGTATCACTAGCCACAGAAAAAGTTTTAAAATAAAATCCAGCAGCCGGGCTCGGTGGCTCAGCCTGTAATCCCGCGCCTTTGGGAGGCTGAGGTGAGTGGATTGCCTGAGATCACGGGTTCGAGACCTGCCTGGGCGGGTGAGACCTCATCTCTACAATAAAATCAAAAAATTAGCTGGGCATGGTAGCGCGTGCCTGTAATTCCGGCTACTTGGAAGGCTGAGGCGGAAGGATTGCTGCAGTCCAGCAGGTCGAGGCTGTGGTGGCCAGGAGTGGCCACTGCACTCCAGTCTGGGCGACAGAGTGAGACTCCAAATCAAAAAATAAAATAAAATAAAATAAATAAATAAATTAAAATAAAATAAAATCCAGCATCCCTCCTTGATAAAAACTCCTGAACACCTAGGCATAGAGGGAACATACCTCAAAATAGTAACAGCCATCTATGATAAACCCTCAGCCGACATATTGCTGAACGGACAGAAATTGGAAGCATTTCCCTGAAAACCAGTATAAGACAAGGCTGCCCATTCTACCCCTCCAGTTCAACATAGTGTTGAAAGTCCTAGCTTGAACAATCAGAGAAGAGAAGAAAATCAGGGGTACTGAAATAGGAAAAGAAGAAGTCTAGTAATCCCTCTTTATGGACAATATGACCCTATACTTTGAAAACCCAAGAGAATTTATCAAAAACCTCCCTACACTGATAAATGTCTTTGGCAAAGTCTCAGGGTACAAATAATTGTGCAAAAGACAGTTGCTTTCTTATATACCAATAACAAACAGGCAGATAATCAAATAAAAAGAATAATTCCATTTACAATAGCCACAAAAAAATTGATGAAATACATCAGCATCTTCCTAACCAGAGGAGTGAAGGAACTTCACATTGTAGTTGCAATGACAACTACAAAACTCTGCTCAAAGAAATCAAAGAAGACACAAACAAATGGAAAAACATTCCATGCTCATGGATTGGAAGAACCAACATTGCTACAGTGTTCATCCTACCCAAGGCAGTATACAGATTCAACACAATACCCATTAAATTACCAACATCATTCTCAGACCTGGAAACGACAATACAGAAATTCATATGAAAACACAAATAACCACAAATAGCCAAACCAATCCTCAACAAAAGAAAAAAAGTAGGAGGTATCACACTCCCACACTTTAAACTTCATTATTATAAGTCTATAATAATCAAAACAGCCTGGTATTGCACAAGAACAGGAATATAAACCAATAGAACAGGATAGAGATTCCAGAAGCAAACCTCAATTTCTCAACCAAAGCATTTTCAACAAAGCCTCCCAACAACCACCACCAGGGAGAAGAAAACCTATTCAGTAAATGGTCTTGAAAAACTGGTTGACCACACGCAGAAGATTGAAACAGGACCTCTACCTATCACCATACACAAAAAATAACTCTAAATGGATCAAACACCTAAATGTAAAACTTCAAACTATAAGAATCTTAGAAAATGCAGGAGACACCCTCACAGAAACTGGAATAGGCAACCAATTCAAAACCCCAGATGTCCATGCCATAAAAGATAAGATGGACAAGTGGGACCTATTCAAACTGAAAAGCTTCTGCACAGCAAAAGAAACCATCAAGAGAGTGGGAGACAGCCCACAGAATGGGAAAAAATATTTGCCAACTGTATACCTGACAAAGGCCTAACATTCACGACCAACAAGGAACTCAAATGTGCCAAAAGGAAAAAAACAAACAGCCCTATTAAACAGTGGGCAAAAGACAAGAATAGACACTTCTCAAAAGAAGACATACACGCAGCCAACAGATACACGAAAAAAAGCTCAGTCTCACTAATCATCAAAGAAGTGCAAATCAAAACCATACTGAGATACCACCTAACTCCAGTCAGGATAGCCATTATCTATAAAGCAATAAACACATATCTGGTGAGGATGTAGAAAAAATGGAATGCTTCTACACTGTAGGAGGGAGTGTAAATTAGTACAGTCTCTGTGGAAAACAGCGTGGCAATTTCTAAAAGAACGAAATGTCGACCTTTCATAAAACTCAGCAATTCCCCTTCTGGGAATATATCTGGATGAATTAAAATCATTCTATGAAAGAGATACCTGCACATGCATGTTTATTGCAACATTATTCACAATAGCAAAAACATGGAACTAACTGTGCTGCCCATCAAAAGTAGCCTGGATTAAAAAAATGTGGTACGTATACATGATGGAGTATTATGCAGCTATAAAGAAGGACAAAATTATAGACTTCACAGTAACTTGGATAGATTTGGAGTCTATAATACCCAGTGATCTATAACAGAAATAAAGAACCGATTACCACATGTTCTCACTCATAAGTGGACCATGAGCATTAATCATAACACTATAAGAAAGGGATTGGGGGCGCTGCCTGCCGAGGTGGTAGCCATCTCCTACCCGGCATCATGGCTGCCCTCAGACCCCTGGTGAAACCCAAGATCGTCAAAAAGAGGACCAAGAAGTTCATCCGGCACCAGTCAGACCGATATGTCAAGATTAAGCGTAACTGGTGGAAGCCCAGAGGTATCGACAACAGGGTGCGTAGAAGATTCAAGGGCCAGATCTTGATGCCCAACATTGGTTACGGGGGCAACAAGAAAACAAAGCACATGCTGCCTAGTGGCTTCCGGAAATTCCTGGTCCACAATGTCAAGGAGCTGGAAGTGCTGCTGATGTGCAACAAATCTTACTGTGCTGAGATTGTTCACAATGTTTCCTCCAAGAACCACAAAGCCACTGTAGAAAGAGCAGCCCAGCTGGCCATCAGAGTCACCAATCCTAATGCCAGGCTACGCAGTGAAGAAAATGAATAGCCAGCTCGTGCACGTTTTGTGTTTAAATAAAACCAT